>JAVGWX010000002.1:68800118-69400118 GCA_036924085.1 Ariolimax columbianus
AGTACCCTTTCGCCCCTTAACACCCCCTCCCTTCTACCTCTCCCATACAAACAATGAGTACCCTTTCGCCCCTTAACCCCCCCCTCCCTTCTACCTCTCCCATACAAACAATGAGTACCCTTTCGCCCCTTAACACCCCCTCCCTTCTACCTCTCTTCCACTAGTACACTGACCTTGATTCCACCTTATTTCCCCCAGTTTTCCTCCCCCCCTCCTTTCCCTCCCCAAAACCAAAACTAATTCCCCCCCCCCCCCTTCTCACAATCTCTATCTGTATCTATCACTCACGTATTCGCTCCAATTCCTCTTCTACGGCTGCTAGAATCACCACTGAGATGATAATCCAAACTAAAAGCAATACCATCATCACTGCCATCACATCTACCACTACTACAACATCTTCCGCATCTATTTATTACTAAAACAGTGACTCCCCATCATTATGCTTCTGTATACGCTTTACTCTCAAAAACAAATCCATTATTTTAATTAATTAATTATTTCCCATCTCTAGTGATGAAGGCCACAACATTAGAGGGTTTTATCTTGACAATGTGATGTGTGCTGTATGAGGATTATAGTGAGAGAGTGAATGCGCTGGTTATCAATCTCCCTCTCTTGTCCCGAGTTACCTTGGACCAGTGGCAAGATTATTGGTCTAGGTAACTCGGGAAGCAGGCACTCTGGTCTTACCTCCCGTGAGACCAGGGGTCGCTTGAAACTTCCGGGACTCGATCGCCCACCGCTCATCGCTGTGAAAGGCGAGTGCCTTAACATTTGCGTTTATCATCGTCTATCCTATTGTGTTGTTAGACGACTTTGGAGGTGTAGTTTTCGATGTTGTGCCAGCTTTGACGCCGATGTTTGTGTTTATTCCGTGTTTCTTTTGACATTACTGGTCACTTTTCCGTTGACGTCCTCCATTGTTTCATTCTTGCTAAGCGAAAATTGATTGCCGGCTTGCCGAGCTAATCCCACTTGTTCTTAATGTCATTGAAACTGGTTCAGACCATTCATGGTCTGTAACAACCATTTTCTCATTCCAATTGTAAAGTTTTGACACAAAATGACCATCGGACGACGAGTGTAATGTTCATGAGACCCCCCCCCCCCCCTTACCCCCCTTCCCTCTCCGAAGTCTCCTGCGCACATTCAAGCAGACGCTGGAGGGGTCTGGGCTGACGGCTCTGGGATTGGCGTTGACCATCGCTATCCTGATCAGATGGGGTAGTACTGACCAGGGTCGTTGACTTCACTACTTCTGTCCGGCTGCAGCACCACTCTATCTTACTCTACCTCCTGCTGTCACTTGAGAAGTGCACTAATGAGGATGCTGGACCAGGGATTTCATAGATGTTCTCCATAATATCTGCATGAGAACGAGATGTGAATATATGTTCTCCATGAGAACGGGATGTGAATATATGTTCTCCATGAGAACGGGATGTGAATATATGTTCTCCATGAGAACGGGATGTGAATATATGTTCTCCATGATATCTGCAGGAGAACGGGATGTGAATATATGTTCTATATGATATCTGCATGAGAACGGGATGTGAATATATGTTCTATATGATATCTGCATGAGAACGGGATGTGAATATATGTTCTATATGATATCTGCATGAGAACGGGATGTGAATATATGTTCTATATGATATCTGCATGAGAATGGGATGTGAATATATGTTCTATATGATATCTGCATGAGAACGGGATGTGAATATATGTTCTATATGATATCTGCATGAGAACGGGATGTGAATATATGTTCTATGTGATATCTGCATGAGAACGGGATGTGAATATATGTTCTATATGATATCTGCATGAGAACGGGATGTGAATATATGTTCTATATGATATCTGCATGAGAACGGGATGTGAATATATGTTCTATATGATATCTGCATGAGAACGGGATGTGAATATATGTTCTATATGATATCTGCATGAGAACGGGATGTGAATATATGTTCTCCATGATATCTGCATGAGAATGGGATGTGAATATGATGTCGGTGGTCCTCATCGACAACGATGGACAGCTATTATTATTAGTTCCACGTTTCGGTTTTGTAATAGTGAATGCCGCACGCTCGTAATGTAATGCCGAGATATGCACATTCAGCTCATTGCAATGCTGAGTTGGCAGTGGTTTTTTGATGCTCTATCACCTCTAATAACCCCTGGGACCTTGAAGGAATCCCTTCTTCATTAGTTCAACTATGTTTCAGATTTGCAAAAGCACATCAGACACTCATCATAATGCAACGCCAGGCTGTGCAAACTAAGCTCAGTGAGATGATGAGGTTGGCATATTCAGCGCTGTGCAATTCAGTGCTGGTACTGAAGCCCTGACTGCCTACCATTTCTACAAACCCACGGGAAAAATATACCATGAAATTAAGGAACACGATGCTGAGCACATATTTTTTATCCCCAATTCGTAAATTAATGAAGTCAAAGGGAAATAATTGATCAAGTAACGCTTGTTTAAGAGTTTTCAAAATTACATCCCTTAGGTTGAAGTCTCGAAGTCGAACTGATGCTTGGGAGCAGGTGTTTGAGATGTCATTTAAATAGATGTCACCGGTCATATTTAAATAGCGAGCGGAATACACATAAGGCCTACGCATGCACATACATAGTGTAAACACGTGCTAAATTAGTAATTATTTTCCGCGTTAATCAAATAATAGCTGAATTACAATGGCTCTAATTCTGCATTACAATCCTTATTCGTATACCGATAAATTATATTGGTATTACTTATGCATACCATTAAAACAAATACATTTATTGGTCCTAAAAAGTGAGTACTACTTCTATATGACATTTCTACTAAAATAATTATTAATACATAAAAATGTGTACTATTTCTGCATTACATTCCAAATCAAATATTTATAAGTTCGTAAACATTGGTACTACTTCCCCCATTACATTACTACTAAAACATTTATTGATTTATCTCAAATTGGTACTACTTCTGCATTACATTACTACTAAAACAATTATAGATTTCTCTAATATCTGCACTACTTCTGCATTACATTACTACTAAAACATGAATTGCTTGAGAAAATAGTTGGCAGAAAATAATGTGAACACAATCTACCTGGCGCACTGGACAGTTTAAAAACTAAGATATAGCATAGCGCTTGAGCATTTTCTTATGATGTATATGAAGGCTTTCAATTTAAACAAGAAACTGTGGCCGTGACTCTCGACCTAGCGAGTGCATATAACTGGGTCGACTTTGGGTCTTTGTTGCTCTGTTTGAAGGAATGTGGAATCAACTAATGGCTGGTGACATGATAACAACTGCCTGATTCAGAGAACTGTAGCATTCCGTTTTGGATATTCGACATCGGAACCGATACAGATGGAGCATTTGATCCTTATGTATACAACACCCACATATTAAACGACACAGGCTGAAACTTACATGCAAGATACTGCAGACAAGAGACGCGCTCTGCACCATTACAACTCAATTATCACGGGAATAAAAGTTAAGAGAAGAATAACTTAATTAACATAACCTGCTGTCGAAGAAGGATGTGTCGGACCGGACGGTCTGTAAGTTAGCGACACAACGCATTCCGTTCTCTGGAATACATCCTCCTACTTCCAATGCCCTGTCCATGGCTTAGTAGAGGTGATTGAGAACGAACGCAGAACAAGAAGAACATAACTTTACATTTTTATACTGGTTTAGAAGACTCTGCAGATTCTGTAAACAACCAGTTTCTTGGAGGGTGGTTAATTGGTGTGCGAATTCATCTAAATAGACTCAGACACTGGAGCAAAGTAGACTCGTAGAATGATAATTTATAATACACGGGAGAGGAATGCCGTCGTAAAAATGGATTGTTGTTTTGAAGGGAAAAAATCAGGTTGGAGTTTCTCTGCTAGAGTTGTAGGTCAGGTGGTTGCTGAGAAGAACTTACATGACAACAACCTCCAGCATGAGGATGGAGTTGGGGGCAGTGTTGTTGTCTCTGGCATGGCCATCCAAGATCTTTACGAGCGTATATCAAAAGCAATCATCGTGTCAGACTCTCAATCCATGCCACGGAAGAAACAGAAGGGCTAGATACGACATGAGTGGATAGAAGATGTAGTAGCATCACACCTCAATTAGCTGGTGTGGATCTACTGGGGTTCTCGGAATCGTAAGAGCTGACACACTTACCGTATGTGAGTTCAATTCCACACTTGTTTTTACTATTATTCCCAGTGTATCTATTTGGGTCTACGCAAGACTAATTTTGTCAAAAGCATATCTGTTCCTTTCTGATCTGTTTTTCTATGACATCTTATAATCTTTCTAATATGATCTTGTTCAATAGTTTCCCAAACACTAACCGTAACATTATTCCTTTATGATGTGTACATTGGGGCAAATCAAGCTTATTTGACAAATTGACCACATAGCTTTCCTTCAAGTCTCATGGTACTGAATCTCTT
Organism: Ariolimax columbianus; assembly: GCA_036924085.1. NCBI lineage: Eukaryota > Metazoa > Mollusca > Gastropoda > Stylommatophora > Arionidae > Ariolimax > Ariolimax columbianus. The sequence goes on from JAVGWX010000002.1 coordinate 68,804,598, forward strand.
TCCCAAACTTTACCAAATAATGTGTATAAAATCTTTGTTGTCGTGTCAATGCCTACTTTAATTGTATTTGCTGAGATTTCACCAGGGTCTGTGGCTTTACTATCTCTATGTTTACAACCAATTTTATTCCACTCCACTAATACTAAAAAAACTATCAATATACAATTAATTTTTATACGTTGACTTACCCTGCCTCCGAAACATCCTTTGGCAATGCATTGCAAGCATTCACCAGTCAATGACCAACAAAAAAAATTTCTAATATTCAATCTGAACCTGTCGTTAAACAATATGAAGCTGCTCCCTTTTGTTTTGAACTTAACTTAATTTTACGTCTGTATAACTCTGCAGAGTCTGTAAGCAATGCTTCATTTACATTTCCTTGCTCTAAAAGCTATGTTGATCCAATTTATTCTTTAATGCAGTAATTGTCCCTGCCTCCACTACTTCTTTTGGCAATGCATCCAAGCATTCACCACTGTTTGACTAAAAAAAAAATTCCTAATATATAATCTGGACCTTTCTATAGTTGATTTGTAGCTATGCCCTCTTGTTCCGGTTGCACTGTAAAAAAACTTAACATAGTCTAATTTAACCTTTAAATTCATTAATTGGTAAACCTATATTGTCACCACGAATTTGTCTCTGTTCTAGACACCGTAGACCAGTTCTTCTGACTCTTTTCTCGTAACGATAACTCTGGAATCCCATGATCAGTTGTGTAGCTCTCCTTTGTATCCTTTCTAGCATATTTATATCATCTCTACAATAAGGACTCCACACCTGAACACAGTACTCCAATCTAGGTCTCACCAAGGATTTATACAGTTTGACTTAAACAAATCAACAAACACCATATTTAGCGAGTGAGACGTATAATTCGATGGGAAAATGCGGCAGATATTAAATAAACAAAATGAGAAATAAATCACAACAAACTAGAAAAATGTAAGCACGTGTTGATGCCATCTTTGAAAGAAGTTTATTTTGGTGTAAAGGTAAACAGGTAAACACAGCAACATACACACAGAACAGTGCCAATTAGCAATGATATTACTGCGCTGTCCGGGCAGTTGAAGGTCGAGTTTGGGCGAGTCCTCGCCTTCATGGCAGAGAACGTCACAGACAAATTTATCATCTCATTCTTTCAAGAGTAACCCATTAGGGAGGGGGGAGGGGGTGGCTCTGTAAACTAGCTGTGTAATAATCTCCACGTGCAATAGCCCCGCAGTTAAACCTCTAATAATACGATAGTTCAAATCGCATTGTCCTTTTCTTTTGCGCCATATTTCAAAGAACCCCAGACGACAAGGAGGCCCAGCTATTGACATAATATTGACGCTTTATATTCTGTATTCAAAGCTAGGCATGTATTCTGATCCTTCTCACTGACACACGGCTCGCATTTATACAATGTCCACAAAGTGAAAGCCATGGACAAACACAAAATGTCACGCATGCGCACTTATGTTGTGAAGACTATACCTATAACTATGATTGTCACAACTCAAACAACTTGACATCAGGTTGTAATTAGTCAAACAACTTGACATCAGGTTGTAATTAGTCAAACAACTTGACATCAAATTGTTATTAGTCAAACAACTTGACATTAAATTGTAATTAGTCAAGCGACTTGACATCAGATTGTAATTAGTCAAGCGACTTGACATTAGATTTTAATTAGCAAAATATTTTTTATCAGACTAATTAATACAACAAATTGACATCAGACTAATTAATCAAGCTACCTGACATTAGACTGCCATTAATCCAACAACCTGACATCAGACTGCCATTAATCCAACAACCTGAAATTAGACTGCCATTAATCCAACAACCTGACATCAGACTGCCATTAATCCAATAACCTGATATCAGACTGCCATTTATCCAATAACCTGACATCAGGCTGCCATAAATCCAACAACCTGATATCAGACTGCCATTAATCTAACAATTTGTTATTCATCTTTGTGGTTGTCTAGCGATCGCTATTTATTTCATTCTTCCAAATGTTAACAGGCACCACATTTACAAATGAGAACATGTTCTTGGAAACGATGAATTTTTAAAAATAAACACACACACAAAATAGTCAAATCAGAAGGGCCAGGTTCACAGCTAGGTGAAGGTCGATCTAGCAGTTGTCAGCTTAAGAACACATCAAGTTCCTGAATTCTGCAGAAAGAAATGTATCATGAAATAATAGAGGCAGGAAACAACAAGTTTTGGCAGAGCACAAATGTGTGACTCTACTGCATCCTAAATATGGCTAACGTTTATTTTTTTTATTTTTTTTTTTTTTTTTTTTTTTTTGTCGTCTCACTTTCTACCGGTTTGTAGCCCAGTGCCGTTTCACTTTCTACCGGCTTGTAGCTCAGTGTCGTTTCACTTTCTCCCGGCTTGTAGACCAGTATCGTCTCACTTTCTACCGGGTTGTAGCCCAGTGTCGTCTCACTTTCTACCTGGTTGTAGCCCAGTGTCGTCTCACTTTCTGCCGGCTTGTAGCTCAGTGTTATCTCACTTTCTGCCTGGTTGTAGCCCAGTGTCGTCTCACTTTCTGCCGGCTTGTAGCCCAGTGTTATCTCACTTTCTACCTGGTTGTAGCCCAGTGTCGTCTCACTTTCTGCCGGCTTGTAGCCCAGTGTCGTCTCACTTTCTACCGGCTTGTAGCTCAGTGTCGTCTCACTTTCTACCTGGTTGTAGCCCAGTGTCGTCTCACTTTCTGCCGGCTTGTAGCCCAGTGTCGTCTCCCTTTCTACCGGCTTGTAGCCAAGTGTTGTCTCACTTTCTACCGGGTTGTAGCCTAGTGTCGTCTCACTTTCTACCTGGTTGTAGCTCAGTGTCGTCTCACTTTCTACCGGTTTGTAGCCCAGTGCCGTTTCACTTTCTACCGGCTTGTAGCTCAGTGTCGTTTCACTTTCTCCCGGCTTGTAGACCAGTATCGTCTCACTTTCTACCGGGTTGTAGCCCAGTGTCGTCTCACTTTCTACCTGGTTGTAGCCCAGTGTCGTCTCACTTTCTGCCGGCTTGTAGCTCAGTGTTATCTCACTTTCTGCCTGGTTGTAGCCCAGTGTCGTCTCACTTTCTGCCGGCTTGTAGCCCAGTGTTATCTCACTTTCTACCGGCTTGTAGCTCAGTGTCGTCTCACTTTCTACCTGGTTGTAGCCCAGTGTCGTCTCACTTTCTGCCGGCTTGTAGCCCAGTGTCGTCTCCCTTTCTACCGGCTTGTAGCCAAGTGTTGTCTCACTTTCTACCGGGTTGTAGCCTAGTGTCGTCTCACTTTCTACCTGGTTGTAGCTCAGTGTCGTCTCACTTTCTGCCGGGTTGTAGCCCAGTGTCGTTTCACTTTCTACCTGGTTCTAGCCCAGTGTCGTCTCACTTTCTACCGGGTTGTGGAAAAGTGCCGTCTCATTTTCTACCGGCTTGTAGCTCAGTGTCGTATCACTTGCTACCTGGTTGTAGCCCAATGTCGTGGTATGTATTTGTCTTTCTCGTCTCTCGTAGCCCGAGTAACATTTGTTTCTATTATACGGCAGGTCTTGTTTACGCTGTTTTTCCAACTTTCCCTCGGCCCACATCTCGCACATCTTTCTGATGTTTTCCTGTAGAAAGTTCCATGAACAATGTGGTCTGATTGCATTCTCACAATATGGCCAAACCAATTCATTCTCTGTTGCAGGGAATTGTTCAAACCTTCCCCCGAATACTCATATTTGTGATTCTATCTCTTCTGGCAGTGTTAGTGACCATTCGCAGGTACGGCATTTCGCAGGTGGCTAACTTTCATTCCTGGATCTTTTTCAATGCCCATGGCTGGCACTGGTAACACAAAGTTGGGATGAAGAAATTATTTATCATCTGGTTCTTTTTTGCTTGGAATTAAATCTTGGGGTGTTTTAGTAGTGGAGACAGCTGGTAGGTGACAGCGTTTGCCCTCTGCACTCTCGTCTCTATATGTTTATCGAGTCCGCCATCCTCAGTGAAAACAGTTCCCAAATATCTAATTTCGTGTTCCTGCTTTTTTTTTAAATGTCATTCACATGAATATCAAGTGTTCATGTGGGTTCTACATATATTCGTTGTCTCTGTTTGTGATGTGTTGATATTCATGTCCTACTTTTGACAGTTTAAGTAGAGCGAGTCAATATGATGTAATAGGTTTTGTTCATTGATGCGGATCAAACATTGGTCGTCTGAAAAAAGACATTTTTAGGTACTTTCATGTTCTCTATTTGGCCCCTGAGTGATTCTATTCCTACAAGTGACAAATAAGAGTAGTGAGATAACACAACCACGTTAAACTCATGAGAATATGGAAAAATAATTTGCAAGTTAATGACTGATTTTGAATCGTCACGAATGATGTACTTGCGTTTCAGCTAGAGGCAGCGAGACAGAAAGTCATTCAATGTGCAGGTTAATCTGTGAGATGAACAGTTTGTCATAGATAGTCGAAATTAAGTAGAGAGTTTATGGCAAAGAAGAAGGAGAAAGATCTTAATCTTAGCGTTTATGGCAAAGAAGAAGGAGAGAGATCTTAATCTTAGCGTTTATGGCAAAGAAGAAGGAGAGAGACCTTAACTACAGCGTTTATGACAAAGAAGAAGGAGAGAAAACTTAATTAGCGTGTTTAAGGAAAAGTAGAGAGATACCATAATTAAAGCGTTTATGGCAAAGAAGAAAGAGAGAGACCTAAACTACAGCGTTTATGGCAAAGAAGAAGGAGAGAGATCTTAAGTGGAGCGTTTATGGCAAAGAAGAAGGAGAGAGCTCTTAAACTTAGCGTTTATGGCAAAGCAGGAGAGATACCTTAACCTTAGCGTTTATGGCAAAGAAGAAGGAGAGAGCTCTTAACCTTAGCGTTTATGGCAAAGAAGAAGGAGAGAGACCTTAATCTTAGCGTTTATGGCAAAGCAGGAGAGATACCTTAACCTTAGCGTTTATGGCAAAGAAGAAGGAGAGAGCTCTTAACCTTAGCGTTTATGGCAAAGAAGAAGGAGAGAGACCTTAACCTTAGCGTTTATGGCAAAGCAGGAGAGATACCTTAACCTTAGCGTTTATGGCGAAGAAGGAGAGAGACCTTAACCTTAGCGTTTATGTCAAAGCAGACGGAGAGATACCTTAACCTTAGCGTTTATGACGAAGAAGGAGAGAGACCTTAACCTTAGCGTTTATGTCAAAGCAGAAGGAGAGAGACCTTAACCTTAGCGTTTATGGCAAAGCAGAAGGAGAGAGACCTTAACCTTAGCGTTTATGGCAAAGCAGAAGGAGAGAGATCTTAATTAGAGTTTTAGGGAAAAGCAGAGAGATACCTTAATTGTAGCGGTTATACAATAGTTGAGAGAGGGAGGGAGAGAGAGAGAGAGAGAGAGAGAGAAAGGAAGAGACTTCACAAAAGAGCTTAAGAAAAAATCGAAAGAGAGAGAACGATGCTAATTAGTGAGGTTATATGAAATATGAGAGGGATACTTTAAATAGAGAGTTTCTGAAACAGTTTAAGAAAGTGTCCTTCATTTTAGACTTTACGGACAAATTCAAGAGCATTTGTGAAAAAAAAATTGTTTAAATACCTTAATTGTAGCGTTAAAGGAAAAGACAGAATGTCAAGGTGCATTACAGAATTGAACTGTATGTAGAAATGACAAAATATCATTTTTTCTTTAGTCTATAAAATTAGCAGTAACAGTATTGGATCATGCTCCATGACATTTATGTAAAGATTGCATCCTAAAGCACAAGTCAGATATAACGTCCTAGCCAATGTGAAAAGATCTGATTTAATTGCAAATATGAATGTCTGAAGGGCTAATTTTGTTTTTTTAAACACGTGCCTAATTGACTGGGACGACTGAATTAATTTCTGAGTCAATATTCGTGGCTGATAGTAAAACGGAGGGAAACTGTTGGCTGAGACGGGATAGTAAAACGGAGGGAAACTTGGCTGAGATGAGATAGTAAAACGGAGGGAAACTGTTGGCTGAGACGAGATAGTAAAACGGAGGGAAAATGTTGGCTGAGACGAGATAGTAAAACGGAGGGAAAATGTTGCTGAGACGAGATAGTAAAACGGAGGGAAACTGTTGGCTGAGACGAGATAGTAAAACGGAGGGAAAATGTTGGCTGAGACGAGATAGTCAAACGGAGGGAAACTGTTGGCTCAGACGAGATAGTAAAACGAATGCTAAATGGTTAAGCTAAACTTCATTAACCAAAGGCATCATTTAGGGAGTGTAAAATGTGGGCATAAGATAGCATAATCCCTATTAGATAGACCCACGAGTAAGATCGAAACTTTGAGATGCACTGTCTACAAATGGCAGCAAGAAAAACGATTCGCAATCAAATTCACGGGATCATCAAGAGGAAAAAGGCTGGGACTACATGGGTTAATAGCTATATTGAAGCACATAAAATAAAGTAGTTAGGACATTTGACAAGGATGCAGTATGATCAATCTGCATAGAAATCATACTATCAGAAGTTGAAACCGGCAACGATGGATATAGGGCATAAATAAAAGACTCCAATAGCTCAACATCGCAGCAGTATAAGCGTTCTACCAAGCGCGTGCCAGAAGTCTGTGTATAGCGCTTCTCTGCGACTCCGTAGGGCAAGAGCAGTAGGACAAAACAAGAACGAAGAACGAGAAGATTATATGTGCAAGTTAAAAATGATTGTTATACATCTTTCGTAAGAAGACACATCAACATTAGAGCCAACTAATTGTGTTCCGGATATTACTATGGATTAGAATGACAATGAACTAGTTGATACAGCAATAAATGAGGCAGGTCGGATAGTATATGGGTGCCTAAAACCCACCCCCATTGCTAAAATATACCCCATAATTGGCATAGCAATGACAAGGCAATCGTTGTTGCTGAATACTGGATGCAAGATATATAACGTGGTGCTTGGACACGGAAAGTAAGTAAGTGGTGCTTGGACACGGAAAGTAAGTAAGTGGTGCTTGGACACGGAAAGTAAGTAAGTGGTGCTTGGACACGGAAAGTAAGTAAGTGGTGCTTGGACACGGAAAGTAAGTAAGTGGTGCTTGGACACGGAAAGTAAGTAAGTGGTGCTTGGACACGGAAAGTAAGTAAGTGGTTCTTGGACACGGAAAGTAAGTAAGTAATGGATTTGAAAAACAAACGCTTTGCAATACAATATTCATACCTCAATTGTGCTATCAGTGACAAAATTGAAAATTAATAAACAAAAATTAAAGAAACATCGTAACAATAGGGATGAAATGCCTGCGCAGAATGCTTGGAGTAACAAGAATGGATAGAATCAGAAACGAAGATAGAAGGATACAAGTTGGTACACCAGCAGTAATAGACCTAATTAAAAGACAGCATACCAAACGGTTAGGTCACGTGACACGTCAAACACCAGATAGTATCTATCAGAAAGCAATTCAATACATACACAATGGTTACAAAAACTAAGACCCAACCACGAAAAAGATGGATAGTAGAAATAACAGAAGCGATAAAGTTCCCTTTGTACGAAGCACATTCTAGGGCCTGGTCAAGATACTTCGTCATAACCCGCCGCTGAATTTCACAAACAGGAGAAAAGACGAGAAGAACGGTAGATAAAGATACATCAGATGACAGAGACCCCCATCCGTGCGTCAATCAAGTGGTACTGACCTTCATAATCGACCGTGCCGCTGCCGTCTGTGTCTGTCTCAATGATCATATCCTCAATCTCATCGTCTGTCAGATCGTCACCCAACGACCTCAGGATCCACCTGCGAGACAGGGCAAGCACAATGGTTAATGTGTGAACGTGCTGTTCCAAAACTATTGTTAATGGTCACTAACTAGAGTCTAACTGTACTGTAGATCATTGTTTCCCAACTTTCGGCCCCGCGGACCGCTGACAGTAACGCAGAAATGTCCTGCCAGTCTTTCTGTCTGAGAAGTCCGCTAATAATTGTTCTTATTTTCTCCGGTCCGTGAATAATTTTTTCCTATTTTCACCGATTCGAGAACAATTGTTCCAATGTTTTACTGGTCCGCGAGTGTAGAAGGGTTGAAAAGAACTGCTGTAGATCACACGACTGAATGTTTGAGAACTGCTGTAGATCACACGACTGAATGTTTGAGAACTGCTGTAGGTCACACGACTGAATGTTTGAGAACTGCTGTAGATCACACGACTGAATGTTTGAGAACTGCTGTAGATCACACGACTGAATGTTTGAGAACTGCTGTAGATCACACGACTGAATGTTTGAGAACTGCTGTAGATCACACGACTGAATGTTTGAGAACTGCTGTAGATCACACGACTGAATGTTTGAGAACTGCTATTGTTCATGGTAGCCAAGAGAACGCATAATAAACCTGGACAACAAATTGTGATTTATTGCTTGTATTTGAGATTAGAACAAGTTACCTGAAATGTTGTTTGCGCGTATCTAAAATTAGATCAAGTTACCTTACATGTTTTTTATGTATATCTGAGATTAAACAAAGTTACCTTTATTGGTGTTTGGGTGTATCTAAGATTAAATGAAGTCACCTCTAATGTTGTTTGCCTGTATCTAAGATTAAACCAAGTTACCTTTTTTGTTGTTTGCGTCTAAGATTAAACCAAGTTACCTTTATTGTTGTTTGCGTGTATCTAAGATTAAACGAAGTCACCTATAATGTTGTTTTCGTGTATCTGAGAGTAGATCAAGTTACCTTTAATTTTATTTGTGTCTATCTAAGATTACTTTACTTTACTATCTAAGATTAAACCAAGCTGCTTTTATGTTGTTTGTGCTGCTGAATAAAAAATCGGACAGTTAAAATAGCAGATACGCACTAGTCTTTGAAATATTTCTTAATATCTCCAATTATCACTCTCATCCAAGTTCACGTCTCAATCTGTCACTTCTATCCGACTATACTTCTCCATTTGTCACTCTCGCCCAGGTGTATGTCTCTATTTGTCATTCCCATTATAATGTATGTCTCTTTTTGTCACTCCAGCCGTACTTTAAATCACCAGCTGTTACTCCCATTCTAATTTATAAATCCATCTGCCACTCCCATTCAAGTTTACTTCCCATATGTCACTCCCATCCTAGCCTGTGGCTCAATCTGTCACTCCCATCCTAGGCTATATTACCATCTGGCTCTCTCACACAAATTGGAGCCTGAATCTGTAACATTCATCATAGTGTATATTACAATCTATCACTCCCATCCTACTCTATATTACAATTTGTCCCTCCCATCCTAGTCTATATTACAATCTGTCACTCCCATCCTAGTCTATATTACAATATGTCACTCCCATCCTAGTCTATATTACAATTTGTCACTCCCATCCTAGTCTATATTACAATCTGTCACTCCCATCCTAGTCTATATTACAATCTGTCCTCCCATCCTAGTCTAAATTACAATTTGTCACTCCCATCCTAGTCTATATTACAATGTGTCACTCCCATCCTAGTCTATATTACAATCTGTCACTCTCATCCTAGTCTATATTACAATCTGTCACTCCCATCCTAGTCTATATTACAATCTGTCACTCCCTTCCTAGTCTATATTACAATCTGTCCTCCCATCCTAGTCTATATTACAATTTGTCACTCCCATCCTAGTCTATATTACAATTTGTAACTCCCATCCTAGTCTATATTACAATCTGTCACTCCCATCCTAGTCTATATTACAATTTGTCACTCCCATCCTAGTCTATATTGCAATCTGTCACTCTCATCCTAGTCTATATTACAATCTGTCACTCTCATCCTAGTCTATATTACAATCTGTCACTCTCATCCTAGTCTATATTACAATCTGTCACTCTCATCCTAGTCTACATTACAATTTGTCACTCCCATCCTAGTCTATATTACAATTTGTCACTCCCATCCTAGTCTATATTACAATTTGTCACTCCCATCCTAGTCTATATTACAATTTGTCACTCCCATCCTAGTCTATATTATAATCTGTCACTTCCATCCTTCTTCTTCTTATTATTATTACTATTAATATTCGGCGTTCGTCTTGGAAAATTCATTGTTACGTTGTTTCAGTCTACAGCGTGAATGCGATATCTGCACCTTTCAGTCCAACACATCCGATTTCAGTACGGAATTTCTATGTATCGGGCTTGCCTTTTCCCTGTGATCCACATTCTCTTCGCTCGTCTACATTAGTGAAGCTTGTTTCCATGACTACCACCTGCCGGTGCATAAGGGCCTTGGTCAGCTGGGGGCCAGGGTTCGCTGATCATGATGCAAGCAGTCAGCTACATGTTGCATGCTCATTCGCCCGGTTGTATCTTAAACCCATTTAGCTTCCACGTATTTATTCTAGCTAACTACCACTAACTGCACCACATACTTACTCTATTCTGTACAAGTGACTTATCATTCTGATTACCTCAAATCCTCTACAGCAATGACGCCCTTGTTTCCCTTGTCCAAAACACGGAATGCCTCCTTGATCTCCCTCTCGTCCTCATCCTCCTTGAGCTTAATCTCAAAAATGGGTTTGAACTGTTCCCATCTGATAAACCCGCTGGCTGCAGCCAATGAAAAAATATGAGTTAATTAGACATACAAATCTATGCACTGATATATTCATTTATTAAATATAACAGATGGGGCTGTCGTAGACTGATCATCTCTTATAAAGAACATAAAACAAATGATTATCTGAGAGAGATACAAAGAAATCCAATAGGAGGTCAATAGGAACCACTTCTGTCAGTAGTGAAACGTCGAAAACATACATTGTATATTACGCGACATGACTACATCTAAAATGTAATTTTGTAGGGAACAGTTATAAGTGGAAGGACAAAGGATAACAAAGGAAGTCATTTGTTGATATCATCAAATAATGGACAGGTCATGAATTGTCCACACTCGTTCGCACAGCTGAGGATAGAGAACTATGGAGGACTTTGCATGTTGATGTGTCTATAATCTCAACTCCAACGATCCTAAAAGGTAAAGGGTAATTGATTGATCTATCGATTGATTGATTGATTTATTTAAATTGAGTCATGGCTATATAGAACATAGATTCACAACTATTATTTTGTAACAGCAGTTATCTGATTTACTCTTCAACAATAGTTTTGAATCTATGTTCTATACAGCCATGACTCAACCTATATCAATCAATCAATCAATCATGTACTAAATCAATCGATAGATCAATCAATTACCCTTTATCTTTTCGAATAGTTGGGGATTGCCTTTGCATCACTCAGATGAAAATCGTGTAGACATGTACTAGGAATTATAATGTTCAATGTTGGCAAGTATGCAAGTCTGTCTGTCAGTTTGCCTATCTGCTAGTCGGTCTGTCTACGTGCATATGTGTTTGACAAAATGTTTGTCTGTCAGTTTGTCTGTCTATCAGTCTGCGTGTCTGTCTATTTGTCTGTGCACACACAACATCTCACAGACTACTTTAAATTCACTTTACATAACACGATATAACACAGACCACCATCACACAGACCACTATCACATTACATAACACAGACAAACATCACATTACACAGACCACTATAACATTACATAACACAGACCATCATCACACATACCACTATCACATTACATAACACAGAGCATCATCACACAACCAACTATTACACAGACCACTATCACAGAAACCACCATAAAACAGACCCCCATAACACAGACCCCCATAACACAGGCCCCCATCACACAAATCAACAAAAGACAGATCCCATAACACAGACCCCCATAACACAGACACCCATCACACAAATCAACAAAAGACAGACCCCCATAACACAGACCCCCATAACACAGACGCCCAAAACACAGACTCCCATAACACAGACCCCCATAACACAGACCCCCATAACACAGACCCCCATAACACAGACCCCTATAACACAGACCCCCATAACACAGACCCCCCTAATACAGACCCCCCCCCCCAATCCCACAGACCCCATGACACAGACCATATGACACAGGCCACTTGACACAGACCCCATGACACAGATTCCATCACACAGACCCCCATCACAAGACCCCATGATACAGACCCCATAACACATACCCCATGATACAGACCCCATCACACAGACCCCATGACACAGATCCCGTCACACAGACCCCACCACACAGGTCCCCATCACACCGACCCCATGACACAGACGCCATGATACAGACCACATCACAGAGATCCCATGACACAGACCCCATGTTACAGACCCCATCACACAGACCCCATCACACAGGTCCCATGACACAGGTCCCATGACACAGACCCCATCACACAGGCCCCATAAGATAGACCACCATCAAACCATCCCCTCTCCTTTCCCCTCTTATGCTCTCACTGCCCTTCTCCGCCTATCATTCTTACTCTCCTCCGCTCATTCCCCCTCTCACTCCCCTCTCCTCTACTTACTGGCTTCTCCTACATTCACTCTCCCTCTTACTTCCTTATCCTCAACTCGTGCCCACTCTCACTCCCCTCCTCCACTCACCTCCAGTATCCTCCACTCACTCCACCTCTCACACTCCTCTTCTCCACTCCCTCCTCTTCACTCACTCCCTCACTCCCCATCTCAATCCTCCACTCACTCCCCATCTCCTGTTCTCTTCACTCCCCCTCTCTTGTTCTCCTAACTCCCCATATCCTGTTCTCCTCCCTACCCCTCTCCTGTTCTCCTCCCTCCCTCTCTCCTGTTCTCCTCCCTCCCTCTCTCCTGTTCTCCTCCCTCCCTCTCTCCTGTTCTCCTCCTCCCTCTCTAATGTTCTCCTCCTTCCCCCTCCTTTGTTCTCCTCCCTCCCTCTCTCCTGTTTTCCTCCCTCCCTCTCTCCTGTTCTCCTCCCTCCCCCTCTCCTGTTCTCCTCCCTCCCTCTCTCCTGTTCTCCTCCATCCCCCTCCCTTGTTCTCCTCCCTCCCTCTCTCCTGTTCTCCTCCCTCCCCCTCTCCTGTTCTCCTCCCTCCCTCTCTCCTGTTCTCCTCACCCCCCCCTCTCCTGTTCTCCTCCCTCCCTCTCTTCTGTTCTCCTCCCTCCCCCTCTCCTGTTCTCCTCCCTTCCTCTCTCCTGTTCTCTTCACTCCCCCTCTCCTGTTCTCCTCCCTCCCTCTCTCCTGTTCTCCTCACCCCCCCTCTCCTGTTCTCCTCCCTCCCTCTCTTATGTTCTCCTCCCTCCCTCTCTCCTGTTCTCCTCCCTCCCTCTCTTCTATTCTCCTCCCTCCTCCTCTGCTGTTCTCCTCCTTCCCCCTCTCCTGTTCTCATCACTCCATCTCTCTCTTCTTTATTCACGCCTCCCCTTTCACCTCTTCTCCTCCTCTTACTTCCCCCTCACTCCCTCTCCTTCTCTCACCCCCTTCTCCCTTCCCCCTCCTGCTCTTACTCCTCGTATCACGACCAACTCTCTCTCACTCCCCCTATCTCTCTCTTCCTCTGGTCCCCTCCCATCAGCCCCTCACTTCCAATCTCACTCCCTTCCCTTCCTCTACCTCCTCTCTCACTCCTCTCTCCTCCTCTCACTCGCCTTCTCACCCCACCTCTCCTCCACTCACTCCCCTTCTTACTCCCTCTCCTTCAATCACTCCCGCTCTCTCCCACTCTCTCTTCCTCTGATCCCATCTCCTTCTCATCATCACAGCCCCGCTCTCACTCCCCCATCTCCCTCCCCTCCTCCACTCTCCTCCTCTCACTCTGTTTTCCCCTCCTTCCCGCTCTCAATCCTCTCTCATTCACCCACTCACCCTCTCACTCCCCTTTCCTCCTCTCACTCCCTTCTCTCACTCTCCTTTCCTCCTCTCACTCCCCTTTACTCCTCTCACTCACTCTCGCCGCCTCCTCTCCTCCACTCACTCCCGTCACACTTATGCCGTCTCACTCCATTTTACTCCTCTCCCCCCCCTCTCATCGCCCCATATTCCATTCACTTCCTCTCTCACGGCCCCCACTCCCCCCTCACTTCCCTCTCCTCCTCTCACCCTCTCCTCCTCCACCTATCTCACAATCTACGACATTAGCATCCAACCTCCTTCCCATCTTCGCCCGTCCGTCCCTCGCTCTCCACCCCCACTCACCTTCCTCGTCAGCCTCATCAGCCCAGTCCTTCAACTTCTGCCCGTCCACCCGTAAGCCCAGGCCCTTAAATATTTGCCCTAGATCCTTGGTGCTGATAGTGCCATCACCCTTCTTGTCAAACAGGTTGAAAGTCTGGTTGGCATCTGCGGAAAGAAACCAACCAACTACATTAGCGGGTTGTGTACAATTAGCGGGTTGTGTAGCATTAGCGGGTTGTGAAGCATTAGCGGGTTGTGTAGCATTAGCGGGTTGTGTGGCATTTGCGGGTTGTGCAGCATTAGCGGGTTGTGTAGCATTAGCGGGTTGTGTAGCATTAGCGGGTTGTGCAGCATTAGCGGGTTGTGTAGCACTATCGGGTTGTGTAGCATTAGTGGGTTGTGTAGCATTAGCGGGTTGTGTAGCATTAGCGGGTTGTGTAGCATTAGCGGGCTGTGTAGCATTAGCGTGTAGCATTAGCGGGTTGTGTAGCATTAGCGGGTTGTGCAGCATTAGCGGGTTGTGTAGCATTAGCGGGTTGTGTAGCATTAGCGGGTTGTGCAGCATTACTGGGTTGTGTAGCACTAGCGGGTTGTGTAGCATTAGTGGGCTGTGTAGCATTAGCGGGTTGTGTAGCATTAGCGGGTTGTGTAGCATTAGCGGGTTGTGTAGCATTAGCGGGTTGTGTATCATTAGCGGGTTTGTGGCATTAGCGGGTTGTGCAGCATTAGCGGGTTGTGTAGCATTAGCGGGTTGTGTGGCATTAGCGGGTTGTGCAGCATTAGCGGGTTGTGTAGCACTATCGGGTTGTGTAGCATTAGTGGGTTGTGTAGCATTAGCGGGTTGTGTAGCATTAGCGGGTTGTGTAGCATTAGCGGGCTGTGTAGCATTAGCGTGTAGCATTAGCGGGTTGTGTAGCATTAGCGGGTTGTGCAGCATTAGCGGGTTGTGTAGCATTAGCGGGTTGTGTAGCATTAGCGGGTTGTGCAGCATTACTGGGTTGTGTAGCACTAGCGGGTTGTGTAGCATTAGTGGGTTGTGTAGCATTAGCGGGTTGTGTAGCATTAGCGGGTTGTGTAGCATTAGCGGGTTGTGTAGCATTAGCGGGTTGTGTAGCATTAGCGGGTTGTGTAGCATTAGCGGGTTGTGCAGTATTAGTGGGTTGTGTAGCACTAGCGGGATGTGTAGCATTAGTGGGTTGTGTAGCATTAGCGGGTTGTGTAGCATTAGCGGGTTGTGTAGCATTAGCGGGTTGTGCAGCATTAGTGGGTTGTGTAGCACTAGCGGGTTGTGTGGCATTAGCGGGTTGTGTAGCATTGGCGGGTTGTGTAGCATTAGCGGGTTGTGCAGCATTAGTGCGTTGTGTAGCATTAGCGGGTTGTGTAGCATTAGCGGGTTGTGTAGCATTAGCGGGTTGTGCAGCATTAGCGGGTTGTGCAGCATTAGCGGGTTGTGTGGCATTAGCGGGTTGTGTATATACACTAGACACCTGATTCCACGTAGTGCATTTGTTAGTCTTATTCTTAGTCGGTCTGTACATCTACAGAGACAGATGTCTCTGTCCAGGTTTCCAGGACTGGTTGTAGCAGGAGGATTTCTTGCTTATCGCGCGAGGCTCTAGCAGTTGTGTTGGGACAAGCACCTGCGAATGGTGGTTAACCGATGTGTGATTCTATCTTAATAGACTCCAACACTAAAGCAAAATTAATTTGCGGCCTGTTAAATGCCATATATGCTGCTCTTAATAAACCATCTAACGAAGGCCGGTGTTATGCCATGTCACACAATTAGTCACCTCGTACAACATACTCTCTGTGGGGGCAGTGGTCCTATTCTTGTCCTTGCCATGCACAAAGGCCCCGGCCACGCGTTTATTATTATTGAGAGTAATACTAACGTTCCTTTTTAAAACTTGGCTGGGAGTCAAGGTGTCGCAGTGGCAGCTACACTGTCGTCACAGCCGAGCGATCGGGGTTCAACCAACAGTTGGAGCAGGATTCTTCTCCTGGGAGAGACCTAACCTCAAAAATGGAGTACTAGAATAATCTTGGAAAATAAAGGTGCTGGTCACGACAATATTCCCAGTCTATCACATTGGCGTGTTAACGGAATCTCTATATTTTTTTTAATATGTGTGACCCTGGTCGGTTTACGTGGAGGGCCTATTTTCATTATTTTGACCAACGTCCCCATGACCTAGAGAACTGAATTTGTGTACACAGCCTCTATTGGTACGACCTGTTAATCAATCAAATGTTGGTTGATCATCGAATGACCTACTTAAATCGCTAATATATTTTTTGGGGCCCCATATATTTGCTATCAAAAAGCGAGACCTTCTGACTTTCTGTAGCCTACCCTAAACCTAAAGGCCCTAAGCCTAAAGGCCCTAAACCTAAAGGCCCTAAACCTAAAGGCCCTAAACCTAAAGGCCCTAAACCTAAAGGCAATAAACCTAAAGGCCCTAAGCCTAAAGGCCCTAAACCTAAAGGCAATAAACCTTAAGGCCCTAAATCTAAAGGCCCTAAACCGAACAACTACAGCTTGGTGGAACAACAATGAACAGCAATTAACAAGATAAAGAACAAATACAAAATATGAGTTAAGAGCAACAAAACAAAGACAGACTATACTGAATTTAAATTTTCAAGAAAAGCCACAAAGACGAAAAATTAAAGAGGTGAAGGTACAATCACGGAAAGAGTACGGAAAAAATCTAAGCTCAGGCGATACATATATTTTCAGAAACTTCTACGCAAAAATTTTAATAATGAAACACAGAGACGAATGTTACGACCGATCAGCAATCACAAGTGATGAAATGTAAAATGATTTACACGACAAAAAAGAGATCATGTAAAGATGGCAGCAGTATTTTAAAGAGCTACTAAATACTGAAGGGATAAAGAGAGTACAAGGTATCACTATAGAGATCACTACATAGTTACTATACAAGCGGCACCATGAAACAAGTCCCCAGAGCCAGGAATACATCCAGGTGGAACTTATGAAGGCAACAAAAGATGTAGGAATAGCCTGGCTACACAATTTAACATAGTGTGGATTAAACAGGAAACTGATGATGTGCAACAATACTACCCATTCGAAAGAAATAGACAGCAAAAATGACTGTACAAAATATAGATGAGTATCCATTACTTAGTCATACTGGAAAGATATTTTGTAAAATACTAGAAAAAATACTATTCCTAATCATAGAACGGCAGCTTAGCGAAGCACAGATGGGATTTGGGAAAAACAGGAGCTGTACAGATGCAATCTTTGTACCAAGACAACTAGCGGAGAAAACCATGTACGATCAAACACGTTGCTTTCGTGGACCAAAAGAAGGCATTCGATCGAGTGAGCAGATATCAACTGTGGACAACATTTGAACGGCATGGAGTAAATAAACATTTGTCCGATATATGTAAAAGTCTTTATGTGAACAGCCAATGTATAGTAAGAACAAACGCAGGATATTCCGAAAAAAGTCATATTAGGACCGGTGTACGGCACGATTGTATATTATCCCCTTTACTGTTTATCACATACATAGACGCAATATATTTTTAAAAAGCCAACATTAGTGAGGCAAATAACCTCAGTGATCACTTAAATGAATTTCTCTTTGCTGATGACCAAATAATAAAAGCAACCTTAGAAAAACAATTGTAAGAATCTATCAACAATCTTGATGAGTTATATACGGATTTCAGCATGAAATTAACAATAAAGAAAACCGAAGTTATGGCGATTGCAAGAAAAGAAATAGAAACAACAATATTCATACAAAACCAACAAGTAAAACAGATGACAAATTTCACGTACCTGGGTAACATATTCTCAGCAGACGGAAAATACGGCACCGAAATCCAAAACAGATGTAACAAAACAAGTCAAATCACTGGGGGAACGTCCCTGATATTATTATCTAAGTACAGGACAATGGATAAAAAAAGAACACTATACAACACAATATTCCTAAGCACATTGTGCTAGCAGTGCCTGAATTCGACATTAACAAACAGAGATAGAAGACAAACAGTAACAACAGAAATGAAATGCCTGCACAGAATGCTTGGAATAACAAGAATGAATATAATCAGAAACGAATATATTTGAAGGCAAGTAGGTACAACGCCAGTGCTAGACCTAATCAAGAGACAACAAGCCAAATGGTTCGACCACGTGACACGTGAAACACCAGATAGTATCCCTTAGAAAGCAATGATATAAAGATACAATGGATAGAAAGACAAGGGGTCGACCACGAGAAAGATGGATAGCAGAAACAGTAAAGCTTCACCTGTAGGAAGCACATATTACGGCCCGGTCTAGAAGCATCTTCATAACCTCACGCTTAACAACATTTTCAAATAACTGTAGTGCAGCTTAGTCTTCGCACGCTTTCATGCGTCAAACTGAAATATCTCTAAAGACAACAGTGGTCCAATCTTAATGAGTTCATCTTTAGCACCATAGAGTTTGTCTTGGAATAGGACTAGAAACGGCCACATTGTGCCTTCACTGTAACTTATACTTGTATGTAGGACACTTGAGCAGCAGGTGTTCTGCAGTCATTTGTTCAGTGCCGCAGACAAATTCATCGGTATGTTCTGGTTTGAACTTGTTGAATAGATGGTATCGCAACCTGTTGTGGCCTGTTTGGCTCTTTTTAACTTGTAGCTATTTTGTTATCGTGATGGATGATCCTCTAACCACTATTCTTGTATCTATACCTGGTAAACCTCTTTGCCTCTGCATAAGTTATACAGTTAAGGCATAGACAGCATTCTGCCGTCTCTAGCCAGTTTGTTTTTTGTTTGTTTGTTTTTTGTTTTTTTACTTCACCTTATTTCTCTAATCCTCAAGGTGGCGTGCGTTGCAATGGGGTTTTTATTTTGCGCTTGTCGGCCTAGTGCATCCGACTTCAGCGTTCATTTTATGTAAGGGTCTGCTTTCTCCTGCAGTTTCTAAGGGTTTGCTTCTTTGGGTAACGACCGGTGCTGTGGAGATTGAACGCAGCACATTTGAGTTGTTAGCCGTGCCAACTAACCACTAACCCACGTCGTCCCCACTCTAGCCAGTATTTGAGCCTACTGATTGCCAAGTATGTTGTAATAAGAAGGAATCCACTGAATCACCACTTTCCTGAACTGGTAACATAGTTTAGAGAGCACCTCCCAGAGTTCGTTTATATCTGAATTCCAAGCTCAAGTGATCTTTACTCAAGTGATAAAAAAATATCCATCCAACGATCTGCAACTTTACAATTTGCGATGTTCCATTCAACCATGTTTTCTTCGGTTGCATTTGATTTAAGATGACGATAATCGTAAAATATTTTTTTTTCTTCCACTTTTAAGTCTGGAAAAACAGTATGGATTTCACCAAGGAAGTCGGTGATACTCTCCCACAAAATGTATGAGAAACTCATTGCATTTTAGCACACAGACTAAATAGGTTCGAGTGAATAGTTTCCTATGCAGTAGCATACAATTGTAGCACCTTTGTCTTAAATGAAACTGAAGTAATTAAGTCCACGTCAACAAGACATTAGTTCAGCTCGTGCATCACCTATTTCGAAAGACTTCACAGCGATGCACCGTAACCTTTATAATAAGAATATTAATCTAATCCTTAAATTCAAAAGCAGTTGTATCTTTTTCTTTTAATTTCCAAGATAGGCTGAGAAAACCGTTCTAACTGTGAATTCCAGAAACAGGAGATAGATGAAATGTTATATCATTGAAAGCTGAAACAATGTACGTGGACATCTGTAAAGAAACATGATTTAAGTGCCTCACAAATGTAATTGAAGGGGTTTAGAACTGGCTCTAATGACAATCATCGTGGAATGATGAGTCCCAGAAAAGTTAAATAATCTATATCCATAAAATTACAAAACTTTATAAGTTTATCAACTTTCACTGTAGAAGTACGAAAATACTGGAATATTTACCCCAAGATTGCCTGAACATGTATGGGCAAGGCATCAACAGCAGTCTGAATAGCTTTATGTACAAAGTGGACTGCACATTCAACTCCAATTATTTTCCTGTCTAAGCTTTCTTTGAGCTTGGCAAGAACATTGTTTTTGTCCCTCTCTGGAAACCTGTACGTTTGTGTCAATGTTGGCTTATTGACAATTACCTTGCTAGTTGATTCATATTTTCAAATAGTGTTCAAAAGCTGCTGAAGAAGTAGATCAGACGTTTCCCCAAGAAGACTTGATAATTCTAAAATGTCCGTAGAAATCCCGTTATTACTAACAAAGTATCTTGTAGAATATATGTTTTAAAAAAAAGACTTCGAGAGGAAAATCCATCAGAAAAAATATGCATCTTGTGCTTTCTCGTCGTCTCGACTCATGTCTTGCCACTGGTCCAAGATAGCTCGAGATCAGAGAGTGAGGTTATAACCAACGCAGTTACTTCCTCACCATAGTCCAAATACAGAGCAAGTTACATCATCAATTCAAAACCGTACGACAATAGGCACAAGACGGATGTGCCGGGCCGAAAGATGCAAATATCGCAGTCAAGCTGTAAACCAGCGACACAACGCATTGTGTTTCTCCGGAATACATCATGCTACTTGCAAATTCCTGTTCGGAGCTTGATAGCGGGAAATTTAGAGCGAACGCAGATGAAGAAGAAGAAGAAGAAGAAGAAGAAGAAAAAGAAGAAGAAGAAGAAGAAGAAGAAGAAGAAGAAGAGGAAGAAGAAAAAGAAACAGCAGCTTGTGTTTTTCGGTACTGATATGGATGTCCATATCTGATTTCCCTCCTTGAGCTACAGGAGACCCAGTCCTGCAAAGGGTACATTCATCTTGTGTACTATTAATGTTACTTTCTTTAATAATTGACCTACGAGTTGGGGAAGTTATAAAAAGCAAGAAAGAGAATTGGCCACCCCGCCTCACTATAGCTGTTGATTAGTCTATGAAAAGTTATCTTCGCCTCCTACGCTAATTGTTGCTATGGGACCCGCCTACAACTTTTATTTTAATAAATGTTCTTTTAAACTGTCATTAAATGCACATTTTCATTTAGTTATGTATATATATATATATTTTCACACAAATGTAAAATTACTTCGATCACATAATAATTCAAAATAATACTTACAATTTAGAATTCCAACAGACAAACATCCACACGTTACAACCAGAACAATGGCTAGGCGACAAGCCGCAGAGCGTTTTGACAAGACAACCAGAATAATGGCTAGGCGACAAGCCGCAGAGCGTTTTGACAAGACAACCAAACAGGCAATCGGCGTCAGATGATCATGATGCAGGCAGCTGCCGAACGAAAAACAACACCTGAATAGCGGCTACATCAAAGAAACTGGTTTCTCGCAGAGTGAATCTTTGAAGTTCGTGTTAACTGTTAGGTTAGTAGGTAAGTCAGTGGTACGTGGTTCTGCCGTATGCCATTTTAGGAGCCTGTTGTAGTTTTTCAATTCTCTTTTCTTTACTTTTTTTATTTACATATTGATGGTTACGAGCGCAAAACAGGAACAGCTGGGAGTCCGGCAGAACGTTATCCGGGGTGCGTGATATGCGGTTAAAAAGGGGATTGTCCCGGTTAAAACGGGACGTATCGTATACGTTATGTAATTTCCTAAATAACATTTTTTGACGCCATTCGGTATGCAACCAACGCTTTATTGCTTACCCTACAGGAAAATATATTTGTATGTTTTGTATCCATTCAAATGTTGATGGATCCTAGACATTGTGAATCATCCCATACCAGCAGGAGAGACCTGTACCAACTTCAGAGCTGAAGCAAGAGCTGTTCATGCAGCAAATCATATTCGTATCAACAATAACATGAATACAAGGAAAACGGTCATTCTAACAGACTCCAAGAGTGTACTCCAATCCATCTCAAGCCATAAACAAGACATACTTTCCCATGAAATGAAATACGACATCCGATTGCTGTCTCAAAAAACAGATTTAGCTCTACAATGAATTCCGGCCCACTGTGGGATCCCTGGAAACGAGAAAGCAGATGAGCTCGCAAAAACTGGAAGTGGCGACAAGCAGATTCCCCGTCCACAGAGTTATAAAGATTCAAAAACATTCATCATACGATCCACGAGGGCAGAATGGAGAGAACATCACAAAGAATTAAAGCCATAAAATGACATCATAAACAAACTTGGCACTGGTAGGCAGACAAAGATCTTCAGACTCAGAACGGGACATTTGAGACTTAATGCTCACCTCCACATAATGGGTATCAGAGACGCTGCCACGTGCGATTGTGGAGCTCCCAAGCAAACACCAGAACATATTCTGCAAGAATGCCCTACCTATGCAGACCAAAGAGAGATACTCTGGCCTGGGGGAGCGACCATGCTCGAAAAGCTGTGGAGGACCGGCGAAGACCTGAAACGCACAGTCTCCTACGTGAATCTCATTGAACTGAAAGTATAGCATCACTTGATCGACGAAGAAGAAGAAGAAGAAGAAGAAGAAGAAGAAGATGAAGAAGAAGAAGAAGGAGAAGATAGATCCTGAAATAATTCCACTCCTGTAGTCCCAAAAACAACAACCTTGTTGTAGTATTAATAAATCATTGTACCGACAAATACATTTTGTAAAAGAAATTTACTTGTTAACGCTTTTCTTTAACTAAACATAACTGTTGTCCATTTGTGTAAACTTCTACTTCTCCTATTTTAACCAACTGCTCCATAACACAGAGAGCTGGATTGTTGCGGCACTTTTCTAGTGCGACCTTTGACAAACTTTGACGGTTCCAGGACAGGTCATTCAGAAGCTAACAACGAAAAATGAAGTCTTTTTTCAACTTGTTTTTAGAGTGATTATGAAGTCAGTCTTCATGTATTGCCTATTCACTGTTAAATTGTACATTTAAATGGGTTGACTATTGAGGCCCAAGTTGTACATTTAAATGAGTTGACTATTGAGACCCAAGTTGTACATTTAAATGAGTTGAATATTGAGGACCAAGTTGTACATTTAAATGAGTTGACTATTGAGACCCAAGTTGTACATTTAAATGAGTTGACTATTGAGGCCCAAGTTGTACATTTAAATGAGTTGACTATTGAGACCCAAGTTGTACATTTAAATGAGTTGAATATTGAGGACCAAGTTGTACATTTAAATGAGTTGACTATTGAGACCCAAGTTGTACATTTAAATGAGTTGACTATTGAGACCCAAGTTGTACATTTAAATGAGTTGACTATTGAGGCCGAAGTTGTACATTTAAACGGGTTGACTATTGACGACAAAATTGTACCAATAAACGGGTTAGCTGTTGGGTCCCACACTATATATATAAACAGGTTTGTCGTCTTGCAGAATCATTAAACTGGTGGTCCAAAACATGCGTAGTCTGAGAACTACTCTGATTTCTGCAGGGATTCCCTCCTGCAGACCAGGTAAACATTCTTCATCCCCGTAATTGCAATAATTTCTGCATACAGCACACGCCCCCATCCTCTCATGTTTTACAACATTATAGTATTTACAATCATTTCTGTATGCCAGCTAATAACCTTTGAACTATGACACATACCCAACTTTCCCAACAACCGCAGCTTAGGGCACCACTTCTAAATTTGGCGTGAAAAAATCAGCAACCTCATCACACCGTTCTGAGAAGTCTGGAAATGTGCCGACTTGTCTGTCAGCCTCAACTACATTCAACCCCTATCGGTAGAAAGATCTGGTAGCTATATAATACAGCATTTGCACTTAACGACCTAATGTAACCAGGTTGACTCTGTCAATTCTGAGTGAAGGAAAGAAGCCTTTAGAAAAAGTCAGCAGTGATTATAGTTCACAAGCGATATATCACATCCGTAAAGGTGTCCACGCTGATTGTCTACTCTGTCCGGGTATTACATGCCAGCTTGGTATAATCATAAAATAAAATACAACATAAGAGTGATGTTTAAAAAAAATAGATTTAGTCCTACAATGGATTCTAGCCCACTGTGGGATCCATGGAAACGAGAAAGCAGATAAGCTCGTAAAAGTCGAAAGTGCCAGCACGCAGACTCCCCATCCACAGAGCTACAAAGAAGCACAGAGACTCATCAAACGATCTATGAGGATAGAATGGAGAGAACGGCACAGAGAATACAAGCCAGAAAATGACAGCATAGACAAACTTGGCAGAGATGAACAGCCAAAAATCTGCAGACTCAGAACAGGACATTGTAGACTCAAGGTCCTCCTCCTCAGAATGGGTTTCAGAGACACCACTATGTGCGATTGTGGAGCACCCAAGCAAACACCAGAACATATTATGTAGGACTGCCCCACCTATTCAGACCAAAAACAGGCAGTCTTTCCTGGGGAAGCGTCCATGCTCGAAAAGCAGTGTGGTACCGGTGAAGACCTGAAACGCACAGTCTCCTTCGTGAAACTGAACGGACTAGAAGCTTAGCATCAGTAGATCGATGAAGAAGATGTAATCATAGATCAAACTATTTCATGGTAAAATGTGTCTGCTATTCCACACATGAACGAAATGTCACAGACCTGTCTACTAAATTTAACTAAAGGCCGACTGACTGCAAATGTGATAACTTATAATGCACTTCTTTTTCGTTGTCCGTTCTCAATATCCGGCTACCAATCCCTGAAACGGGCTTCGTGCTTTGCAAGTAACAAGATGTAGTCCTGAGAACGAAATGCGTTGTGTCGTAATTTACAGCTTGACTGCGACATTTGTAACTTTTGGTCCGACATCTAAGATTTCAGCATGGCATTTTTGGGTACCAGGTTAGGGTCCCCGATTCGATTCTTCTCCCTAACCAGTCTGCTCTGTTGCAGTCTGTTATCCAGGATCACGACGTAGAGGGAAAGAAGAGTCTTTACCAGATCTGGGCTACTGGTCCTGGTGCTAGCAGTCAGCTTTGGGTTTCTGACCGGTACAGATTACGTACTACTCAGCATCTTGATTCTACCCACAATCTACAAGTCTAGTTAGACCTGATAACTCCTTTGTGCGATTACATCAGTTGGTGTTTGACGTTATTAGCAGCAACATCATAATCTGGACCTACACCACCACAGGCCACACAACAGCTTCATCTTCTTTTTCTTCTGTCTCTTTGTCCTCCTCTTCTTCTTCTTCTCATTCTACTTCTTTTTCTTTTTCTTCCTCTACTTCTTCTTTAGCGTTTGACCTTAAAAGGAAGTTGCGACATTGGGATGTAGTTCACATAGTGAGGCTGCAATTTCCGTTTCTTTCGGCCCGATACATTCAATTTCAGCTGGTGTTTTTTTTAGTACCAGGTTTGCCCTCCCAATGCGATCGCTCGCTTAGCTAGACTACACGTGTAGCCATTTTTCAGGGCTGCTGTTTGGAGTTGGAATTTGGTCTTGACCAGCTATGTTCAATGACCCTGATGCAAGCAAAGAGCTTTGAGTCGTTGGCTGCTGTTTGGAGTTGGAATTTGGTCTTGACCAGCTCTGGTTCAATGACCCTAATACAAGCAAAGAGCTTTGAGTCGCTGGCTGCTGTCAGCTCATTGACTGTAATGAACCGTCTGTTCTACACACCAGATAACTCTGTCCCCATTTTGAAACACATAACAAAACAGTCTCCACAACAACCATATCTATCCTCAGCACCAACAAAGCAGCCTAAACAACAACTAACTCAGTCATATAAAGCAGCAACATCACTAGCAAAATCGTTTAAAATAACTACCTCAACAACTACAACCTTGCTACAGATTAATAATAACAAGAATTTCAACAATAAAAACAACACGGCTACTTGGAATACCTGTTGCCAGGTAACTGTAGGCGCATACTAGTCCTGAGATGAAAGTACAAAATACTTTTTTTAACTATAATTTTTGAATTTGCCCGGAAAGCGGGCGTTAAGCCTACTCTTTTCGAATTTCTGCCAAAAGGGATTTTTAACGTGCTCGACACTAAATACGGGAGCCTAATCTCACTACTCAGAGATCGGGGGAATGTTTACCAGAAGATGCACGTGAAAATATCCCGGCCAACACCGTGATTTGAACCCGGAACCTCCCGCATCCGAACCGGGCACCTTACCTCGAGACCCCCGAGTAGCGGCTCGGCTACCGTGACTGATAATAACAAATGATAATGAGTACAATAAACATACTACTTTAACAACAGAGAAGAGAGTCTGGTCAGACTAAACATGCTGGTCGAACTCGGGTGGTCGGGGTTGAGGGTTCAAATCATGGTACAGACAGGGATTTTTTTCACGTGGACACTCTGGAAATTACCCGGATCTCTGGGTAGTATAGATCAGACACCCGTGTGCAGTGTCGCGGACGTTAAAAATCCCTCGGCAGTTGAAAATCGAAAAGAGTAGGCTTAACGGCCGCTGCCCGGGCAAAAGTTCTAAATTATGTTACAAATCTACCTAATCTATTAATGTTTCCTCTTCGGTGCTACGGAGTTGGTGCACTGAGCTGAGATTCTCCAAATATATGAAGAACAACAGAGCACTTCTGTGTTAAACCGTTGATTCTTTGACTAAACTAGACTAGACTAAACTAGAGTGACCAAGACCCCCAACTCACTGCCACACAGTTTCTCCTGGAAACGAGGTGTTTAAGGGTAGCCTGACTAACGTAGTAGTAATCGACATGCAGGTGAAGTGGGGAATAGCAAACTCACCTATAGAACCTCTGTTCACTTTCGTCAGCACGCTCGGGATGAAAAGAAAGTTACTGCAACTCGTCACTTAACGCCTTTTTTTAGGCCATACATAATAGTAAACTTACTCATCCTGGGCAGTAAACACCAGCAACAACAGAAACAACAGAAATACCAGCAACAACACAAACAACAGAAACAACGAAACAACAGAAACAACAGAAACAACAAAAAACAACAGCACCAACAGAAACAACAAAAACACCAGCAACAACAGAAACAACAGAAACAACAGCAACAACAGCACCAACAGAAACAACAGCACCAACAGAAACAACAGAAACACCAGCAACAACAGAAACAACAGAAACAACAGCAACAACAGAAACAACAGAAACAACAGCAACAACAGAAACAACAGAAACACCAGCAACAACAGAAACAACAGAAACACCAGCAACAACAGAAACAACAGAAACAACAGCAACAACAGCACCAACAGAAACAACAGCAACAACAGAAACAACAGAAATACCAGCAACAACACAAACAACAGAAACAACGAAACAACAGAAACAACAGAAACAACAAAAAACAACAGCACCAACAGAAACAACAGAAACACCAGCAACAACAGCACCAACAGAAACAACAGCAACAACAGAAACAACAGCAACAACAGAAACAACAGCAACAACAGAAACAACAGAAATACCAGCAACAACAGCACCAACAGAAACAACAGAAATACCAGCAACAACACAAACAACAGAAACAACGAAACAACAGAAACAACAGAAACAACAGCAACAACAGAAACAACAGCAACAACAGAAACAACAGAAATACCAGCAACAACAGCACCAACAGAAACAACAGCAATAACAGAAACAACAGACATAACAGAAACAACAGCAACAACAGAAACAACAGAAACAACAGAAACAACAGCAACAACAGAAACAACAGACATAACAGAAACAACAGCAACAACAGAAACAACAGAAACAACAGCAACAACAGAAACAACAGACATAACAGAAACAACAGCAACAACAGAAACAACAGAAACAACAGAAACAACAGCAACAACAGAAACAACAGAAACAACAGCAACAACAGAAACAACAGCAACAACAGAAACAACAGAAACAACAGAAACAACAGAAACAACAGAAACAACAGCAACAACAGAAACAACAGAAACAACAGCAACAACAGAAATAACAGAAACAACAGCAACAACAGAAACAACAGAAACAACAGAAACAACAGAAACAACAGCAACAACAGAAACAACAGAAACAACAGAAACAACAGAAACAACAGCAACAACAGAAACAACAGAAACAACAGAAACAACAGCAACAACAGAAACATCAGCAACAACAGAAACAACGAGTATTACAATATAGAAACTAAAACTACCATTAGATACAAAACCACAGCAACAGCTGCACAGGCACTACCACTGTGAAAATCTGTACCTTTCAGGGAGAGTAAAACAATAAATATACGTTTCTCAGAAAATTTGCACCTTGCAAGAAAAGCAAAACAATAAATATACGTTTCTCGGAAAATCTGCACCTTACAAGGAGAGTAAGACAATAAATATACGTTTCTGCACCTTGAAAGGAGAGTAAGACAATAAATATACGTTTCTGCACCTTGAAAGGAGAGCAAGACAATAAATATACGTTTCTCAGACAATCTACACCTTGCAAGCACAGCAAAACATTAAATATATGTTTCTCAGACAATCTACACCTTGCAAGCACAGCAAAACAATAAATATACGTTTCAGCACTTTGCCAAGGAGAGCAAGACAATATATTTAGGTTTCTCATGGTGTGCATACTTCTAGAGATGAGTTGAGTGTGTTTGTGTGAATAAACAACACATAACCATTTTTCTGACAGCTAACAATGTTACAGATTTATTAGAGAGTAAGAGAAACGTTGCAGCATTTCATGCCATACGTGTAAAGAGTTGCCATGGAAACGTGAATTAAATAACTGAAGTTGATGGCAGTTTCAACAGACCTAATGTAAACATTGTTTCTCATACAGCGTTTGTTAAAACGGCTGCGGCTTTTTGTGTGGTTGTCGGGTTCATTCTGTGTAGATGGAAGTGAACAGGTAATCGCGGCCTCATAAAAATCGTAGCTGGCACACGCTCTCACAGAGATGTGTATGAGCTAAGTTAAAACAAGTCACGTCTACAGATGAGCTGGCTTTCCTCCGGTCAGAGCGGGGTAAGATAAGCTGCTGTTATTGGCAAAGTACTACAGACTGCACCTTTTTATGTACAGATGTGTCACGTGGTAAGTGAAGAAGTGATAGGTGATAGGTGGAGATATAATAAGTGATAGGCGGAGACGTGTTGGTTTCGATTTCGAATGTGAAGCCCAGTTATTGAGCTGACTGCGGCCATGAGCAGGATTCTTCCGTCACGGCTGGCGAACCAGAGCTGACCGAAATCGTACTCCACCTCCAAACAACTGCTTTGGAAATAGGCTACACCAGTGTAGTTTGGCTAGGAAGAATATGGATCGCAGCTGGAAGGCAAACCAGGTACTCAAAAAGGTCAGCTGAAAACGGAAGTGTCTTGCCAAAAGACACAGATATCAAAGTCTCTCTGCAAACAATGTCATAGCATCATTTTCAGGAAGAACACAGCAGAAGAAGAAGAACAAGAAGAAGAAGAAGAAGAAGAAGAAGAAGAAGATGAAGATGAGAAGATGAAGAAGAAACAGAGGATGCGATACATTGAGATGTGGCAGTGATAAGGTGGGGGGGGTGATCTATTATAGATGGAGAGGTGAACATTGGTAGGTGGAGAGGTGAACATTGGTAGGTGGAGAGGTGAACATTGGTAGGTGGAGAGGTGAACATTGGTAGGTGGAGAGGTGAACATTGGTAGGTGGGGAGGTGAACATTGGTAGGTGGAGAGGTGAACATTGGTAGGTGGAGAAGTGAACCTTGGTAGGTGGAAAGGTGAATTTTGGTAGGTGCAAAGGTGAACATTAATAGATGAAGAGGTGAACATTAATAGTTGAAGAGGGGAACATTGATAAATGGAGTGGGGAAATGTGATAGATGGAGAAGTGAACATTGATTGGTTGAGTAGTGAAAAGAAAGTGAAAGATGGAGATTTGAACATTAACAGGTAGAGTGGTGAAGATTGAATAAAGGAATGGAGAAAAATGTTAGATGAATAGGTGATAATTGATACGTACAGAAATACAATGGACCGTCATTAAGTACAAGAAAATTATTGTAAAGTTCAAGGAAAAGTATGTACAACGAAAAATCTTATTTCACGACACAAATTGGATCCTTGGTAATACCTTATGTAGCGGTCGAGACGAACGAGCAACATGTGCATGCGCAATATGGCATATAATTTGGGCGCCCTACTGTCAATTTGCAAAGAGGAAAAATAATATCGCCTTATTCGTTGTTTTTCATTTACGCAAGAGGGCGTGAAAACTTGTGGAATTTACATAAGAATGAAGATTCCGTATAGAGACAGTTGTTTGAGTGGGTAGAACAATTTCAAAACTGAAGACAAAACGTCATTGATGAACTGTGAAGTTGGAAACCGGTAAACTGACACAGTGAAACAGCAGATGGACCAGTGAGTCCGTGTCAAGAGGCTAGTAATTATTTACGAAACAGCCGTAAATTTCAACATGAGTCACGGCGCTGCGCACACATTTGTCTATGGTGACCTAGATTATAGGAAAGTATTCAGCCGCGTAGCGCAGTGGTTAGCGCTCTGGCTTCGCATCTGAGTGCTCCTGGGTTTATTCCCCAGTTGAGGCGGTAATGTTTTTTTTCAGACCGCAATGGCTCCTGGGTCGACCCAGCCTTAAATGGTACCGGTTCAGTCCTGGAAGTAAAAGCGGCGAGGGAAAGGAGATGGCTACCGCCCTCATATAGCCGAGCCTTTGAAATGTGAGATCGCTAACACCTCACACCCCTACGGCAGTAATGCTATGGGATACTTTACTTTTTTTTTTATTCAGCAGATGGGTTCTAAGGCAACTGACAAGGTTATGGGGCCGGTGAAAAACTGTTTAAAGATCACACCAAAAGACTTCATTCTAGAGAGTTTCCACAAGCAAGTGGACAGGTGGACCAAATGTGTTGCCAAACAGGTGAAATATGTAGAAAAATTAGATGTTAAAAAATGCATGTTTTGTACTCTTCTAAAAAGCTAAATAATCGTACATGTAAAGGTGTAAATTGTCGTGGAAGTTATTATGTAAATCATCTTAAAAGTTAATGTGTAAATCATCGTGGAAGTTAATGTGTAAATCGTCGTGGAAGTTAATGTGTAAATTATCGCGGAAGTTAATTTGTAAATCATCGTGGAAGTTAATGTGTAAATCATCGTGGAAGTTAATGTGTAAATCATCGTGGAAGTTAATGTGTAAATCCTCGTTCATGGCATGTCTGTACAAGTTTCCAATCTGCATAAATGTTGTTGTTATGCATGTGCTTACGTTTATGAATATGTTGGATTTGGCTTGTATCCTCTTGTGTGCACCTGTGTGTGAGTGTTCCTGATTGTGTATACCGAATTAGTTGTGTGTACATAACATGGATGTGCTTGCTTACAGTTTACACGTACGACGACAGGTACAACCACATACAGCTTGCAGACAGACACACAGTCTACAGACAGACACACAGCGCACAACTAGCTACACGGCGTACAGACAGGCACACAGTCCACAGCTAGACACACAGCGTACAGCCAAGCACACCGTCTACAGCTAGCCACGTAGCCTACAGTCAGGCACATAACTTACAAATAGTTCCATAGCGTAAGGCCAAGCACGCAGCCTGAAGCCATGCATACATTGTACAATTAGCTACACAGCGTACAACGAAGCATACAGCGTACAACTAGACACACGACGTACAGACTGCACACAGCGTACAACTAGACACACGACGTACAGACAGGCACACAGCGTGCAACTAGACACATGACGTACAGACAGGCACACAGTGCACAACTAGACACATGACTTACAGACAGACACACAGCCCACAACTAGACGCGAGACGTGCAACCATGCACATAGCCCGCAACTAGACGCGAGACGTGCAATCATGCACACAGCCCACAACTAGACGCGAGACGTGCAACCATATACACAGCGCACAACTAGACACGAGACGTGCAACCATGCACACAGCCCGCAACTAGACGCGAGACGTGCAACCATATACACAGCGCACAACTAGACACGAGACGTGCAACCATATACACAGCGCACAACTAGACACGAGACGTGCAACCATGCACACAGCACACAACTAGACGTGCAAAGTACAGCCAATCACACAGCGCACAGCCATGCACAGAGCGTACAGCCAGGCACAGAGCGTTCACCTAGCCACAAACACATTAATCCTAGACTCAACTGCTAGAGTAAATGAATAACCAGCAAGAAAGATAACACAAAACAGGAAAAATGATATGTTTTGCTACAATCAAGCAAAAGTTTTAGTCTTCGTCGCAGTCGACTTGTACTTCTAAAGGACAGACGCCTCTGTACAGGTGCCAGGTCTGACTTGGTCTGGAGGTAGCCGCCAGAAGAATTTCCTGATCAGCGGGCTACCTCCGAGCAGCTTATTTCTCCGCCGTGTTGGGACAAGTACTGTGGAGGGTTATTAACCGATATGCGAATCCATTTTAGTAGACTCCAACAGTACAGCAAAGTAAACCCGCAGCCTGTTAGGCACCATCTAGATGTTCTTAACAAACCACCCAACCATTAGGCCATGTCACACAGTTAGTCGCCTCTGTGTGGCAGTTGTGCTATTACTGTCCGTGTCATCAGCAAAGACCCCAGCGGAGCACTCGAGTAGTAAGCAATAGCAGCTTATATGAAACTGGGATATAAAGGAGTTGGAGAAAACGAAAACCACAAGCCCACTAAAGTCAGTTTTAATAAAGAAATGCCGCCGAAGACAGGTGTGTCGGACCGAAAGATGCAAATATCGCAGTAGTGCTGTAAATTAGTGACACAACGCATTCCGTTTTCCGGACGACATCCTGTTACTTACAAAGCCCTGTTCAGGGCTTGGAAGCAGTATATTCAGAACGACCGCAGAATAAGAAAAAGAAGATAATAAAAATATAAATCACCGCTAAAACTGTGAATCTTAACATCAAACATTGATCACACAGTCCTCATAGATTGCAAATTTCCATCCTAAAATAAGGTGGGCGGCAATGGGACTGGAAATTCCGGTACTAGGGATGTGCTCCAGGTACTGGGGAACCGTTTCCTAACACGACATGCGATTAAGTACCTTATGATCGACATACCTGCTCTATTAAAATTGGCGCCTTCAGTGTTTACCTGAGACATCCAACATTGTGAAACATTTCATGTACAGGACATACTTTTTTTTACAAGAAAAGATACTTCAAATTGTTAACAGTTCATTATACCATTCTTTGCAGCATCAACTTTTTGACTACTCTACCTTAATTACTTACTTACGTACTGACTTGCTTAATTACTGACTTTCTTAGCTGCTTCTCTTCTTCCCTGGCGTTCAGCAGTTTTACAGATAGAGCTTTAGACTAACCGTTATATTTACATTTTAAATGTAAAAGCTTCCATGTGCATTGTGGGGGCAATCAAAGTTGGAAAACATTTGTCATCTTTTAAGTCAGTTTATTACAATAATGTGTAGCGAACCTAGCACTTCAAGATTGTCTAATAGTAGGTTGTTTGTCCTGAGACTCCGCACAGGCCACAACAGACTGAGGTACCATCTATTCAATAAACTGAAGATAGGTGGCACTGACGAATGCAGTTGTGGTACCGGAAAAATGACCGCTGAACATCTGCTGCAAAACTGCCCTAAATACGAGGACCAGAGAAAGTGCATGTGGCCATCACCAGTGGCAACACTAGACAAGCTCTATGGCAGTGTCGACAACTTCAGGATGACCGCTGTTTTTTTCGAAAAAATACAGGTTGACGTCTGACAGCGTACGAAGAAGAAGAACTGCAATGGATGTTCACCCAGCATGAGGCGAGGCCTCTTCTGGTCCCTCGAAATCAGCATGTTTTGTGTTGTTGTTACTCCCAATGATCAGCCCTCTCGTAGCTAGCTTATCTTTCCAAATTTGAAGATTGAATTGCAGATGTGCCTCTGTGATATGGACTGGACTCATCTTCCATTCAAGGGAGCCGCGTAGTGCGGTGGTTAGGGCCCTGGCTTCGCATCTGAGTGGTTCATTCCCCAGTTGAGGCGGTAGTGTTTTTTTTTCAGACCGCAATGGCTCCCGTGTCGACCCAGTATTAAATGGGTACCGGTTCAGTCCCGGAAGTAAAACCGGCGAAGGAGAGGAGATGGCTACCGCCCTCATATAGCCGAGCCTTTGAAATGTGAGATCGCTAACACCCCTACGGCAGTAATGCTATGGGTTAGCTTTACTTTACTTTACTATCTTCCATTACCACACAGAGCTCTGTTTTGAGTGATCTCTTTATATGCTTTGATCCGTGAGTATCATGCACAGATATTGCAACATCATTTCGACGTGTTTCTCCGCCACTGGTTGACCTCTTCTAACTGTGAGGTTGCACAAACAAATATATAAAGAGGCAACACAAAAACTAGTACTATAGAACATAAAAAACATAGGCCTAGTGGTTGTTGTTGTTTGCGAATGAGTAGGTTACTCTTAAGTGCGCCCTAAAAAGAGCGTTAACTGACGGGTCGCAGTAGCTTTCCTTACATCCCGAGACTGCTGATGAAGTTGGACGGGGTCCTTCGGGTGGTTGGGCTATGCTTGGCTTCATCTGCTTATCGCTCACTACTACGGGGATCACGTCGATCGCTCACTACTATGGGGATCACGTCGATCGCTCACTTCGTTAGCCAGGCAGCAATGGAAGCAAGCCCCTTCGAGGGAGGGCTACGAGGAAGCCGAAGTGAGGGTCTTGGCCAGTATGTTTTGCTAACATATCTCATCAGTATATTTTGACTGACCTGACGTTAGTCTTACTGTCCAGGCCCAGTTGTAGACCATACTGTCGATCTTGTACGTGTGCTCTTCAATATCAATTATCAGATCGATTATTTTGTGTTCTTAACCCAGTAGTGTTGAGTAACAGATTTTGATGATTTCACGATCAAACGCTGGTTCATTCCAATCACATTTATGTTACTCTTTCAGGTTCGTGCGAAATATTCTACTCACATTCAGTTCAGGAGCCATCTCCGCATCGGTCGGCTGCAATGGATCTCCAGTGTACTCTATCTCTTGCCGTAATTGTGCAATCTTAGAGGCTTTTTCCAGTCCATCTCCTGATGTTATCCATTTACTTAAAACGTTGTCTTCCTCTTGTACAATTACATTCTACCCTAGTTTTGGGTACGGATTTCAACAAGGAGGTATGTCGTGCTATATGACTAAAACAACGAAAATGTCTAACCCTGATTTCGGTCATTAATTCTCTCCTCCCCCCCCCCCCTCCCCCACCCCTTTTTAATACCTACAAATTTGTTTTCTTTTCTTTCCAAAAAATGCGACCCAAACTTCTATATACCCACATTTCGAAGGCTTCAATACACTGTTCCAACTTGTTATTCATTGTCCATGTTTCTGCGACATAAAGTAGTGACGAGTATATACAATACCTGACAATTTTTCTTTTCAAATTCTTATTTATCTGTTTTGATATCAGTATGTGTCGCATGGTGTCGAATACCATCTTGGCCATACCTATTCTCTTTCTGATTTCTTTTTAACGGCGATTCTTCCGTTATAATATGATCTAGATAAGAGAAACTGTACTTGTTCAAGTAGTTGATCTTTTATTTTTATTTGCATACATGGTGTCTTGTCACTTTCACCAATTACCATAGTCTTTGTTTTCTTTATGCTTATGTCCAATCCAAACTTTTGACTAATTGTGTATATTGTTGTCACAAGCTCATATAATTCTTGCTCACTTTGTGCCATCAAAACTGTATCATCCGCATTTCTAAGATTGTTCATTGCCACTCCTCCAATGACAAGCCCTGGCATACCCTCTATTTGTTTGAATATTTGTTCTGTGTAGATATTAAAAAGACAAGGAGATAATAGACATCCCTGTCTCACTACTCTTTTCACATCTATACTTGGAGAGCATAACTTTCCTGATTTTACTGTAGCAGTTTGTTCCCAGTAAAGATTACGGGGCAGTCTTGTGTTTTAATCGAATTTCAGCATAATTTTTTCAGGAGTCCGTCCCTGTTGACGGTGTCAAATGACTTTTTCAGGTCTACAAAATTCGTGTACAGATCATGATGATGTTCCTGATATTTCTCTTGGATTTGACGAGCTGCAAAAAGCATTTCAACCGTTCCGTGACCAACTCTGAAACCAACTTGACTTCTGTGAGTAGTTTCTTCTCGGGACTAGTTTGTTAAGCGTTTGAACAAGACTCGAGCTAGAATGTTTCCAATGATTGACAGGACGGAGATTCCCCTGTGGTTATCACAAGATTTGCAATTGCCCTTGTGCTTGTACTTGTGGATAAGGGTGGTGTTTATCAGTTCCTATGACATTTGACCTGTATCTCAAACTGAGCGAAAGTGGTATGCTAGCTTGTTTACACAAGACCTCCTGCTTTGCAAAACTCAGGAGAAACAGCTTGACATGCGGAGGCTTTGCATTCGACATTAGACTGATTGTTTTCTCAACCTCATCTGTACTAAGCGGGAATACAAGCCTGTTATTTATTGTAACGAGGTATTCATACTATGGGTAATTCACTGATGGTGGATGGACAGTTTAGGATAGCACTGAAGGGCTCTGACCAGTCCGCCAGAATGTCGGCTTTGTCTGTCATCAGTGTTGTGCCATCAGCAATGAGGACAGGACATGAAAGATAACACCTGCGACGATTTACCGTCTTCAGGGCAACGTAAAACCTCTTTGAGTTATTTGTATCTGCGCACCGCTGGATTTCATTTGTTTTCTCTGTTGAGCAAAGCATCCTGCATAGCTCTGTGCTGGTTCTGGACAATCCTGCATAGCTCTGTGCTGGCTCTGGACAATCATGCATAGCTCTGTGCTGGTTCTGAACAATCCTCCGTAGCTCTGTGCTGGTTCTGGACAATCCTCCGTAGCTCTGTGCTGGTTCTTAACAATCCTCCGTAGCTCTGTGCTGGTTCTGGACAATCCTCCGTAGCTCTGTGCTGGTTCTGGACAATCCTGCATAGCTCTGTGCTGGTTCTGGACAATCCTCCATAGCTCTGTGCTGGTTCTGGACAATCCTGCATAGCTCTGTGCTGGTTCTGGACAATCCTCCATAGTTCTGTGCTGGTTCTGGACAATCCTGCATAGCTCTGTGCTGGTTCTGGACAATCATCCATAGCTCTGTGCTGGTTCTGGACAATCCTGCTAATATTGGTGAAGGCTGGCATTTTGAAAGATGAGGCGGGATAGTCTGAGAAGTCTTAATAAACGATGTTTTTTCATCCAGAAGAATCTTAATAGCTTCAATATGGTCATCAAACCAGTTTTGGTTTCTGCGAGCTGTATTTTTTTTTTGATTTTTTGTTTTGCGTTCGCCTTATTTCTGTTGTCCCCAAGGCGGTGGGCGTTGCACTGTGGTTTTTATTTTGCGCCTGTCGGCCCAGTGCATCTGACTTCAGCATACATTTTATGTAAGGGTCTGCTTCCTCCTGCATTTTCTAAGGGTTTGCTTCCTCAGAGTAACGGCCGGTGCTGTGATGGGGATTGAATCCAGCACCTTCCGGTTGTGAGCCGTGCCACTTAACCACTAGGCTACGCCGTCCAATTGCGAGCTGTATGACTCAAATACTTAGAAGCGGTAGATGAGACAGCATCCTTCAGAAAGGCTCATTTATCCGCACTATTTCCATGCAGATTTGAGTTCCAGTCAGACGGCTAGTCTAGGGACCTGGAAAAGCATTCCGCCTGGGGTACACCTTGCAGTTTGGTTATGGGAAGTATCTTCACAGGCTTCCTACCCTGATAACGTCCCATGAGCTCTAGTAGTTAGTTTTCTTTCCACTTGTGCCGTTAAGCGGCGTGGAGAGCTAAAGTCGTCTATCCTGCGCCAAGTGCGTTGCGTCGGTCAATGTGAGCCCTTGTCGCTG
Organism: Ariolimax columbianus; assembly: GCA_036924085.1. Classification (NCBI taxonomy): domain Eukaryota; kingdom Metazoa; phylum Mollusca; class Gastropoda; order Stylommatophora; family Arionidae; genus Ariolimax; species Ariolimax columbianus. The sequence continues at coordinate 68,842,459 of JAVGWX010000002.1, forward strand.
CACAATCATTCTAATGTCATATATCCACCTACTTCGCGGCCACCCCCTTGCCATGTAGCCAAATCTACCAGCATTGTAAGCCATCAATGGAAGTTGATGAGGGTTTATTCTCATGAGATGACCAAACCAACTTATTTAACTGGGCTCTGTGCAGAGGTGAAACTTTGACACAAAAATCCTGTGATCTGTCCAACAATCAGCACTGCGCATATCCTTTGTCACTCGCGCATCTCCTCTGCCCTTCCTTCTGGCGAGGAAAAAGTCAATAGAATGCCAATGCTTTAAGCAGGGATACATGCACGACGTCTTGTTGCGAGTGGGCAGGCGAACTAGATGTTGTTTATAGAGAGATCATGAGAGGCACAGAGGCTCAACATCAACATTTTCTTGCTGTTGCACTTGCCAATTCCATGTACCTCAAGTATAACTTTGCTTGATATCTTCTTCTTCTTCTTCTTCTTCGTACGCTGTCAGACGTCAACTTGTATTTGTTCGAAGAAAGCAGCTGTCATGCGTAGGCGGTCGACACTGCCATAGAGCTTGTCTAGTGTTGCCACTGGTGATGGCCACATGTGCTTTCTCTGGTCCTCATACGTCGGGCAATTTTGCAGCAGAGGTTCAGCGGTCATTTTCCCTGTACCACAAGTACATTCGTCAGTGCCACCTATCTTTAGTTTATTGAATAGATGGTACCTCAGTTTGTTGTGGCCTGTGCGGAGTCTGAAGACCCCGACCTGCTCTCTTCTGTTCAACTGGTAGTAGGCATCATTTTTTGTGTAGCCAGTATGTTCTGTTTCCCATTTGGTCATGTATCTGGCCCTAATAAACCTTTGGGACTCTTCGTAGGTCACACTAGAATCTGGTTGTGGTAGTCTTGCACCTTCTTTTGCCAGTCCGTCTGCCTCCTCGTTGCCTTGGATGTTACAGTGGGATGGAACCCACTGTGCCACTACTCTTTTTGGTGCGGACTGCTGGCATAGTTGACAGAGTACTGCTCTTAAATCATTAAGTTCAGTATTTTTCTGGCTTTTTAGTGCTGTAACCACGGCCAGGGCATCTGTAAACAAGACTATCTGGCTGTCATTCCTTTCGCCTGTAAGCATTGCTTTTACTGCAGGCTTCAGTGCTTGTGCCTCCGCTCTGAAATTGCTTGAGAATTTTCTAGTTGCCACTGACAGTGTTGTTTTTCTACCATTTGTTAGGCTCAGGAATACCCCTCCCCCTCCATTCTGTGTTGTGTTTGTTACAGAACCGTCGGTGTATGCATGGGTCCTGTCCATGCTTGGGTAGTTTTCTGCTATGTACCTCAGGGTTATGTCTCTTCTTTCTTTTTCAGTCTGGCGGTTCTTGTTTCCAATACCTGGTATGTTTTCTACCACCTCCGTAATGATATGCTGCTTTCATGTGGGTTTGCCAACAGTAGGGATGGGCTTTGGTGTTGTTATGGTATTCATATGGTCTTCGCTCATCCTTGATTTGGCTATTTCTGCAAAGTTTCTCCGCTTTAGTTTCCCTTTTCCAAATTTATTTAGTCTCTGGTACATTGGGTAGTCTGTCAGTCTTCTTAGTTTCTCTGCTTCCTGCCGGGCTCTGCAGTCTCTTCTGTCGGTCATGGATTGCAGATTTGTAATCTTTTCAAGTTCTACAATTGGCGTTGACTTCATGCATCCTGGCTTGGTTTTGAAGTTTGCTAATGTTATCAAAGTCTTTGCTTGATATAACTGACAAGGCTGTCTACGGTTACAAGTGCACATCTTCGCCAAAAGTTTGTTACACTCTCGAGAACACCCCAAACGCCACCTGGCGTCCTAAGCAAACGGGTAGCTCTCTTGTTTATCAGCTGTCAATACCTGTCCCGTTTCTTCATCCTTGTTGCCAAAGCGTTACGTTCAAACACCAACCTGTACACATTCACACATACGACATGGCTAATTCTGCTCGTGAAAAAAATGTGTTCTGGAATCGTTGTAACGGTTAAGGGGTCGTAATGCTTACTTCTCCCTGGGGTGTCTGGAAGCGCTAAAGATAAGGACAAAGGCAGATTCCCACCACACACCTGATTATAGGCATTTAAAGAAGATACATGGGCTACGCAAGGTGAGGACAACCTCGGTTAGATAAATCGGATTTGGTCTGTATGCACGGCTCTACGTGAGTATCAGAACGATAAACTGGCGGCTATTTAGAGTTACCTCCCCGAAATGTGAAAGATTGTTTTACACTGGTAGTCTCAAAATGAGGTTTTATGTTTTTGTGTTACTTGTGCAGTGTTAATGTTGTGTTAATGTTGCGTTAGTTTGGTATTAATGTAGTGTTTGTGTTGTTTATGGTACTGGTGTGTTAATGCAGTGTGATGTTAGTGTATTGGTAATGTAGTGCATTGTTGTATTAATGTAGTGCATTGTTGTATTAATGTAGTGTAGTGTTTCGTTAATGTAGAGTTATGTTAGTGTTGTGTTGATGTAGTGGGGTGTTAGTGTTGCGCTAATGTAGCGCTAATGTAGTGTGGTCGTAGAGTTGTGTTGATGATAGGGTGTTTTTGTTGTGTTAATGTAGTCCGGTGTTGGTGGTATATTAATGTGGTGCAGTGTTGGTGTTGTGTTAATATGGTGGGGGTGTTAGTGTTGTGTTAATGTGCTGCGGTGATGGGGGTGTGTTAATGTTTCATGGTATTAGTGTTGAGTTAATTTTGTATGAAGTAACGGTTGTGTTGATATAGTGCGGTGTTTGCGTTGTGTTAATGTGTGGTATTAGTGTTGTGTTACTGTGGTGGGATCTAACGGCTGTGTTAATATAGTGCGGTGTTTGTGTTGTGATAATATAGTGTGATGTTACTGTTGTGTTAATGTGGCGTGGTGTTAGTGGTGTGTTATTGTTGTGCCGTGTTAATGTCGTGTGGTGTTAGTGGTGTGTTAATGTCATGTGGTATTAGTGGTGTGTTAATGTTGTGTGGTGTTAGTGGTGTGTTAATGGCGTGTGGTTTTAGTGGTGTGTTAATGTCATGTGGTGTTAGTGGTGTGTTAATGTCGTGTGGTGTTAGTGGTGTGTTAATGTCATGTGGTGTTAGGGGTGTGTTAATGTCATGTGGTGTTAGTGGTGTGTTAATGTCATGTGGTGTTAGTTTTGTGTTGAGGAAGTGCCGTGTTAATGTCGTGTGGTGTTAGTGGTGTGTTAATGTCGTGTGGTGTTAGTGGTGTGTCAATGTCATGTGGTGTTAGTGGTGTGTTAATGTCGTGTGGTGTTAGTGGTGTGTTAATGTCGTGTGGTGTTAGTGGTGCGTTAATGTCATGTGGAGTTAGTGGTGTGTTAATGTCATGTGGTGTTAGTGGTGTGTTAATGTCATGTGGTATTAGTGTTGTATTAATGAAGTGCCATCTTAATATCGTGCGGTGTTAGTGTAGCGGAATGTTAATGTAATGGGATGTTAATGTAATGGGATGTTAATGTGTGTTGTGTTAATCTAAAGAATTTTAATGAACGGTGGTGTTAATGTAGGGTGCTGTAAATGGTGTGTGATATTAATATAGTCTGGTGTTAATGTAGTGTATGGTTAATGTAATATTGTTTTAATGTAGCCTTATGTAAATGCTGTGTAGTGTTCATGTAATGTTATATTAATGTAGCCTGCTGTTAATTTAGTGTTGTGTTAAATAAAAATGTGATGTAAATGCAGTGTTGTATTCATGTAATTTTATCCAAACGTAGCAGTTTGTAAATATAGTCTTAATCTTGTCCACCTGTAGACGCCCCTGCGAAGTCCCAGATCTGGTATGAGCTGGATGTAGCCTGGAGAAGGGTTTCCTGTTTAGCGGGCTAGGCTCGAGCAGCTTTATACTCCGCTGCGTTCGGACAGGCGCTTACGGAAGGTGGTTAACCGATTTGAATAGACTTAAACACTAGAGCAAAGCAGACCCACAACATGTTAGGTGCCATCTATGCTGCTCTAAACAAACCCTCTAACCATGCGTTTGTAAATATATTGTTATGTACATGTTGTGTTGTGTAAATGTAGTTGCGTGTCAATGTAGTGTTCTGTTAATGCTTAGTTATGTTGTTGTTGTTTCGAATGCCCACAATGAGTAGATTTAGTCTTATGTGCGCCCTGAAAAAGACGTTATGTGACGGGTTGCAGTAGCTTTCCTCACATCCAGAGCGTGCTGGTGAAAATGGACCGGGGTTCTTCAGGCGGTTGCGCTAAGCTTGGTTTCATCTGCGTGTCACTCACTCCTATGGGGATCACGTCGATCTCTTACTCCGTTAAACCCGTTAGCCAGGCCGACATGTAAACAACCTGTTTCCAGGGAGGGCTATTAGGAAGTCGAGGTGAGGATCTTGGCTAGTAGATTTTGCCTGTCCTTGACTACCATGTCTGACCGGTATGTTGTGCCTGACCAGACGTTAGTCTTCCTCCCCACTATATTATGTAAGTGTTAATGTCGTTTTATGCAAATGTAGGATTTTGTAAATATAGTGTAAATGTAGTGTTGTGTAAATGTAGTGTTGTGTAAATGTAGTGGTATGTGAATGCTATGTTATATAAATGTTGTGTTTTGTTAATGCTATGTTATGTAAATGTTGTGCTTTGTTAATGATGTTATGTAAATGTTGTGCTCTGGTAATGATGTTATGTAAATGGTGTGCTCTGCTAATGCTATGTTATGTAAATGTTGTGCTCTGTTAATGATGTTATGTAAATGGTGTGCTTTGTTAATGCAATATTATGTAAATGGTGTGCTCTGCTAATGCTATGTTATGCAAATGTTCTGCTCTGTTAATGCAATATTATGTAAATGTAGAGCTCTATTAATACTATATTATGTAAATATAGTGCTCTGGTAATGCTTTGTTATGGAAATTTTGATGATGTTCATCCATCACACGTAATGAAAACCACTCTCTGTGTTCAGCTGTGTGTTCAGACTTTTCTCCTGCTATGTCTGCTGAAATTGGTGACTTCAGCCGTGATTTGGATTAAAGTCAGGAAGAAACTGCGGCTTTTGTCAACCTCACGCTCTAGTCCTGAGCTACCCTTGGCCTGTGACAAGATATTTATAGAGACGACTGGAGATAGCACAGGCTGCAGACTTTTTCCCTCAGGGTTTACTCCTGAAGCCTTTCCCGTAAACAGGTATCCCGCAAGGCAGCGGATGGGGGATGACATCTAACGTTGTGTGTCGTGCCTTTCCCATAATCACAAGAGGTCATAGGGACATAACTCAGCATGTGAGTGAGTTTGGCATCTCTCCCCGGCTGTGTTCAGTCCATTATAGTCGTGTCTAAATTTCCTACAACAAAATTAACACTTTGCTACTTAGGCGAAGAGAGCCAATCTCGTTAAGTTCAGCCGTGTGAATTAGACAATGAAATACGACACGGGTTTAAGCGTAGTGCTATTCATATAGCCGATGTCGAGACCATGATAATCGGAAGGAAGAAAACGTTTTAAAAAACGAACAAATTAACCAGTCCAAATGGAAAACAATAACACGTTTCCGTGAACACAAGTGTAAGTCGTCGACTAGTGTTCATTCCAGGCAAATCCGTGATCTGGCGGCATCCATATTGATCTAAAACAGCAGCGCAATGTAGACCCGCAGCCGGTTACGGCGCCATCTTTGTAAAGGTAAATGTAGTGTTCTGTTAATGCTATGTTATGTTAATGTAGTGTTCTGTTAATGCTATGTTATGTAAATGTAGTGTTCTGTTAATGCTATGTTATGTAAATGTAGTATTCTGTTAAAGCTATGCTATGTAAATGTAGTGTTCTGTTAAAGCTATGTTATGTAAATGAAGTGTTCTGTTAATGTTATGTTATGTTATGTAAATGTAGTGTTCTGCTAATTCTATGTTATGTAATTGTAGTGTTCTGCTAATGTTATGTTATGTAAATGTAGTGTTCTTTTAATACTACGTTAAAGCGAACGTCACTAGTCTGACTCCAGCACAATTGGCCTACTTTCGGAACGGGTTCAACTGTGCTATTTCAAGAATTCAAACCCGGCAAGTTTATGCTCTAGGCTGTGTTAGTAACTGCTTCGCCAGGTCGTCGCCTTGTTATATAATTTACTGAACTTGTTTATTTTAACACGTTGCTGATTCCAATAGCATGAAAAAAAACGCTTGACATATTCCAACAATCTTACAAACACTGGACGGATTCCAATACATGCTTGGAATCCTGGCATTTAAGCAGGCAGGTTACGCCTGATGCCAGGTAGCCTAAGGTTATCCGTAGTACGTTTTGAAACGTTTACTTCCTGCAGATTACTAAGCCTGGGGGAAGGTGGGCTGCGTTTTGGGTAATAGTTTCATTACTTCTTTTTTTCAGCCTAATCGATTTTAAAATGCCAAGGGTTCTTTTAGGTGCGCAACATGTACACGAGATCTCTGTATTTTTATTCAATCTGCAATGTGATTATACACTGGTCTCACCTCCCCTGACGCTATGGGACGCTTTCAACTTGCAGGATTCGAAACCTGACCTTTTCGCTCTTTTGTTTCCCGAGAGACCGGCAATTTTGCCTCTAGCTTTAGCGACCCCTGATTCAAATAATCCCACAAACTGTGACTGATTTCAACTGAATCATTAGCTCTTTCCGTCTTGTCAGACGATAGTAATTGTGCTTTGAAAAAAAATTATGTAACTACGAAATTACAGTTACCATGACGGCAATGAATGTGGCTCGTAAGACCAATCCGGGCAGAGAAAAGTTTTTCCACAGTGTGTGCAAGGAAAGTCAGGAACGTTTGCGGAATCGCATGGCGTAGCGAATCTTCTCAAGCAGTGAGTTTTTAGCCTATCAGCAATCAGTATATCCTTTGTATTCTATGCTTAAATCATGCCCCTTCCATGTAACGCGATCTATGGCGTCCTATTCCCATGATTCCAAATCGATGCCTGCAACATTCACATGTTGTTGTTGTTGCTTAGATGTTTGCCTCACTAGTTTCTACTGGCGAGGGCGCGCATATTCCACCCCAGACCGTAGTCCATTGGGCGATATCAGGACGCATAAACTAGTGCTTGGATGCATGTCTGCGTCTGTATGTACTTATGCTAGGTTTGTGTGCCTTCAGAAGCTAGCCCAACCAAAGTGAAATGGAAGGGCCTCACACTGAGGGCGTGTGTGAAAGTTGTGCAAGAGTGTGACTATAGGAAAGCGTCAAATGAAACAGAGTGAGGTGAGAAGAGAGAGGAAGACCCTCCACTAGTTGAGAGTTACCCCAGAGAAAGTATGGTCTCTTCTAGTCAAGTTAATAAATATGTTTGTAGTGGAAACTAACAGATATTTTGATCTTGTAAAAAAAACACTGTCAGTTCTTTGTGACAATTTCAAAAATTGTCCGGACACCAGCCCTACCCTGAAATAGGTGAGTTGAAATGTTTATGCTGTTTTTCAAAATTATCACTTTCAACTTCTTGTATACATCTTTGTACCGAAGTAGTGGCCGGCCGAGAGACCTTTTCCCCAACTGTAATTACTGATAGAGAACATATTTTGGTATTCTGCCATCATCCATCCTCCGAGTGTGTCCCAGCCATCGGAGCCTTCGAAGACTAAGCATGGAAAAGATTGTGACAGTGCCTATTCTCTCCAACACCTCTGCGTTGGCGATCTTGTCTCGCACTGATGTTCTCTACCACAATTGGTCTATTCCAATTATCCCACAAACACTTCATTTACTCCAATGTCCACAAAAAACGTTGACTAGTTCTCAGTTCTTGATACCAACAACTTGACTGAATCGACACTTGGCCAAAGACAATACACCACTGATATCACACAATTGACTGGCTGCAGTGATATTACTGATATCTCCTAATTGCTGATATCACACTGATATCACATACCTGACTGACATAAGTGCTATCCCAGACATGGATGAATTAAACTATACCATTTACCGGATCTGAAATGTATGTTACTGTGACTAATTTATTTCTTTAATTGATTAATTTCATGCAATGATTTGGTTCCTTTAATAAATTGACGTGATTAACTAATAAACATGAAATACTCAATTGACGTAATGACCAGCTTGATATAACCTATATAATTCTCTTTAATACTTTATATTCTATATTGTAAACATCTCCAGCAAATGACATCTCTGCTGTTGTGCTAAGACATCACAGTTTTTGTGCTAAGACATCACTGTTGTTATGCTAAATCATCACTGTTGTGCTGAGACGTCACTGTTGTTGTGCTGAAACGTCACTGTTGTTGTGCTAAGACATCACACTGTTGTGCTAAGACACCACCGTTGTTGTGCTAAGACATCACTGTTGTTGTGCTGAGACATCACTGTTGTTGTGCTAAGACATCACTGTTGTTGTGCTAAGACATCCCTGTTGTTGTGCTAAGACATCACTGGTGTAATGCTAAGACATCACACTGTTGTGCTAAGACACCACTATTGTTGTACTAAGACATCACACTTTTGTGCTAAGACATCACTATTGTTGTACTAAGACATCACACTTTTGTGCTAAGACATCATAGTTGTTGTGCTAAGACATCACTGTTGTTGTGCTAACACATCACAGTTGTTGTGCTAAGACATCACTGTTATTGTACAAAGACTAGTCTCGACAACCTTGTTATACCTGGAGCCCACTTCTATAACTTCCATAAGAGTAAATGGCTCATACCGCCACTAAAATATAATAGTAGTTAGTTTTCTTTTCACTTGTACCGTTAAGCGTCGTGGGGAGCTAAAGTCGTCTATCCTGCACCAAGTGCGTTGCGTCGGTCAATGTGAGCCCTTGACGCTGCACAATCACTCTAATGTCATCTATCCACCTACCTCGCCGCCGCCTCCCTGCCCTGTAGCCAGATCTACCAGCATTGTAAGCCATCAGTGGAAGTTGATGAAGGCGCATTCTCATGAGATGACCAAACCAACTTATTTTCTAATTAGAAATGTATTCGACACAAGACGTAGTGCCGACTTTACGTCGAATGTCGTCGTTCCGTATTATGTCTCTTTTGGTAACACCGATGACTTTTCTCAAACATTTCATTTCACAAGTAGAAATTCTGCTCTCACGAACCCTGGACAGAGTCCATGTTTGACCCTGGTAGCACAGAATAGGCATAAATATACTGTTTATCAGCTGTTGTTTTGTTGCCAAACTAATGCTCGGATGTATAAGCAGTGTGGACAGCTGATGTCACCGTAAATGCTTTCTGACACCTAGTCTCAATTTGCCTGTTGATCCTACCATCTGCCAAAAAAATACTGCCCAAGTACTTGAACTCATGGACCTGTTGAAGACCAATATCATTTAGACTTATCTTGAGTGGCCCAGGAGTTCTACTGATCATCAACAAAATATAAACTGAAGAAAATGTTGCCATGCTCCACTGAGTCTGTATAAAGAGTTCCCTACTCATTGTGGGCATTCGTAAACAAACAACAAGAACTGAGTCTGTATATTTTGGATGTGTTTAATACACCATCTTCGTAATGTAGCATGTCCTTTGCAGAACGTAGCTCCCATCACAGTCCGTCTGAAAGAACTTCGATCTCTTGCCAAATATCCAGCCTGCTCCAGAATCTTGTCCAAGCATTCCTTGACATCTTGGTGCCATCGCCTTCTTGGTGTGCCTCTGTCTTAATTGCCCGGCACCATACCTTCCATTAACGTTCTCTCGAGACCGTTGTGTCTTTTGATGTGGCTAAAGTATTAAATTTTGTTTGTTCATGAAGGAGTATATGAATCAGTTCATCTCTATGTCCAACTCTTGTCGAATTTCTGCATTCTTCTCTTTTTTCAGTCCATGGTGTTTTTAGAATCTATCTATAACATTTCGACTTGAAGAACACGATTATGCTCCTTGTGGTTTGGTAACTCCCATGTTTAACAGCGGCATACTGCCACGGAAAAAACACAGATTCTCAAAACTGTCCCTTTTCATTTTGTGTTGTTGCTGGTTTTCTTTCATAGTTTCCTCAGGTTGTGTAGCTTCTACATTTTCATAGTAACAATAATAATCATAATCATAATCTATCGCGCACCTGAAAGCTAAATTCGCCCATTAGTGACCGCAAGCGCTCATGTTGAAAAGAACTGTGCTAAGACATCACTGTTGTCATTCTTAGTCCTCACGCTCCCATTTACCCAGCATATTGTGTCAACTATTTAATCGTGTAAAGATAAATTGAATTTCGTCACCACTACAATGGCACGAAAACTGAAAAATCAAGGCCAACTGATACATACTGATCTAGACCACATCGCATTTCCAAGTAGGGTTCCTGAAAACAGGATGTGTCACAATAGCCTGGTCAAGAAGTTTGGGATCGACACCCATTATTCACCATATTTCTGAGATTACTGCGGAGACTCGTACTGCACTACAACCAGGTGGATCTCCGGACCACCTTCTGATGTACGCCGTCGGATGTAAAAAGATCAACTTCAAGTAAGTACTGAAGATACTACCACGATTTGGATAAATAACAAAATGAATTAACTTCGATGCAAAATGTGTGAATTCATGTGATCTGTAAGTGAAGAGATTGTGTTAGTCATTCACATTACATGTAGGTGAACCACACGGTTTGTGGTCTGTAAGTGAAGAGATTGTGTTAGGCATTCACATAACATGTAGGTGAACAAAACTGTTTGTGGTCTGTAAGTGAATCAAACATTTTGTGGTGTGTGAGTGAAGAGATTGTGGTGGGCATTCACATAACATGTAGGTTAACAACACGGTTTGTGGTCTGTAAGTGAATCAAACATTTAGTGGTCTGTACGTGAAAAGATTGTGGTAGGCATCCACACAACATGTAGGTGAACAACACGGTTTGTGGTCTGTAAGTGAATCAAACATGTTGTGGTCTGTAAGTGAAGAGATTGTGGTGGGCATTCACATAACATGTAGGTCAACAAAACGGTTTGTGATCTGTAAGTGAATCAAACATGTTGTGGTCTATAAGTAAAGAGATTGTGATGTGCATTCACATTACATTTAGGTGAACCACACAGTTTGTCCTCTTTAAGTGAAGAAATTGTGGTGGGCATTAACATAACATGTAGGTAAACAACACGGCTTGTGATCTGTAAGTGAAGAGATTGTGTTAGGCATTCACATTACATGAAGGTGAACCACACAGTTTGTCGTCTGTATGTGAAGAGATTGTGGTGGGCATTCGCATAATATGTAAGTGAACCACACAGATTGTGGTCTATAAGTAAAGAGATTGTGTTAAGCATTCACATTACATGTAGGTGAACCCCACAATTTGTGGTCTGTAAGTGAAGAGATTGTGTTAGGCATTCACATAACATGTAGGTGAACAACACAGTTTGTGATCTGTAAGTGAAGAGATTGTGTTATGCATTCACATAACATGTAGGTGAACAACACTGTTTGTCATCTGTAAGTGAAGAGATTGTGTTAGGCATTCACAGTACATGTAGGTGATCAACACGATTTGTGGTCTGTAAGTGAAGAGATTGTGTTAGGCATTCACATAACATGTAGGTGAACAACACGGTTTGTGGTCTGTAAGGGAATCAAACATTTTGTGGTCTGTAAGTGAAGATATTGTGGTGGGCATTCACATAACATGTAGGTGAACAACACGGTTTGTGGTCTGTAAGTGAATCAAACATTTTGTGGTCTGTAAGTGAAGAGATTATGGTGGGCATTCACATTACATGTAGCTGAACCACACAGTTTGTGGTCTGTAAGTGAAGAGATTGTGGTAGGCATTAACATAACATGTAGGTGAACAATATAGTTTGTGGTCTGTAAGTGAATCAAACATTTTGTGGTCTGTAAATGATTCACGCAGCTTTCAGTTTGTATTTTGGCTTGGCTTGGGTTTGTTCGTTCTCAATCTCCTGCTACCAAGCTCTGAAAGGGCGTTAAGTAGCAGAATGTAGTCCAGGGAAATGAAATGCGTTGTGTCATAGTTTACAGCTTGACTGCAATATTTGCACCTTTAGGTCGGACACAACCGGCTTCAGCCTGGTATGTCATTTAATAAGTTGTTTTTTTTAAATCTGTAAGTGAATCACAGAGTATAAGATATGTAAGTGAATCGCATAGTTCAATGTCTGCGTGCGTGCTCGTGTAGTCTGAAATGAAAATCACACAGTGTGTGTATTCAAATAGTCGGTATGTTAATCACAAAATGTGTGAATTAATATAACGTGTAATTAAATACGGCCAGTATCACCAGGCAATCCCTGCCACGAAACCCTCAGGGAAGAGGGTAGGAGAGGCATATGCAGACTAAGGAATACACGGAGACAAGATCTGGAGTCGTAAGTAAGAAACCAGGGAAAAGCTAGAAAGAAGTGGAAAAGATTGCACAGGACAGAGCTGCTTGGCAAGGATTGGTTGATGGCCTATGCACCCCTGGGTGATAGAAGGCGAAAAAGAAAGTAATTAAATCACACAGTTTGTGGTCTGTAAAGTTGATCACACAGTTGTGATGTGTAACCATGTGTGAGATAAAGACAAAAAGAGAGAGAGAGAGAGAGAGAGAGAGAGAGAAAGTAAGAAGGAGAGGGAAAGATTGAAACAAGGAATGTCAGTAGAAGAGAGAAAGATAGAAAAACCGAGGAGGAGAGAACGATAGAGAAGGAGAGAGAAAAATAACGAGAAGGGAGAATAGAGAAAGAAAGAGAAAGAGAGAAGGCCATTGAAAAGAGAATAGAGAAAGAGATAAAAAAACGAGAGAGAGAGAAAGTGCGAAGAGACAAAGTGAGAGGGGGAGGAGAGAGAAGAAAAAGATAAGGGAAGGGAGATTGAAATACAGAAAGTTAGTCGAAGAGAGAAAGAGAGAAAAAGTGACAGATAGGAAAAGAGAGAGAGAACGATAGAGGAAAAGAGAGAGAAAAGAACGAAAGAAAGAAGGGAGCAGAAAGAGAAAAAGAAAATACGATAGAATAAGACAGATGAATAGAGAGAGAGAGAAAGAAAAAGCTAGAGAAAGGGAAAGAGAGACGAAGGAGAAAAAGAGACAGACATCTAAAAATGAGAAGCAAAGAGAAATATATAAAGACAGATAAATAATTATAGAGAAAGAGAGAAAAAGAAAGATAGAGAAATTTGGAAAGAAAGATAAGCTAGAGAGAGAGAGAAAGGAGAGGGGGGAGGTTGAGATACGGGGAAAGAGAGTGGCAGATAAAGCCACAGAGAGGGAGAGGGAGAGGGAGAGAAGGACAGATAAAAGGGAGAGAGAAAGATCAAGGAAGAGATGAAAAATTAACAAATATTCAGAGAAAGATGATACAGAAATAGATAAAGAAGAGAAAGTGAGAGAATAATAGAGAAAGAGCGAGATATATAGATAGAGAATGTGAGAAGGCGATAGAGAGGGATAAATAAAAAGTGAAAGAGACCAGGAAAAGACACTTCTCTTAGTTTTCCTTAGAATAAATCAAAGCATGTCTCTCACAAATACTGAAATTGTTGTATCATCTCCACCAACCTCCTCCCCCCCCCTTTCTATTCTACCCCTCTCATCTCCCCCTTCCCCTAAACCCACATCACACCATCCCTCATTCCGAGCTCACGTGCTTACCTGCCGACACAGGGAAGAAGTAACATTATGTCGGTTAAATAAGGCGCGAGTTATTTTTGTCGTCCAATAACCAAAAATAGAATAGACTGAAGGGCTCGTAAACTGAAATTGTGAACGTTTCTCCATGACTCGAGCTAAAAGAGCGCAACAGAGCTATCTACTGTAGTGTTCAGGTGATTATTAGCACAGTATATACTTCATGTACTAGCTGCGTTTTCTGGTGGTAGGAAAATATATTTCATAAGCCAGGAATGTATTGCGTAGAGAACAAGAACTGTGTTCAAGTTTGTAATGGAAACACACGAAATAATGGATTGAAAAACAGAAGTCAAACAAGAGGGAACAGAATAGTAGACAGACTGGTCGCTATGCTTTGATAGGTCCAGATCCCTTGGCTAAAATACTAGTTGATAGCGTTAATCTGTTCTCTGAAAATCTACACTTGTCACGTACTCCCCCGCAACGTAATACGGTGCATAAAATGGGAAAGGTTAAAAAAGGCTAAGTAAGTCGATAACACCCCCAAAGAGAGATCCCAGAACGTGACTTGGCGCCTAAGACTCACCCCTATTGGAAAAATATACCAAATACTTGGAATAGCTTCCTCATGAAGCACATCCACAGCACCAAATGTACGGTCACCAAGTGCAGAAAATGAGACTAAAGTCTAGACGCAGTTTCCTATATAAAGCACAGTACAGCATACGTTAGATGCATACGTTCTTCTTCTTCTTCTTCTTCTTCTTCTTCTTCTTCTTCTTCTTCTTCGAACGCAGTCAGACAGTAACCATTATTTTTTCGAAAAAAGCAGCGGTCATCCTGAGGCTGTCGACACTGCCATAGAGCTTGTCTAGTGTTGCCACTGGTGATGGCCACATCTGCTCTCTCTGATCCTCGTATGTCGGGCAGTTTTGCAGCAAATGCTCAGCGGTCATTTTCCCGGTACCACACGGGTATTCGTCGGTGCCACCTATCTTCAGTTTGTTGAATAGGTGGTACCTCAGTCTATTGTGACCACGACCTGCTCTCTTCTGTTCAGCTGGTAATAGGCATCGTTTTTTGTGTAGCCAGTATGTTCGGTTTCCCATTTGGTCATGTATCTAGCTCTAATAAGCCGTTTTGACTTTTCGTATGTCATACTATGTTGTGGTAGTTTTGCACCTTCTTTTGCCAGTCTGTCTGCCTCCTCGTTGCCTTGGATGTTGCAGTGAGATGGAACCCACTGCACCACTACCCTTTTTGGTGCGGACTGCTGGCATAGATGGCAGGGTACTGCTCTTAAATAATTAAGTTCAGTATTTTTCTGGCTTTTTAGCGCTGTGACTACGGCCAGAGCATCTGTAAGCAGGACTATGTGGCTTTCATTCCTTTTACCTGTCACAATTTCTTCCACTGCCGCCCTCAGTGCCTCTGCCTCCGCTCTGAAATTGCTTGTATATTTTCCAGTAGCGAATGACAGTGTTATTTTTCTGCCATTTGGTAGGTTCAGAAATGCTCCTGCCCCTCTGTTCTGTGTTGTATTTGTTACGGAACCGTCGGTGTATGCATGGGTCCAGTCCATGCTTGGGTAGTTTTTCGATATAAAGCTTAGGGTAGTGTCCCTTCTTTCTTTTTCAGACTGGCAGTTTTTGTTTCCAATACCTGGTATATTTTCTACCACCTCTGGAAATATATGCTGCCTCCAGGTAGGTTTTCGTACAGTAGGGATGGGCTTTGGTGTTAGTGCGTTCATGGGGTTTTCGTGCATCTTTGCTTTGGCTATTTCTGCAAAGTTTCTTCGCTTTAGTTTCCCATTTCCGAGATTGTTTAGTCTCTGGTGCATTGGACGGTCAGTCAGTCTTCTGAGTTTTTCTGATTGCAGCTGGGCTCTGCAGTCTCTTCTGTCGGTCATGGATTGCAGTTTTGTAATCTTTTCAAGTTCTACAATTGGCGTTGACTTCATGCCTCCTATTATAACTCTCATGGCTTGGTTTTGGAGTTTGCTAATGTTATCGAAGTTCGCCTTTGCTGCTGTTGTCCATGCCGCAATGTCATACTCGAGAACTGGTCTCACTCTTCCAGTGTACAGTTTCTTTAGTATACTTTCGTCTGCTCCCCAGCTTGTGCCAGCAAGTTCCCTCATGATTGCCATTCTTTCTCTGGCTCTCGTTCGGTTTCTCTCGATCTGACTTTTCCATGTCATGCGCCGATCAAATGTGACCCCTAGGTAGTTTAGGTTGTCGTTTGGTTGCAAGTATTTGCCGTTTAGACTTAATTTGGTGTTTTGGGGTTTGATTGATAGACATACCTTCTGACTCACGGGGAAATCCTATTACAACGTCACATTCCAAGGCCGACTATTTAACGGAACGCATATTGTGTCAAGATTTATAATCAATCCATGCTCTACACAGAGAAAGAAAATAAATTCACGGTACAAAACACAACAAATCACTGTTGAGAGTGATCGTTTAACTAAATCCTGCCCTGAAACCAACTGCATATCAATCTTTGTCTCCTGAACACGCTGTTATAGTTGCACTCATAGTTGACACATGCAAGTTTCATTATTTAGTCAGCCTTGGAGTGTTACGTCTCAAAGTGATTTTCCCGAGCGTCATAAGGCATGTATCTATAGTAGGCTGTAAAGCACACCCTCTCCAAGGAAGCACCGGAAATCGTCGCATGGAGAAATGGTGCGACAAACCACAGTCCCCATGGATTAAGCTGCAGGAGGAAGCTGCACCAGGAACATACCTTCCATATTCAATATGGAGAACCTTAAAACAAGCTTAGGTCTGGGGTGATCCGATGAAGAAACCTGATGAGATGGGGATACAGTGACAACGATACTTACGAATGCCATACTGTCCAGGACCAAGAGCACCTCATGACGTGGAAAACCTACCACACACGTCTACGATTGAAGATCTGCTCAAGGGGAGCTACACGGCAGTAAACAGTAAAGGTCGCTGACCACTGGACCTCTGCCATATGACTTGGTGCAATAGACACGAACGTTAAGCAACCGTGCACGTACGTCTCAAACCTTCAGGGCCATGGGCTAGTCTACTGATATGGCCATCGTCGCTATCACGACAAATACAAGTTCAGATCTACTAACTTTGGAAACAAATATGTGTGGGGATCAAACAATATGAACAACTTGGACGGCCGTACAGATTACCCGACCTCCCCAACATTGTGTAACTGTAACGCGTGCTTGAACTCTAGTAAATGGCTTGGCTTGGCTTCGTTCGTTCTCAATCTCCCGCTACCAAACTCTGAAAGGGCTTAAGTAGGAGAATGTAGTCCAGAGAACGGAATGCGTTGTGTCGTAGTTTACAACTTGACTGCGATATTTGCACCGTTCGGTCCAACACATCCGACTTCAGCAAACATTTTTTAGTACTGGGTTAGCATTCCCTCTTCGATCTCTTCTACTTAGTCAGTCTGTCCTGCTGCAGCCTGTTATCCAGGATCACCGCGTGGAGGTGTAGAAGGGTCTTGGCAGCTATGGTTCGCTGGCCCTGACGATAGCAGTCAGCTATGGCTTGCTGACCGCTGCAGCTCATGCGCTCGAACTCTAGTAAATAAAGTGGTCGCCGCAAGATGACGAGACTCGATTATGCTATGCTTCTAGTCTGTGAGGCTCACAAAAGAGATTGTACGTTTCAAGTCATCGACTGTCCACCACAGCTTTTCCAGCATTGTTGTTTCACCAGGTCAGACTGCCTCTCCTTGGTCTGTAAATGTTGAGCAGTCCAGCAGTATATGTTCCGGAGTTTGCTTGGGTGCCCCGCAATTGCGTGTGACGGTGTCTCTGAGACCAATTATGTTTAGGTGGGCCTTGAGTCTGCAGTGTCTCGTTTTGAATCCGAAGATCTTTTTCTGTACATCTCTGCCAAGTTTGTATACGCTGTCATTTTCTGGTTTGTATTCTTTGTGTCGGTCTCTCCGTTCCGTCCTCATGTACCGCTTGATGAGTGTCTTTGTTTTTTTATCGCTAAGTGGATGGGGAGTCTGTGTTCTGCCACTTCCGGCTTTTGTGAGCTCATCTGCCATCATATTTTCAAGCATCCCACAGTGGCCTGGAATCTACTGTAGATATTTTGTGGGTGAGTCAGCAACCCGATGTAACATTTTATTTCGTGTAAGAGTCAATCTTGTTTGGGGTTTAAGATGGCTCGTAGTACGCTCCTGGAATCTGTTAGAATGACGGTCTGTTTTTGTTTTTTTTAGTTGTGCCTTGGCTGATAAGAATCCTTGTTGATGCATGCACATCTCATGTTGCAGTTCTGAAATTGGTACAAGTTTCTCCTGCTGATATAGAGTGATTTTCTTCTATGTCGCTGTTGGAATGTGCGATGGAGATTCCACTGTCTGTCATTTTTCGCTCTCAGTGGCCGATACATCTATGTACACATGTTTTCAGGGGTAGCAAGGGTACTGTCTCTTGAGCTCTTTGTAGAACGTGGATTTATTTTGTTATTTGCTCACTTTTCTTCGTTACCCCTGTAACCACCAAGATTATTCTTTATCAGTCCTGCTTTCGTATCCATGGATCTGGAATGAGGGCTTTGCACTTTTAGATTTCCGCTGTTTTCTGTGGTTTTCCCTGGTCATTTGATTCAGACTTTTCCTTAGTAATCTGTTTTTAAGTTCTCTTGGATCATCTTGTGCAGATAGTGATCAGGTAGCCTTTTTATTTTTTCAAACTAAGTAAGGATTTGAATTTTTCCTTAATTTGAGGGATTCAATATTTACGCTTTGCTGGCTCTGTAAAAGGAATGTTTTTCGTTGCCACAAGGGTCATTCTAAGACTCATTTGGTCTCGGTCTAGTTGTTCTGTTTCTGTTTTGGCCGCTGTTGCCCAAGTGCTAGAGGTATATTCCATGAATGGTCTGATTGCCCAAGTCCTATGTGCAAATTCCATGAATGGTCTGATTGCCCAAGTGCTAGGTGCATATTCCATGAATGGTCTGATTGCCCAAGTGCTAGGTGCATATTCCATGACTGGTCTGATTGCCCAAGTGCTAAAGGCATATTCCATGACTGGTCTGATTGCCCAAGTGCTAAAGGCATATTCCATGACTGGTCTGATTGCCCAAGTGCTAAAGGCATATTCCATGACTGGTCTGATTGCCCAAGTGCTAAAGGCATATTCCATGACTGGTCTGATTGCCCAAGTGCTAAAGGCATATTCCATGAATGGTCTGATTGCCCAAGTGCTAGGTGCATATTCCATGACTGGTCTGATTGCCCAAGTGCTAAAGGCATATTCCATGACTGGTCTGATTGCCCAAGTGCTAGGTGCATATTCCATGAATGGTCTGATTGCCCAAGTGCTAGAGATTCCATGAATGATCTGATTGCCCAAGTGTATACTTGCTTAAGGATTTCTTGGTTTGTTCGCCCAAATATCCGATGTAGCAGCCAGGTGATGTGTATTTTTGACTAAGAATTATTTGTTTATTCCTTGTCAGGATTTTCCCTAAAATTAGCTTCCAGGTCAGTCTCAAGTCAGATGTGGCTTCAAGGAATGTGAGTGGGTCCAACTCGGGTATTTCTTGGTTTCCTATCTTTATTGCCCTTTTATTTTTTAGGGGATAGTGAAAAGAGAGTGGAGGAGGTTTTGATGTGGTTTATTTTCAGTCCACCACTCTTCTGTTTATTTCTTCACCTTCTGTTGTATTTTGATGCTGTTGTTGCATGTTCTGTGGTTATCCATACATCGAAGTCATATATAGGCTTTTTGAGACATTTATATCGTTAAGCATATCAAGAAAATAGTGGGCGCTCTTACACTTTACTATGGCACTCCATCTCTTAGCCTGACTGACCATCCGGTATAGTTGTCGATTTTATCTCTAGAAGATCTTTGGAAGAGGTAGCTATTTATGTATGAAAATATCTTGTTGGTAACTCCAGATTATTTTTAGAATCAGCCCTTCTCTCCAGACAGTATCGATGGCATGGGAGAGATCAAAGAAGATGGCTTCAACTTTCTATTTATCGTAGAAGGCGTTTTCTATGTCCTGTATTATATACGTTAATTAGTTTTCTATGCTTCTGTGCTGCTGTATCCTGTTTGAGATAGGACAAGTCGCGAGCTGGTCTCAAGGTGCCAGATAAATCGTTTGGCTCTTACCGATTTTCACCTGCCAAGGGTTCTTTTACGTGCACACTCTGCATGCGGGATCTCCAAGTTTTTCGTGAATCTTCAATATGACTAGACACTGGTTAAACCACACGGTAGATCAGGGGTCGCTTGAAACTTGTGGATTATGAAATGTCACTATTTTGCACTTTGGTATCTTGACAGGAAAGCGCATTTATCTTTCAGCTATAACGACATTAGTCAAACACCAAATACATGTGTCGAGCCTTTACAGGGCATTGTAGTAAGATACCGATGACTTTGGTGGCTTGTTGGATCTTGCAATCGTGTTCTGAACTGAATGATGTCACAGCATCTGACTCAATGAGTAGGATGACGTCATAGTTAGGAGCATATTGTGTTGTAGGAATAGCTGGTGGTCTATGCTCATGATATTGGTCACAATAACAGCCATCGTACGTGTGTATACGTGTGTGTGTGCGTGTGTGTGTTTGTGTGCGTGTGTGTGGGTACATATGGATGAGTCCACCATTCTTCACATCCACTCTCATGTTCTCCCCAGATATAGTTCTCTATGTGGATATAATACAAAAATGTGTGTTATTTTATTGGCAGATTCAAAATCAAGCCATGGTGGTTTTCGTCATGAGCATTAAAGAGGTTTAGTGAGGTGACAACATCTAACACGAGATTAAGTGAGCTGACAACATCTAACATGAGATTAAGTGAGCTGACAACATATAACATGAGATTAAGTGAGCTGACAACATCTAACATGAGATTAAGTGAGCTGACAACATCTAACATGAGATTAAGTGAGCTGACAACATGTAACAAGAGATTAAGTGAGCTGACAACATCTAACATGAGATTAAGTGAGCTGACAACATCTAACATGAGATTAAGTGAGCTGACAACATCTAACAAGAGATTAAGTGAGCTGATAACATCTACCAAGAGATTAAGTGAGCTGACAACATCTAACAAGAGATTAAGTGAGCTGACAACATCTAACATGAGATTAAGTGAGCTGACAACATCTAACATGAGATTAAGTGAGCTGACAACATCTAACATGAGATTAAGTGAGCTGACAACATCTAACATGAGATTAAGTGAGCTGACAACATCTAACATGAGATTAAGTGAGCTGACAACATCTAACAAGAGATTAAGTGAGCTGACAACATCTAACAAGAGATTAAGTGAGCTGACAACATCTAACATGAGATTAAGTGAGCTGACAACATCTAACAAGAGATTAAGTGAGCTGACAACATATAACATGAGATTAACTGAGGTTACAACATCTAACATGAGATTAAGTCAGGTGACAACATCTAACATGAGATTAAGTGAGCTGACAACATCTAACATGAGATTAAGTGAACTGACAACATCTAACATGAGATTAAGTGAGCTGACAACATCTAACAAGAGATTACGTGAGCTGACAACATCTAACATGAGATTAAGTGAGCTGACAACATCTAACATGAGATTAAGTGAGGTGACAACATCTAACATGAGATTAAGTGAGGTGACAACATCTAACATGAGATTAAGTGAGCTGACAACATCTAACATGAGATTAAGTGAGCTGACAACATCTAACATGGACTGTTCCCGCTATGACCATTAAAAATATTAATTGGGCTTCCAACATCTGACATGATCTGTTCCCGCCAATATCAATAATTAGGTTAAGTAGGCTTCTGACATATAACATAGACTGTTCCCGCTATCAGCATTAAAGGCGTAAAGTGGGCTGCTAATTTATAACACGAACTGTTGCCGTCAACAGCATTAAAGAGATTACGTTAGATGACAACATCTCACATGGACTGTTCCCACCACCAGCATTAAAGGCGTTCCATAGCCTGGCAACATCATACTGGAGCTGTTCGCGTCATCAGTATTAAAGAGGTTAGGTCGTCAGCCAAACAAGTTATCAACGTGGATAAAGATAATGTATACACCAGCTTCCACGTCACGTTTACCCTGGGAACGGGATATCACATTTCACACAGAGAATGATTGCATCACATAATGTTAATCCTTCTTACGTCGGGGTTACTCCAAGTTTGCCATAAACTAAATTCACGCTAGTTTTAATAGGGTGGAATGTCCGTTACAAATAATTGGCACCTAAGCCCATGAGCAGCGAAGGAGGAGAGCACATAGACGCGATAACGGCTCAGCTGTTAACTTCTAGAAGGACAGAAGATGTACGCCATCATAATATTAATGATTGTCACAACCACTTGTGACGTCATGTCTTTGATTACCAAATGCGTACCTAACCCTTAACTTGTGAGAGTCCTAGGAAGATGTTTATACAGCATCCAACCTGTACAGGCCACACCTTTTCAATTATTTATTAATTTCGTGTTTTTGACAGGCTTCCACACAGTGTCTGTGGGTTCACTGGGAGATGTTCAAGTGTGTGGTTGAGATTTTGTCTTTCTCAGTCCCCCCCCCCCCCCCCAATCACTTCTCCTGTTCTCCATGTCTAGTACCGTACAGGCTGCTGGCGCTTTTCGCCCGGTTGTTTGTGTTATTATATCTGCTTCTATTGCCTTATGTGGATTGATATTAATGGTGCTATCAGCTCAGTTCATCTAGTAATAACTTGAGATCGTTGGGGCACCCCTGCTGACGCCTCCATAACCCTGCGCCATACTTATCTGTCTGCGGTTGCTTTCAGTGCCTTCTCGAATCGTAGGTTAGTCCATTCATGGATTTTCTATTCCTATCGTTTTGTCGAACGTCCTCGCATTCGCTTGAGCTGTACTGTGCCATGGAGTAAGTCCACTGGGCCTCGAGACGAGACGATACGAAGTTAGCTTTCGTCTTTTGATCGCTGTCATGAGGTCGTCTTACAGTCCGCTTGCATTCTCGATTCTGCGTCGTACTTCATAATTTGTGATACGGTCTTTGTAGGTGACATTTTGGAGTCTACTTTAGCATCTCATCTCCATGGCCTGGATTCTTCTCTGGAGGTATGATGTAATAGTTCATGTTTCGCAGATGTAGGGGTCTCCCCGACTTGCTCCTTTCGCAATACACTAACACAACCAGTTATTTCTCCACCAATGACAATACACTAACACAACCAGTCACAACTGCACCAATGACAATACACTAACACAACCAGTTATTTCTCACCAATGACAATACACTAACACAACCAGATATTTCTCCACCAATGACAATACACTAAAACAAACAGTTATTTCTCCACCAATGACAATTTACTAACACAACCAATGACAATGCAGTCACGCAACGAATCGTTGAAGCTTCAGTCGTCACACGTTACCCAGGTAACTGCGTCACACTTGATGACACCATCTTTGCTAACTACATGTCAAGCCTAAATCTGTTTTCTTAGTTTCTTTTTCACTATTAATATTACCATTGCATCATTACTAATAGGCAATGGCCTCCAGATAGTGAGCTAAAGAAGATACTCTGAAAATGTAAGGTAATCTGTGAACATCAGCTTCCAACATCTGCTCTCATCTTCAGACCTACAGGCAAATAAAGTCATTCATTCATAAACTGAAGATAGGTGGCACTGACGAGTGCACTTGTGGTACCGGGAAAATGACCGCTGAACATCTGCTGCAAAACTGCCCGACATACGAGGACCAGAGAAAGCAGATGTGACCATCACCAGTGGCAACATTAGACAAGCTCTATGGCAGTGTCGACAGCTTCAGGATGACCGCTGCTTTTTTTGTTGGAAAAAATACATGTTGACGTTAGACAGCGTACGAAGATGAAGAAGAAGAAATAAAGTCATTCGCAGGTTATTCTAAAATAAATTTGTTATCCTAATAAAACACTGTCCGTGAAAATGGTAGAATCCATCATTTTAAATTTAGTAAAAGTTGCTTATACTCGGTTGGTTGTCATGCCTAATATAGCTCTGTGTATGTCGATAGACGAGCTAATCATAAATGGCTCCACAAGTGGTCAAGCCTTCGACTTTTTCAGATTGATTCAATTCCCATGGTCGTTATAAAATCAGTATAATTCAATACTCACAATAAACCAGTACAAGCCGTTCCTTCTGACGCCAGGCGTCGATATAAAAGCAACGCCATAACCTGCATCACTTTGGGCAGACGGCTACGTTTTTCTTATCAAATGACACCAAGTTTGCAAGATAAAAGATCTGTAATTCTGGCAGCCATTTATCTTTGGGGAAAATCTACATGCCTTTCTTTCTCTCGCTGGTACATCACACATGTTAATGTTCGAGTGATAGCTGCGTGTCATAGGTGGAGGAGTACAGTCTATTTACCTGCAACCAGACTGCCTTAGCCTCGCTACGGTCATCCGTGAAATTGGCACGCAATCGGACTTTTCCATTGAACTTAATGATTTAAGAGCAGTACTCTGTCAACTATGCCAGCAGTCCACACCAAAAAGAGTAGTGGTACAGTGGGTTCCATCCCACTGTAACATCCAAGGCAACGAGGAGGCAGACGGACTGGCAAAAAAAGATGCAAGACTACCACAACCAGATTCTAGTGTGACCTACGAAGAATCCAAAAGGCTTATTAGGGCCAGATACATGGCTAAATGGGAAACAGAACACACTGGCTACACGAAAAATGATGTCTATTACCAGCTGAACAGAAGAGAGCAGGTCGTGGTCTCCAGACTCCGCACAGGCCACAACAGACTGAGGTACCATCTATTCAATAAATTGGAGATAGGTGGCACTGAGGAATGCTCGTGTGGCACAGGGAAAATGACCGCTGAACATCTGCTGCAAAATTGCCCACCATACGGGGACCAGAGAAAGCACATGTGGCCATCACCAGTGGCAACACTAGACAAGCTCTATGGTAGTGTCGACAGCCTCAGGATGACAGCTGCTTTCTTCGAACAAATTCAAGTTGACGCCTGACAGCGTACGAAGAAGAAGAAGAAGAAGAAGAAGAAGAAGAAGAAGAAGAAGAAGAAGAAGAAGAAGAAGAAGAACAAGAAGAACAAGAAGAACAAGAAGAAGAAGAAGAAGGACTTTTCCATGAACACATGGGGCCGGATCGAGATTATTATAATCAGAGCTAACATGAACGGACTCTCCGAAGCTTTACGCATTCATATTTAAAAGTATGAGACTGTAATGTTCTTGGATGACATTCCTTGCGATTTTAGAAGTATCGTGCACTATATGGGATTGGGAGTTATCATAACTCTAGATCCATCATATCAGAACATTATTGGCGCCAGTACTACTTTGTCCTTTAATATTATAAAAGCTACAAACAGTTTGTATAGTTGCGCTAAGAAAGGAGACCCAGATAAATGTGGCTCTAAAACATGTCGCAATAACGGTTTTGTATTCTACAAGAATCAATAAAGATAGACCAAACTGTGATTGCTGATCCGACAGTGAAAATATGAGAGATCCACTCAAACATCGCTACCTAATGGAGACAGGTGCCCCAGAACCAAACTTTCCAGCGGTTTGTTTGAAGACCCGGCAATCTGTATCGATGTGCGGACCAACTGCACCGCTTTGAAAGAGAAAGATTTGTTTTTGAGTGACGTGAACCAAAGGATTTTGCAGTGAGCTAACACGAGCGACGTTTGTGGAAAGAGCAAAGATCTGTGCATGGATCATGGTTATGGATGTGATGTCATGGCTGCATCTGGTTCCTGTAAGCAGCAAGGTCTGATGGAAAAACGATGATTAAACTATGCCCAAAGTCATGTGGGTTTTGTACTAATAATGTCAGCTCTTGTGAATTTCAGCACCAGTGGGGGGAAACCATAGCGTCAGGTGCAAGATGTGCTGATGGTAAACTTCCGCATAATGTTCCTTGTAGAAAATTGCCTTATCTAATATTATTATATGTAATATTATATCCTTTCCTAACTTCATGAAATTATCAGATCGATTTCATTTTGAGCATTAATTAGTGGAAGATGATTGCTCTGCTGTCTGACTATGTCCGTGAAAAGCGGAAGACAGTCTTATCTCCTTACTTCTTATAGTTTTTAGATTAAGTTGATTCAATTTACATAAGAAAATATTCGGAATTGTATCTGCCGATTGGTGTGCCGGGGTCTTTATGTATGACAAGGACAAAAATAGCACCACTGCCTCACAGAGACCATGTCGTAGGAGGCCACTAACTGTGCGACATGGTTTAACACCAGCCATGGTTAGGTGGTTTGTTTAGAACAGCATAGATGACACCTAACAGGCTGCGTCACTACGTTGCAGTAGTGTTTGAGTCTATTAAGATGAACTCGCACAAGGTTAACCACCCTCCGTAAGCGATTGTCCCAACGCAGCGGAGTATTAAGCTGCTCGATCCTAGTCCGCTAAGCAGAAAATCTTTCTCCCGCCTACATCCAGCACATACAAGTGCTGGGACCTGCACATGGGCATCTGCCTCTGTTTAAGTACAGGTCGACTAAGAATTGCATCATTACCGTGACCGTGACCCAAATTACCGCATATGATACGTCAGCTGTGCATTTTGTAACATCTCCTGTTTCACAATGAGGTTGATAGAGGCCATCATAATGGGCACACGTTACGAATTTACATACACTGGTGAGGCCAATACTTTCAATGGCATTATCGTCCAGGGTGTATGTTTGTAATACGTTTAGGCAATAGTCCAAAATGTGCATGACGCGACTGTACATGTCAAGAACATGAGCAATCAGGTCACGGTTGCAGATGTTGGAGAGAGGAAGGGACGGATGTCAGGTAACACCAGTATAGAAATAACCATATCATGTCACACCAGTATAGAAATGACCATGTCATGTCACACCAGTATAGAAATGATGATATTATGTCACACCAGTATAGACATGATATCAGACCACACCAGAATAGAAATTGTATAATGTCACACTAGTATAGAAAGGATGATATCAGGTCACACCAATATAGAAATGATGATATCACGTCACACCAGTATAGAAATGATGATATCACGTCACACCAGCATAGACATGATGATATCACGTCACAACAGTATAGAAATGATAATATCACGTCACACCTGTATAGAAATAATGATATCATATAACACCAGTTTAAAAATGATAATAACATGAAACGCCAGTGTATAAATGATAACATCACCAGCTCAATCCGACTGTGATCAGAAAGCCGAGAGGTGTCCTTGAAGGGACTTAATAGCAGTTGTTTATATCCGTATCATTAAGTCAATGTAATGGCATATTCAACATAAAGTGCATTGAAAGCTTAGAATAGTAGGGCAACTAAAAAGTTTAAACATCCTGGATAATAAAATGTTAACTAGCAGACTCGTGCAGACCATCTGCCCTGCATTTGACCTGCACAATATGAAAGCAACACCAGCAGTTTACAAATTAAAAGTACTCCTCCTTCCCGCACGCCCCCACCCTGCCTTGCCTCTTCATAACACACTTTCTCCCACTCTCTATCTCACCTATTTCCTCCTAAGTCCGTTCTACCCACATCCCCCAAATCAATCCACTCTTCTCTTCTCTAATCGAAATTCATTCACGCTAATTTCAGATTCAGATGCGTGTATTATTTTTCCAGCGACATCGTTTCATAGTTATCTCCGCCAGTGCCTCGTGCCAAGTACCATTTTTACCCACTTATGGTGGGGATTCGATGATCAGCCAATAAAATCTCCCCCCAAAGTTTGGAATAACAGGCATGCGCATATTTGAGAAATAATTAGATAGATAGCCCGCATTGGCATACCGGTCCACCAGGTCTCTGCCCACAATTGAGAGCTACCGTTCCGTTTCTGAAAGACATTCATTTGATTGGATCACGACTTCTTGCCGATCCTCTACAGACCTCTCATTCAACATCTAGACACATCTTACGAAAACTACTGAGACATATCCCGAAACCCTTAAAGATCTTTCACGGAAATCCTCAAGACCGTTCACGGAATTTCTGGAGACCTCTAGAGACATTGGGTTTAGTAAAACATTGTTGAGAAACATGTTCTATCTGGCTAAGACAGCCTGCTACATCCAGTTGAAGAATCGACTTCTAGTTAGTAAAGGAAAGATGATCCATATAAAGGTTGAGACTAGTCAAGATTTGACAGAGAATGCGAATAGGAAGAGGAAAGAAAGCAATGTAAAATAATGCCTTCAGTAGAGACAGACATTGGCAGTTTGTTGAAGAATAACATTAAGATAAGACCAACAATGGGAACACACAATGACAGTTTGTTGAAGGATAATATTAAGATAAGACCAACAATGGGAACAGACAATGCTAGCTTCCTGAAGGATAACATTAAAATAATCTTATCAACCGAACATGTCAGAAGATGACAACGAGTTTCTAAGTTCCCAGATTTATAGCTTCAAATAAACTAGAACTACTACATAATCTTATTGATCCGATTGACACCATCTGTGCCCTTAGATTTTCTCATTGTCAAGGTCTTTGGTAAACAACACTAAACATATTGACTCTTCCTTGATGTATCACTTTCCCTATTCTGTAGTCAATGTAGTCGTTCACTTGTACGTGTTCAAGGACAATCGCTCTACAGGTCAAGCATTGTTCATACCAATCTTCTACTGAGAACAATGGTGAGTTTTCTTTATGGGTTCTTTACTAGCGATGACATTTTTCTTTGTGTGTTCTTTAGTAGTGATGAGTTGACTTTGTGTGTTCTTTAGTAGTGATGAGTTGACTTTGTGTGTTCTTTACTAGTGATGAGTTGACTTTGTGTGTTCTTTACTAGTGATGAGTTGACTTTGTGTGTTCTTTACTAGTGATGAGTTGACTTTGTGTGTTCTTTACTAGTGATGAGTTGACTTTGTGTGTTCTTTACTAGCGATGACATTTTTCTTTGTGTGTTCTTTACTAGTGATGAGTTGACTTTGTGTGTTCTTTACTAGTGATGAGTTGACTTTGTGTGCTCTTTACTAGTGATGAGTTGACTTTGTGTGGCCGATACTAGCGATGACTTTTCTTTCTGTGTTCTTTACTAGTAATGGGTTTTCTTTGTATGCTCTTTACAGCACTAGCGATGCGTTTTCTTTGTGTGTTCTTTTCAGCATTAGCTGCGAGTTTTCTTTGGGTTGTTCTAATACACTAGAAATGAATTGTATGTGTGTGTTTTCTACAGCACTATCGGAGTTTTCTTGATGTCTTCTCTATAATACCAGCGTTGAATTTCCTTTGTGTGTGTCTACAATACTAGCGATGTGTTATCTTTGTGTGTGTCTACAATACTAGCGATGTGTTATCTTTGTGTGTGTCTACAATAATAGCGATGTGTTTTCTTTGTGTGTATCTACAATACTAGCGATGTGTTTTCTTTATGTGTATCTACAACACTAGCGATGTGTTTTCTGTGTGTGTTATTTACAGCACTAACGATGTGTTTTCTTGAATTTGCATCATCCCAGTGGCAATGTCAGGATGAGAGATATTGACAATCACACAAACAATAAAGAAGAATAATTATTTCTTCTATTTAATATGCTGCGGGTAAGTGATCAAATAGCATGGATAGCTAAAACCAAAAACAGAAATCCTAAAGAATCTGGATATAGAACGCAATGTGTAAGTAAAAAATAATACTTCAAGGAAATTAAATTCATTGGTCACAATGGTCTTGGCAAAACAATACTGAAGGGTATGGTATCTGAAACGCGAGGCAGAGACATCACAGAAAGAAGAGTGACACAAACATGGCAGAGGCAGACCAACAAGAAGATGGACGCTTGACATTACAGAAGTTACGAGGATGACTATGGCAGAGGTGAGAGAGCTGGCCAAAGATGGAGAGTTTTGATGCTGCTGCTGATGTTGTTGTTGTTGTTATTGTTGATGATGTTGTTGTTGATGATGTTGTTGTTGTTGTTGTTGTTGATGTTGTTGTTATTGTTGTTGTTGTTGTTGTTGATGATGCTCATGATGAGTAACTTTACTTTTTTTGTATCCCCAGAAAGGGCATTAAGTGGCGGGTTGGATTAGCTTCCCTGCCATCGCTATCGTGCTGATGAAGATGGACCGAGTTCATCCAAGCGGTTATACTCTATTTGGCTTCAACTGCGTATCGCTCACTATTACGGGGATCACTTTGATCCCCCATTTCTTCAGCCAAACTGCATGCTTCCAGGGAGAGCTGCACGGAAGTGTGGTATGGGTCAGTCAGGAAACTTCGTCTGATCCGGACTAGCAATATTCGATCAGTATCTTCAACATGACCAGACGATAGTCTACTCTCCCCCGATGGTCTTGTAAAACGATTATGAGACCGACGTTCTGAAAAGGACATGCAACATGATGATGTTCAGTAATGGCAAGATTATCGTAATCATTCTGCATCTAAATATAGAACGCTGTGAGAGTAATGCGAACGTCTTCAAACAAATCTATTTTCATAATTCTATTTTCGGATTTAAGATAGTTTTGAAGAAAAGGAATTTTATTTTTTAATAAAAGATTACGCTCATATATTTATAAGAAATTGATGCCTGTTTTTGCCCAGATGTTATGATTTATAAAACAGCAAATCAGAATTATTATAAAACCGAGAAATCGACAGCAACCACTACAGCGGGGGAACATTGGGGAGAGAAATTGAAGATGGATAGGTCACGTTCTCGGAACGAAGTCCGACACTATAACAAGGCATACGCTGGATAGGAACACGCAGGGAAAGAGACAAACGGGGTGTCCGTCGCACACATGCAAAGAGTGGTGGTAGAAGAGATTAGTACAGTTGAAGGAAATCTCTTAACGAATTCAAGAAGATGACACATAATACTAACATATGAAAGAGATGCTAGACGGACGAAAGAAACTGCAAGCTAAAGAGAAACAAGATAGTTTAAACATGCCGATACGACACTAGAAGATACAGCCAAGCTAATGGTGCAACCAGTGTGTCTACATTATGTTTTAATGATCAATGTTTTTATTCTCAAGTCATTTCAGGACAGAAGCATTAATGTTGACAGGCAAAAATTGTTTTATTCTTGTTGACAGATTCCGTTTCCGTGGTTACATGGCTAAAAAGCCAGAGAAATACGGACCTAAATTACCTAAGATCTATACTCTGTCATCTATACCAGCAGTCAAATTCAGAAGAGACACAGTACAGTGGGTTCCATCCCACTGTTACATTTAAGGCAACAAGGAGGCTGGAGAAAGAAGGGGGAAGGTTACCTCAATCAGATTCAAGTGTGACCTACAAAGAGTTCAACATGTTTATTAGGTCGAGGTACATGGAGAGGCAGAGAATAAAACGGTTCGGGCACCTGACAAGAATGCAACCAAAATTACTAGCTGCTCGTATCTACAACACCAGATATCAGGGTTGCATAACAAGAGGTAGGCCACGAAAAAGATTGATATAAAGTGTTATTGAGACACTGAAGAAACACGACATGACAACAACATCGGCGACAAAGCTAGCGCACGACAGAAAACTACACCTCCCCAGACGTCTAACGACAGAATCGCATAGAAGATGACGATGATGACATGTACAAACGGAAAACAGTGTACGAACTACACAAGAAATGATGCTTATTACCAATTGAGCAGAGGAGAGCAGGTGATGGTCTTCAGACTCCGCGCAGACCACAACAGACTGATCTATTCAATAAACTGACGACAGGTGGGATTGACAAGTGCACCTGTGGTACTAGGAAAATGACCCCTGAACATCTGTTGAAAAATTGTCCGACATACTAGTACCAAAGAAAGCATACGCAGCTATCGTCAGTGCTAACACTAGACAAGCTCTATGGTAGTGTCGACAGCCTCAGGATGACTGCTTCTTTCTTTGAACAGTTTCAATTCGACGTCTGACAGCGTACGAAGAAGAGGAAGATGGATCGCAACCCACAGGGAAAGATACAAACGGGTTGTTGATGGTACACCTGCACAGAGTGGAGGTCGAGGAAACCAATACAGCTGGAGGAAGTCTCATTAGCGGAATTCACGATTAGGACACATAGTAAAAACAGATGAAAAGAGTACTTTTCAGCCCAACAATCCAAGAGAAGTTAGACGGACGTAAGAAACTGCAAGCTATAAAGAACAAACGCCACCTATACTCGCCGATAATGCACTAGAAGTGGAAGTCAAGATGAGGGTGCAAGCAATGCGCTTACATTCTGTTTTTAATGAACAATGTTACATCCCAGATCTTAACCGGAGACCAGCTGGTACCAACCATTATTGTTCACCTTCTAAGAAATTCTCGACGGTGACAGCTCGTCTCTGATGTTACATATCTCAATACCCCTGTCGGCAACACACTCACTTAATCAACAAAGTGTCCTGGACATTCAGAGAACTCACGTCAACAAATTCCGCAGTTAATATTCCAGAAAGTACATTTGGCGCGCTCACATCGGCTGCTGTTGTTGTGAACACTCACTGAGGTTGTCATGGCTACTAGAGTTGAAGCTGAGAGTGACTCATCATTTACTGCTGAAGCTAATCAACTCTGTCAGCACATTCCATGCGCACCTGAGCGTCGCTACTCCTGCAGGAAGTAGCATCCTAGCAAGATAATAATATTTTCATCTACAGATTTTCATAACGGATTACAGTATCTGCACTACTGATCAGATAGCAACAGAACACGTTTCGAAAGTAATCCACATACGAATAACAAAGACAGCACATGTCGACATCACCAGTACCTTCCTGGACACGCTCTATAGAGATACAATTAGCTTCAT
The DNA here is from genome assembly GCA_036924085.1 of Ariolimax columbianus. Lineage (NCBI taxonomy): Eukaryota > Metazoa > Mollusca > Gastropoda > Stylommatophora > Arionidae > Ariolimax > Ariolimax columbianus. The sequence continues at coordinate 68,874,827 of JAVGWX010000002.1, forward strand.
GCTGACAAATGCTTTCTTTAGATATTTTCAACTTGAATTTTAGAAAGTGTACGATAGACACGCTTCATGGAGATACCAAAAGCTTTAGGCTGGACAAATGTTTTCTTTCTGTATTTTTAACTTGAATTTTAGAAAGTGTATGATAGACAAGCTTTATGGAGATATCAAGACACCCATGCCGGCTACTGCTTTCTTTAGATAAATTCAAGGTGAGGCATGAAAGTGTACGGAGGGTAAGGTCTATGGTCAAGCTCCATGGTCAAGCTCTATGGTCAAGCTCTATTTATAAGCTCTATGGAGATATCAAGACACCCATGCTAGCCACTGCTTTCTTTAGATAAATTCAAGGTGATGTATGAAAGTGTACGAAGGATTAGCTCTATGGTCAAGCTCTACGGTTAAGCTCCATGGTCAAACTCTACCAATAGTCTCATGCTGGCCACTGCTTTCTTTAGATAAATTCAGAGTTATGCATGAAAGTGTACGAAGGACAAACAGCTCTACGGAGATACCAAAAGTCGCATGCTGGCTACTACTTTCTCTAGATATATTCAAGTTTAGTATGAAAGTGTACAAAAAGAACATTAATAACGATATAGGAAAATATTTAGTGTCAACATAGCTGAGATGTAAGTCGCTCTCCTCTCAAGTAAGGAAAGCACGAAACGGTTGATGTTCGAATCCCGCAAGCATCAAATAACTCTAGGTCGCGACGTAGGATAGGTCGTCGCCTAGTCCTATCGAAGATAAACGATAAACTCGGAGAGCATGTGTACGATGTGCTCGAAAATGAACCATCGACCACTGGAAATAAAAACGAGCAGGATGTTAGTAGCTCTCCGGGACAACATTGACAAATTTAACGAAATTACAACCCAATAGTGGTCTACGTGAACGCCAAAAGAAGGCGTCCCCACAGTCCCCTCCGATATACTAATACACAATTGACGAATCTCGTGTTTCTCAGCGTACTCCATTCCAAGTTAAGTATATATATATATATATTTGTTTGTAAAGTTCGTACCCCAAAGGGGTAGAAGGTGTACTTGCTAAATGAAGTGACATGTAAAATTTGGCGATAAGACTTACATCTTTTTGGTAACATTTGTTCTAGTTTCAAACAATATGCCGTTTTTAAAATAGCCAATATTAGCGAGGGCATAAGGGATCATCTACTGCCACATCCACTGTGTCAACTCGAGGTTGTGAAACCACTAGAAAAACTAACTTGTGACAAAAGCTTGCTATCATCCATTCTCGCCCCTCTCCATTCGGTCCAGAGATGATATAAGTTCGAACATTAGTTCTAGAGATGATATCAGTATAAACATTAGATGTAGAGATGATTTCAGTAAGAACATTAGTTCTAGAGATGATATCAGTAAGAACATTAGATCTAGAGATGATATCAGTAAGAACATTAGATGCGGAGATAATATGAGTAGGAACATTAGATCCAGACATGATATCAGTAAGAATATTATCTCTAGATGATATGAGTCTTGAGCCGCCTCCAGTTTCATCATGCCAGTACAGCAATCCCTTGACTACGTTATTATCACTAGACGATGAACAAGGACATTGTAGTGCTGACTAATCGATGTTGTATACTCTTCGCTCTTACTCTTGAAGCAATGAGCCATCGCAGTTTCTGTTCTGTTGTTCATCAACTGACATGATTTATTGATTCCGTTCCTCTTGAAGCAATGAACCATCGTAGTTTCTGTTCTGTTGTTCACCAACTGACAAGATATGTTGATTCCGTTTCTCTTGAAGTGCATAGTTTTATTGTTTACATGCTTCCTTGTAATTAGTTTCATCAGCAAATGAATCGTGATTCTGTTGTCTCTACAGGCAGGCGTATGCCTGCTGCCAGGTAGCCGGAGCTCCCGTAGTTTGATTTTGCTTCCTGCGACTTACTTAGTTCTTAATTCGACCCGTTCTTCGTCAAGAGGTGGTCACCCTTGAGAGGGTACCAACTCAGGATCCAGTCGTTTCTGTCGTGAACGCGTGCCGTCCAGTGTGATAGTAGCATGTCTGTTGTGGGGTCGTGAATGTTGTATTTGTCTAGTGAATCTAGCCAGCTAGTTGAAGCCTGTTCCTGAGGTCTTTTTTTTTTTGTTGAGTTGGTACCACATGGCGGTAATGGTACTCCATCTTTCATCTTGTCTTCTGGATATATGACCAGCCCAGCGGTGTTTCGAATTGTTTACGTACTGTAGGACATCCTTGATGTGTGACATTCTCCGGATGTCGCTATTGTGTAGTTTGCTCTGCGGCCGTTGTCTAAGAGTTATGCCCACGAGGCGTCTTTCAAGAGATGCGTGTGCTGTTCTCAGTTGGTTTTCTGCTGCTTTGGTTAGAGACCAGGTTTCGCTACCATAGCAGAGCGCTAGCAGGACTACGGAGTCGAAGATGCCCGCACGTAATCTGGTGTTTTTTGTTCTGTTGCTGTCATGATGGAGTGACTGTCCATCCCGCCCGTTTCCGTCTGGTGATCTCAGGTTTTATGTTGTTCTCCATGCTGAGGAGCCTTCCCAGATAGACATATTCGTCAGCGTCCTCTATAGGCGTTCCACTCAAGAGTATTGGGTTGGGCTCTGCGACTTTCTATGGCTAGGGAAAGGTAGATGACGTGTTGGGCAGACATTGCATTTTCTTTATACTTGTTTGCCCGGGCACCTGCATATTTTCTACGCGAACAGCGTGTACACGGAACATTCTAGTTTGTCGTCAGTCTTCGATGTGACTAGACGCTGATGAGTATGTGTCTGCAGGATCAGCATACGGACAGTTACCAATCCAATCTGCTTGTAACAAAATAGAACTTCTCTTACTTACTCTCAACCATTGATGTATGGTGGCCCCACGGGACCAAATGTACGATCGAGGCTTAACTTCATTCATGGCCAGCCTATTTGGAATTTATGCGCACGTTGAATTTTTCAAATGTAAAACTCCTGGTAGGAAATGTAGGTCGAGATTTGGGAAAGTTGTGGTACTTGCGTCTTAATTCACCCCAAAAAGAGTTTCACTGGTTTCCATCGTACGTTTTTGACAGCTGATGATTGTAATGGGACATTCCATTCCGAGTTAAGTGTAGGGCAGGTTGATGCAGTTTTATATTTTAAATAGGTAAGTACTTTAACAAAAATTAGAGTGTAGAAAAAATGCTAATTCTAACCTTTACACTAATCGCAAACTTAACACTAACCCTAATCCTAACCATAATCCTAACCCTAATCCTAACCATAATCCTAATCCTAGTCCTAACCATAATCCTAACCCTAATCCTAATCCTAACCATAATCCTAACCCTAATCCTAATCCTAACCATAATCCTAACCATAACCCTAATCCTAACCATAATCCTAACCCTAATCCTAACCATAATCCTAACCTTAATCCTAACCATAACCCTAATCCTAATCCTAACCATAATCCTAATCATAACCCTAATCCTAAATCTAACCCTAATCCTAATCCTAACCCTAATCCTAAACCTAATCATAACCATTATCCTAACCATAATCCTAACCCTAATTCTAACCCTAACCCTAATCATAACCATAATCCAAACCCTAACCCTAATCCTAACCTTAATCCAAGAAATTCTTTGCGAAGACGGCAGGAATAAGCAGGAATTTGCGTCTATTCTCGTATAATGTTTGAAAACGTCAACAGTCAATGAACTATTCTCTGATGCTACTACATCAAATCCGTGCTAAAAATAGTTATCTCTTTTTTGTTTCGGGCGAATTTGGAAGCAAATACCAAAGTTCGTATTGTGTAACTGTCAAGGATATGTGTGGTGGTGGTTCAAATTAATATATCGACGCTGTAGCATTGAAAGGAAGTTTGAAAGCCGATATATCAGTTCTACGGAGCGAATCAGTTAAAATGTTACAAAATGTCAGATCAAATAAGATTGTAATCGGTTTTATTGTATAGCTATAGTGCGTCAAAAGGGAAGAAAAGTATATGACGAGTATTTGTATCGTGTCTAATACTTATGGGTATGTGTGGATGAGTTGTTTGTATTGAGTGGTAAGTGGGGATGAGTTGTTTGTATTGAGTGTATGAGTTGTTTGTATTGAGTGTATGAGTTGTTTGTATTGAGTGTATGAGTTGTTTGTATTGAGTGTATGAGTTGTTTGTATTGAGTGTATGAGTTGTTTGTATTGAGTATATGAGTTGTTTGTATTGAGTGTATGAGTTGTTTGTATTGAGTGTATGAGTTGTTTGTATTGAGTGGTATGAGTGGATGAGTTGTTTGTATTGAGTGTATGAGTTATTTGTATCGAGTGTATGAGTTGTTTGTATTGAGTGTATGAGTTGTTTGTATTGAGTGTATGAGTTGTTTGTATTGAGTGTATTTGTTTGTATTGAGTGTATGAGTTGTTTGTATTGAGTGTATGAGTTGTTTGTATTGAGTGTATGAGTTGTTTGTATTGAGTGGTATGAGTGGATGAGTTGTTTGTATTGAGTGTATGAGTTGTTTGTATCGAGTGTATGAGTTGTTTGTATTGAGTGTATGAGTTGTTTGTATTGAGTGTATGAGTTGTTTGTATTGAGTGTATGAGTTGTTTGTATTGAGTGTATGAGTTGTTTGTATTGAGTGGTATGTATTGTTTGTGTTGAGAGGTGTGTATTGTTTGTATTGGATGGTATGTGTGGACGACTTGTTTGTATTGAGTGTATGTATTTTTTTTTGTATTGGATGGTTTGCATTGTTTATGTTGTGTCGTATGTATTGTTTCATTTGGGTGATACTTGGGGATAAGTTGTTTGTATTGAGCGGCATGTGTTGTTTGTATTAAGTCGTATGTGTGGATAAGTTGTGTGTGTATTGAGTAGTATGTATTGTTTGTACTGAATGGTATGTTTCGTTTATTGTGAATGCCCACAAGGAGTAAATTTACTTTTTTGTGCACACTGAAACATACGTAGCTAGCGGAATGCAGTAGCTTTCCTCGCATACAGAGCGTGCTGATGAAAGTGGACCGGGGTACTCTAGGCGGTTGTACTGTGCTTGTCGCTCACGTCGATCTCCCACCTCGTTAACCAGGCTGCCAAGAAGAACACCCGATTCCAGTAAGAACTGCGAGGGGTTTTGGCCAGTACATTTCACCTGACCCTGTCTAACATGTCTGATCAGTATGTTTTTTCCTGACTAGACGTTAGTTTCCAACTGTATGTGTGGAGCTGAGGTGCATGCATTGAGTGTCACACGGCAGCAATGGGAAAAGTAGATGCACCACTTGAAGCCAAAAGAACCAACCAAGAGTTTCACGAAAATCCCAGCAAGCTCTATGTATGTTGGAAATGGGCCAACCACAAACACACATTAGGAACACAAAGTGTTTGGGAAGTGAGTTCACTAACGCCACACTGCTACAGTTTCCACACATCAAATAACGCATTCAACATATTTCTCTCGCTATTAGACTCGACAACATGGTCCGATTTTTCCAGAGACGGGAAAACATAAACAAAACGTAACGCTTAGATTTCGTTTATTCCGCGAGAGAAGGCAATAACAGCGATTTGTGGCAGTTCATTAGACGAATGTGTGTCGTCTGTGTGTACGTTTGGTGTGTATGTGGGGTATGTATATGGGGTGTGTATGTGGGGTGTGTATGTGGGGTGTGTATATGGGGTGTGTATGTGGGGTGTGTATGTGGGGTGTGTATATGGGGTGTGTATGTGGGGTGTGTATATGGGGTGTGTATATGGGGTGTGTATGTGGGGTGTGTATATGGGGTGTGTATGTGGGGTGCGTATATGGGGTGTGTATGTGGGGTGTGTATGTGGGGTGTGTATGTGGGGTGTATATGTGTCTGTGACCCTGTACAAGAAAGTGGGAGAAAGACAGTATATATAGTTATAGCCCAGCACAAGCGATGATGCCACAACATGAGAAGATTTTGTTTTAATAATGGGATGTGCAATGCATTACGGTCATAGTGTGGGAGGAAATGTACTGGTCATCAGTCTCACTCTCTTGTCCCGAGTTACTTTAGATCAGTGGCAAAATTATTAGTCGAGACGACTGGAGGTAACTCGCGGTGCAGGCACTCTGGTCTTTCCTCCCGCGAGACCAAGGGTCGCTTGAAACTTGCGGGATTCGATCGCCAACCATTTTCGTTTATCACTGTAAGAGGCGAGTGCCTTAATCTGAAGACTAATATATATATATATACTTCTCAAAGCGATGAATGAAAACGGCGTAGGTTCGAGTTTCAAGCCATCTCTAAAAGGAAATGGGACCAGCAGAGGGCCTGCATTCTGAATTACCTTCCGAGATCTTGATTTATGTCTTTCCACTGGTCCAATGTAGCTCGGGACGAGAGAGTGAGGTTGATGACCAGCGCAGAAACTTACTCACTTTAACCTAAATACAACACAAGCTATATCAAGACAAAAACTGTCTGATGGTGTCGCCATCATCATGTGGTATGTTTATTTATTCAATGATAGAATTGGATTTGGAAACAACAACTTTGACAATGTGCAGTCCTTCACATACCTTGGCAACACTATAGACATATTAGGAGATATAGAAAACAATGTTCACTTAAGAATACAGAATGAGGGAAAAGCCTTCAATGGATTCATACATTTATGGAAATCAAAAGAAATTAAAACTTCCATCACAATAAAAATGTTCAACTCCAACGTAAAGTCTATTCTATTATATGGTTCTGAGGACATCACAGGCACTTTCGAAACAGAGATGTTCGTAAAAGGTAATCAAAATAATAGAATGGAAATGGTACGACACGATCACCAACGTGGAACTGGATGGAAAAATCTGAACAAATACCAGTAGAACATGAAATGCGGAGGAGACAATGGCGATGGATAGGCCACACATTTCGGAAACCAGTTGATAACATTACCAGAAAAGTTCTGTTCCAGATTCCACATGACACGAGAAGCGAGTATTTGTTGAGGACCTATGCTCCACGGGAAGCTGACAGGTCTTTGATTGACTGATTGATTGATTGATTGAACAGGAAAACAACACATGTTTTACCAGGGATTCGATCCGCTGCCCTCTTTGCCAGCAGATAGGAATTGAAACCATTCGAGCCGACGCACCTCATATTTATATAATATGTGCGGCAGCGAGGCCTAGAGGTGAAACGTTTGTTTCACAATCCCAAAGCACTGGGTTCGAATCTCAACGTTCTCATTCCGCAAAGGGCAGGCTAATTACATTTACATACATAACACGCACACACACACGCACACACACACGCACACGCACACACACACGCACACACACACGCATACACACACGCACACACACACGCACACGCACACACACACACGCACACACACATTTAGAGAAGTATTAAATTAAAATGTTGCTGTAAAATACCCGGCATTTTCCTGCATCGCTATCCCCACCTCCCACCCCCAATTCGTCCCTGGCGGATCATGCCGTCCCTCCTTATTTGGAGATGAAATAATTGGCATTCCCTAACCTACATATGATGGTAGAAGGCTCTCGGTGATGTGTATGCGCAAACAACCTCATTATATAAAATAAAAAGCTGATAAATCGACATTCCATTCGATGTTGTAACAAGAAACTTGTTAACAACTCCCAAATATAACACAACAGGTGTCATTTAACACAACAGTTGAGTGACCCAATCTACTTTTCTCACTGAACGTCGGCTATGTTCGTGCATCTGAGACGTGAATAAGCCAACGACGTAAGGCTATTTGCTGTCTTGGTCTGAGCTTTACCTTTAGCACACTGCAGACCGTCTGAAGCAGCCAAACTTGTCTCACTGTCTAAAAAAAAAATTTTGAAATTATTTTTTTCTAAGTACGGAGACCCTACCAATAGCCATTTTTATTCTGCTGGATTCGTCACGTCCATCTACTCAGGCTTTTTACAGGTAAAAGTATCGTATGTTAGATTACAAATGGCTTTTGAAAGATTTTTCTTATTTTGCCGATTGGAGCAGGTCGACTTTTTGGGGGAAAAGGGAAGTAGGTTGCTGGGAAGGATTTTTATCTGGTAAATCTGTTTATTTTGTTTGTTTAAATGAAAGAACTACGCTTGAATTGGAAACTAATAGTTGTGCCGATATTATAAACACAGCATCGATACTTTGTTATGGTTTCCATGGATTTCTTTCGGAGCGACTAGGCCTGGTCGGGAAAGTCCAAATATTTTAATTTTTTCAAACAATTTCACATTCATCTTCTTGTATTTCAGAAACTAACACACACACAACAAAAACAAAACATCAACAACAACTTAATTCATTTATGTCTCTACACACAAGAAAATCATATTTATTGACCAAAAAACAGAGCAGTTAAAATTTTTGAAAGTTCCAAAATTGATAGTTGCGAAAAATTTTCAAAAAATTATGGAAGCATGGTGAAGGTTTTAATTTAACATGTTCTTCTTTGATCAACTGATGCTTTGCTTCTAGTCCAATGACGTTCACGAAGGAAACTGGGCATCCGGTCCACTCCCCCCCCCCCCAGTTTTATCGTTTCCCAGGGTCAGACTGTCTTCCTTTGGTCTGTATAACTAGGGCACTCCTGCTGGATATGTTCTGGCGTTTGCTAAGGTGCTGCTCCATAATCGAAGGTGGAGTCTGCAATGTCCCGTTCTGAATCTGACGATCTTTGTCTGCCCATCTCTGCCAAATTTGTCTATGCTGTCATTTTTTAACACAGCATCGATACTTTGTTATGGTTTCCATGGATTTCTTTCGGAGCGACTAGGCCTGGTCGGGAAAGTCCAAATATTTTAATTTTTTCAAACAATTTCACATTCATCTTCTTGTATTTCAGAAACTAACACACACACAACAAAAACAAAACATCAACAACAACTTAATTCATTTATGTCTCTACACACAAGAAAATCATATTTATTGACCAAAAAACAGAGCAGTTAAAATTTTTGAAAGTTCCAAAATTGATAGTTGCGAAAAATTTTCAAAAAATTATGGAAGCATGGTGAAGGTTTTAATTTAACATGTTCTTCTTTGATCAACTGATGCTTTGCTTCTAGTCCAATGACGTTCACGAAGGAAACTGGGCATCCGGTCCACTCCCCCCCCCCCCCCAGTTTTATCGTTTCCCAGGGTCAGACTGTCTTCCTTTGGTCTGTATAACTAGGGCACTCCTGCTGGATATGTTCTGGCGTTTGCTAAGGTGCTGCTCCATAATCGAAGGTGGAGTCTGCAATGTCCCGTTCTGAATCTGACGATCTTTGTCTGCCCATCTCTGCCAAATTTGTCTATGCTGTCATTTTCTGGATTGCCCTTTCTGAAGAGTAGAATTGATAGTGAAGAAACCAATAGTGCACGTGCGAACAATCATTTCGGCGCCATCCTTTATTTTTAGACGTTGATGTAAGTGTCGACGATACAAGTGTCCATCTTCTCTGTTCGAGTTGTCGAGTGTGTTTGAGTTGTCGAATGTGTTCAGGCTGCTGAATGTGTTTGGGTTGTTGAATGTGTTCGGGTTGTTGAATGTGTTCGGGTTGTTGAATATTTACAGGTTGTTGAATGCGTTCGGGTTGTTGAATGTTTTCGATGTTTTCGGGTTGTCGAATGTGTTCGGGTTCTTGAATGTTTTCAGGTTGTTGAATGTGTTCAGGTTGTCGAATGTGTTCGGGTTGTTGAATGTGTTCAGGTTGTCGAATGTGTCTGGGTTGTCAAATGTGTTCGGGTTGTTGATTGTGTTCGGGTTGTCGGATGTGTTCAGGTTGTCGAATGTGTCTGGGTTGTCGAATGTGTCTGGGTGGTCGAATGTGTCTGGGTTGTCGAATGTGTTCGGGTTGTCGAATGTGTTCGGGCTGTCGAATGTGTTCTTGTTGTTGAATGCACTTGTCCCTTCAGTGTACTTTTACGCGTGCGAAACGTGAATTGACATTTGTTCTAGATCGAAAAATTTGTGAAATAGAGATGAGATGTCTGCATCATTTTGTATTTTTACCACAACACGAATAAGACAGCTCGAAACACCGATAAGAGGGAGATCTGCCAATTCAAAGATCTATTGACTATGGTGAAAGCACGCAAGCTCACATGGTATGGGCATGTTTCAAGATCGTCTGAGTTAACCAAGATATTCCTGCAAGGTACTGTGCCTGCTAGACTTAAGAGAGTGAGGCAGAAAAAGATATGGGAAGACAACATCAGAGAATGCATTAATTAACTGTTAGGCTGCTAACTCCTTGAATATACGATTGTCTATTTTTGGAACGGGTGGTGGTGGAAGCGTAAATTAGAGCAAGTTAGACCCGCAGCCTGACGGGCGTTTATATGCTGCTCCGCTAACAACATAACCAAGAACTGATATTATTGCACACAGTCCCCTATTTCTGACATATTTTCTGTGGAACAAGAACAAGTCTATCTTAATAGACTCAAACGCCAGAGCAAAGTAGACCCGCAGCCTGTTAAGCGCCATCTATGCCGCTCCGTTAACTCCATAACCAAGACCTGATTTTACAGCCACACAGTCCCCATGTTCTATGTGCGGCGAGAGTCCCTAGAATAATTTGAGTAGATTATTAATTTAGATTGTTGCCCAACCAGCAGCGGTTAGGCCTTCTCTTTACGATTTTCAACAGTCAATAGATTTTTAACGTGCGCACCACTGCATGTGGGTGTCTGATCTGACTTCACCGAGATCATGGGCAATTCTTACTGGATGAACCAAGTGAAAAAATTATGGCCTTCATCGTGATAAGAATCCGTGACTTCGAGTGCTCGAGGCGAACACCTTACATCGAGACCACTGGGTCCCCTGCATGAAGATGGTTTCAATCAATAATGTAACTCATTAGAGAATGCCTCTATAAAAGAGAAACATGCAAGAAAACTATATATGACAAATAGGCAATACAATGATAGATATCCCCCTCCGCTGCCTTGAAGGATACATGTTTACGGGAAAGCCATCGGGAGTAAACCCTGAAAAAAATATGCATCCTGTGCTATTTCCAGTCGTCTCGATGAACAAAACGCGCAGTATCTTACTCAATTTAATCCAATTCACCGCGCAAGTCACCCAGCGGACAGCGGACACAGCAAGAGAAAAAATATGTCCACATGGCTGAACAAAGAAAATTGTCTTCATCACATGTGATGGACGAAGAATAAACCTAGCTTTTACTTACGGGTATGAATTATGGACAATGATCACAGACCAAAAAAACCAGCATCAATCGTCTGATATTAGATATAGGAAAAGTGATCAACGAAATAAGAAGAGACACGCCCACTAACAACAGCAAGATCTCAAAACTCATGAAGACTCAAATGGATAAATCTTAACTCCGCTGGTTCAGTTATGTCACAGAACTAAAGAAAAGCCGCTATCACGACAGTCATGACGCAAAAGAGTGAAGGATCCAGACCCCAAGTGCCTGGGGAAGACAATGTGAGATAATCCGTAGGAGACCGAGGACTAGAATGGAAATGGGTCAAGAGGAAGACAATGTAAGACAATGTAAGACAATCCTAGAGAGACTGAAGACTAGAATGGAGCTGGGCCAAGAGGAAGACAATGGAAGACAATCCGCAGGAGACCGAGAACTAGATTAGAATTTGGTCAAGAGAGAGACAATGTAGGACAATGTAAGACAATCAGAGAGAGACCGAAGACTAGATTGGTACTGGGCCAAGAGGAAGACAATGTAAGACAACGTAAGACAATCCGCAGGAGACCGAGGACTAGATTAGAATTTGGTCAAGAGAGAGACAATGTAGGACAATGTAAGACAATCAGAGAGAGACCGAAGACTAGATTGGTACTGGGCCAAGAGGAAGACAATGTAAGACAACGTAAGACAATCCGCTGGAGACCGAGGACTAGATTGGAACTGGGCCACGAGGAAGACAATGGATAGAATAATCTGTCTGCTTTTTCTGTCATATCATAACATCCCCTTCTTCCTAGGGGCAGGAGAAGAGCAACTCAGTAAGTGATGTTGGTGACTCTACACCCGATAATAGAAGAAGAGGAGCAACTCAGTAAGGTAAGGTTGGTGACTCTACACCCGATAATAGAAGAGGAGCAACTCAGTAAGGTGAGGTTGGTGACTATACACCCGATAATAGAAGAGGAGCAACTCAGTAAGGTGAGGTTGGTGACTCTACACCCGATAATAGAAGAAGAGCAACTCAGTAAGGTGAGGTTGGGGACTCTACACCCGATAATAGAAGAAGAGGAGCAACTCAGTAAGGTGAGGTTGGTGACTCTACAGCCGATAATAGAAGAAGAGGAGCAACTCGGTAAGGTGAGGTTGGTGACTCTACAGCCGATAATAGAAGAGGAGCAACTCAGTAAGGTGAGGTTGGTGACTCTACACCCGATAATAGAAGAAGAGGAGCAACTCAGTAGGTGAGGTTGGTGACTCTACACCCGATAATAGCAGAGGAGCAACTCAGTAAGGTGAGGTTGGTGACTCTACACCCGATAATAGAAGAAGAGGAGCAACTAAGTTAGGTGAGGTTGGAGACTCTAAACCCTGGGGTGACGAAGAAAGACTAAGTAAGTGAGGTAGAAGATTCTACACTCTTCGAGTAGAGCAACTAAGTAAGTAATAGACAACAAATGACTGAATTTTCTATTGAAACTGTTTTTAACATTTGATTGTTACTGGCCTTACTATTCAGCATTGCCCATCAAGAAATGTTGATGTTTGATATAGAGCGACATCAAATCTGTCATATCTTAGACACACATTGTTATTATCAGATTATTCTCTGCCCGACTAAATGATCAAGTTTCCATGCCGTGAGCTTCAGATGTAAGAAGTTGTATGCAGGGGTTCTCCGAGATTAATTTCAACGGTTACCAAACGAGATTAGAACCTGAGTTTCCAATTGATTTTTTGACTTCTGAATCTGTGTGATTGTTTGGAATTATATTCCTGGAGTAAAAGCGTGAGAGATCGACAGACAGGTTGAAATAGATTACTATTTAATACATAATAGAATGCATCAATTATTTCTTTTTCATATGTAATCATGCTCTTAGAGACAGCACCAACATATGACTATGTGCATTCTCCAGTTTGGAAGATGCCGAGACCTCACACTGTGTAAAGCAGTGTTTCCTAACCGCCGGTCCCCGGCGTAGAAGTGATTGCGGCTGGAGCTACAGCCTGCGGAGATCAGCTTGAGGTAATCTAAGCTCTGACTGGGTAATGTCTAAGCTCAAATGACGTCAGCTACACAAGTATTCCAACTTTTCGAACACAAGAGCGCATCTATATTTGGCGTGTTTGTTATATAATTTGTGTTGTTGTTTTGTTTTTGTTTGGTTTTTTTTTGGGGGGGTGGGAGGGGGGGTGTGGGTTTGGGGGGCGGGGGGTGATATAGAAAAGAAATGCCTACATACGAAAATTCTGACAAATATTAGAGGTTAATGTATTTACTGATACCTCGTTGTGATATTATGGAAGGCCAGTTTTGTTTATGTTGAGTTGTAAAATTTGAATCCCTTCAAGATGAAGACAAAAAATGTCAAACAGTAAAAACTTGTTTTCTTCAAATTGTTCCTATTTTTATCGGTCCGGAAAAAATGTTTTTCATTTTACCGGTTCGCAGGTGTAAGAAGGTCGAGAAACAATGGTTTATACGCAGAATGGGAGAGACTTGTATAATGCCATACAATTGCTGAGCTTGCATTTCTTGGAATTGGTAGAGTTCTGTGGACACCAGCAGCGTGTTTACCTGAGTCTCCTGGAGGAATTGGAGGCACCTGGATATTATATTGATTCAGGGGCGCTCCAGTTTTTGTGGGGGGTTGGGGGGGGGGCGGGGGGTAGAGAAATTGACTTGGTATACGAAAAACCACATAGTTATGGTAGTTTATTCTTGGTTGTTGTCGCTCGTTCGAAAACTTCCGCTACTAAGCTCTGAAAAGGGCTTTGCTAGTAGCAGGATGAAGCCCAAAGAGCGGAATCACCTTTCGATGGGAAGACAGACTAACTAACTAAAGACAGGCAAAATATGCTGATCAGACATGTAAGTTAGTGTCAAGCAAAACTTACTGATCAGACATGTTAATAACGGTCAGGCAAAATATACTGATCAGACATGTAAGTTAGGGTCAGGCAAAATATACTGATCAGACATGTTAGTCAGGGTCAGGCAAAATATACTAATTAGACATGTTAGTTAGGGTCAAGCAAAGTATACTGATCAAACATGTTAGTCAGGGTCAAGCTAAACTTACTGATCAGACATGTTAGTCAGGTTCAGACGAAACTTAATGATCAAACATGTTAGTCAGTGTCAGGCAAAATATACTGATCAGACATGTTAATCAGGGTCAAGAAAAACTTACTGATCAGACATGTTAGTCAGGTTCAGGCGAAACTTACTGATCAGACATGTTAGTCAGGGTCAGGCAAAATATACTGATCAGAAATGTTAGTCAGGGTCAGGCAAAACATTCTGGACAAGACCCTCATCTTGGCTTCCTCGTAGCCCTTCCTGGAAACGGGCTGTTTTCATAGCAGCTTGGCTAACAAGGTGCGGAATTGAGGTGATTCCCGTCTTAGTGAGCGACACGCAGATGAAGCCAAGCATAGCACATCCGTCTATAGGAACTTGGTCCACCTTCATCAGCACGCTCGGGATGTGAGGAAAACTACGACAACCCGCCACTTAATGCCCTTTTCACGGCGCACAAAAGAGTAACTGTACTCACTGTGGGCATCCAACAACAACACATTTCGGTCCGATACATCCGACTTCAGAAGCCATTTAAAAAAATAACGGTTTAGTACTCCCTCTACTACGCCTCCCCCTTAGCCAGTATGCCATGTTGCAGAATGTTATCCATGATCACCACGTGAAGATGGACAAGGGTCTTTGCTGCTCTGGGTCGCTGACCACTACAGCTCATGTCATGTTCAGCATCTTGATCCCTGTATGTCAGCATTAGCCTTCTCATTGAAGGTTGAACTAAGCCCAGATTATTGCATGTCAAGTTTACATCTTCATTAGATATCTGAACTTGGTTTTCGTTAGATTCGTGTGACTCATTACTCAACGTTAGATTCGTGTGTCTAATTACTCAACGTTAGATTCGTGTGACTCATTACTCAACGTTAGATTCGTGTGACTCATTACTCAACGTTAGATTCGTGTGACTCATTACTCAACGTTAGATTCGTGTGACGCATTACTCAACGTTAATTTTTTATTTTTTTTTTGCGTTCGCCATATTTCTCTAATACCAAAGGCCCTGTACGTTGCACTGTGGTTTTTATGTTGTGCCTGTAGGCCCAGTGCATCCGACTTCAGCATGCATTTTATATAAGGGTCTGCTTCCTCCTACATTTTCTAAGGGTTTGCTTCTCTGGGGTAACGGCCGGTGCTGTGATGGGGATCGAATCCAGCACCTTCTGTTTGCGAGCCGTTTCGCTTAACCACTAGCCCACGCCGTCTCCACACTTATCGTTAGATTTGTGTGACTCATAACTCAACGTTAGATTCGTGTGACTCATAACTCAACGTTAGATTTGTGTGACTCATAACTCAACGTTAGATTCGTGTGACTCATAACTCAACGTTAGATTCGTGTGACTCATAACTCAACGTTAGATTCGTCTGACTCATAACTCAACGTTAGATTCGTCTGACTCATAACTCATCGTTAGATTCGTGTGACTCATAACTCAACGTTAGATTCATCTGACTCATAACTCAACGTTAGATTCGTCTGACTCATAACTCAACGTTAGATTCGTCTAACTCATAACTCAACGGATCTCTGAAGTAGCCCGTGCACTATATTTCGCCCAATCTGGCAGCTCTTCGCCGAGTAGCCACAACTAGTTGCTCTTGGCTGGGCGGATCTGTAACAACGCTTAGTTAACATCTACAAACATCACCCGTGACTTGACGAGACTTGGTTTTACATTTTACATTCGACCTGAGAAGAAGTAATGTGACGTTTCTCAGATAAGTACCCGATTCTCTCTATATATATTGACACCCCCCCCCCCCCCCATTTATGGATTCTTCCGTCTTTCTTTGATTCGTTAGTTCATTATTGTTGTTGTCCGTTGTCCCTGATGAAGACCTATTGGTCGTAACGTAGGTTTTGTTTGAGTTTTCGTTTCGAAGCCGTATCTGACCATACCTATTTTATATATTTTGTTCACTTTATTTTCTTGCTTTTACAAGGTAAGGTTACTCCAAAAATGTTACATTTAGCTAAGTTTCACAAAGAAAAGACATGGATGGGTAAAGACACCTCCCCCCACCCCCACCCTTCCTCTTTAATTTTAGCTTCTCAAGATCCCCCGCTACCCCCACCCCCGTTTTCCACACACCCCCCCCCCCCCCCCCCCACCGCCGCCTCTACCCCCACGCGCACCTGCATTTATGGAAATAGACCTATTCTGCGAGCGGAGAGTGGCAGAAATATAATGGATGTATGTCAGACTAGGTGAAATAGGAATGTCATTGTGCCCTCAATATTTCAACAAAAATCTTAGTCTGCACTTTCGTTTTCGTTTCATCTATTGGCAAGGCTGTGTGTCCAACAATGCAATAGAAACAATAATTTAGAGATAATTTGAAACTTATGAGATGAACATTGTTTCGCGTTTCTGCAACATAGACAGAATTGATAGTGGGTTGTGAGCCAAACGGATGAGTGGCAAAGGTTTGAAATCCAAAGGGATGAGTGCCAATGGCATGAGAGGCAGTGGGATGAGAGTCAATGGGATGAGAGCCAAAAGGATGAGACAATGGGTTGAAATCCAAAGGGATGAGTGCCAATGGCATGAGAGGCATTGGGATGAGAGTCAATAGGATGCAAACCAATATGCTGAGAGCCAATGGGTGGAGAGATGAGAGCCAATGGGATGAGAGCCGATGAATGAGAGCCAATGTTATGAGAGCCAATGAAGATGTTCTGTAGACAATAAGATCATGTCTCTTATATTACTGAAAGACTCTTGCATGGGTCATGAAAACACTTATTGGAGTTGTGAGACTATGATCGCTGTCCCTTATTAATCAGTTTTTTTAAAGATGCCTAACACGGGTTATGAAATGAACTAACCACACCTTCCACTTTGATGTGTTGATTGTGCAATTTTGAAACACAAATGCCACGTGCTTTGTCCCAACTATATGACAACAATCGTATTGGCAAATATAATTAACTATGAAAATACACAATAATTAACAGAATAACAAAGGAAGTCATAGGGAATGTGAAATTTAAGTGAGCCTCACTAGGCGAGGAAAGCGACCGATTAAAAGTTAAGGAATTGTATCAACGTTCACTGGAGGGCCGAGGTTCGATTCCTGAATGTCTGTTACTTGACTTGCTTTTCTTTATGAAAATAATTAGAAATGCACACTCAAAAAAACAGTCCAGAATATAGGGTACTGAACAGGGCAATAATGACTATGTGTCGTGTCGATGTACACAAGGACAGTGGATAGAATCAAAATGCTAGGTAATAGAAGACATGGGAAAGACGAGAGCTATGCATCCAGAAACAAAAAACACCTTTTAAACAAGACAAGGTTGGCTCAAGAAGGACGATGCATTAAGAGCAAGAATGAAGACACTTTGCTTGATGAAAAAGAGATATATTTATCAGGTGGACGGAATATGCGTCAACTCTTCTACAACAAGAAAGGTGACAGACCATCAACGATTAATAATGACTGACTTGGCATTCTCAGATCAGAAGTTGAAAAAGCAATGACAGGTATGAGAAACTGGAAAACCGTGAAAGGTATGGGGAAAGCAACAAAGAAGCGATGAAAGGTATGGGCAACATGGAAGCGATGAAAGGTATGGACAATATGGAAGCGATGAAAGGTATAGACAACATGGAAGCAATTAAAAGTATGGACAAAATGGAAGCGATGAAAGGTATAGACAACATGGAAGCGATGAAAGGTATGGACAACATGGAAGCGATGAAAGGTATGGACAACATGGAAGCGATGAAAGGTATGGACAACATGGAAGCGATGAAAGGTATGGGTAATTGGGAAGCAAGGAAAGCTTTGAGCAAAGGAAAAGCAATGAAATCCTTGAGCTACAGGAAAGCAATGAAAGGTATAGACAACACGAAATCAATGAAAAGTATCGTTGACATGGAAGCAATGAAAGGAATAGACAACATAAAAGCAATGAAAAGTATCGGTGACATGGAAGCAATGAAAGGTATAGACAACATGGAAGCAATGAAAGGTATAGACAACATGGAAGCAATGAAAAGTATAGACAACACGAAATCAATGAAAAGTATAGACAACACGAAATCAATGAAAGGTATAGACAACATGGAAGCAATGAAAGGTATAGACAACATGAAAGCAATGAAAAGTATCGGTGACATGGAAGCAAAGAAAGGTATAGACAACACGAAATCAATGAAAAGTATCGGTGACATGGAAGCAATGAAAGGTATAGACAACATGAAAGCAATGAAAAGTATCGGTGACATGGAAGCAATGAAAGGTATAGACAACATGGAAGCAATGAAAGGTATAGACAACACGAAATCAATGAAAAGTGTCGGTGACATGGAAGCAATGAAAGGTATAGACAACATGGAAGCAATGAAAGGTATAGACAACACGAAATCAATGAAAAGTATCGGTGACATGGAAGCAATGAAAGGTATAGACAACATGAAAGCAATGAAAAGTATCGGTGACATGGAAGCAATGAAAGGTATAGACAACACGAAATCAATGAAAAGTATCGGTGACATGGAAGCAATGAAAGGTATAGACAACGTGGAAGCAATGAAAGGTATAGACAACATGGAAGCAATGAAAGGTATAGACAACATGGAAGCAATGAAAGGTATAGACAACATGGAAGCAATGAAAGATATGGGCAACATGGAAGCAATGAAACGTAAGATCAATAGGAAAGCAATGAAAGGTATCGGTAACGGGAATGCAACACGCATGAGCACAATACTAAATATCAATGGTAGAGGCTCAACAAATCCCTGTCACCATAGCGCTAATAAATTTTACCGTGGCGTCTAACAGTATGCGGATCAGTGTCATATTTACGTGGACAATTTCTTCCTTCGAAGTATATCATTTTCATACAGCACTGTTTCTTGCTCGTACATTGTTTTACCTGGCTCCTAATTGTGTACATGGCTACATTTTTTTTACCTAGCTCCATATTATTTTTACACGGCTCCTACTTTTTTTTACCTTGCTCCTAATTTTTTTTACCCAGCTTCTAATTGTTTACAAGGCTCCTACGTTTTTGAACTGCTCCGACTTTTTTTACATGGCTATGACTTTTTTGTTAACCTTGCTCCTAATTTTCTTTACCTGGCTCCTAATTGTTTACATGGCTCCTACATTTTTTACATGGCTCCTACATTTTTTACATGGCTCCTACTTTTTTTTACCTGGCTCTGACATTTTTTACATGGCTCCTACTTTTTTTACCTAGTTCGGAAATGTTTTACATGGTTCCTACTTTTTCACCTGGCTCGGACATTTTTTACATAGCTCCTACTTTTTTGCACCTGGCTCGGACATTTTTTACATGCCTCCTACTTTTTTTACCTGGCTCTGACATTTTTTACATGGCTCCTACTTTTTCACCTGGCTCGGACATTTTTTACATTGCTCCTACTTTTTTTTATTTTACTCCAACTTCTAATTTTTTGCATGGCTCCTACATTTTTACCTAGCTCCTAATTTGTTACATGTCTCTTACGTTAATTTACCTGGCACCTAATTTTGTTTACATGGCTCCTACATTTTTTTACCTGGCCCCTAATTTTTCACATGACTCCTCTTTTTTTTTTACCTGGCTGGGACATTTTTTACCTGGAGTCTGGATCCTAAACAAAGATCAAGCTGCGCGCGACACATAACGGCATAAGTGGAAAGAAATCTAATGACATGTTTGGACAACCTAGATATGAATTGAAAAGGCAAGAATAATCAGAGACCTGTACTGGCAACAAATTGCCTGGCAGGCTTTACTCAACATGTATGCTTTACTCAACATGTATGCTTTACTCCACATGTATGCTTTACTCAAAATGTATGCTTTACTCAACATGTATGCTTTACTCAATATGTATGTTTTACTCAAAATGTATGCTTTCCTCAACATGTATGCTTTACTCAACATGTATGCTTTCCTCAACATGTATGCTTTACTCAACATGTATGCTTTACTCAACATGTATGTTTTACTCAAAATGTATGCTTTACTCAACATGTTTTATTTACCCAACATGTATGCTTTACTCAACATGTATGCTTTACTCAACATGTTTTCTTTACCCAACATGTATGCTATACTCAACATTGTATTCATATAAGAAGAGCAATACGACAGACACGAGTACTGCTCACTGTATGTTTAACGTTTACACAGAACACATGTCTCGACATTCAGTGAAAATGGCAGAACTCATTATTATCGGGGGAGCAGGAGTAAAGAATTTGAGATATGGCTATCATACAGCTCTGCTGACTGAAATCAAACAAAATTACGTAAACCAGTGATTCAAATAAAGAATGCATGCAGGTATATGGATTGGTCACTAACATTGAGAAAACGAAAACTTATGATTGAGCAAAGAAGAAAAGAAATATACTATACAGATAGGGGAACTGAGATGCTAGTCCGGCCAGGCACAACATACTAGTCAGGATGTCGTGTCAGGGTCAGGCACAACATACTAGTCAGGATGTTGTGTCAGGGTCAGGCACAATATACTGGTTAGGATGTCGTGTCAGGGCCAGGCCCAATATACTGGTCAGGATGTCGTGTCAGGGTCAGGCCCAATATACTGGTTAGGATGTCGTGTCAGGGTCAGGCACAATATACTGGTCAGGATGTCGTGTCAGGGTCAGGCCCAATATACTGGTCAGGATGTCGTGTCAGGGTCAGGCACAATATACTGGTTAGGATGTCGTATCAGGGTCAGGCCTAACAGACATGTTAGTCAGGGTCCGGTAAAACATACTGATCAGACATGTTAGTCAGGATCTGGTAAAACATACTGATCAGACATGTTAGTCAGGATCCGGTAAAACATACTGATCAGACATGTTAGTCAGGATCCGGTAAAACATACTGATCAGACATGTTAGTCAGGATTCGGTAAAACATACTGATCAGACATGTTAGTCAGGGTCCGGCAAAACATACTGGCAAAGACTGCCAACTCACTTCCATGCAGGTATCTCTGGAAACGGGGGGTTTTCATGGTAGCCTTAAAAACGCAGTGGGGTGTCGTCGTGATCCTCGCAGTAGTGAACCACAGGCAGATGGGGCCAGGTATTGCGAAATCGTCTGGAGAATCCTGGTCCACTTTGACCAGCCAGTTCGGGATTTTAGAAAGCTTCTGCAATCCAGCATATAACGCCCTTCTCGTGGCGCACAAAAAATCAACAACACCCAACATGAAAAATATATTGACATCCAAACACACAAACTAAAAGTGAGAATAATCTAGATGTTAAGAATACTCCTCTTTGTTGTGTGTCGTGGGTGATCAATAGAAGAGAGTTTGTTTTTTTGTGGCAAGAATGTCACCAACTTAGCTCATAGCTTGGCTTTTTGTGCTAAGAATGTAACCTACTTAGCTCATAGCTTGACTTTTGGTGCTAGGAATGTAAACTTATTCGCTCATAGATTGCTTTTTGGTGCTAGGAATGCAAGCTCCTAACTCATACCTTGGCTTTTTGGTGCTAGGAATGTAAGTTACTTAGCTCATATATTGACGTTTGGTGCTAGGAATGTAAGCTACGTAGCTCATGGCTTGACGTTTAATGCTAGGAATGTAAGTTACTTAGCTGACAACTTGACTTTTGGTGCTAGGAATGTCAGCTTCTTAGCTCATAGCTTGGCTTTTGGTGCTAGGAATGTAAGCTACTTAGCTCATAGATTGACTTTTGGTGCTAGGAATGTAAGCTACTTAGCTCATAGATTGACGTTTGGTGCTAGGAATGTAAGTTACTTAGCTCAGAGCTTGACTTTTGGTGCTAGGAATATAGGCTTCTTAGCTCATAACTTGGCTTTTGGTGCTAGGAATGTAACATTCTTAGCTCATAGCTTGGCTTTTGGTGCTAGGAATGTAAGATTCTTAGCTCACAGCTTGACTTTTGGTGCTAGGAATGTAAGATTCTTAGCTCATAGCTTGACTTTTGGTGCTAGGAATGTAAGCTTCTTAGCTCTTAGCTTCATTTGCATTTGGTGCCAAGAATGTATTCTACTTAGCTCATGGCTTGACTTTCGATGCTAAGAACGTTCCCAACTTGGCTCATAGCTTGACATTTGATATCTTTAATTTAACCCAATAGACTCACGGCTAGACTTTTAATAACATCATTTAATTCACTTTATCGACCTGGTTCACGTTGATGGACCTCGCACATAGTTTGACTTGACTCATACCTTCACCTGACTCATAGCTTGACCTGACTCATAGCCTGACCTGACGCACAGCTTGAGCTGACGCACAGCTTTACGTTTTGACATTATTCTTAGCTTGAACTCACTCTACAGCCGACTCCCCGCATGTATGCTTCATGTGCGGCAGAGTTAGCCGTGCCATGATTGGTCTTTGTAATCTTATGAGAACACATCACGTAGCACAAATCTAATGATGTTACCATCTTCGCTTGCAATGGGCAACTAGTATTATTATGGAAGTAAAAGACAGAAATGAAAGACACTGGCCACCCTACCTTACACAATCTGTAGTTTAGTATATTGGTCTTTAACAACTTCATTCCTCGACAGTAGTGTAGCTGCTATGGGAGAAAACTTGACTTACTATACTAGAGTCTCTAACAACTTCATTGACCGACAGTAATGTAACCACTAAGGAACAAACCTTGACTTGGTATACTGAAGTGTCTAACAACTTCATTGACCGACAGTAATATAACCACTAAGGAACAAACCTTGACTTACTATACTAGAGTCTCTAACAACTTCATTGACCGACAGTAATTTAATCACTTTGGAACAAACCTTGACTTGGTATACTGAAGTGTCTAACAACTTCATTGACCGACAGTAATATAACCACTAAGGAACAAACCTTGACTTACTATACTAGAGTCTCTAACAACTTCATTGACCGACAGTAATTTAACCACTTTGGAACAAACCTTGACTTAGTATACTGAAGTGTCTAACAACTTCATTGACCGACAGTAATGTAACCACTAAGGAACAAACCTTGACTTAGTATACTGAAGTGTCTAACAACTTTATTGGCCGACAGTAGTGTAACTACTATGGGACAGACCTTGACTTAATATACTGGAGTCTCTAACAACCATTCACCTACAGTAGTGTAACTACTATGGGACAAACCTTGACTTAATATACTAGAGTTTCTAATAACTTCATTGCCCGACAGTAGTGTGTGTAACTACTATGGGACAGACCTTGATTTCACACTCCAAAGAGTATGAGCCAGGCCATGTGTTATTCCTGTTTTCAATTGTAACCATCAACGATGCAGAAAAAATGAAAAAATGGCGGAGTTAGCTATAATAAAAAGAGTTATACTCCTCAAAGATGATGCACTTGATTGTCGGTTTTTTTTGTTTCTAACCTCACTCAATCTCAAGTTGTGTCTTAGTTTCATTATAGATGCCTGTCTCTAAAGGTGAACCCTCGTGTGCCTTACGCTTCCTTCTATGTTCCTCTAGTATTCAATCTTCTTGTCTTGCCTATCTATTTCTTGTTCATTCACACTAGAAATATATTTTTATGCTATTTAATTATTGTTAATTATTGTTAATTATTATCTGTGGAAGACGCTTCTCTGCTCATATTGTTCTGATAAGTTACATTCGTTAATGTCATAAACTGTAGTTACATCCGGGTTTTTTTCATAAAACAATTTACCATCGTTTGACAATACGGACTGAGCCAATGAAATGAATTATTGTAAACACTTACCGTTGTATTGTTTGTCCGTTATCTTGAATTCGGAACCCTGAAATGGAAAGAATGAATTCTAGAAAATGTATGTAAGATTAATTTTCCTTTTTCAGAATGCACACATGAATATATTACAGTAGAAAGTCTATTAAGTGAGTCTCAGTAAAAATGGCACACGCACACATAGTAACACAGGCAGTCAAAATACCACACACATGAAAAATAGTACACGCAGACAAAATAACACACACTCAATACAGAACTAAGATAACATACGCAGAAACAAAATAGCATACTCATAGGCAGAATAAATAGCACACAAACATATACACAATAACTCACACATAAATAAAATAGCATACACAGTGGCAGAATATAACACAGAGAAACAAAATAACACAAAGACAAAAAAATAACGCAGAAACAATTTAAGAAGCAACAGACAAAATGAACACACACACATACGCAGACAAAATGAGACACACGCAGACAAAATAACATACACAGACAAAATAGCCAACACAAAATATTATTCACAAACAAAATAGCGAACACAAAATAACATACACAAACAAAATAACACAGACAGAATAACATGCAAAAACAATCTTAGACGCAACAGATACAATGACACACACACACACAGAGAGAGAGAGAGAGAGAGAGAGAGAGAGAGAGGGAGAGAGGGAGAGAGAGAGAGAGAGGGAGAGAGAGAATAAGACACACAAAGATAAACCGAAACAGACACAGACAAAATAAAACACCCACAGACAAACTGAAACAGGCACACACAAAATTAGACACACAAAGACAAAACGACACACGCACACTCAGTCAATATGAGACACACACACACACAAATTAAAATAGACACAGACATGAAACACACACAAACAAACTGAAACAGACACAGACAAAATAGGACACACATGTGGTAGCTCCACAGAAGACCAGCTCTTTAGGATATTACACAAAAAATAAATGATTGCTTCCAGAACAACAAGCAAATAATGGCCATCTTTTTATACCTACAACAGGCTTACTATCCGATTTAAAGGAAAGGTCTTCTGATAAAGATGTTTAATATGGGAATTCATACAAGCTCTACAATTGGATAAAGTACTTCCTGACTGAGCGAACGATCCAGACAAAGGTGAAGGATGCGATCTCTTCTAAAAAAGTTTTAGAAGAAGGATTACCACAAGGCTCATCCTTAAGCTGTGCTCTTTTCATTATCTATATCAGTGACTTGGTTGACCAGATCAAAGCTGAAAAAAGCTTTGTATGCTGATGACTTGGCAATATGGCTGAGCCATTAAGACATTGACAGTGCGGCACGAAGGCTAAATGTAGCCCTGAGGAGACTGCCTGACTACTGCAAAACATGAAAACTAAAAATTAACTGTGAAATGACAGTGTATACTATCTTCACCAAGAGCCACAAAGTTGCCAAACAAAATTTAATTTTGAGATTAGAGAAACACCAATTTATTAGAGAAGAACATCCCACATATTTTGGAGTCACGCTTGACAGACTATTGGCAAAGAAAGTTTTGGGATGAATTGGATACACTTTCAGAAAGAAGTCGAACATCATAACTAGCCAGGTGCTGGATAGAAACCCACAGGGAAAGTGATAAGTGGGGAGGCCATATAACACTATTGGCGAAAAGTCAAGTGAAGATAGGAGATAAAATTAAAAGGATTTTTTTTTTAAACAGATATGCCTACCAAAAGTTGATCCACATTGCTTTTTGAAACTGGCTGAAAAGATAAACGGTCATTCTAAGCATGTCTAAGCATGTCCAGGAGCGTACTTTAAGTCATTGTTATCCCCAAACAAGATAGACGGTCACACGAAATTTTAAAATATAGCTTCGGGTTGCTATACCAGAAAACCGATTTAGTCCTACAATGGATTCTGGCCCATTGGAAATTCTTGGAAAGGAGAATGCGGATGACCTCTCGGAAACCGAAAGTGGAGACCCACGGACTAGACATCCACAGAGCTATACAGAAGCAAAGACACTCATATGACGATCATGAAGACGTAATAAAGAAAAAAGCATATAAAATACAAGCCAAAAAATGATTGCATAGACAAACTTGCCAGAGATGGGCAGACAAAGATCTTCAGACTTAAAACGGGATAATGCAGACTCAAGACCGACTTGGACAGAATGGGCGTCAAAGACACCGTCACGTGCGATTATGGAGCAACCAAGCAAATACCAGAATATATCCCGTAGAACTGTCCCATTTATGCAGACCAAAGAGGTGCAGTCTGGCTCGCAGAAGCGACCATACTCGAAAAACTGTGAGAGACTGGCGAAGACCAAAGAGGTGCAGTCTGGCTCGCAGAAGCGACCATACTCGAAAAACTGTGAGAGACTGGCGAAGACCTAAAACGCACAGTCTCCTTCGTGAATCTCACCGGGCTAGAAACAGCATCAGTTGATCGAAGAAGAAGACTTGAACCTGCTGCAGCGTCAGCCAGCGGGCGTCAACACACGCTGACCACCTTTATTGTAAAAAAAACCTGAGATTTTCTGATGAAACTATTGAATGAGTTTGGCAAGAACTGTCTCACTGTCGACGAGTAAGAGGCTAGATCCAAAGAAGGGCAAAAGGCCACTGAGAATAGAAAAGTGATATCTTTGAGTAAGCACTACTTCGCACAAGTTCCGACATCATGAATGACTACCGCTCCACCTGATTGCATCTCCATCCGGGAATATTATAAAGTCACTAATGTGTCGTCTATGTCTAGTGTTCTCAATTCTTACCTGTGTTCCTTATGGGAACATGTATGGGATTGTCCCAGTGTTCTCCACTCTCAGTTATATATCTATTCTGTTCTCCGTTCTGCCTGTGTGCCAGTACTATTCTTTACTCTCACCTGTCTACCAGTACTATTCTCCACTCTCACCTGTGTACCAATACTATTTTCTACTATCACCTATATACCAGTACTATTCTCCACTCTCACCTGAGTACCAGTACTATTTTCTACTATCACCTGTATACCAGTACTATTCTTCACTCTCACCTGAGTACCAGTACTATTTTCTACTATCACCTGTATACCAGTACTATTCTCCACTCTCACCTGTCTACCAGTACTATTCTCCACTCTCACCTGTGTATCAGTACTATTCTCTACTCTCACCTGTGTACCAGTACTATTCTCTACTCTCACTTGTGTACCAGTACTATTCTCTACTCTCACTTGTGTACCAATACTATTCTTTACTCTCACCTGTGTACCACTACTATTCTCTACTCTCACCTGTGTACCAGTACTATTCTCTACTCTCACCTGTGTACCAGTACTATTCTCTACTCTCACCTGTGTACCAGTACTATTCTCAACTCTCACCTGAGTACCAGTACTATTCTCGACTCTCACCTGTGTAATCGGTACTATTCTCTACTCTCACCTGTGTATCTGCACTGTACTCAGCTTCCCCGTGTGAAGCTGTACTGTTCTCCACTCTGAACTACACTGTTGTCTATTTTCACCTGTACTGTTCTCCGCTTTCACCTATGTATCTGTAATTTGCTCAACTCTCACCTGAACTGTTCTCCATCCGCATATGTGTACCTTGCGCACCGATGTACGAAACTGCAAACAGTGTTCTCCAACTTTTTCTGTGTACCTGTTCTTTACTTAACGTCTTTATACTGCTTTAGAAGGCTGTATAGTCTGTATACAACCGCTTTAATTTAGTTCTCCTTGCTCTAAAAATTATGCGCATCCAATCTATTCTTGAATGCATTAATTGTCCCTGTCTCCTATATTTCCTATGGCAATGTATTCCAAGCATTCATCACTCTCTGAATAAACAAAATATTTCAACATATCTTATCTGGACTTTTCTTTACGTTAATAAGTAAATGTGCCCTATTGTTCTTGTAAGTGGTTGTATTTTTTAAAATTGTTATAGTCTAATTTATCCGTTCCTTTGATTATCTTATAAACCTGAATTAAGTCACCTCGAATTTGTCTCTTTTCTAGACACTTTTGTCCGGTTTTTCTTTGTCTTTCCTCATAATTATAATTCTGGAATCCCACTATCAGTTTCTGTCGCTCTTTTTTGTATCCTTCCCAGCATGTGAGTATATATCCACCCTACGATAAGAACTCCACACATGTACACAGTGGGTCTCCGTGGCGAAGTGGCCAAGTCGTTTGCCTCGTGTTCAGACGATCGGGATTCGAATTCGAACTGCGACGGTCGGTTCATGATGATAATGTTTTACTGGAGATCTCTGGGTTTATCATTGGAGATCCCTGGGTTCATCGCTGGAGATCCCAAGGTTCATCGCTGGAGATCCATAGGCTCATCGCTGGAGCTACTAAGTTCGTGCTTTGTGCGATGCTCTCGACAGGCGGCGTACCATTCTGTGGAGAGAGACCGAGCCATATGATGAGACCGGCGGCGAGGAAGTCGAGCCATAGCCTACTTTATAGAAGGCCGTCTGACTCATTGTGGGAAAATACTCATGAAACGTAACATGTATAGGCCAACTAAATTACATAACTCATCAATACTCATATTGTGCCAAGGTTTATAATCAATCAGCAACACAGAGAAATAAAACAAATAACGGTACAAAACACAACACTTCACTGTTGAGAGTGATCCATTCACAGAATTCTGCCTTGAAACAAACTGAATACCCATCTTCTTTCATTTATTTACGGTATACAACAACCAGCGCTCCTAAAGAAACCAGTCTTTTGAAATGATTACCACTTTCATGACAGTGAGTATTTTTGGAAATAATGTTCCCCGTGTTTTACGAAATATGTTCTGCTTGAACCCAAAGCTCACGGGTTTTGAACAGTTATGCCAGCCTTTAGTGTGTTCCATATGTAGTTAAAATTGTGTGAGTAAGTACATAGATGTAACAGATCAAGCAAAAGAGATTAGGGCCGGGGACCTATTCTCTAGAGCCCAAAACGTAATGGGGAGGTATTTAGCGATAATGGATAAATCTAGAATCAACACAACACCACCGTCAGATGCCTATATATATATATATATATATATATATATATATATATATATATATATATATATATATATTTATATACAAACCTGCATCATCATTAGCCCCGTAACCTAGAAGGCCGGTTAGGCACCGTTATTGCAGTTTGTCGAACCAGTTCCCGATATACGTCTCGATTTTTCGCCAGAGTATTAGTTTCAGCTAAAGACCTTCCCGTCCACTCTTTATATTGCCCTCCCATCTCTTTGTTGGTCTCCCTTTCCCACTCTTCTCAGGCCCAGTGCCTTGCAGGATGATCTTGGTCAGCCACACCGATCGGGATATACGTCCATACCATGTTAATTTTCGTGTTTTTACTATAGTTAAGAGGTTTTTACATTGATCTAACTCCTTCCTAACAATTTCAAGAACACTCTCGTTAGTAACGCGATCCAAATATTACATTTCATAGAATTCTACGCAAGCATCGCAGTTCCATTGCGCACATTTTACGTTTTAGGGGAGGGGCCGTCAGAGTGCAAGTCTCACACTATTGTATAAATGAAAGCCAGCTTCGATTTAAGGCTAATGTTCTTTTCTTTCCAGATTATTCGCAGTCTTATCCGGACGAACGTGGCCATCGCTGTTCTTGACTGGGGTCTCCTCTGTAGACCCCTCCGCATTCATTTCTACTCCCAGATATTTGAACTGCGCAACACTTTCCAGACCATAAACGAGTTTTAAATACACTCTTGTGTCGTTGACCATGATCTTACTCTTTCTTATATATATATATATATATATAACCATGAAAGGAAAATATATTTCATATCGACAAGTTGATCCAAGAGCATGGTCATATGTGTTTGAGACTGAAAGCTTCCCATTCACACTTAAACACAATTGAAATCGGTTCTGCATAAGTTAAGGAGGGAGTATCACCTATTATCTGGTCAAAATGCGTTTTGTTCGGTAAATTGAATTTTGTTGGGCTGTTGGGAAAGTATAATCAATGTTATTTCAAATACTACTTGAATGTAATGTCCAGCATCAGTAGTTGTTAAAATATAGACTGTGAAACAGGGGTCAGTCCCAAAAAATGAAAAAAAAACTATTTAAAATGGTTGCCAGTTATTAGTTTCAAATTATTGCTCATCTAGAATTTAGTTATCACAACAAACAATGAGGAGTTTTTAAGCTCCCTTAAAAAATATAATATAATGAGTACTCCCCACTTGATACAAAGGTCAGGATTTGTTAGTCACAATTTTAACATATACAAATTGAAATTTTTAAATAAAATCAGTTTTGTGAAAATTTTGAGAAATACAATCATGTCGTGACGCGATGATAAGAAAGAAACTTAATAGGAAACTTAAGTTCTATGGTGACAGGTCTACCAAAGAAGCAGATGTTGAACAATCTGACAATTTAATTAGTGGACTGTAGGTTAGGCTTGTGATTACGTTCTGGTAAACTTAACAACGTCAACATTGAATCTTTTCAAAGTTCACTGACCACGCCCACTCGGTCAGAAATGGAGAGATGGAAATAGTATGACCTTGTGCATCAGATTTAATTTTTAAGTGAAGATGACAATGTTCATAAAGATCTGGATGGAAGACAATAGAATTATTTGCACTTGAATACTAAATTTTTTTCAAATAGTTACAGAACTTTTTTTGTCACTTTTGTTATTCCAATGCACAATTGCTAGAGACAAGGTGGAAGGGCTTAGAAAGTGAGTTTGAGTTTCATTGTAGCAGAAACAATTATAATATACATCTCCTTCTTCATATAATCAAATATATGTGTAATTTGTGTGTGAATTCAATAAACACATGGGCTGTATTAACATCGAGATGTGTTGGGAAAGGATTTGCAGAGCTGCAGATGTTCTGTGGTGTTATGAACTTGCCACCACCAATTTAGAAAACCTGCTACAACAAATAGTGTCCATATAAGAAAGTTGTAGCAGATGCCTGTTCATACAAATGCACCAGTAACTTAGCTGCTGTTGTTATGGCTAATATAAAACTAGTATTTTAGGACCGCGCCAGAAATGAACTAATAAAAAGTGTCTTGAAGGAAAAACACAAAATGTCAATGATTGACTGAACAGTCATCATCATGTAGCATGTCCTTTGTAGAACGTCGCTCCCATCACAGTCTGTCTGAAAGAAACGCGTTCCCTTGCGAAAACACCAGCTTCCGCCACTGTCATACTCAGGCATTCCTGGATATCTTGGTGTCATCGTCTTCTTGGTCTACACCTTCCTCTTTTGCCTGGCACCATACCTTCCATCACCGTTCTCTCAAGACCGTTGTGTCTCTTGATGTGACCAAAGTATTCTAGCCAAAATGGAATTGATAAACCAGTTCTCCTCTATGCTCAACTCTTGCAGAATGTCTACATTTGTTTTTTTCTCTGTCCAGGGTATTCTGATGATCTTTCTGTAACATTTTGACTCGAAGGATTCGATTCTTTGTCTAGAAGTTTTGGTAATCGTCCATGCTTCACAGCCATGAGCTGCCACAGGAAAAACACAGGCTCTCAAGACTTTTACTTTTATCGTTTTGTTGGTGCCCTGCCATAATTTATTCAGGCTGTTCAGTCTCTGCATTGCTATAGCTAGTCTTCTTCTGATTTCTTTCGAGCAGTCACCATTTTTGTCAATTCTGGAGCCGATATATTCAAAATGTGTAACCTGATCTATTTCCTCACCACCCACTGTAAATTGATGCTGAACAGTGCTATCGTGAAAGTGTGTCACAAGAATAAGAATCACGGATTAACTATTGACAAAGTTGTTGTTGCTATTGCAGCTTTTGTTAAAATGATGGGAATAAATCTTTGTTGGTAATAGAGGAAATAGAATGACATACTTGCAGGTATCTGAGAGAGGCTTGTCAACACAAGAACATTTAGTCGCAAAAAAAGGAACTCAGAGAAAAGCTATTAAGGCATCCTATGATCCCAGGAGGGCAAACGGAAGAAGGGATTTATACTGGATGATTGGCAGGCAGTTACTGAAGGGTTTATATATCAGGTTGGAGGTCATTGATAGGAATCAATTTTCTTCAGAAAATGGTAAAAAATAGTGTCCTAAACTTGTTGCTGAAAAACGCAATGTACATACGGTTTGTGTGATAAGGTTTTTTGTTTTTAAAGCAATTGTCCTGCACATATATTCAAGAAAACCATGGCTCAGATATGAACTATGGAAATCAAGCTATCTTACAATGTGAAAGAGTTATTATAATTTGGAGCATTACATTTTAAACAAAATTTAGTAAATATTTGAATTTTCATAAAAACACAATCGTAAAAAATATAGCTTTGGCTGTAATTTATAATGAAGGGATAATACTGAATAGCATTATAAGAAAAAATAAAGTGTGCGTGATTAATGGCACAGGAGAAATTGCATGCAGAGTTTTGCCATTTTCTTTCTTATATAAATTGTCAGTATTTTTTGTTTAATTACGTTTTAAATTAATATTTGGAATGCTACAT
Source organism: Ariolimax columbianus (assembly GCA_036924085.1). Taxonomy (NCBI): domain Eukaryota; kingdom Metazoa; phylum Mollusca; class Gastropoda; order Stylommatophora; family Arionidae; genus Ariolimax; species Ariolimax columbianus. The sequence continues at coordinate 68,907,288 of JAVGWX010000002.1, forward strand.
TACAATAAATGATGTCATGATGTGGGGTGATCATTTTTAGAGCACCTGTCCAACCTTTATAAGGATATATCAATTTTTAATAAAGTTACAATTACAAAAATAATACCTCTCACTCGGGGGTACTCTTTAAAGGACAAGTAGCAGCTGAAAATAAAACTTTCAAACTATGCGATATAAAACTCAAGTATGCAGCCTTCTCAAATATAGACAAATATTATTGGACTAAATGTGAGAACCATGTCTTGAAAGAGGAAGAGAGCTATTGAAAACAGTGCACTTCCGTTCTTTCTTTCGAGAGGAGTTATCGATGTGTTGGAATCATCCGATTATGATTAGGTGAACAATTAACCTACATGCTTGCTTTCTGAGAAATAGAAGTTTCTATCCCCTTGGAAAAACGGTCGTATTCAGGGCCACCCCAATCAGCTAGAAGATGGATCTCAGAACTTAATTATAACCATGTATTATTTGTTATAGCAGCTATTTATAAAACTAAACCAATTCATCTGAAGTATTTACTTTATATGTTCTAAATATAGTGTGCATTTACATTTTTACACATTTTGTTTACGAAATGCCCAGTTACTTCTACAGCTTCTAAACACATGAACTACATTACAAAAGGGCATTCATTATGTTGAACCTAAAGTCGAAAATCTCATTCGAATTGGAGAGACGCCTTTGCCCAAAGAGACACAGCTGTTTGTAAATTTACAGGAAATTATTTTCTCAAGGGACAAAATAATTCCTTGGCTAACAAATATCAAAAGAATTAGCCACATTAAGAAAATTGCACTATTTGACACAATGTAAATTATTAAGTCATTTAGGACATTGAAAAGATAAGTTCACGTGCAAAAATCACGCATATCGGTGTAAGGGTTATTCAGATATTAGGCGCAATTGACGGCAATCATTGTGAAACGGACAATAGTTGACACATGAAAGTTTCGTCGGTCTTTCAAAGGGGTTTTCCCGTGAGTCCGGAGGCCTGCTGTGATCTAAAGCTGGCCATGGTCGAGCTCTCACCTTTAACATTTAACCTTCAACACAGTACTCCAATCTAGGTCTAACTAATGTTTTACTCAGATTGACAATCAGTTCCTTGTTCCTATGATAATATTTCTGTTTAACGTACCTAACATTGCATTTGCCTTTTTCAATGCTACCTGGATTTTCTGACTCACTTTACCTGTATGATCTAGTATGATCTATTATAACCTCTTGGTCCCTTTTTATTTCTATCTTTCTAATATTGTTCTCTCCCATTTTGTAATTATGTTCCATATTGGATCTACCCAAATGGATAACTATACATTTATATACATTTCATTTGCAAACTCACATGTCATTCTTGAATTTTTTCTAAATTCGACCTCAATGTATCCACTTTTGCTTTAGATGAGACACAACTGCATATGTTTGTGTCATATGCGAATTATGCAATCATGGATCCAGTATCAATGTCCAAATCGTTTATATATATATATAAAACAAAATTGGTCACAAAACCTAGCCCTATGGCACTCTGCTTTTTATTTCACACCACTCAGAGTTCTCCTTATTTATGCCCACCCTCTGTCTTCTTCCCGTTAATCAATTCTCAATCAATTTGGCAACTTCGCCAGCTATTACATGTGATTTTAACTCCCTATATAATCTTTTATGAGGTACTCTATCAAAGGCCTTTGCAAAATCCAGATAAATAACATCCACTGGCTCCCCTCCATCTATCATTTAGTAACCTTTTCTATGAATTCTAATAGATTTGTTAAGCACGACCTCCCTTTAGTAAATCATGCTATTCCGTTCTCCACTTTTTTCTGTGTACTTGTCCTGTTCTCTGCCTTTATTTAAGTACCTGTCCTGTTCTCCCCACTCGTGTGTACTGTTCAACATGTACACACAAATAGTAGTCCATTCAACGGACAAGGTCAGCAGGCACGTTGACTTTTGCAAATGACAGACTCCGATACGCAAGATATGATCAGTGCCGTGCAGCAGGCATTGCTCGCGATCTCACAGATCTCAAGGTCGTCGTGATGGGGTGCTCTATGACCAACTCCATGGGGAAAGCTCACTTCCGTGACATTACTCTCGATGAATGTATTATCAAGAGGCGTGACAATTTGATAGACACGTTAAGTCAGTAAATAGGTCACACATGGTTATTATTTTTAAACTAGATGATTTATGAATTTGAAAATCACTTCGTATTGCACTTCCATTGCCCCTTCTTTCTAAACATAATTTTCACCAATATTGATACACTTATCCCATCGCTTTATCAGTTCACCAAAACGTACAACATAACCCTCTTTCGTGCGCCGTCTAAGCCACATATTTGCCCGCTACGTTCAATCTCTTCGCCATTCGCGAAAAGTCTCCCGCCAAGGTGTGTTTGGTGCATCAAATCATTCTGGGCTAAGTCTGGGCTTACAGGTGAATGTTGAAGATGTCACCCTAGTTGGTCTGTTTGCTCCTGTGTTATTCTACCTGATTAAGTTGATCTGAACAGGACGACCAGGTCGGGATTCATTAACAAATATACCGAACCAGTTATACACCACTTAACACGACAAACAGTTCTCACGGTAGATAGAAAGCATTTTCTTTTGAACATACTTTGCAGAAAATTATATTCTCCCCCCCCCCCCCCCAGCCCCCCCCCCCCCCCCCACAAAACGCAAAAAAAGCACGATGTGTTTTGATTGTACGCGCTGTGAGCACGGAGTCCACTTTGTATTTGTATCTGAGCTGTGCACGCGCATGTGACACCTAGAGTCTTCTACGTGAAGTAATCTCAAAGCCACATGTGGCTGCCACCAAATGACACCCTTAGAAATTATCAACTACATTTTCCTGTTATCCCATCCCATTGTGTGACCTACAAACTGACTTGCTATAGCATTCAGAAACACCATTTGATCGTAAGCTATTGAAATATTCAGTAATAGTAATAGTTGTCCATCACATGTGATGAAGACCACTCTCTTTGTTCAGCCGTGTGGACAGTCGTATCTCTTGCTGTGTCCGCTGAAATGGGTGACTTGCGCGGTGATTTGGATTAAAGTGAGGAAGAAACTGCGCCTTTTGTCAATCTCACTCACAGAGCCTAAGCTACCTTTTGCCAGTGGCAAGACATTTATCGAGACGACTGGAAATAGCATAGGATGCAGATTTTGTCTCAGGGTTACCACCGAAGCCTTTCCGTAAACATGTAACCCGCAGGGTAGAAAGGTGGGATGGCATCTAACGCAGTGTGTCGTGCCTTTTCGATAACCACAAGAGGTCGTATGGACAACACTCAGCGTGTGAGTGAGTCTGGCATCTCTCCCCAGCTGTATTCATCTCATCATAGTAGCATCTAAAATTCCCACACGCCAAATATCCAGTGCAGAGAAATTATTTTTAATAGGGAATTTCAATTGTCCAGAAATTAATTGGCAAAAGATGGAATCACGTGTGGAATCCCATGCATTTGTTAAATGCATAGCTAAAAAATGTTTATTTCAACATGTTGCTGACTGTACTAGAGGCAGAATACACTGGATTTAATATTTTCTTCAGAGAAAAATATGATTGCAAATGTTACAGTTGGTGAACTATTCGGCTGACGTGACCATCAAATTGTCCGTTGTGATCTTTTAGCTATAAAAGATGATAGAATATGTCCACTAACTTACGACTACTCTAGAACAGATGTACAGATGTTGATAGATGCAGAAAGCCACATAGTATGGATAGATATTTTCACTGGAGTAGATGTGCAGAAAGTTTGGGATAAATTCAAGTCTATACTTGATCACCTGAAAAATTAATTCGTTTTCACAATCCCCACGTTCCGGGTTCGATTCCCACTTGTGTCCAGTTTGGCAGACACTGGGTTTTCTTCTCGGGCTAATGCTCCTCCACGTACGGAAAGTAATAGCAACCTACCGTACTGCACACTTGCCAAGAAACTTATAACAGCCAAATAGGTGGCAGTTGTAAAAAGCTACGTTCTGTAAAAGGACATGCGACTTACTTTTTTACTGCAACCAGGAAATCGAACTCCAAAAGGAAACAATGGATATCTCGATCCGTGGTTAAGTGTAGAAGAATTAAGAATAAAGCTTTGAAAAAATATGTAGATGATGGAAAGTCTAATGAAACATATTTTTAATATTTGGAAATACCAAAAAAATATCTTATGAAGTCAATAGATCTGCAAAGATTGACTTTTAAAAAAAACTTGCTGAAAATAACAAAACTGATAGCAAGATATAATTTTCCTTTGTTAACATAAACAGAGAACAAAAGACACCATAGGGTCACTCCAAGATAGTACGGGAAATATAATAAGAGAAAAATTTTAAGCTGCAAATCTACTTAATCGTTACCTTAGCTCAGTCTTCACTAAAGAAGACTGCTCCAAGATCCCAGAGCACTTAGATATCTTTCAAAGTGACATATACACAGAGGGATTACATTTAATATACATTACTGAGGAATTTTTTTTTGTAGAAATGGATGGTTTGAAAGTGGATAAAAGTCTTGGTTATAATGGTATTCATCTCAAATATTTGATCTCAGATACTTGCTGACAAAACCATTGTCCAGATTTTATTCTCAAACTATTGAAAAGGCGATTATTCCAAGGGATTGGAAAGATGCAGGTGTGATTCCCTTGTTAAAAATGGGCATGAAATCAGATCTAGGCAATTACAGACCAGCCTACTCTGCACGCTTCTAGAGTATATTATTAAACGCAACACAACTATGCATTTAGACAGGTTTAATCTCATCAAGAAGAGTCAGCATGGTTTTTACTAAGGTGAGATCGTGCTTAAAAATCTATTGAGAATTCATGGAAGAGGGTACCAAAATGATGGATGTTGGAGAGTCAGTAGATGTTATTTATCTGGATTTTGCAACGGCTATTGATAGAGTACCTTATCAAAGATTGTTTCGGAAATTGATATCACAGGGTATAGGTGGAGAAGTTGCCAATTGGATAGAAATTTGGTTAACAGGCAGAAGGCAGAGAGTAAGCATAAATAAGGAGTACTCTGACTGGTGTAATGTTGTAATTGGTTTGCCTCGGAGATCGATATTGGGATCAATTTTTGTTCTTGATATATATATATATATATATATATATATATATATATATATATATATATATATATATATATATATGATTTGGATAATCATATCGCATCCATGATTGTAAAATTTGAGGATGACTCAAAATTATGCAGCAGGGTCTCTTTTCCAGCAAAGGTGGATCTATTGAGATCAGATTTAGCTACTATTCATAAATGGTGTGTGAGCTGGCAGATGAAGTTTAATGTAGATAAATGTACAGTCATTATTATGGTAAGATCAAATATGAAACATAATTACATGATGGGAGTGAACAATATTAGAAAGATAGAAAAGGAAAGAGACCTAGGTGTTATAATAGATCATAAGTGTAAGGTGCAAGAGCAAGTCCATGTAACTGTGAAAAAGGCTGATGTAATCCTGGGTATGATTAGAAGAAACATTACACATCGAAGTAAGGAAGTGATAGTCAAACTATATAAATCATTAGTCAGACCTAAATTGGAGTACTGTATTCAGGTGTGGAGTCCTTATCACAGAGTGGATATAGACATGATAGAAGGGATACAAAGAAGAGCTTCAACAATGATCATAGGATTACAGAATTATAGTAATGAGGATAGACTTAGAACAACTGGTCTGCATCGTCTAGAAAGAGAAGAATTCGAGGTGACTTAATAAAGGTTTATAAATTAATCAATGGAAAGGATAAATTAGACTAGCAAGTTTTTCAAAGTTCACCCGACTACAAAAACTAGAGGGCATAGCTTCAAATTATTTAAAGGCAGGTCCAGATTGGATATTAGGAAACATTTTTTCAGTCAGAGAGTGGTGAGTGCTTGGAATGTATTGCCATAGGATGTGGTGGAGACTGGGGTCAGTTAATACATTCAAGAATAGATTGGATGATCCCAGTCATTTTTAAATTGGAATAAACTGGTTGTATACAGTATTGGTGCAGTCTTCTAAACCAGTATAATGAAGTTCAGTTATGTTAAATATGTGCCATGTTGATCAAACCATTCAGAAAAAAACATCTAGTTCTGACAATACTTAAGGCAATGACAGCTGCAAACCTGGAGCAGTAGCTGCTTTATTTTCAATATCATCTGTTGATTCTGTCGGTCTTCATTTATAGGATAGTTAACTTCACACTGTCAAAGTCACAATGTGAAAGGTTCAAACGCAGCCAGAATGAAGACATTTTTTTTTGCTCTGGTCGCAAAATGGAAAATTGGCCAGATTTGAATTGTGAAAATTTTTTTCCTTTCTTAATTCTTGATTCTTGGAGCCAACATCATCACACCCGGGTGCATTCTCATAAGTTCTCCGCTCTCCATCGAAGCGGAGAGCCAAGCGTATATATACTCAGTCCCAGTCATGTGTTGATTTCGTGTTTCGGGTCTTTCCAGACAGATCACCCGTTGTCCCCTCTTCCTTAGTCACTCCCAATCTATCATCCTCTTTTCCTTTGTTCAATCTCGATGTTCTTTGAGGTTAGTGAATTTCTATTTTTTTTTTTTTGACGTCATTTATGGCATTTCAATCCTCGTCTTAATTTCTGTCTCATTTCTGTGATGATTTTTGCTACATACGTAAACTTGGCGTTCCTGTATGTGTTTGTCAATCTGTCTATAAAATCCAGAAGACTTGAACTGGCCCACCAGACTCATACATGCGAGCTAGTCACCACAAACAAGATACCCTAGAACTGTTGTTGTCCATCACATTTGATGATGACCACTCTCTCTGTTTAGCCGTGTGGACAGTCTTTCCTTTTCTTTCCCGCTGAAATGGGTGACTTGCTCTGCTTTCTTGAAGTGAAACTGCGCCATTTGTCAGCCTTTCTTTCTCATCCTGATCTACCTTTGGCAAGTGGCAAGAAAATTACCGCGATATCTGAAGATAGCACAGGATGCAGATTGTTCCTCAGGTTTACTCACGAAGCTTTTCTCGTAGACAGGTATCCCGCATGGCAGGCGGGCTGTGACATTTAATAGGTTGGCAATGTAACATGCCCAGGACAAAAACTCTATGTTCATAACGAAAGGCACACATATAATATTTCAGATATGCACAGAGAGTTGTCACAAGGTGAAGGCCAAGGCCATCCACATAGTGAATGGGGTTACCTGTAACCCCATAAGGAAGAAGAACTAGTGTACACGAATAATGCGGATATTAAGGCAACACGACTTGTAGGAGAGATATCATAGATGGTACAGACATAGAGGACGAGTGTCATGTGACCTTAGTTGAGATAATTTACAAAGAGGAATAATGTATTCACCATCGCAGCCAAATAACGAGCTACATCAGAATAATCACCACCTCATGTTGGGAAGGCAGAAAGTGGTGCAATTGGAAAGCATGGTTTGAGGTCGTGATAATACTTTGTATAAACCGATGAATGTGTGAAGTTTGATGAGAGATCGCTGTAGAGACTTCTGTGATAGGGTGAGAGACATGGTCGTTTTATGTTATTTTAGGTCGTTTTAACTCGTTTTTCTAACTTACATGAGCCATTCTGTCACTTACATACCGACCACTTCATGTAGCACATTTTTACTTCTATCCATTAAGACAGAATCGTCAGTATAACACGTGTTTTTATCTTATGTCCTCCAAACGATATTCCTTGCATAACCCATTCCAAGGCGTAACTAAGTTTGTTTTTTCCTGGACAGAGAGACCAAGCCAGGTGAAAGTACACACACTTGCTTAACATAATATTTTAACTCCTTAAAGGTGAATATTATATTGCCATTAAAGATAGATTATGTATGTTGCCAACGCGTGTTTATTTTATTATTAACATCATGCTGATGCCAATAGTGAACCTGTTTATTGATAACATTCTATTTTTGAACTTATCTACAGCAGTTATGTAGTCTAGAGAGCACACATATACATATGTTTTCACTTGTATGACTCTCTTCAGTTATGTTATTAGAATGTATATGTGGCTCTCGCCAATTATTTTGCTCGAACATATATGTGGTTCTCTCCATTTATATCAGAATGTATACGTGGCGCCCTCCATGTATGTTGTTAAAATATATATGTCGCTTCTTTCATTTATGTTAGAATATATATGGGGCTCTTGTTCATTTATGTTAGAATATAAATGTGGCTATCTCCATTTATGTTAGAATATGTATGTGACTCTCCCCATTTATGTTAGAATATACATGTGGCTATCTCCATTTACGTTAGAATATGTATGTGGCTCTCTCCATTTATGTTACAATATGTATGTGGCTCTCTCCATTTATGATATAATATTTGTGCGACTCTCAATGTGTGTTGTTAGCATATGTATGTAGCTCTCTCTATTTATGTTAGAATATATATATATATATATATTTATATATATATATATATATATATATATATATATATATATATATATATATATATATATATATATATATATATGGCTCTCTCCATTTATGTTAAAATATATATGTGGCAATCGCCACTTATGTTGTTAGAATAGGTATGGATGTCTGTCCATTTATGTTGTTAGAATATGTAGGTGACATTGTATGTGCCTCTACTACCAACAAACTCGCATTGTTCTTTTATAACATCAGTTTTCTCTGTGGCTCTAATTCTTCACCAGTGCACTGACTTTTGTCATTAGTCTCACACGAATAGTCTTCATCAGATGTGGATCTTCTATCGTTTGAAAGTTGTACTGTAAGGTCTATTTCACAATGGTCCACTGACAAAACCTATTTTATCCCACGAAGATGTTTGACACTAGGTATATTTGATGCCGGGAATGTGTGACAGTAGGAATATTTGACACTAGGAATATTTGACACTGGAAATGTTTGACACTCAAAATGTTTTAACACTAGGAATGTTTGACACTCAAAATGTTTTGACACTAGGATAGTTTGATACTAAGAATGTTTGACACGAGGAGAGTTTGACACTCAAAATTTGGACACTAGGAAAGTTTGACAGTGGGAATATTTGACAGTAGGAATGTTTGACACTCGAATGTTTGACACTGGAAATGTTTAACACTGGACATGTGGAACACTGGAAATGTTTGACACTCGGAATGTTTGACACTGGAAATGTTTGACACTGGAAATGTTGAACACTGGAAATGTTTGACACTCGGAATGTTTGACACTGGAAATGCATGACACTGGAAATATTTGACACTAGGAATGTTTGACACTCGGAATGTTTGACACTGTGAATCTTTGACGCTGATAATATTTGACATTAGGGATGCTTAACACTGAGAATATTTGACACTGAATGTGTTGGACCTTAAGGATGAATCAGCATAATGCTGTTTTGCAATGATGTCGTTCACCGTGGAATATTTTGCCATAGTGATTTTTAACGCTGGAAAACTTCGAATACGACGATGTATGACTCTATGAATGTGTAGCTATTGTGATGTTTTATCATAATGGTGCCTTACTATGGCATATTTGATAATGAGGTTGTTTAATGTTTGTGGTACATGATGGTAGTGATGTTTTAACACTCAAGTTGGGGAATACTAATATTCTGCTATGAGAAGTTCGGTAATTTTAAAATTCTGCCAAGTGAAGTTTGGTAATTGTAAAATTCTACGACGGGAAGTTTGGTCATTTTAAAATTATACGATGTGAAGTTTGGTCATTTAAAAAATTCTGCGATGTGAAGTTTGGTAATTGTAAAATTCTACGATGTGAAGTTTTGTAATTTTTAAATTCTACGATGTGAAGTTTGGTAACTTTAAAATTCTACGATTTGAAGTAGGGTGATATTCGTATTTTAGCATGTTATGCTTTATGAGATGTTTCACCATGTAATGTCTGACAATATGATTTTTGATCATGTGGTGGTTAATTTTTTGATGTTTGACTTTATGTTTGGTCATGTGATGTTTTACTTTATGATGTTTGATCATGTGATGTTTGACTTTATGTTTAATCATGTGATGTTTGACTATTTGATGTTTGATCCTGTGATGTTTGACTATTTGATGTTTGATCATATGATGTTTGATCATGTGATGTTTGATCATGTGAGGTTTTTTCCAAAATGTTGTTTGCCTATAGTAATGTTTGACCATAGTAATGTTTAACCATAGTAATGTTTGACCATAATAATGTTTAACCATAGTAATGTTTGACTCTAGTAATGTTTGACCCTAGTAATGTTTAGCTATAGTAATATTTGACCCTATTAGAGTTTGACCTTAGTTATGTTTAAAGCATAGTAATGTTTGACCATAGTAATGTTTAACCATAATAATGTTTTACACCAGTAATATTTAACTACAGTATTGTTTGACCATAGAAATGTTTGACCCTATTAATGTTTAACCATAGTAATGTTTGACCAAAGTAATGTATAACCATAGTATTGTTAGACCATAGTAATGTTTGACACTAGTAATGTTTAACCACAGTAATGGTTGACCATAGTAATGTTTGACCACATGTTTTACCATAGTAATGTTTAACCATAGTAATGTTTGACCACAGTAATGTTCAACCATAGTAATGTTTAACCATAGTAATGTTTGACCATAGTAATGTTTAACCATAGTAATGTTTAACCATATTAATGTTAGACCATAGTAATGTTTGTCATGAAAATGTTTTAAATGGTGACGTTTCACTATTCCAGTGTTTGATCATGGGAATGTTTGACCCCAAAAACATGCTGATTGACAACTCAAAGAGTGAAGCGTGTTCATCGTGATGGAAACGGTGCCTGTTTCAAAATTGTATTTAACTAGCCAGTTTTCTCTACATATTGATCAACTACCCTCCGTTTCCTTCATGCTGTGGTTCATATTATCCTTACCTGATCTCCTGGCACCTCTACCTGACCAGGTAAACTGCACAAACACCTAGCCACGTGTTTACATAGAATCAGTTCAGGTGATTGGCGGATGGTGATAACAGAGACGATATTTTGGTGATGGTAAGTGAGAAGTGTGTAGGCGTGTCATTTGAACTACAACCACAATGCATCGCTTCTTCTTTCTCTCAGCACTTCGTCTTTGAAATGTTTTAAATTATCAAATTGAATTGTGTAGTCCTATATCATTACATGTCTGGAAAGTTTCCTATTATCACATGTCTTTGGAAGTTATATGTTATCACATGTCTTTGGACGTTTTATATTATCACATGTTCTATATTTTGATGTCGTTTGTAAGTTCCCTCCAAGCAAAAAAGCAGTTGACAAATAGTAACCAAACCTGTGCTACCAGCGCCAGACATGGGCATTGAATAAGACACGGGAATTCAATTTAGCCACCTGCGAAATGCGATGCATACGGATGGTCACTAATAGAAGAGACAGAATCACAAATATGAGTTTCCCTGCAAACAATACATCGAGCAACAGAAAATGAATTGGTTTGACCACATTATGAGAATGCAACCAGACCAAAGTGATCTTTCAACCGTCTAAACAGGAAGAAGGGTGAGAGGTAGATCGATGTAATGATGGATGGACGAGGTGTCCCGTACAATGGGAGGAAATGTTAATCGGGCATCGAGAGAGGCGAAAGACAAATACGTACCGCGACACTCGGCTACAACCCGGTAGAAAGTGAGGCGACACTCGGCTACAACCCGGTAGAAAGTGAGGCGACACTCGGCTACAACCCGGTAGAAAGTGGGGCGATACTCGGCTACAACCCGGTAGAAAATTAGGCCCTTAATAAGAAGAAGACTGGGAAGTTCTATATTATCATGTCTTTGGGAAGTTCTATATTATCATGTCTTTTGAGAAGTTCTATATTATCATGTCTTTGGGAAGTTCTATATTATTATGTCTTTGGGAAGTTTTATATTATCACATGCCTTTGGGAAGTTCTATATTATTATTTTTTTGGGAAGTTCTATATTATCATGTCTTTTGAGAAGTTCTATATTATCACATGTCTTTGGGAAGTTCTATATTATCATGTCTTTGGGAAGTTTTATATTGTCATGTCTTTGGGAAATGCTATATTATCATGTCTTTGGAAAACTTTAAAGTTTCTCATGTTTTTTCACAAGTTTCATATAATCACATGTCTTTTGGAAGTTCTACGAGTATATTAACATGTCTTTGGCGATATCTATAGTATCATGATTTGGGAAGTTCTATTTTATCATGATTTGGGAAATTCTATATTATCATGACTTGAGAAGTTTTAAATTTGCACATGTTATTGTATAGTCCTGTATTATCACATGTTATTGTACAGGCCTGTATTATCACATGTTATTGTTTAGGCCTACATTATCAAACATATTTTTCAAAGTCTCAAAGTCACTGATATAATTAACATGATGCAAATATTTGTATTGCGACTTTGACTTTCTCAATATTCGATGTCTATTTGTATTTTCTACAATCTATAATTCGAGGAGCTAATATCGTGCACTTTCTCCGATGTATCGTCATCTACGCCATCTTAAGGTCTTCCCGACCACACCCCTTCAACTTCGAGAACGATCAGATTTAAAACGTGGCATCTAAAACCTGCATCTTACTGGTCACTTGGATAGCAACTGCTTTCCTGGTAGATGCAAAGTTAGTATGGAGTGTCTAGTACAGAGGTAGTATGGAGTGTCTAGTACAGAGGTAGTATGGAGTGTCTAGTACTGAGGTAGTATGGAGTGTCTAGTACAGAGGTAGTATGGAGTGTCTAGTACAGAGGTAGTATGGAGTGTCTAGACTATGGGTATTATGGAGTGTCTAGTACAGAGGTAGTATGGAGTGTCTAGTACAGAGTTAGTATGGAGTGTCTAGTACAGAGGTAGTATGGAGTGTCTAGTACAGAGGTAATTTGGAGTGTCTAGTACAGAGGTAGTATGGAGTGTCTAGTACAGAGGTAGTATGGAGTGTCTAGACTATGGGTATTATGGAGTGTATAGTACAGAGGTAGTATGGAGTGTCTAGTACAGAGGTAGTATGGAGTGTCTAGTAGAGAGGTAGTACGGAGTGTCTAGTACAGAGGTAGTATGGAGTGTCTAGTACAGAGGTAGTATGGAGTGTCTAGTACAGAGGTAGTATGGAGTGTCTAGTACAGAGGTAGTATGGAGTGTCTAGTAGAGAGGTAGTATGGAGTGTCTAGTACACAGGTAGTATGGAGTGTCTAGTAGAGAGGTAGTATGGAGTGTCTAGTAGAGAGGTAGTATGGAGTGTCTAGTACAGAGGTAGTATGGAGTGTCTAGACTATGGGTATTATGGAGTGTATAGTACAGAGGTAGTATGGAGTGTCTAGTACAGAGGTAGTATGGAGTGTCTAGTAGAGAGGTAGTACGGAGTGTCTAGTACAGAGGTAGTATGGAGTGTCTAGACTATGTGTATTATGGAGTGTCTAGTACAGAGGTAGTATGGAGTGTCTAGACTATGGGTATTATGGAGTGTCTAGTACAAAGGTAGGATGGAGTGTCTGGCACAATGGTAGTATGGAGTGTCTAGTACAGAGGTAGTATGGAGTGTCTAGACTATGGGTATTATGGAGTGTCAATTACAAAGGTAGGATGGAGTGTCTAGCACAATGGTAGTATAGAGTGTCTAGCACAAGGGTAGTATAGAGTGTCTAGCACAAGGGTAGTATAGAGTGTCTAGCACAAGGGTAGTATGGAGTGTCTAGCACAAGGGTAGTATAGAGTGTCCAGCACAATGGTAGTATAGAGTGTCTAGCACAAGGGTAGTATGACGTGTCTACTACATTGGTAGTATAGAGTGTCTAGCACAAGGGTAGTATGAGTGTCTAGCACAAGGGTAGTATAGAGTGTCTAGCACAATGGTAGTATAGAATGTCTAGCACAAGGGTAGTATAGAGTGTCTAGCACAATGGTAGTATAGAATGTCTAGCACAAGGGTAGTATAGAGTGTCTACTACATTGATAGTATAGAGTGTCTAGTACAAGGGTAGTATAGAGTGTCTAGTACAAGGGTAGTATAGAGTGTCTAGCACAAGGGTAGTATGGATTGTCTAGTACATGGGTAGTATAGAGTATCCAATCGATGGGTAGTAAAGTGTGTCTAGTACAATGGTAGTATGAAGTGGTTAGTACATTTGTAGTATGGAGTGTCTAGTGCTTACTTACTTTCCGTGTCCAAACATCATGTCACAACTTGAACTGCCTTGTCGTTCGTCTCCATCATGTCATTCATGTCACAGGTTTCAAGGAGGTTGGGGTAGGACTTCAGACGATATTGGTCCTGAACTGCCCCGCATTCACATGTGTCGACATCTGAGTATCCCCATTTCTTTAAATTCACGCTGCATCTTGACACACCAGTTCGAAGTTTGTTCATTGCCTTCCACAGAGCGTAGGGCAGGTTGTGTCCAATTTCAGCCTCTTCCTTGAGCTCTATCCATGTATCCTGCATTGTTTAGCGCCACCTCTCGATGCGTCGACCTTCCGGGCTTGTCTGGGTGGTCTCTGTCGATTTTAAGAAACTGTGTCTTGATTTAAGTCTTGTGGCTTGTTCCTGATAGCAAAACATCGGGTATCTATGATCGTTTTCCTGTTTCTCTCGACTGATTTCTGCAGCTACACATCTTCTGGCCACTGGTATAGATGTTGTATAGCATGGGAGCAAGAACACTTCCTTGAGCCAGGCCGTTGGTTTGATTTCGCCATCTGCTCTCTTTATTCCCCAAGGTTACATAGAATCGCCTGTTTTGAAGTAAGAATTTGATTATGTTAGACAGACGCCAGTCTTTCGTCATGTTGTATACCTTTGCCTGCAACCTACGATGGTTTACTGTGTCGTAGGCAGTGCTTAGGTCTATATATGCCACTCCAGTCACTTGGTTGCGTTCGAAACCATCCTCTATTAGTTGTGTCAAATTCAGGATTTGACTACTGCAAGATCTCCCAGGTCTGAATCCAGCTTGTTCCTTGATCAGCCTCGAGTCTATCCAGGGAGAGATGCGGTTCAGGATCATCCTTTCAAATACCTTGTATAAGTGGCATAAGAGCGACACTGGTCGAAAATTCTTTTGGTCTGTTGGAGTTTTCCCAGGCTTTAACAGGGCAACCACGTGTGCTTGCCTCCAGATTTTAAGAATATTCAAGGATTCGATGCATATGTTCATGAGATTCAATAGCCAATTGATTGTTATTGGTCCAAACTGTTTTATTTGCTCTGTTCTCAAGTCATCGGGACCGGCTGCTTTATTGGATTTTGTTTGGTTTAGTACGGCACTTAATACTTCAGTTGTGAAAGGTGCGCCCAGTATATCAATCTCTACCTCCCGTTGTCGCCAGTTGTGAAAGGTGCGCCCAGTATATCACTCTCTACCTCCCGTTGTCGCCAGTTGTGAAAGGTGCGCCCAGTATATATCTCTCTACCTCCCGTTGTCGCCAGTTGTGAAAGGTGCGCTCAGTATATCACTCTTTACCTCCCGTTGTCAGTTGTGAAAGGTGCGCCCAGTATATCACTCTCTACCTCCCGTTGTCAGTTGTGAAAGGTGCACCCAGTATATCACTCTATACCTCCCGTTGTCAGTGTGAAAGGTGCACCCATTATATCACTCTCTACCTCAGTTGTCGCCAGTGTGAAAGGTGCACCCAGTATATCACTCTCTACCTCCCGTTGTCGTCAGTTGTGAAAGGTGCGCCCAGTATATCGCTCTCTACCTCCCGTTGTCAGTTGTGAAAGGTGCGCCCCCCAGTATATCAAACTCTACCTCCCATTGTCAGTTGTGAAAGGTGCGCCCAGTATATCACTCTCTACCTCCCGTTGTCCGTTGTGAAAGGTGCGCCCAGCATATCACTCTCTACCTCCCGTTGTCAGTTGTGAAAGGTGCGCCCAGTATATCACTCTCTACCTCCCATTGTCAGTTGTGAAAGGTGCGCCCAGTATATCACTCTCTACCTCCCATTGTCAGTTGTGAAAGGTGCGCCCATTATATCACTCTCTACCTCCCGTTGACGTTGGGTCCTTGTTTGTCCCCTTTTATAGTTGGTTTGACCATTCATCAGTAATTGGTGGGCCACTTGGTCAGGAGCTACTTGCGTTATCCCAGGGAGAGCACATGTTGGGTCATTGTTTAGGTTCTTAATGAGCTTCCATGCTCGCCTGCTGTTTTGCTTCATGTCCAAGTCTTCCACCAGGCTACACCACTTTTGCGTTTTGAATTCTGAGATGGCATGGAGGAGATCTTCTCCAGCCTGGATGGTTTCCTCGCCGAAGGGGACTGTTTCGAATAGCAGCTTATATGTCTCGTACAATGCCTTTGAGTCATCGTTTCCTCCAGTTATGTACTGTGGGATATGTCTTCTGGAGATTGATTTAGTTAATTCTATAAAAGCGTCATAGTTTGCAGGCTCAGGTTATAACTTGGCCACCTTTGTGTCTAGGTCACATGCAAATGGGGCCCAGTTGGCACGTTTAAAATTGAACCGTCATTTGAAGACTACGTTCTCTGGTTCTACCATTGCTTTAATACTACATATAATGGGTCTATGTTGCGTTCTTGGAATAGGTTCTCCCATATCTTTTGTCACATGATTAATATATTTGAGTACTGACAAAAATATTGTCAGGATTATATCTCCTTTCCCATCTGCCACTGTGAAAAGAAGCTGGTAGTTTTGGGTCATGTAAGAGTAGTAGGCCGGTGTTCTCAGCCCAGCTCTCTAATTTTTCACCATTGACGTCTGTCTCATTGTATCCCCATTCCGTGCTGTGCAGTTGAAATCGCACATGATTATTTTGGTTTTTCGAGTTCTGAAATTGACAGGTTCTTGAAACTCGAAATCGTCATTGGGTGACTTGTATATTGACGTCACTTGGAGTGTCTAGTACATGGGTAATATGGAGTGTCTAGAAAATGGATAGTATGGAGTGTCTAGTACAAGGGTAGTATGAGGTTTCTAGTACAAGGGCAGTATTGCGTGCCTAGTTTATGGGTAGTATGAGGTTTCTAGTACAAGGGTAGTATGGCGTGTCTAGTACATGGGTAATATGGAGTGTCTAGTACAAGGGTGGTATGGGCTGTCTGGTACAAGGGTAGTAAAGAGGGTCTAGTCTGTGTGTTATGTAGTGTCTAATAAAGGGTAGTATGGGATGTCTGGTACAAGGGTAGTATAGAGTGTCTAGTCTATGTGTAGAATGTAATGTGTAGAACAAGGCTAGTATGGAGTGTCTGCTACAATGGTAGTATAGTGTGTCTAGTACAAGGGTAAAATGGAATGTTTAGTACAAGGGTAGTATGGAGTGTCCTGTACAAGGGTAGTATGGAGTGTCTAGTTCATGGGTAGTATGGGATGTCTAGTTCATGGGTAGTATGGGGTGTCTAGTTCATGGGTAGTATGGGGTGTCTAGTTCATGGGTAGTATGGGGTGTCTAGTACAAGGGTAGTATGGGGTGTCTAGTACAAGGGTAGTATGGGGTGTCTAATACAAGGGTGGAGTCCAATGTCTAGTCCAAGGACGTTATCGAATGTCTAGTAATCTGGCACATGGGCAGTAGGGAATGTCTAGACCTGAAGATGTAGCACAGTGAATGAGCTAACAGCAATTAACGACTCATATCTGGTTACTTTCATCAGGGTCGATGAACCACATCTCTCCAACGGGGGCCTAAAGCATAATGAACTAGTGTTGCCTGACGAACAGAATAGAATTTACAGTGGGAAGGCAATTCCAGTTTCCCCTAAAAGCTAGTTGAAATCAGATGTATCGGGCCGAAAGGCAAATATATCGTAACCTCGCTGTAAAAGACCACACAACGTCCTTTTCAGGACGAACGCCAACAAAGAAGACGAAGATGTAAGAAGTTTCTAGTACATTAGTGATAAAGAGTGTCTAGTATGTGGACGGTACGGAGTACTTGGTCATGTTTACATTAACACTAAGCGTGGTCTGACACGGAACTATTTCCGTGAAAGTGTGAAAAATCTAAGTGGCTATACTTTTCTGCAGACAACTACAACATAAATTTACAGAGACAAAACTTCAAAAGAACACTCTTCAAATAATTGGTAAACACAACACCTTTCTACCAGCGAAACAAGTTTGAAATGCGAGCGATGAATATTTGGTGCATCTTTAGACAAAACAATCCAGATCTGTTTATATCAATCAGACACATGAGAGTGCATAATGTTTAAAGACATCCAACAGAGTTCCAGCAGGTAGCAGGAAACAAAATAGACCCACATGAACAGAAAACATTCATGATCTTCAACTGCAAATGCCGTCCTGGCATCGGAGGTTGGTAGTAATGGATTCCCACATGTTGCCACTGCAACAATGCCGACTCCCGTCTTGACTTTGACGTAGCCCTCCCTGGAAACAGACTATTCTTCTTGGCAGTCTGGCTAACGAGGTGGTGGATCGACGTGGTCCTCGTTGTAGTGAGCAACATGCAGATTAAGCCAAGCATAGCACAACCGAATAGGGGACCTCGGTCCACCTTCATCAGCATGTTCGAGATGTGAGGAAAACTACTTCAACTCGCCACAAAACGCCATTTTCAGGACGCACAAATGAGTAAACCTACTCATTGTGGACATTCACAACAACAACAACAACAATTGATCTCCAGCTATCTCTGCCCCTGGTTGGTGCACTGTGTCTTGACCCCATCTTGATGTTGCCTGTCCATTTGTACCGCTGCCGCCCTCTGGCTCTCTTGCCCCCCACTCTGCCCTGCAATATAACTTTCAGCAGACGGTACTGTCCCTTGACTTGACCAAAACATTTTATTGTTCTGCTTTTTATATCTTTCAGATGTATCTTCACTTTGAGTTGTTCCAGAATTTCACTATTTGTTTTCTTATCTTTCCAAGAAACTCGACCAGGTCTTCTGAATTACCACATTTCAATTATATTATCCATATTCTTGGTCATGGTCCAGGTTTATGCTACAAAAAAAAACCACCCTATTAAAGACCAACAATAAATGTGTAGAGTTTGTTTGAACATAACAAATGAATTTGATGAACATATTAACTGACGTCATCAGAACTAATGGATCACGGGATAGCTGCATGACACGTGAGGACATCAATAAGAGACTTGATCGAGAAAGGCACTAGATGTTGATAGATGTGTTTCAAAGAGACGGAGATAGGGTTTTATGAAAGAGGGAGAAAGTTGGTATATGGCCTGGATTTCAGACGGAAGTTTTAACAGCGGGTAGAATCTGGAAGCGTGCCAAGTGACACGTTTGTGTTTACTTTGAGTGTGTGTGTGTGCTTTATTGACTTCCTGTGTGGGGGAAGGGGGTGAGATTGACAGAAAGGGGAATGGGCAACTAGATAGAGGATGGGCCAGAGAGAGGGCAGAAAAGGACAGGTTGGTAGTAGGAATAATATGAATAGATGGTGGGGGCGAGCCGCGGGGAAGGGGGGTGGGGTTCAATGAGAGGCAGCCAAATAGAGAGGATGGGACATATTAACAGACAGCGACATCAAAATAGAGAGGATGGGACATGTTAACAGACAGCGACATCAAAATAGAGAGGATGGAACATGTTAACAGACAGCGACATCAAAATAGAGAGGATGGAACATGTTAACAGACAGCGACATCAAAATAGAGAGGATGGAACATGTTAACAGACAGCGACATCAAAATAGAGAGGATGGAACATGTTAACAGACAGTGACATCAAAATAGAGAGGATGGAACATGTTAACAGACAGCGACATCAAAATAGAGAGGATGGAACATGTTAACAGACAGCGACATCAAAATAGAGAGGATGGAACATGTTAACAGACAGCGACATCAAAATAGAGAGGATGGAACATGTTAACAGACAGCGACATCAAAATAGAGAGGATGGAACATGTTAACAGACAGCGACATCAAAATAGAGAGGATGGAACATGTTAACAGACAGCGACATCAAAATAGAGAGGATGGAACATGTTAACAGACAGCGACATCAAAATAGAGAGGATGGAACATGTTAACAGACATCGACATCAAAATAGAGAGGATGGAACATGTTAACAGACAGCGACATCAAAATAGAGAGGATGGAACATGTTAACAGACAGCGACATCAAAATAGAGAGGATGGAACATGTTAACAGACATCGACATCAAAATAGAGAGGATGGAACATGTTAACAGACAGCGACATCAAAATAGAGAGGATGGAACATGTTAACAGACAGCGACATCAAAATAGAGAGGATGGGACATGTTAACAGACAGCGACATCAAAATAGAGAGGATGGAACATGTTAACAGACAGCGACATCAAAATAGAGAGGATGGAACATGTTAACAGACAGCGACATCAAAATAGAGAGGATGGAACATGTTAACAGACAGCGACATCAAAATAGAGAGGATGGAACATGTTAACAGACAGCGACATCAAAATAGAGAGGGTGGGACATGTTAACAGACAGCGACATCAAAATAGAGAGGGTGGAACATGTTAACAGACAGCGACATCAAAATAGAGAGGATGGAACATGTTAACAGACAGCGACATCAAAATAGAGAGGATGGAACATGTTAACAGACAGCGACATCAAAATAGACCGAAAGGGGGAGTGGGGGGTGGGAGCAGCAAGAAGAAGAAAGCGAAATAACCATTTCTGCACAGTAGGAAATAGAGTGCCACGGAGAAATACATATGCATGTTGATAGTGGAAGATAAAGAGAGAGGCAGAGAAAAACACCCATGCATGTTCATAGTGGAAGAGAAAGAGGGAGAAACACGCGACAGTATGTTCTCATAGAGACTGGGAAGGGACACAAGCATGTTCACAGAGAGAGAGAGAGAGAGAGAGAGAGAGAGAGACGGGGGAAACAGTGAGAGACAGAGAAAGACGGAGGAAGAGAGACCGAGAGAGACGAGAGACAGAGAAAAACACCCATGCATGTTCATAGTGGAAGAGAAAGAGGGAGAAACACGCGACAGCATGTTCTCATAGAGACTGGGAAGGGACACTAGCATGTTCACAGAGAGAGAGAGAGAGAGAGAGACGGGGGGAAACAGTGAGAGACAGAGAAAGACGGAGGAAGAGAGACCGAGAGAGACAGAGAGAGGCAGAGAAAAACGCACATGCATCTTTGTAGAGTGAGTCAGAGAGAGAAAAACGAGCAAATGCAGGTTTGCAGAGTGATAGAGAAAGAGAGGGTGAAACAGAGAGAATAATGCATATGTATGTTCACAGCGACAACGAGAGAGAGAGAGAGAGAGAGAGAGAGAGAGAGAAACAGAAAACGCTCACATCCACATTCACAGAGAGAGAGAGAGAGAGAGAGAGAGAGAGAAAGAAAGAACGACACACACGCACATATATGTTCACAGAGAGAGCCAGAGAAAAAAGAACATGTTAACATAAAGAGAAAAACAATCACACATCAATTTCAAAGAAAGAAAGAGAGCGATAGAGCGATAGATGTTCACATAGAGAAAAACAGAAGGAAACAGAGAAACATTCAATGTTCACAGAGCGAGACAGAGACACAGAGAAAAAGAAACATACATATGCCCGTTCGCATAGAGAGATAGAGAGAAAGACAGAGAAATACGCATTTACATATTCACAAAGAGTGACAGAAGGACACAAAGAGAGACAGAGGGACACAGAGAGAGATACAGAGAAAGACAGACAAATACGCATATATATGTTCACAGATAGAGATACAGAGAAAGACAGACAAATACGCATATACATGTTCCCAGATAGAGATACAGAGAAAGAAAGACAAATACTCATATATATGTTCCGAGATAGAGATACAGAGAAAGACGAATACGCATATACATGTTTACCGAGAGAGAGGAACACAAAGAGAGGCAGAGGGACACAGCGAGAGATACAAAAAAAGTCAGAGAAACATACATATGCATTTTTACAGAGAAAGACACAGAGAACGACAGAGGAACATGCATATATATGTTCATACAGAGAGACACAGAGTGACAGAGAAATATACATATACATGTTCACACAGAGAGAGAGTGACAACAAAGAGAGACAGAGGGGCACAGAAACAGACAGAGAGACGAGACACAGAGAGAGAAACAGATACACGCATATATGCTCACAGAAAAAGACAGAGAGACACAGAGAGAGAAACAGATACACGCATATATGCTCACAGAAAAAGACAGAGTGATACAGACAGATACAGAAAAACATAGGGACACAGAGAGAGAGAGACAGAGGGACACTGAGAGTGACATAGAAACACGCATATATATGTTCACAGAAAAATGACAGAGTGACAAAGAGAGACATTGAGAGGCGTATAAATACGCATACACATATTCACAGACACAGAAACAGAGGGACATAAAGAGAAACAAAAAAACATGTTTATACATGTTCACACAGGGGCACGGAGAGAGACAGAGAAGCATGCATATACGTGTTCACATAGAGTGGCACAGAGAGAGACAGAGAAACAGGCAAATATATATTAACAGAAAGAAACACAGAGAGAGACAGAGAGAGACAGAGAGACACGCATTTTCATGATCATACAGAAGGACACAGAGAGACAGAGAGAGAGACAGAGAGAGGAAGAGAGAGAGAGAGAGGAAGAATGTCAGAGCAACACGCACATACATGTTCACAGAGAAAGAGAGAAAGAGAGAGAGGAAGAGTGTCAGAAAAACACCTACATGCATGTTTGCGGAGAGATAGAGAAAGAGAGAGAAAGGAATAGTGTCAGAGAAACACCTACATGCATGTTTGCGAAGAGAGAGAGATAAAAAAAAACATAGAGAGACGCGCACATACTTGTTCACTGATAAAAGTAAGAGAAAAACGCACATTCATGTTCACAAAGCGCGTGCGAGAGAGAGAGAGAGAGAGAGAGAGAGAGAGCCCACAAAGAAACACGCACATACAGATTCACACAGAAAGAGACAGAGTGGTCTCTGGGTAAGATATCGGCCTCGGGTGCTGGAGGTAGCGGGTTCAAATTACGGTGGAGTCCGGAATTTTTTCACGTGTACTTTTTGGTATTTCCCCGTATCTCTCGGTAGTGGAGATCAGACATCCGTGGACAGTGTCGCGCACGTTAAAAATCCTTCGGCAGTTGGAAATCGAAAAGAGTAGGTTTAATGGTCGCTGTCCGTGCCAAATTCAAAATTATTTTAAATGATATTAGGTCTCACACATCGATCTTTCTATCTGTATGTCTGACATTAGCCAGTCTGCTCTGCTGCAGCCTGTTATCCAGGATCACCGCGTGGAGGGGTAGAAGGGTCTTGGCAACTATGATTCGCTTGCCCTGATCACTGCAGCTCATGTGCTGCTCAGCATCTTGATACCATTCGTGTGCTTTCGATATTTGTTCGTGTTTTCGAAATTTGTTCGTGTGTTTTCGAAACTCGCTCGTGAGCTACCGAAACTCGTTCATGTATTACCGGAACTCACTTGTGTGTTTCCGACACTCGATCGCCTGTTACCGTAGCTCGTTCGTGTTTTACTGGAACTCGCTTGTGTCTTACCGAGACTCGACTACAAAAACTCGTTCGTGTTCTACCGAGACTCGACTACAAACACTGGTGTGTAACCAGAACTATTTCGCGTGTTTCCGGAACTCGCTCATGTGTTACCGAAACCCGGCTATAGAAACCCGCTCGTGTGTTTGAGGTGGGCATGGGGCCGACTGCTCATTTCTGCAGAAACTAAAAACACAATAGCAAGACAGAAAACTGCAGCTCCCCACCCACAGTGGAAGAGCTGCGACTAAGCCAAATTAAAGGTACAAAAAATTAAGACATCACTTACCATTTATTGAATTCTGGAAAGTTCCAAAACAGAAAGAGAAAATAGACGAAGCTATGGACTATCTACTAAAGCCAGCCTGTTGTAGATAAAACCCTTTCCACTCCAAGCGATGCTAGGTTGAGCTGGAGACAGGAGCAACACGTGCTGTCTGTACGTGCATTTCGCGTGCTCGCGAGGGTGGGTATCAGACGCGCTTTAACAGTAGCTCGTGTGAACAACGAGCGCATTTGTAGGCTCCATTTAAGGCTAGAGGCCACGTGGTGGCGGAGACACCGACAGTCTTTAACAGGTGACTAAATTATAAACACTGGAACCGAACCATTCGTCGGGGGAAAAGGCCTAGAGAAAACGTACGCATTTAAGTGGCGTCACGGAAGTGAGAGCCGACTTTACATGTGAGAGTTATTCTAAAGATAACTTAGTTTATCTCGTGGTTGCCAGACGATCATTGATTTTAGTCTTACCTGCGAGAGTCAGTATAGCAAAGGGTTTAGTTTTACATATTAGAGTCAGTAAACGAAAGACGTTAGTCTTACCTGCGAGAGTCAGTATAGCAAAGGGCTTAGTTTTACATATAAAAGTCAGTAAACGAAAGACGTTAGTCTTGCCTGTGAGTCAGTCAACTAAAGCTCTTACTTTTACATGTAAGGGTTAGTCAAGCGAGAACTGGTCTTACCATATTGCGGACACGAGGAAAAGATTCTTACAAGCACTGCCAACAGTTGCCAACACACTGTGCGGAGCAGTGAAACAATTGAAGAAGACCTGTATCAATATAAGAGTGGCATTGGGCTGCCAAGAGCAGGCTTGCTCTGCATATATGGGATAACAACAACAACAACAAAAACATGTGAGTTAGTCAAGCGAGAACTGGTTTACCTATCAGTCAGTCAATCAAAGAACGTCGTTTCACCTGTAAGAGTCAGTCAAGTGTGAATGGGTTTTATTGTTGAGTCAGCCATGAAAGAACTGGTTTCATCTGTGATATGCCGTAAAGAGAAAGGGTTTTATTGTTGAGTCAGCTAAGAGTGAACAAGTTTGATACGTGAGGGGCGGTCAAAAGAAAGGGTTTTATTGTTGAGTCAGCCAAGGGTGAACTAGTTTGCTCTGTGAAAGGCAGTAAAGAGAAATGGTTCTATTATTGAGTCAGCCAAGAAAGAACTGGTTTTATTGTTGAGTCAGCTAAGAAAGAATTGGTTTTATTGTTGAGTCAGCCAAAAGAGAACTGGTTTTATCGTTGAGTCAGCTAAGAAAGAACTGGTTTTATTGTTGAGTTAGCCAGAAATAACTGGTTTTAATGTTGAGTTAGTAAGAAATAACTGGTTTTATATTTGAGTCAGCCAAGAAAGAACTGGTTTTATTGTTGAGTTAGCCAGAAATAACTGGTTTTATTGTTGAGTCAGCCAAGAAAGAACTGGTTTTATTGTTGTCAGTCAAGAGAGAACTGCTTTTATTGTTGAGTCAGACAATACAAAACTGATTATATTGTTGATTCCGTTTTAGAGAAAACTAGATCAGTCGTTGAAAGCCTCCAAGACAGCAGCTGCTTGTAGAGGGTGGGGGGGGGGAGGATTCTGATTTAACAGACGAACAACATGTCCTGTGCATCGTATCTGGGTCTTTTTGCATTGGCGTATCGATAATCAACATGTTTGACTTGTTGAGAATATAAGAGATAGGTACTTTGTCCAGCCACATAACCCTGAGAAGGCTACGGAGAAAGCCCCCCCCCCCCCCCCCAACCCCTGTAAACGTTTCGCATCCTAATCACCAGCAATACGATGTCATGCCAGGCCCTTCCGACAGTTCCGTCAGAAAACCTCACTTTTTTGCATTAAATTGATGGTCTAGATACGAATATAAATTTTAGATTTTCTAATATGGTTGTCGATTATAACTGCGAGACAAAGATATCCACCAAGAAAACATAGTATTCCTGACTGATGCCGCGTCAGTATTAGCAGCGCTAAAACAACACAAATATGACGATCTCCAGCAATGTTGTTCTCCCTGACACAGCTCTTAGCAGAACACCCAAGGTTGGGCATACAGTGGATCCAATCCCACTGCAATATTGAAGGTAATAAAACTGCAGACAAACTAGCAAAGTATGGATGAGCATCCCCACAAACAGACCTGAGTATCACATATAATGAAGACAAGACCTTAATTACAGTCAACTTCAGGGTAAAATGGGCTGCTCAACACCCCGACTTCCGAAAAGAAGACAGAAACTATAACTTAACTAGAGAAGAGCAAGTCATCATCTTCAGACTGAGAACTGGGCATAACAGACTCAAAGGTCATCTTTACAACAAAATGAGGATTGGGACAGATGACAGGTGTCCATGTGGAGAGCATACCATGACCGTGGAACACATCCTACAAAGCTGCATACTCGCGCAGGAAAAGAGAGAACAAACTGGCCTCGCAATACAGATATGAGACAAAAGAGATATGGAGATAAAACACCCCTACAAAAAACCGTGTCCTTTCTATGAGAAACCGTGCCTTGATTTGAGGATGAATGGAGAAGAAGAGAAAGAAGAAGAAGAAGAAGAAGAAGAAGAAGAAGAAGAACAAGAAGAAAAAGAAGAAGAAAAAGAGGAAGAAGAAAAAAAAAGAAGAAGATTGTGAATCCAATCCTTCGTAGTTGAGCCACCACAATTTTACTGGCACTAGTATACAGTCCTCGCCCATCGGACCGACATGAATTATAGAAGCACCTATATCCTGGACACTTGATGGTAACATTCTACTTTAGGCAGGTTTCCTGGATCGTGAGGATGTTGAAGTCATAGATAAATATTTGTAGAACCGCTTCTCGTTGGGTGGTGCTGCGACTATTCTAATAGCAGAAACACACATTTATTAAATCAAGCCTATCTAAATTTGTTCGACTCTTCTCTTTCTCTCTCTCTCTCTCTCCCTCTCTCTCTCTCGCTCTCTCTCTCTCTCTCTCTCTCTCTCTTCGCTGATCTCAATTGCCTCTGCTTCTGTGTGCATCTATGTTGATGCCATTATTGACGAGCGATGTAGTTTTTTCAGAGCATACAAGGCAAAATATTGGTGGGCAGGCCATATACTCAGACGTAAGAATGAACCTTGGAGCACGGCGACCGCAGTCTGATACCCCCGAGGGGGAGAAATGCCGCAAGGTAAATCCCCAAAGCGTTGGTCAGACTCATGTGCCCTCCACTGAATAATGCTACTAATAGTAATAATTACAATAATAATGATGATAATAATAATAATTATAAGAAGAAGAAGAAGAAGACGAAGAACAAGAATATGAAGAAGAAGAGAAGGAGCAAAATGATAAAGAAGAAAAGGAAAAAGAAAGAAAGGGGGGTGAGAAAGTGATATTGAAGAAGAAGAGGAAAAAGAAGAATAAGAAGAAGAAGGGTACAATGAAGAAGAAGAAGATAAGAAAAAGTAGCAGAAGTAGTAGAAGAAGAAGCTATTCAGGCCGCTCAGTGGCACACGTGGATGGAAAACTAATAATGACAGAAAAAAACGGTATTAATAATAGTTGCCTATCGCTAGCAAAGATGGCGGAAGCAGCAGGCTTGTGCTGCAAGATATGTTCTAATATGGATATAGAGACAAATCCTAGCACGGCAGACTCTGACGGGGATATGTGAGGAGTTGACTGTGAAGTCGTGAGTTCTGCACTTTCGAAGGGTACGCCTACTCTAAGCCTCTGTCTTGGGGTTTCACTCTGCGATCTGAGCACATTTGGTAATGCTAATACGCCAGGTAGACGATTCTCGGCAGGCAACTCACAGGAGCGGTCATCAATGTTGAAGATTTTTTTCAGAGAGAATTTCAAAGTATCTCTAAAGCGTTTCCGCTGTCCTCATAATGAGCCCCTGTCTGCTCAGAATTAACCGTATAACAGCTGATTGTGTATGCGCTCATCGGGTATACAAACAATATGTCACTTCCATCTTACCTGTCCTTTTTGCAGAAGCGTATATGTTAGTTTTACTAAGAATTTCAGAGTTAGACACATTGTCCTGTCACCTGATTCTGAGCAGCTTGCCCGGCGAGCTTAAGTGACAACGATTAAGCTGTCTGGCATGTCTGCTATCCTCATTTTCATCTGCTCTTTTCGTCTTGTCAGACGAAAGTAATTGTGCTTATAGCACAAAGTCCGGGCAGAAATATTGAGACCATGTGTTGTCCGTGCAATATAGTCCCTCTCTCGATCTGCCTTGTTTGCTCCAAGGGAAAGGTGATACCAATACATTTGGAAGATGGCAAGCTGCAGAAGCTGTCGGATCAGCAAAGCAATGCTCTCTGTTCGCCTGTCGAGGCTTCACTCCTAGACCAGCCACCAACCAAGGCTAAGGGTCTGGTCTGCCCTGCCATAACACTCAGCTGAGGTTGCCTTCCCTTGCTCCAGGATAAGGCATTGTCTCCTCTTGCATGTACTCCTCCGCACATTGTCGGTTGTCAGGTTTGGTAGATGCTGACCAACTTTCATAGTTATCAGAAAACAGGTTGCACAGCCATATCTGACAAAACCGGACAAGATACGCTAGTATCGTATCCGCAAGGCTTCAGATGGTTTGCAATCAAAGTTTTTCCTTCTCAAAGATAACCTGCCTTCCTAGGCTTTCGAGCATCATTTGCCCGAAACTACTGGTTTTAAGACCCTAGTAGCTCGCCGTTCGCTCCTTCTCTTATTAGTCAAAACAGTTCTGCCGCTCGAAGGCCATGAGATGGACTTTGTTGTCAGAGGCTACATGAGACCTACGCGGTGGGATAATTTAGTTTGTGTTGAGAGTTCATCCTCAATCCCACCCCCAGCTATAACAACATTTATAACTAATGCATGTCTGCTATACACTGTACTTATAAACAAACTAGAGTCTTACTGACACGTCACATGTTACGAGGGCAGTCAATAAGTCAGATAAATTGTATGACTAATAGACAGGATAGGCTGAGCTATTCCAACAGTTTTGGGAAGAGCTAGAGAAGTAATAACTTTGCATAAAACAGGTGTGAAATTAATTAGATATTGAAATTGTGAAGGTCATTTTTGTTTAAAATTAGTGACATGTTAGCAAACGCGCGAAACGGAAAAACAGATTGCGTCCAACGTAACAAAGCGTAGGAATAAGGTCGTTTGGTAGAAGACGGTCATTGGCAAATGATGTTTTTTTTTTCTCACAGTCCAAAAATCTTCAAATGATGCCTGCCTTCCCTGGCTGGACTTCTATTTTTAGAATAAGGAAGCGATTATGTCCCCTTAAGCTCATGACTCGGCGTACCGTAAAATTATGATCCTCTTATATTAGTGATTAAGTTATATGCTAAAGTTCAGTTTCGATGCGCCAATTTAAATTTCAAAGGCGGGACTTAGCACGCAAATGATTACTCTATTAAACTGATTCACTCAGCCATGGGTGTGCTAGCAATAAGGATATCCGGCAAAGAACATGCGAATCAAATAGGAAAGATCACTGGGCCTCCATTGCTTGGATATAGAACGCTGGATACGAAGTTTAAACAGCAGTGGAACAACCCACGCCGAGGAATGGGTCATTAAGTAATCAAAGACGGCGCCTAACAAACCGTGGGTCCAATTTTGTTCTACTAGTTTAATCCATTATGGATGCTGTCAGGCCACGGATTTGGTTGAGATTAACACTAGTCGACAACTTACAGTTATGTTCACGGAAACGTGTTGCTGTTTTTCCTTTAGGATTAATTAGTTTATCTTGTGGTGTTTTTCCCTTCGATTATCCTGGCATGGTAATCTGCAATTTGAAATAATATTTCGGTTACCCTGTGTCGTATTTCCTCCAGAATTATAGATAGGCGTCAGTTGCACTGTTTTCTGACAATGCACGATTTGATGTAGCTAAGAAATGTACACACGGACCAATGATGGACGAACACATCGCACGAGAAAGATTGAGCCCTGCCATATTAGCAACATGCCCGAGAGACATCGCTCACGCGCTGAGTGATGGCCATACGATCTCTTGAGGTAAAGGGAGAGATAGGACATGTCAAGTAGTATAAGAAAATGATTATGTACAGACTGCATAGTCTTCTAAAGAAGTATAAAAACGTTTAGTTAAGTTAAATTAAATTTAGTTGAGTTAAGTAACTATTCTACAAGACATCGACACAGCATAAATGAAAGACCAAAAAAACCACAGCCTGGGAAATGTTAAAGATAACAACCGTTGAAAAGAAATTTACAGAACAAAAAATAATACATTAACATGTAAGTAATAGATAATTAGTACACGGCCAGAATTGAGATCTTACGTAATACGAGAGAAGGATATGTGGAAGACCATGTCAAGCTTGGACTGATATGGTTACTTAAGTTTTTATTAATTGACAGTTCGATGCCATTCATTCCACGCAAGAAGCCCCCCGCGAATACTTGCAAGTTTCTTGCCTGCTACAGCACATAATTGCTGACCAACAAAGCAGGAAGGAGAAGATTGGATTTCAAAAATGTTCCATGCAATCTATCGTGTTCTTATTTCAATCTTGCCCAGAAGCGACGGGACATCAGCAGACTTCATGTTAGTTCTGATACGATCGAGATAAAACGTCTTTTTCACGTAATGTTTACAAATATGTCACGCCAGAACGGAAATACCAGAACTTTTTAAAACTGGATCATCTCTTGCGTCACGTGAACATTGCGATGATCAGGCTGGGAGATAGATGACATTATTACAGAAATGTGCTTATTGCTAACAGTCTGTGTATTTGTACTTCTTCTTCTTCTTCGTACGCTGTTGGACGTCAACTTGAATTTGTTCGAACAAGGAGCAGTCATCCTGAGGCTGTCGACACTCACATAGAGCTTGTCTAGTGTTTGGCACTGGTGATAGCCACTTGTGCTTTATCTGGTGCTCGTATGTCGGGCAATTTTGCAGCAGATGTTCAGCGGTCATTTTCCCTGTACCACAGGTGCATTCGTTAGTAGCACCTATCTTCATTTTATTGAATAGATGGTATCTCAGTCTGTTGTGGCCTGTGCCGAGTCTGAAGACCACCACCTGCTCTCTTCTGTTCAACTGGTAATAAGCATCATCTTTTGTGTAGCCAGTATGCTCTGTTTCCCATTTGGCCACGTATCTGGCCCCAATAAACTTTTTGAACTCTTCTTAGGTCACACTAGAATCTATTTGTTTTAACCTTGCACCTTCTGTGTATTTGTAGAACAATCTTTGTGTGTATGCTTGTATGTATCAGCCTACGACTCTAATTATGCCTATATGCACATGAATTGTTGCTGTACCGCTCGCATCAATGGCACTACCTTACACTGTGGAGCACAGACTAGACCTGCAGTGTTCAACCAGGCAAGTAAAAACAGAAACATGTTGCAAACAACAGTTACGACCTTCAATCCTAGACAGACAAAAGGATATAGTTTTTCTCATATATGTTGCAAACAACAGTTACGACCTTCGATCCTAGACAGACAAAAGGATATAGTTTATCTCATATATGTTGCAAACAACAGTTACGACCTTCGATCCTAGACAGACCAAAGGGTATAGTTTTTCTCATGTATGTTGCAAATAACAGTTACGACCTTCGATCCTAGACAGACAAAAGGATATTGTTTTTCTCATGTATGTTGGTGTTGTGAATGCCCACAATAAGTAAGTTTACTCTTTTGTGCGCTCTGAACAGGGTGTTTAGTGGGGTTTGCTATAGCTGTCATCACATCCCTTGTGTGCCTATGAAAGTGGACCGGGGGCTCTCCAGGCGGTTGTACCAAGCTTGACTTCATCTGCGTTATGCTCATTACTATGGGGATCACGTCGATCCCCTAGCTCGTTAGCCAGACTGTCAAGAGGGACAGCCCGTTTCCAGGGAGGACTAGGTGGAAGTCGATGTAGGGGGTCTTGGTCTTGGCAAGTATGTTGTGCCTGACCCTGACTAACGTGTCTTATCAGTATGTTGTGCCTGACCCTGGCTAACGTGTCTTATCAGTATGTAGTGCCTGACCAGACGTTAGACTGGCCCCCATTTTGTCATGTATAACATGTATACTCACAGTCCTGTGTGAACGGTTTGTGTGAACTGTTTTTGTGTTCGGAGGTGAGGTCTGTGTGAACGGTTTGTGTGCTAGGAGCTGAGATCTGTGTTAACATGTTGTGTGTTAGAAGTTAAATATATACTAGTACAGTTGTTTAAATACTCTTTATGTAATTTAGCACTGTAGTATATTAAGTTGCTCTAGTGCTACTTGCATTTTGGTATTTTACTTCGGAAGACCAGTTTAATTTATCCCTAGACAGTGTGAAGACCTATTTAAATAAGTGGTTGTTATTGTTTCCTACCGTCATTAAGTGGTTGTTATTGTTTCCTACCGTCATTAAGTGGTTGTTATTGTTTCCTACCGTCATAGTGTTTCTTGGTCTTCAAGTGCGAAGTTGTCGTAGCAGACCCTTGAAGTGCCACGTGGAAATTGCTTCAGATTTCTTCAGTACTCAACATTCCATGTGGGTTCCATCACTTTTCAATGTGTAGCAAGTAGATGTGGTAAAGTATGTATGGTTGGTAGATGTAGCCCCTTTTCAGGCATTCCTGACTACAGGATGATGCGACATTGGAATAGCAACTCTCTATTGCGTTTTGGGGTTTCCTTAACCTCATCGTTAACTTTTGACTTTTCTGTGTCGCAATAGCTAATTATAGCCCAGTCTGTGGTGGCTCTACAGGTTGCATCTCCATTTGGATCGGTCTACATCTATGTCTTCCCAAGATGTTAGATCCAATGTCCAGGGTCTTCATGTCCCGCTTACACGAGTCTTTGAATCTCGAATGTGGTAAGTCAAATGTTCTTTTACACCACGCCAGCTGTCTGTATCTTTGAGAATTTCACCGTCGTCCATGCGACTAAAATGATCACACCATCGCCTATTTTAAATAGGCTCACCGGGAAAATCATTTGAACCGTCACATTCCATGGACCACTAAATAACGGAATTGATATTGTGCCTAGGTTTATAACCAATCCATGCTCCACGTAGACACATAAAACAGATTCACGATACAAAACACAACAACTCACTGTTGAAAGTGATCCTTTCACAGAATGCTGCCCTGAAACTAAATGCACCCTTTCACAGAATCCTGCTCTGAAACCAAATGCATCCTTTTACAGAATCCTTCCCTGAAACCAAATGCATCCTTTCACATAATCCTGCCCTGAAACCAAATGCATCCTTTCACAGCATCCTTCCCTGAAACCAAATGCATCCTTTCACAGAAACCTGCCCTGAAACCAAATGCATCCTTTCACAGAAACCTGCCCTGAAACCAAATGCATCCTTTCACAGAATCCTGCCCTGAAACCAAATGCATCCTTTCACAGAATCCTGCCCTGAAACCAAATGCGTCCTTTCACAGAATGCTGCCCTGAAACCAAATGCATCCTTTCACAGAATGTTGCCCTGAAACCAAATGCATACAAATCTTTGTTTTCCGAACGCGCTATTATAATTGCGAGTTTCATTAATTAGTCAGCCTTAGACTGTGAAGTTTCAAAGGGACTCACCTTGAGTCAGAATGCATTAAGCTGTGACCAACACATAGTAGTCTTCCCTGCCTAAGGAGAGTGTACACACTTGAGAGCATCTCTGCCGTTGGATCTCAGACGGCGCAGGTGAAATGTGTTGAGTCTTTTCCCTTGTTTGGCACATGTTGTCCACGTTTCTTAACTTAACTTACCGTCTTTATACTGGTTTATATGAATCTGCAGAGTCTGTATAAAACCAGTTTCATTTACATTACCTTACTCTAAAAGCTATGCGCATCTAATGTATTCTTAAATGCATTAACTTTGTCGCTGCCTCCACTACCTCCTGTGGCAATGTATTCCAAGCATTCACCACTCTCTGACTAAAAAAATATTTCCTAATATCTAATCTGGATCTCTCTTCTGTTAATTTGTAGCTATGCCCTCTTGTTCTTGTGGGTGGCTGTATTTTTTAAAATCTTGTTATAGTCTAATTTATCCGTCCCTCTGATCATCTTATAAACCTGTATTAAGTCACCACGAATTCTTCTCTCTAGACACTGTAGACAGGTTTTTCTGAGCCTTTCCTCATAACTGTAATTATGGAATTCCACTATCAGCTTTGTCGCTCTTTTTTTTGTATTCTTTCCATCATGTTTATATCCCCTCTATCATAAGGACTCCACACCTGTACACAGTACTCCAATCTAGGTCTAACTAAAGCTTTATGCAGTTTGACTATCACTTCCTTGCTCCAATGTTTAATGTTTCTTTTTATCATACCTAACATTGCATTTACGTTTTTCACTGCTACCTGAACTTCTTCACTCACCTTACCTATCTATTATAACCACTAGGTCCCTTTCCTTATCTATCGTTCTAATATTGTTCTCGCCCATTCTGTAATTATGTTCCATATTGAATTTACCCATGTGGATGGCTGTACATTTATCTACATTAAACTCCATTTGCCAGCTTACATTCTTGAATTTTATCTTAATCCGACCCCAATATAAACCACTTCTGGTTTAGATGATACACTTCTGCACAGTTTTGTGTCATCAGCAAATTTTGCAATTATGGATCCCATATAAATGTCCAAATCGTGTATATATATATATGTATATATATTTCTAAAGAACAAAATTGGTCCCCACTCAAAGTACTCCTTATTTATGCCCACCGTTTGCCTTCTTCCTGTTAACCAATTTCAATCCATTTGGCATTTTCGCAACCATATAGGAGCATACTGACGATATAGGCATTGCGAACCATGGCATTGGTCTTAGATGTAAGTCTTATTTGATTAACAAGGACAGTCTCATTAAAAAATTATTTTAACAAATAGGCTGCCTAACAAACTGCTACAGCTTTTTAGTGTCATTTTATGACGATATGGCTTGGCTTCGTTCATTCTCAATCTCCCGCCACCAAACCCTAAAAGGGCTTTAGTAGCAGAATGTAGTCCAGAGAACGGAATGCGTTGTGTCGTAGTTTACAGCTTGACTGCGATATGTGCACCTTTCGGTCCAACACATCCGACGTCAGCAAGCATTTTTTGAGTACCGGGTTAGCATTCCTTCTTTTATCCCTTCTCCTCAGCCAGTCTGCTCTGCTGCAGCCTGTTATCCAGGATCACCACGTGGAGGTGTAGAAGGGTCTTGGCAGCTCTGTTTCACTGGTCCAGACACTAGCAGTCAGCTATGAGTCGCTGACCACTGCAGCTCAAGCACTGCTCAGCATCTTGATCATGAGTATTTTAAAAGGAAAGTCACTTTTGGCAGTAATGTATCGTAACTATTCAGTGGTCCCAGTGGTGCTAAGCAAAGCAACTTTCTGGCCTCCGACACGATTTGAAATCGTCTTTGCGCTGCTAAAGCACGCATTTGGTAATGCAAAAGATGGGATTTGGTGAAACACTAGGGCGGATTATAGTCTGTTACATCTTGCAAGGCTCAAGGGAAGAACCAAGATCAAGAACATGACTGTTAGGGACTTTTTTTTTTTTTACTGATGATACTTCAATTTATCCCTCACAGTCAACAGCAACTCCAGAGCTTGAGAATTCGCTTCTCACAGGTGTGCAAATATTTTGGCCTAACGATTAGCCTGAATAAAAACAAAACGTAGATCCCACCCCCCAAACTAAAATATTACCATCGGCACTACGAATTGGCATCTGTGGACTAGTTCACTTACCTGGGGTCCCTCATCAAAGATAAACTCTCCCTAGACCCCGAAATAGGCATTCGCATTGGCAAAGCCGCTGCCATATTTTTCCGTCTGAAAACGCGTGTCTGGGAAAACCCCAAAATTACTGGTTGGTGGATAGCCCAATTCTATTCGTTCTTGTTGTTGTTACTGTTGTGGGTTGATGCCGTTGTTGTTATTACAAGCTGATTTAATCAGTGTTTATATGGGAATACTGTATCCTTGAATGTGCATTCAGACGGACAGATAGTTACAGACGTACTGATAGTTAGAGAATAAAGGAATACCAGCTCGTGAAAGGTTGACAGTCTCTGATGGCCAAAGTACGTGAGGACTAAGTAACTGACGTGTGTGCTCTTCAGAAAAGCCCTCCTGTAATCGCGCGATCTTCTGCTTCTTCTTCGCTCTCAATCTCTCGCTACCAAGCCCTGAACACGGCTTTGCAAGAAGCAGAATGGAGTCCGGAGATAGGAATGCGTTATGTTGCTAGTTGACAGATTGACTGCGATATTTGCACCTTTAGGTCCGAGACATCCGTCTTCGGCAGCATGCGGTCTCAATGTGGCCCGCGTAAAAGTTTTTGTGTGTGCAGCCCGCACTTGTAAACAGCATGGACATAATCTGGGCCAGTCTCTGTTTTCGGGGCATATGCCATTGACAACCCCCATCAAGCAAGTTTGGTCTTAAACTACTCTTTTTGCGTCACTCCAGTTGAGGTTCAGAGACCGATGATTATTTTCAGTCTCTTCTCTATGTGTTTCTTTGTCTCCCTCTGTTCCTCTTCCCCAGTGTATTCCCTGTCACGGCCTGACTCTGGTGAGATGAGTTGATGTTGTTTTAACAATAAAGAGGCTGGTACTTGCATCTTAATTCACCCCAAACAAAATAAATATATATTTTAGCACATGATTTGAGATAGTCCGCTTTACAACTTTTGGGGATGTCACACTTCCTGTGGAAAAACGAGAATGTCTGCTTCTGAGTCTGCTTATCATTGCGGTCTTATGAATGAATTTCTTAGGTTATGGTTATGTTAATGTTCGGTTAGAGTCAGGTTAGGGTAAGGTTAGAGTTTAGTTAGGTTATGGTTAGGTTAGGATTAGTGTTAGGTTAGGGTTAGTGTCAGGTTAGGGTTAGGTGATGATTAGTGTCCGGTTAGGGTTAGGTTATGGTTAGTGTCAGGTTAGGATTAGGTTATGGTTAGTGCCAGGTTAGGGTTAGGTTATGGTTAGTGTCCGGTTAGGGTTAGGTTATGGTTAGTGTCAGGTTAGGGTTAGGTGATGGTTAGTGTCAGGTTAGGGTTAGGTTATGGTTAGTGTCAGGTTAGGGTTAGGTTATGGTTAGTTTCAGGTTAGGGTTAGGTGATGGTTAGTGCCAGGTTAGGGTTAGGTTATGGTTAGTGCCAGGTTAGGGTTAGGTTATGGTTAATGTCAGGTTAGGGTTAGGTTATGGTTAGTGTCCGGTTAGGGTTAGGTTATGATTAGTGTCCGGTTAGGGTTAGGTTATGATTAGTGTCCGGTTAGGGTTAGGTTATGGTTATTGCCAGGTTATGGTTAGGTTATGGTTTGTGTCAGGTTAGGGTTAGGTTATGGTTAATGTCAGGTTAGGGTTAGGTTATGGTTAGTGTCCGGTTAGGGTTAGGTTATGATTAGTGTCCAGTTAGGGTTAGGTTATGGTTATTGCCAGGTTATGTTTAGGTTATGGTTAGTGTCAGGTTAGGGTTAGGTTATGGTTAGTGTCCGGTTAGGGTTAGGTTATGGTTAGTATCAGGTTAGGTTATGGTTAGTGTCAGGTTAGGTTTAGGTTAGGGTTAGTGTCAGGTTAGGGTTATGGTATGGTTAGTGTTAGGTTATGGCTAGTGTTAGGTTAGTGTTAGGTTATGGTTAGTGTCAGGTTAAGGTTAGGTTAGTTACGTCAGGTTAGGGTTAGAGTATGGTTAAGTGTTAGGTTGCCAGGTTAGGGCTAGGTTATGGTTAGTGTCATATTAGGGTATGATTATGGTTAGTGCCAGGTTAGGGTTAGGGTAGGGTTAGTGTCAGGTTAGGGATAGGTTATGGTTATGTCAGGTTAGGGTTAAGGTATGGTTAGTGTTAGGTTATGGTTAGTGTTAGGTTATGGTTATGTTATGGTTAGTGTTAGCATAATTTCTACACTTCTATCTTTATCTAAGTCTTTACTTATTTTTTTTAAATAAAATTATATCGGCCTTGTCCTCCCCTTAACACGAAATGAAATGTCCCGTTATAATCATCAGCTGTCAGATACGTAAGATGAGAACCAAATGGAACTCTGTATGGGGGAAATTAAAACGCAAGTGCCAAGAGAGTTTTAATTTAATTATTAGTACTTGTGGTTTGGTTTACCTGAATTACAATTAATTTTGTACCCTGTATTTTTGTCTCACCCGCACATTTACCACACCAAACAACTAGCGTACGTAATTATCCGGGTCTTAAGACGTCACCAATATTTGCAATTATCAGCGGTGGCCCAAGATACAAGAAGTAGTATTGAGTTGTTCCAGCAACGTGGCATTGTGCATCATGTTTGGCTTTGGGTCAATAACATGCCACGATTGTGCCCATTACAGATCGTTGAGGGTGCAGTCAGAGTAACTGTCTGCATGACATCCCTGTTTCGTTTGGCATGAAGAGGCCAGCCTCGGCTTACGTATAGTCAAATAATTGTTTTCATTTACCTGGGAATACTTGGAATCCTGGCATTTGAACAGGCATGTTGATGTCTGTTGCCGGATAGTCGAAGGCTGTCGGCTATCAGTTGTAGGTATTTTACAATTCCTGCGGCTTGCTAGGCCTGGGAAAAGATAACCAATAAATTTGGTAGATTTTTCAAACTTCAATTTTGAATGTTGTCGGGGCAACGACCGTCACGTTTACTATTTTAGATTTCTAAATGCCTAAGGATTTTTAACGTGCTCGACACTGGACACGAGAGTCCGATCTCACTACCCAGAGATCATGGTAATTTTTACAAGAACGTCCCCTCGCTAAAAAATGTCCGGTCGCCACCGTGATTCGAACTCACGACCTCCTGCACTCGAGGCGGACACCTTACCTTTAGACCGTTGAGCGCCTCCCCCTTCTCTCCCCTCCCTACTGAATTTGTATCCCGAAATGACCCTTCAATATTTTATTGTTGATTCATAGCTTCCGACCCAACCTGTCGCGTGGACAGACACTTTGTCAGATAAGTAGACCATTGTTTCCTTATATGCTGATCTGCTAATTAAGTATTGTTGTTATTTGTTGTCCTTGATGAAGGCATTTGTTCGCAATGTAGGTTTTGTTTTTGTTCTCGTCTCGGTGCGGTATTTGACCATACCCATTTTTTAAATTTTGATTAAACTTAACTATAATTAACTTTAACATCTTTTTTCATTTATTTTTTCCCATTGTTGATTCATGTAGAACTTGGGCCTGAAGCAGCTATAAAACCCACCATCCCCCCCCCCCTCAACCGTCTCTCCAATTCCCCTTCCCTAACTACCTGGACTAGTACCAACCCGCACAAACTCGCTCCATCGTTTGGGGCTCTCACACAGGGATGAGCACTCCGTAACCTGCTTCGCGGGATTATCTGGGATAACCGCAGTCCCGGTAATAAGCCTGGAGTAATCTCCACGTGACCACATTCAGCCAATCTGCTGTGCTTGTATATTTATCTTTCCTGCCTTTCAAACAAAGTTGCGAGACGTGAGAAAGAGTTGGCATTATTTCTACAACACACACATACTTAAAGGAACACACAGATACATTGTATATTCTTCCTCTTCGTCTTTATATTCTGCTTCTACTTTATCTGTTACTGCTATCCAATGCTGCTTCTCCTACCTCTTCTTTTGTCAGTTTCGTTTAGAGAACTGATCTGGATAAACAAGTTATTCCTTCTTAAACGTCTGCAATACCTGGTAGCTTGTTTGTCGACTAGTTCATTATGTTGTACTGCAATTATTTCTTCGTGCGCACAACACATACACACGAGCACACACACATACAAACACACACACATACACACACATGCACACACACATACACACAAACATACATACACATACACACACAGATATATATATATATATATATATATATATATATATATATATATATATATATATATGGAGGCTCAGTGCTCTCGAGGTAAGGTGTCCGCCTCGAGTTCGGAGGTCGTGGGTTCGAATCACGACGGAGACCGTGACTTTTTCATGTAGATTTTCTAGTAAAAATTCGTCTGATTTCTGGGTAGTGAGATCGGACCCCTGTGTTCAGTGTCGAGCACGTTAAAAATACACAGGAGGTTAAAAATCGAAAAGAGTAGGATTAAAGGCCGCTGTCCGGACAAAAATTCTACTAAAAAAGTCTACCCAAATTATTTATATCTTCCCCCAGGCCTAGTAAGCCGCAGGAAGTTGTCAAATACCTACTACATATAGCCGAGACTTTCGGTTAACTGGCAACAAGACATTAATTAGCATACCGGGATTCCAAGTTAATATATATATATATATATATATATATATACACACAAGGAGCGTTTAAATCAGAACAGGACTTTCTGTTTTAGTTCTACCTGAATGGGTTATAGCGTGTTGGAACTACTAGCACTAGTTAGGGGCCCTTGTGTCCTATTAGTGCTAGGTGTATCAGACCAAGGTACTTACCAAGGGCCATTCACGTGACATATTTTAAAAAATGGCGCACAACACTGTTAGTGCACGGCCCACCTTAGATAGGCCTTCTGACTCACGGGAAAACGCCCTTGAAAGACTGACCACTAAATGGCGAAATTTTCATGTGTCAACTATTATCCGTTTCAGAAAGGCTGCCGTCAATTGCCGTTCTTTAGATATTTGTTAGCAAAGGGATTATTCTGTACCTTGAGAACATAATTTACTGTAATTTTTTTAATGTCTATCTTTAGGTATAGGCGTCTCTCTAACTCGAATGGCATTTTCTACATTAGGTTCCACGTAACGCCCTTTTGTAATGTAGTTCGTATGTTTTAGGAGCTGTAAGAAATAACTGGGCATTTCGTAGAAAAAAATATGTGAAGATATAAAAGCACACGATATATAGAATATATAAAGTAACTACTTCAGATGGATTGGTTCAGTTTTATAAATAAATGCTGAAACAAACAATAAATGGTTATAGTTCATTTATGAATTCCATCTTCTAATATATTAGGGTGGTCCTGAATATGACCGTTCTGCCAAGGGGATGGAAACGTCTATTTCTCGGAAAGCAAACATGCATGTTAATTTTTCACTTAATCATAGTCAGATGATTCCAACACATTGATGACTGCTCTCGGAAGAAACAACGACAGTCCACTTTTTTCAATAACCCTCATCCTCTTTCAAGACACGGTCCTCCCATTTAACTGTAGCTGTCCATCGTTGTCGATCAGGACCGCCGACATCATCCTTGTCATAGATTTCCCTGTTGGGTGTGGGTGCGCATGTGCCTGAACAGGCCAATGCGGGCACTAAAACATCTGCACACAAGGTTTGTAGAAGGTGATGGCGTTCCCACTGTTCGGGATTTCCGGGTCTCGCGTCTGCTCTGGGCTTTCATAACACGGTCGTCTTCGCCGGTAGCTACACCCGATTTGACTGAGCTTCTCCAGTCCGATCTGTTTTGCGCAAGACATTTCCATGTGTCGATGTCTATCTGGCAACGTTTCAGTGAGTTCTTCAGACCGTCTTTAAATCGTTTCTTTGGGTGCCCTCTCTCGCGCCATCCCTCAGCTCGCGTAGAGAAGCTTCTTTGGGAGCCGCTCGTCTAACATACGGACGAGGTGTCCGGCCCATCCTAGTCGTGCTTTTTCTAGCAGTGCATGGATGCTGGGCATGTTAGCCCTCGAGAGAACCTCGATGTCAGTGACACCATCTTGCCATCCGATGTGGCAACCTGTGTGGAAGTGGTTTAACCTCCTTGCATGTCCAGCGTATACAGTCCAGCTTTCGCAAGCGTATAGTAGGGTTGGAATGATGGTTGTATGGTAGACTTTGAGTTTGGTCTTGACGCTGATGCCACGACGTGCCCAGACCATCGAGCACATTCTACAAAAGGTGGTGCTGGCCTTTGCTATTCTGCTTGCCACCTCATCGTCTAGGCTGACAGATCTCGACAGCGTGCTGCCCAGATATGTGAATTTGTCTATGACATTCAGCGTCTGCCCGCTGACTGTAGTCTCTGGTTTTGTGTACGGCATGCCTGGTGCTGGTTGATACATGACC
The DNA here is from genome assembly GCA_036924085.1 of Ariolimax columbianus. Classification (NCBI taxonomy): domain Eukaryota; kingdom Metazoa; phylum Mollusca; class Gastropoda; order Stylommatophora; family Arionidae; genus Ariolimax; species Ariolimax columbianus. The sequence goes on from JAVGWX010000002.1 coordinate 68,949,078, forward strand.
TATGTTTTTTTTGTGGCATTTATGGTCAGGCCAAAATTTTCGCATCCGGCAGAGAACCGGTTCATTCCAACCTGCATGTTCAGTTCTGAGTTGCTCATTAGAGCGCAGTCGTCAGCAAATACAAGTTCTCTGATTATGTCGCCAGCCACTTTGGTTTTGGCCTTCATTCTTCTGGGATTGAGTAACTTTCCATCTGTGCGGTACTTTATGGGTATTCCAAGCTCCAGTGATCTAAAGCCGTCTGTCATTGTGGCTGCGAACATCATGTTGAACAAGGTCGGGGCGAGTACACATCCTTGTTTTACTCCATTTGATACTAGAAACGTTTTAGACATTGCACCGCTGTCCAGTTCACGAACACACATGCCTTCGTGTAACTGTTTCACCATGGTTATGAACTTGTTGGGGCAGCCAAACTTGGACATTATCATCCACAGCCCTCCTCTATTTACTGTATAAAATGCTTTTGTCAAATCAATAAATGTGGTGTACAAGGCCGGATTTTGTTCCCGACACTTCTCTTGTACTTGGCGAGCGGCAAAATCATGTTCACTGCTCCTCTTCCGGCTTTGAATCCACATTTGCTTTCTGGGAGGTGGTGGCTTTGTTCAAGGTGTTTGTTGAGCCTGTTTAGCAGTAAGCGCGCTAGGATCTTGCCTGCTACGGAGAGTAGCGATATTCCACGATGATTGTCGCATTCCTGACGGTTGCCTTTTCTTTTGTACAGGTGAACGATTGAGGCGTCCTTTAGCTCCTGCGGAATTTTTCCTTCAGCCCACATGTGGCAGAAGAGTTCAGTGATCCTTCTGGTGAGGGATGGGCCAGCTGTCTTATATACCTCTGCTGGTATTGCATCCATTCCTGAAGCTGTTCCTATAAATAGTGAACTGATTGCCATGTCGACTTCCTCCTCAGTAATTACTTCATCCAACGCCAGGTTCAGTTCCACCTGCGGCATTCGCCGAATGGTCTCTTCATTTATGGACGATGGGTGGTTTAGTATTTTGTAGAAGTGGTCTGCCTATCTGTCTAGAATATGAACCTTATCTGTTAGCAGTGCCCCATTCGCACTGCGAACTGGGGTATTACTAGAGGGCTGCGGGCCGTAGAGAGCTTTTAGTGCCTCGTAAAACCGTTTGATGTCATGGCGCTCGGCGAACATCCTAATTTCGTCAGCTCTTTTGCTGAGCCAGGAGTCTTGCATCTCTCTAAGCCTGGTCTGGACAGCTTTGCGAGCAGTATTGAAGGCAGATTTTGCTGCCGGAGATGGTGTGTCTCTCTGATATTCCCTGTGCGCTTCATGTTTTTTATCGAGAAGGCCCTGTACTTCCAGATCGTTCTCATCAAACCAGTCCGTATGCTTGCGCGTGAGTGGGCCAATGTGTTTAACAGCTGTATCGTAGAGTGTGTTTCTCAATGATGCCCAGTTCTCTTCGATGTCGTTCTTTTCAAAACGAAGCTCAGATAGTTTGCCCTCAAACTCTTCCTGGAAGCCTCCTCTCCTTGGTTCGTATTTCAGCTGAGAGACATTTAGCCTCCTCGGTGGTTTCTTTTCCTGGGGGTGCATTTTGGGCTAGATCTTGAAGTTTAGCTTGGCAATGACAAGTCGATGGTCGGTCCAACATTCTGCACCACACATGCTCTTCGTTACCATAGCATCCGCTCGATCCCTCACATTTAGTCAAAGCATATTTCTCTATATTTGAGAAGGTTGCATACTTTAGTTCTTTCTATTTTCAGCTGCTATTTGTCCTTTAAGGAGTACCACCTAGTGAGGGGTATTATTTTTATAATTGCTGTAACTTTATTAAAAATCTATAAATCCATATAAATGGTGAATAGGTGTTATAAAGATGATCACCCTACATCATAATATTATTTATGGTAATGCTGCATTCCAAATGTTAAATTTAAAAAGTAATTAAAATTAAAATAATTTAAAAATTTAATTTTATAAAATAAATGGCAAAACTATGCATGTAATATCACCGGTGTCATTGATCATACACACTTCATTTTTTTCGTATAATGCTCTTCAAGATAAGTTTTTCATTATATACTACAGACAAACCTACATCTTTTACGATTGTGTTTTTTATAACAATTCGAAGATTTACTCAATTTTGTTTTAAAATGTGAAACTAAATTATAATAACTCTTACACATTGTAAGATAGCTTGATTTCTATAATTCACAGCTATGGCATGGTTATCTAGAATATATGTGCAAATTTGTAGGACAATTGCTTTAAAAATTAAAAAATGTTATCACACAAACCGTCTGTACATTGCGGTTTTTGGCGAAAAGCTTAGGACACCATTTTTTACCATTTTCCGACGATTAAATACCTTGATTCCTATCGATCACCTCCAACCTGATATATAAAACCTTCATTAACTGCCTGACAATCATCAAATGACAAATCGTCTCCTCCTTTTGCAATCCTTGCATCATAGGATGCCTTAATAGCTTTTCTCTGAGTTCTGAATTTTGACCAGATTCTAGGTGGCACTCCTCTTTTAACTTTTGTCCAGAAGAGTTCAATTGGGGTTAAGTGTGAATGGTAAGGTGGCAGCCTCAAACACATATACCATGCTTTTGGATCAACTTGTCTATATGAAATATATTTTCCTTCCATGTTTATGAATATATATATAAGGAAGAGTAAGATTATGGTCAACGACCCAGATGGTATTTTAAACCCGATTATGGTCAAAGGTGAACTTCTGGAAAGTGTTGAGCGGTTCAAATATCTGGGAGCAGATATGAATGCGCCGGGATCTAGTACGGATATTCAGTCAAGAACAGCGATGGTCATGGTCGCCCTGATAAGACTGCGAATAATCTGGAAAAACAAGAAAATTAGCTTTAACTCGAAACTGACTTTGATGTTTACAATAGTCAACTCGGTATACCTCTACCCGTGTGAGACTTCGACTCTGCTGGCTGCCCTAGAACGTAAAATGTGCGCAATGGAAATGAGATGCTTGCGTAGAATTCTTGGCATTTCATATCTGGATAGTGTTACAAACGAGAGTGTTCTTGAAATTGTTAGGAACGAGCTAGGCCAGTATAAAAACATACTGACTTTAGAAAAAACAAGAAAATTGACATGGTATGGACATTTGTCACGATCGGTGGGGCTGACCAATACCATTTTGCAAGGCATTGGGCCTGGGAAGAGTGGGAGAGGGAGACCAAAACAAAAGATGGGAGGACAATATAAAAGAGTGGACGGGAAGATTTATAGCTGAAACTAATACCCTGGCGAAAAATCAAGATGTATGGCGGGAATTAATTCGACAAACTGCCTCAAAGACCTTCTAGGTTACAGGATTGATTATGATGATGATGATGATATACACATATATAAATATATACATATATATCTTTATCATGTAGCATGTTCTTTGTAGAACGTAGCTCCCATCACAGTCTGTCTGAAAGAAACTCGTTCTCTTGTCAAAACTCCAGCCTCTGCCACAGTCATACCCAGACATTCCTGGACATCTTTGTGCCATCGTCTTCTTGGTCTACCCCTTCCTCTTTTGCCTGGCACCAAACCTTCCATCACCGGTCTCTCAAGACCGTTGTGTCTCTTGATGTGACCAAAGTATTTGCATTTTCTAGCCAAAATGGAATTCATAAACCAGTTCTTCTCTATGCTCAACTCTTGCAGAATGTCTACATTTGTTTTTTTCTCTGTCCAGGGTATTTTGATGATCTTTCTGTAACATTTTGACTCGAAGGATTCGATTCTTTGTCTAGAAGTTTTGGTAATCGTCCATGATTCACAGCCATAAGTTGCCACAGGAAAAACACAGTATATATATATATATATATATATATATATATATATATATATATATATATATATATATATATATATATATATGCTAAATAAAAATGCTAATAATATAACGTCTTCAACATTTGAGAAAGCAATCATCATCATCTTGTTGTATGTCCTTTGCAGAACATTGTTCTCGTGACAGCCAACCAGTAAGACACTCAATCGCTGGCCCGCTCTCCTGTCTCTGCCACTGTCAATCACAGGCCCTCTGTAATGTCCCTTGTCTATATGTTCCTTGGCCTGTTTCTGCCTCTTTGGCCAGGTACCGTACCCTCCAGTATTGTTCATTCTAAGCAATTATGATGTTTGATGTGGCTGAAGTGTGTCAATTTCAATATTTCATTCAAATAAAGCTAGTGCGAATCAGTTACTGCTTCTAACCAGGGCTGCAGAGTTGTTTATGGGAGACGAAGAGCTGAATTGACATTAATTAGGTTTTTCTATTTGGAACTATTTTTATAGACAGAGAGTGGTGAATGATTGGAATGCATTGCCACATGAACTAGTGCAGGCAGGGACAATTAATGCATTTAAGAATAAATTGGATGCACATAGCTTTTAGAGCAAGGTAATATAAATGAAACTGGTTGTATACAGACTCTGCAGAGACTTCTAAACCAGTATAAAGACGTTAGTTAAATTAATGAAGATACAGACCTTCTGACTCACAGATAAATCTCTTTGAAACGTCACATTCTACAGCTGACTAAATTTCGAAACTTGCATGTGTCAATTATCAGTTCTACTATAATAGCTTGTTCGGGAAACAGAAATGGATATGCGGTTGGCTTTGTGGCAAGATCCTGTGAAAGGATCATTCTCAACAGTGATTGATTGTGTTCTGTACCGTGAATTTGTTTTATTTCTCTGTGTGCCGTTTCAATGGGGTTTCCCTGTGTGTCAGACGGCCTAGCTAAAGTAGACCATGGCTGACATGTCTTTTACAAATGATAGACCACTCCGGCACTGTTTAACGTCACAGATGAGTTGCCCGAATTCGCACTGAGCTCACCAATGAACATATGAATACTGTTATCGAGGTTGTGTAAAGTCAAGGAAAACATTCGCAAACACATCACTCATAACGTCCAATTGTTCGCCAGACAAGCATTTCTAAAAAATGAAGCTGTTTAATGTGCTAATATACATCGAGCAGCAGAGTTGGCCGAACAAAAGAAAGAGTAACGGCTTTTCTGGTGCCAACATCTGTTGCGACTCTTCGAACATAAAGTCAGTCACATGTTTTTCACTTATTACTGATGCTCGTTTTAGTAATAGGCAGAATATCCGGATAGATGCACCAGTTGTCGCCAGAACAAGACACATATATGCTTATCGGTTGCTGGGAACAAGACTAAAGTTTAGCAATTCAGAGATGGTTTATGTTCGCTATTCATCACTTGGCCACACTGAAAATAATTTGGTTCAACCTGGTATCACGGTAGATGGGGATTACTACAGCAACGCATGGAAGATGAGAGGCTACCAAAGGATATCCTCTACGAACAGCTGGGAATTTGAGCTAGACGAATCAGCCGTGTCACACTGCGATTCAATGACGAATGCAAGATGGACATGAAGTCATTATAAATAATAATTTCCGTCTAGGTATCTAAGGCCTCTTGCGTCCATCGACCACTACCATGTCCAACTGCTGAGGCTTGCAATCAAACTTCGTCAAGTCCTGAAGGAGAAACTGTTATCTGTGAAAGCCATGTAGATCGGTAGCGGCCACTCCCACATCTCTATCTAATCGCTGAGAGGCTGTTGTTACAAGTAACTGATTTCAACATGGCCTGGTGAGCCGGAACTTACTGGTCCAGTCGAACCACATGTCCGAACACAGACAGTCGGCGACAGATAAGAGTGTCCGAGATGGAAGGAAGACTCGTCGTTGCAGAGACATCGACATGACAGGCAAGATCGAACGACCGGTTACCGAGTGTGCGTCCTTGGTTGCGCCTGTGAAAGGCATTTAGTCTTGATATGTCCTCTCATAAGTCACGCGACATGTCATCTGTAGGCTGGGAAACGATTGCTCAAGATCGACGTCTTTGGAGACAGTCAGTTGGAAGAGGCATAGTAGCTACCGACGCTCGTAGAGGCCTTCTGGCTGCAGAGAAAGACTGAATAGATCGGGGGACACCCCGGCAAGCCAGCCTCCTGAGCTTAGTTGTAAGACCTGTGGCAGGAACTATTAATCGTGAATCCGTCTCTACAGTGAAAGAAGACTGTGTCGAAATACAGTATAAAAAGCTGGAAAGAAAACTCACAGAGCGCCACACGCATGGTCTACAGAGACTGAGACGCCGATAATGATTATGAAAACTATCGCAAAGAATTGTTGATGAAGTATCTTCTTCCAAACATGAAAGAAATGTCTTGATTCTTTATCTTCCAATAACAACTACTGCTAATCGTATGAGACATACAGTTCTGCTGCTCACTCAGGAGACTTCATTTCACCACGTTTGTGGCGACGAAATATTCAAGACCTTGATCCCGTAGACTTTGAGATTTGGAACGAATTGCATGAGAATTGTTTGACTTCCATAAGAACATTGGTAACGTGGATTAGCTAACAGAAAGAATAGAGCAGGCGAGGGGATGAGTTAAAACAAAGACCAACTAACACTCCAGAGAGTGAATGTACTGGATGCGTATATGTGTTGTAGTTGGAAACTGACATCTTCAACATCAACTGATATAGTTAAATGGAAGCAAACATCGTCTCATCGATGTCACCCAAATTTAACAAAATACGGGTGGAGTTTTCAATAAAGTTAATGGTTTTCTCGACCTCACGATGTATGTATGTATATGTGTGTATGTGTGTGTGTGTGTGTGTGTGCGTGTGCGTACGCGTGCGTGTGCGTGTGTGTGTGTGTGTCTGTGTTTCTGTCTGTGTGTGTGTCGGTGTGTGTGTGTTGTGTGGGTGGTTGTGGGTGTGGGGGTGGGTGTGTGTGTGTCTGTGTGTCTGTGTGTGTGTGTGTGTGGGTGGGTGTGTGGGTGGGGGTGTGGGGTGGGTGTGGGTGTGTGTGTATGTATGTATGTATGTATGTGTGTGTGCGTGTGTATATATGTGCGTGCGTACGTGCGTGTAGTTTCCCTAATTTATTACACCCTAGCATTATTCGTTTAGCAAAGTTCTGTTTTTGTATTTGCTGTTACAGCGTCTTTAGTCTTTTTTTATTTTAAAATAGTATTTTCACGTTTTTTAAAATCGAATCCCCAAGCTCAACTGTGCTGCTGGTTGTAAGTAAAACAAATTTGTTATTTTAGTTGGTTGGATAACATGTGCTCTCCAAATATATCTGAAACCTGCATCATTGAATAGCGTATCAACACAATTTGTTTGCATATGGTCTTAAGTTCCATTTATATATTGTTAATTAACTTTACGAAAGCAGTACGATTTTATCAAATTAGATGATGTTCTTTGATCTTTTTTTTTTTTTTTTGACGACGAAAAAATGTGATTTCTTCAAAATATACGTTTCTGTATTTGTATAAACCGTTTAATATTTGAGAGCCATGGGTGTGTTTTCAATTACCATATGGAGATCTGGTAGTTCAGTATGAAATGTATGTTTCTAGCGGACGGCGAAAAAAAGTTATATTCTAACTGCATATGCGTGTACAGGTCATTGTGTGCTTTTGTATGTTTACACAAGTGTGTGTGTCTGTGTGTGCGTATGTCTGTGTGTGCGTGTGATGTGTGTGCGTGTGTGCGCGTGTGTGTGGTTTTGTGCGCGTGTGTGTGCGTGGTGAGCTTACGTGCGCGTGTGTGCGCTTGCGTCCCTCTGTGTGCGTGTCTGTGTGCGTGTGTCTGTGTGTGCGTGTGTGTGTGTGTGCGCGCACGTGTGTGTGTATGTGTGTGTGTGTGTGTGTGTGTGTGCGCGCGCGTGGGCATGCGCGTTTATTAATTTTTAAAAATTATGTAATGAGTTTCACCAAGCGTATGAACATGACATAATGAAAACGAATATTTGTTGGTAAAAGCATACAGAAGCATACGATGCAAGGGTTTATGTGCGAGGTTTGGAGTCTTCACAAAACATACGCAGGGAAGAACACTGCTACTGACAGAACAGTGGAGCGAAGAGCCCTGAACATCTCATTGATAGGCAACATCCAATATAACAACTTCTTTGTGCTGGTTTAAAAGGTTCAGCAGAGCTTGTTTACAATCAGTTTCTTTCATCCAATTTGGTCTAAAAATAACTAGGTGCATCAAATCTATTATTGAATGCAGTAACAGTACCAATAAATCAATTAATCAACCAATCAATCAATACCTTTCAGCTCAATGTGTAATATAGGCCCTCAATCAACAACTTCCAAGTATGTCCACTATCATCTTCACATACATAGGTCAAATCTGGTGCTCCTTACCCCACGTTAAACTCCAGTTCACTTCTCCAAGTTTGTTTAGGTCTGCCCATACTTTCATGCCCTGTAGGTTCCAGAAATGTGACTGTATTGCAGTGCCGTGTGTCTTTTTTTAATAAAGTATACGCTATCTAGTACCAATGTCTTCTCTTTACGTTACCTTCCACTGATATCTGACTAGATCTTTACAGTAGCTGGGCGTTAGTGACCTTATCATACCATTGCTAACCATGTATTCTGCGTAGGAATCTGTTTATATTGTGCCTACTTTGTAAGCGACAGTGTTGTCCTCCGAGCTTCTTAGTTACCGAGCAGTATCGACTTTACATCCGTTTGGATATTTTGTATCTTCGTGTCGTACTTGATTTCTTTAGTGTTCAATAATGTTTATCAATGCATCATTTCGATTTCGTAATTTGTTCAGTATGAAAGCGAGAATGGATTACCTTTTCAATACGAAATGTTGTTGTCTTACGTGTGGGGCAGGTCTTGCCAGTGCGTAGCGTGTCCATGCACGCAGGCGGCAACATTCTTAAGACGACCGGAGCAGCATGTTTATTTTGCACTTGAAAAGAAAACAATTAAAGTTGTTTACTTGTGCACGCCTATTGCCTGTTACTTAAATGTTCTCTGGTTTTGACTCACTGTACAGAACGTTCTGAGATCCGATCTTGAGTAGGATGGCAGGACAGTAGGCAGGGAGTGACACTGACTGATTAGGTGGAGCGTTACACTTGGGGGCCGGGTTTCTAGCAGTCACAAGAACAGTTCGCATGCCAGATTCTTTTGATTTTTTTTTCGATTTTTTTTTTGCGTTCGCCTTATTTCTCTAATCCCCCAAGGCGGTGTGCGTTGCACTGTGGTTTGGTTTTATTTTGCGCCTGTCGGCCCAGTACATCCGACTTCAGCATGCATTTTACGAAAGGGTCTGCTTCCTCCTGCATTTTTTTAAGGGTTTCCTTCCCCGGGGAAACGGCCGGTGCTGTGTTGGGAATAGAACTCAGCACCTTCTGGTTGTGAGCCGTGCCACTTAACCACTAGGCCACGCTGTCCTCATGCCAGATCTGATTAGTGCTATACTGTGCTTGCGCCACTAACCCACGGCAACAGACTTTTGACTTTAACAAAAGTTAAATGTAATATATGTATGAAGGATTGGAAGCTATCGGTGTCGATGCTTTTGCCTGCAAATAATAAACTTGATCGGAATGTGTTTTCCTTGTGTTTATTTATTTTAGTTTGTATACGTAAGTAAAGATAAAAATAGGCTGAGACAACAATCGGACACGTCACTCCAGCTGAGACGGTAGCCAAGGGGGAAGAATGGGTCCACGCTGGTGATAGGATGATAGAGTAACAGAGAGTCATCATAACCTTAGGCAAGGAATGCAGAGAACGGAGCAACGGGAGAGCAGAGCATGAGGTAAATAAGCTGATAACTGAGAACACACAGGAGAGTGACGCTGTTATATACGTTAAGTGGCGGGTTGCAGTAGCTTTACTCACATCCCGAGCTTGCGGATGAAGGTGGACCGGAGTCCTCCAGGCGGTTGTGCTATGCTTGGCTTCATCTACGTATCGCTCACTACTATGGGGATCACGTCGAACCTCACCTTGTTAGCCAGACTGTTGTCCTCGACAACCGCCGGTTTAGAGGACGACCAAAGAGGAGGTCAGGTGAGGGTCTCGGCCAGTATATTATTAATATTGTCTGATCAGTGTGTTTTGCCTGACCAGACGTTAGCCTCATCGTCCCCAGCAAAGACGTAAACTGATATTTATTTATTATTATTATTATTATTATTATTATTATTAGTATTACTATTAGTATTCTTATTATTAGTATTCTTATTAATATTCTTATTATTAGTATTATTATTATTCAGCCCGTAACCTGAAAGGTCATTGGGGCAGATTGTTGAACAAGTTCCCGCCAATCCATTCGATTTTGTGCCAGGATATTTGTTGTAGCTATGGACATTCCCGTCTAATTCTATGATGTCTTCCCATCTCTTTTTCTGCCTTCCTCTCTTACGCTTCCCAGGTACAGTAACTTACAGGACCGACTTGGTCAACCCAGACGATCTTCAAACATGACCATACTACGTGAACCTTATTGTGTTTACCAAACTTGATAGATCTTTGAATGATGAGACCGCGGTCGAGCGACAAGATAGCTGCTGGTATCATTATCTCTCGAATCATTTCCATTAGACTTAATCATTTCCATCAGACTTAATCATTTCCATCGCATTTAATGCTTTCATCATACTTAATCATTTCCATTAGACTTAATCATTTCCATCAGACTTAATCATTTCTATCACATTTAATGCTTTCATCATACTTAATCATTTCCATTAGACTTAATCATTTCCATTAGACTTAATCATTTCCATCACATTTAATGCTTTCATCATACTTAATCATTTCCATTAGACTTAATCATTTCCATCAGACTTAATCATTTCCATCACATTTAATGCTTGCATCATACTTAATCATTTCCATTAGACTTAATCATCTCCATCAGACTTAATCATTTCCATCAGACTTAAAGTATGGGAATGATAAAGTATGATGGGAATAATTACTCTGCGTATAAAAGTCGGGGTCTGGCCAAATGTTCTGGTATAGAGCTGGGGATCAAGATGCTGAGCAGCGCATGAGCAGCAGTTGTCAGCGATCCATAGCTGACTGCTATCGTCAGGGCCAGCGAACCATAGCTGCCAAGACCCTTCTACACCTCCACACGGTGATCCTGGATAACAGTCTGCAGCAGGGCAGACTGGCTAAGGAGAAGGGATCCAAGAGGGAATGCTAACCCGGTACTCAAAAAAAGCTGGCTGAAGTCGGATGTGTTGGACCGAAAGGTGCAAATATCGCAGCCAAGCTGTAAACTACGACACAACGCATTCCGTTCTCTGGATTACATTCTGCTACTTAAGCCCTTTCAGGGTTTGGTAGTGGGAGATTAATAACGAACGAAGAAGAAGAAGAAGAATTCCCATCAAGGGTTTATCATTTCGTTCTGACTTTATCATTGCCTTCTGACTTATTCATTTGTATTCCAACGCTTGTACTTTGAATATTTGTATTCAAACAGGCATGTTAATATATGTAGCCATGTTGTCGAATGCTTCGACTATACGTAGTAGATATTTTACACTTCCTCCGTCCGTACAACATCCGTTAAGTCTACTGGTTTCGATTTCTAACCGCCATTGGATTTTTAACGTGCTCGAAACTGACACAGGAGTCTGATCTCACTATCCAAAGATCATGGTAATTTTTACCAAAAGATCCATGTGAAAAAATACCGGTGTTCACCGTGATTCGAACCGACGACCCCTGCAACCACCAGAGGCGGATACCTTGCATCCGACTCATTGTTGTAATATTCATGTTCATATTTTGAAACATATAAATTGCCAGTAACACTTTTACAATAATTTAAGGAAACATTCAAGTACAAAACTGCGACCCTCAAATGGTACTGCTTCTTTAACTTTTTTTTTTTTTTTTTACATTATCGCCATAGAGTACAAACGTCATCTATCTAACTTCAGTCCACTTATGGTAAACGTCTAACGTCGTGGGGAGTTGTGACCTCATTTGTTTCATAGTTTTTATATTTTTGTTCCTATTTATTTTTTTTTCATTTTGGTTTTTGTTTAGGTAGGTGAAAATCCACTAGTGACTTGCCAGGTTAATCCCAGCATCTGTTAGCCCCTGGAATATACATTTGCCTATTTTGGAGACTGTTTGAGGTGGAAACGTAAATTAGATCAAGGTAGAACCGCAGCCTGTCAGGCGCCATCTAAGCGCCGCTCCGCTAACCACATAACTAAGACCTGAAGTTATAGCCACATAGTCCCCTTTATTTGCGACATGTTCTCTGTGGGGCGAATACCACTAGAATAATTTTAGTAGATTTTTTTACTTGAATTTTGCCCGAGAAGCGGCCGTTAAGGTCTACTATTTTGTGATGTCCAAATGCTAAGGTATTTTTAGCATGCGTGCCACTGTACACGGGTGTCCGATCTCTTTAATCAGAGATCAGGGGAAATATTTACAGGATGATCCACGTGAAAAAATTCCGGTCTCCACCGTGATTTGAACCCGCGACCTCCAGTACCCGAAGATACCACCTTATCTCGAGACTAGAGGAACTAAAACGCTAGTCCAGTCAGTCACAAAATACTGACCAAGACATTGAATCAGGGTCAATACACGGAACAAAACTACAATCTCTCTACCATGTAGTGTTCCCTGGAAACAATGATGCCTGGCTGACGAGATGTGGATCGATGTGATCCCGTAGTAGTGAGCGCCACGCAGATGAAGCTGAGCATAGCACAAGCGACTGAATGACTGCGGTCTACTCTCATCAGCATGCTCGGGATGTGAGGAAAGCTACTACAACCCATCACTTAACGTCCTTTTCATGGCGCACAAAAGTGTAAACTTACTAAATATGTGCATTAATCAAGAAGAACGAGAACCTTGAGATCACAGGTTGCCCCCGCTTATCTGTTCACCTCTGTGTAGTCTTGCTGTGTTTTAGCTTTAATAACAGGTCTTAGCTGTACAGGCAATATATAGGTAGGAGCTTAGACAATCATTTATTTGTTTCTTCTTCTTAGGATTTGAGTCAGTGCAGCTGAACTCAGTCCCGCTAGAATTTGAGTAACCAAATAGAACTACGGCGTAACCCGACGTAAATTTCACCTGGAATGATAGTGATTAGTGAGACATAGACTTGTTGCCGCCGACAAACCCGCGTCGTCTGGAAACCACGCGAATAGGATGGGGGCTAACGGCAAGCAGACGAATAAAAACGCGCGCGGTTTTGGAAATCATGTGAGCTGGGAGGCAGATCGAATATAAATCCCGGCATAGATGCGTGAGAATCATCACAACAGAGTACTTGAGCTAGATAGAGAGAGAGAGAGAGAGAGATGTACTTTTGGGAGAGAGAGGTACTTTGGGGAGAGAGAGAGGTACTTTGGGGAGAGGCGGTCAGTGGGGAGTACGCGGCAGAGAGGAAAAGACAACTTCAGACATTACGGGACAATACTTCAGAGTGAGAGGTACTTTTGAGAGAGACGCTCAGTGGAGAGCAGGTGGTGGAGAGAAAAGACTTGACTTCAGATATAACATGAGATAGACGATGTGATTTGTTGTTTAGTCGACGGAGAGAGTCAGTCGAGATAGACACACATCAGTCAAGGTAACTAACTTAATTTTATGTAGTGGTCGTAATTACAGTCTGCAGTAGCTTATAGAGGCAGTCTTCTAGTCATCCCATTCATCATATTGACGCAGTCCTACTGATCAAGTCGACATCACCTTGATCATGTGAATGTAAGTCGTGGGTCGCAGCTAGAGGCAGTTATGCAGTGATCCCATGGATCATATTTCATGCAGTCTATCCTGACCACGTTGAGACCACTTTGATCTACCGCCGACAAACAGGAACAAGACCATGAACGTCATAATCTTGATTCAGAACCTAAGAACTTTACCATCAGCGACAATCCGCAACTAAGTTCGATCGCAGCATGTCAGATCAGCAGACCAGATTAGGTGAATATGATATCGTGAGGTAAAATGGCGAGAGAAAGAATGTTAAGTTTTTAGAGAGTTAATAGTTGGCAGTGTTTCTTAATTAAATAATCTGTTGTATTGTGTTTATATATAGTGTTATTTGAATTTGTTTAGAGTGCAATAGAATAAAGCTGACCCCTTTACCGTCTGCGACAGAGCTCCATCAAATCAAACTGCCCAGGTACACTTTGGTGGGTCGTTTTCCTGTTGAAAAGCCAGCTTTCTTTTCGTCTCTCTTCCATCATTGAGAGCGTTTTTTGTGCCGTTATCCATTCTTTGCGCTAGTGTTGTGCTTTTTACCCGAAATTCTCCGCACACTTTTATTTATCTTTTATCTTTTGTAGCTGTTCCAATTTTTCGTAAATGACAGCTCCTTTGTCTAGCAGTCCTATAGCTAGAGATTTATTGCATTGTGTAGGGTTCTCAAACTATGTGAAGCGGCACCCGGTGGTACCGCGACTAGTTTACAGGAGTGCCGCCAAACATTCCAATATTTGCACTGAAATGACACCGAAGCGCACTGCAACTGATATTGTTGTTATTGGTGTTGTTGTTTGTATCCCATAACTGCTGAGCAAGCCTGCGTAGCAAACCCCACTGTTTGCCCTGGCGGTTATTCTAACTTAGAATATTCTCACACTCATCCACATTATCATGACCATACTCAGTAAATGACATATCACACAGCAGGTGGCATATTTAATATATCATACTCATATCATAGAATGAGTAGAGAAATTACAAACACAATATAATACATATCTTAACTAAACATTCTACTAAAACGGGAATTGTAAGCATTAGCTCTTGATGGAATTCCCAACTATCTAAAACCCAGTTCTATTGCCTTGCAATTACATCACACACACATCGCCATAACTGCGTCTTCAACACGCCTTATCAAATACTCTTCCTCATTGAAATCCCTTCAGGCGGGCGATCTCGACATACTCGTTCACAATGTGTCCTTGCTTACAAACACACGTTCAGATTATCTATTAATGCAAAACTCACACACCCAATTGAGCGATCCTGTTCTATCACTAAACATTCGTCCAACAGTCTATCAATCGCTCCTCTACCTAAGTCGGTGTGTTAAACATACTATCCACATTCAGTCTCTCTCTCTCTCTCTCACTCTCCTCCATACAGCCTCTCTTTCTAGCCTCTCTCCATCCCTCTATCCAGCCTCTCGAGCTAAACTTTGTCTCGAGTTATATATCCTCAAGCAAGGCCAGAGCTTGACCAATCGATCTCAGGTGATGGCCATCTGCAGTCCCATTGGACGAAACACTTTGCACACCTGTCACTCATTCTCTCGCAGCAAGCCCCGCTGCCAATTTCGTCTGTCAATCAATCTCCCCCTACAAAAATCGGAAGGCCAGTGGTCAGTTTCTACCTGTCCACATTCCTTAACCCAACTCTGTTCTCCTTTGCTGAGACGGTGAGTGACCTTGACATGCATTCAGGTAGCTTTAAGCTTTAACATGTTCAGGCATCCTAAACTCCCCTTGCTCCGGCTGGAACTGTTACACCTGTTCTTGGCAGCTAAATGTCATTCTTATATAGGTACAGGAGAACTTGAAAAGATTACAAAACTGCAATCCATGACCGACAGAAGAGACTGCAGAGCCCAGCTGCAGTCAGAGAAACTCCGAAGACTGACGGACCATCCAATGTACCAGAGGCTAAACAATTTGGGAACTGGGAAACTAAAGCGGAGAAACTTTGCAGAAATAGCCAAAGCAAAGATGCACGAAGATCCCATAAACGCACTAACAACACCAAAACCCATCACTACTGTACGAAAACCTACTTGGAGGCAGGATATATTTCCAGAGGTGGTAGAAAATATACCAGGTATTGCAAACAAAAACTGCCAGACCGAAAAAGAAAGGAGAGACACTACCTTAAGCTTCATAACGAAAAGCTACCCAAGCATGGACTGGACCCATGCATACACCGACGGTTCTGTAACAAACACTACACAGAACGGAGGGGCAGGAGCATTCCTGAACCTACCAAATGGCAGAAAAATAACACTGTCATTCGCTACTGGTAAGTACACGAGCAATTTCAGAGCAGAGGCAGAGGCACTGAGGGCGGCAGTGGAAGAAATGGCAACACACAGTGAAAATGAGAGCCATATAGTCCTGCTGACAGATGCTCTCGCCGTAGTCACAGCGCTAAAAAGCCAGAAAAACACTGAGCTTAATGACTTAAGAGCAGCACTCTGCAAACTGTGCCAACAGTCCGCACCAAAAAGGGTAGTGGTACAGTGGGTTCCGTCACACTGCAACATCCAAGGCAACGAGGAGGCAGACAGACTGGCAAAAGAAGGTGCAAGGCTACCACAAATAGATACCAGTATGACGTACGAAGAGTCAAAACGGCTTATCAAAGCCAGGTACATGTCCAAATGGGAAACCGAACATACTGGTTACACCAAAAACGATGCCTATTACCAGTTGAACCGAAGAGAGCAGGTCGTTGTCTTCAGACTTCGCACTGGCCACAACAGACTGAGGTACCACCTCTTCAACAAATTGAAGATAGGGTGTACCGACGAATGCCCGTGCGGTACTGGTAAAATGACCACTGAACATCTGCTGCAGAACTGCCCGACATACGAGGATCAGAGAGAGCAGATGTGGCCATTGCCAGTGGAACTGCAAGACAAGCTCTATGGTAGTGGCGAGAGTCTCAGGATGACCGCCGCTTTTTTCGAGAAAATAATGGTTACTGTCTGACTGTGTACGCAGAAGAAGAAGAAGATATAGGTACAGGGCTTCTTCAGTTGTTTGACTGCTCCATACGGTGTGTTGGCAATTGTCGGCAGTGCTTGTAAGAATCTTTTCCTCATGTCCGCAAGCGCCGTGCACTCAATGAGTAGGTGTCGAACTGTTTCATCAGGATGAGAGCAATGTATACACAAGGGCAGGGATTGATGCGGTTCAAGTGGCTTTTTACTTTCGTATGTCCTGTCGGTATGTTCGGAACTGGAAGATGAGATTTTGATCTCTTCTATGTAGTTTATTTATGTCATCGTTACTTTTTGACTGGGTCATTTTGCTAAATACACTACGACCAATTGTTCCCGACCCCCAACTGTTCATTTAGATTTCCCGGGTATTATTCTTAATAATTTCTTTTAATGTGTGGTTACTGCAGGGTCTATCCAAATGTTGTTTTGAGGCTCTTGTTTTTTGCTAATCTGTTCCCTAGTAGCCCACTATGTCTAGGGATCCATTTCAAGGTGACATTTATCCCGTGGGCAGTGATGATGTTCTTGATCGCCCTAGCCACCAAGAACTGCAACTGTTAGTAGGTTTATTTTCTGAATTGGGGTGCCGTTGAAACATCTTTGGTACACTAATAGTGTGATGAGACTACTGTTCAAGATTTCCCTCCAAGCAAAATAGCAGACGATAAATAGTATCTTCATCCCAACCCTGTGCTACCAGTGCCAGACATAGACATTGAATAAGGCACAGGAACGAAAATTAGCCACCTGCGAAATGCGGTGCCTACAAAAGTTCATTAGCAACCCCAGAAGAGACAGAATCACAAATACGAGTATGTGGGAGAAGGTTGGAACAATTCCCTGCCTACAGGACATCGAGCAACAGAGAATGAATTGGTTTGGCCACATTGTTAGAATGCAACCAGACCACATTGTTCATGCAAACTTCTACAGGAGAACATCAGGAAGAAAGGCGAGAGATAGACCGAGGAAAAGATAGATAGACGGCATAAACGAGACCTACCGTAAAATGAGGGAAAATCTTACTCAAGACAAATACATACCACGACACTGGGCTACAACCCGGCAGAAAGTGAGACGACACTGGGCTACAACCCGGTAGAAAGTGAGACGACACTGGGCCACAACCCGATAGAGACGACACTAGGCTAACTCCTCCCGGTAGAGACGACACCTGGGTACAACCAGGTAGAAAGTAGGACGACACTGGACTACAACCCAGTAGAGACGACACTGGGCTACAACACAGTAGAAAGTGGGTCGACAAAATAAAAAGAAGATGGGGGCGATGGATCGAAACAGTTTGGGAACCACTGGCTTAGTGTGATACAGAGCTCCTTTTTCCTTTTATTTCAATTAAGACATTCCACATTATAGCAAGGCAAGTTGATTTATGTGGTGCTGTTCTTTCGTAGTTTAAGTTAACTTTGACCATCATAAGAATGAGGTCTGAAGCCATATCCGCTGCCTGACATGATGTTAAGATTGCCAACATATCATATATATGCTGATAAATGTCGGTTCTGCACCTCTCTAAGATCTGCGCCTTAAACAGCTGCCTAACCATATGTTACGATAATACTATCATCTTTGCCTAGTTAGCCTATTACTAACGCCAGAACTGTGTATCAGTCTAAACGTTTGTATCTGTTCCCCGCAAGATTTGTGTACCTATCTCAGACCAACCAGCGCTTGTCTCTGCGATAACTCGCCACATTTCGTTTATTGATCCGGGCAACTGTTTACCATTCACACCTGTAATCCGTTAACACCTAAAACGCTTACAATATGTACAGGTATCTGGGGTGTTTGTCACAACTCTCTCTCGTACCTAACGAAACGGTGAATAAGCTGGAAACGCGCCAGGCGTTAAGCCATAGCACCATAGCACCCTAATATATGTTTTGGGAAAATGCAACCAGTTATTCTATTTTAATATTTCTTTCAGTTTGTTTTTTAGAATATTAGAATAGCATATTTATATTCTTTTGTAGAGAAATGGTTCTGTTATGTGAAAGAAATTGGTATCTTTGTGATGTAATATATAGGTTTTTTTCTTGGTACGATCGCTTCTCTACGTACGGAAATTAATGGTACTTAACCATATGTTCAACAAGTTGCTTATACCATAACAGCCAAATATGCTGACAGTTGTGTGCATGTATGTATATGGTCCACCGGGGTCTTTGTCTATGACAAGGACAAGAACAGCACCACTGACCCACAGAGAGCATGTCGCAAGAGGCCACTAACTGTATGATATGGCGTAACACCGGCCATGGTTTGGTGGTTTAGAGCAGCATAGATGGCGCCTAACAGGCTGCGAGTCTACTTTCCTCGAGTGTTTGAGCATATTGTTGTTATTGTTACGTATCCAGCAGCATCTGGGCTCTTGCCCTTCCTCCCAATGCCATGTAATGATATCTACGTGTGTGTATCAGCTGTTGTCTAGTGTCATACAAAGTGTTCCATGTATTTGGCCGCGGAGGAAGAAGCATTTTCCTACAATCGTTGAGCGCCGAGCACTCAAAGAGATGATGATCAACGGATTCGTATGGGTGTGTACACAGCTGGCACTCAGGAGTGTGTTCTGATTGGATTCTGTTCAGGTGTTTGTTTAGTGGGATTTGGTGGGTTCTCAGTCGGAAAATGGTGCTCTGATCATTGCTTGTGAGTTGATTTACACTGTCATTTGTACTGGGACTTGCCATATGTCTGTATATGTCTTTTCCCATGTATCCCGTAGCCCATCTGTTCTGCGAAATTTCTTTGTTTACTGTTCTTATTAGCTGCCTGTCTGTTTGTAAAGTTGTTGCTGTGTGTTGGTGTTCTTGTCTTGATCCCTCCTTTGCTAGTCTAATAGACTCGCACATCGATTAACCTACTTGTTCCAACGCAGCGGAGTAATACGCTCTTCGAGTCTAGTCCGCAAAGCAGGAAACTCTCTTCCCGGTTACATCCAACTCGTACCAGAACTGGGACCTGCACTGGAGCATCCGCTCCTGCAGCAGTGTACGTCAAATAAGAGCTAAGAAATATATATATACTGTTCCAGGGAAGAAGGACTAACATCTGGTCAGGCAAAATATACTGATCAGATATGTTAGGCAGGTTCAGCCAAAACATGATGGACAAGACCCTCGCCTTAGCTTCCTCGTAGCCCTTCCTGGAAACGGACTGTTTTCATGGCAGCATGGCTAACAAGGTGAGGGATCGACGTGATCCCCGTAGTAGTGAGTGACACGCAGATGAAGCAAACTTAGCACAACCGCCTGGAGGACACTGTCTACCTTCATCAGTACGCTCCGGATGTGAGGAAAGCTACGACAACCCACCTTCTAACGTTTTTTTAAGGGCGAAAAAAAAGAATAATCCTACTAAATGTGAGCATTTAACAAAATCCATTGCCTCTTTTCATCTTGTTAGACGATAGTAATCCTGCTTTGAACAAAAAAGGCGAGCTACTACAGTCCATGACGGTAACGAATGTGACTCGTAAGACCAATCTGGACAGTGAATCGTTTTCCACAGTGTGTGCAAGGAAAGTCAGGACCGTTTGCGGCATCGCATGGTGGGGCGTGTCTTCACAAACTCTGAGTCTTTAGCCTATCAGCAATCAGCATTTCCTTTGTCTGTATCCCATGCTTAATCCTACCCTTCCATGTAACACGATCCATGGTTTCCTGTTCCTATGACTCCAAATCGATTCATGCATCATTCATATCCCGCTTGCATACACCCTTGTACCGAAGTAGTGGCCGGCCCTGAGACCTTTTCCCCAACTGTAATTCCCCATAGAGAAGATATTTTGGTATTCTGCCATCATCCATCCTCCGAATGTGTCCCAGCCATCGCAGCCCTCGAAGACTAAGTATGGAAAAGATTGTGACAGTGTCTGTTCTCTCCAACACGTCTGCGTTGGTGATCCTGTCTTGCCATCCAACACCCAGGATTATCCACAGGCACCTCATGTGATAGCTGTTTAGTCGCCTCTCCTCGTGCATGTAAGTAGACTATATCTTACTGCCATGTAGAATTGTGCCGAGGTCACAGGCCTGATAAACAAGTGTGTGTTTTTTTATTCCACAACAACAATATATACATTTCCGAGGTAAGAGTGTGAAAGATTAAGCTGACTGTAACAATCGCCGTCTACAGCAACTGAACATGTAGCAATGGTCCCAATTCTTTAGTATGTGACTCGTTTTTTATTCAGTAGACGCAACTTTGCATGAAGGTTATGTTGGAAGTGCGCGTACATTCTGCCAGCCAACATGTATTACTTAGACACCACCAATGTATGGACGGTCAAGATATGTCACGTGGACACCACCAATGTATGGACGGTCATTATATGTCCCGTGAGCACCACCAATTTATGGGCGATCATGATATGTCACGTGGACACCACCAATGTATGGACGGTCAAGATATGTCACGTGGACACCATAAATGTATGGACGGTCAATATATGTCACGGGGACACCACCAATGTATGGATGGTCAATGTATGTCACGTGGACACCACCAATGTATGGACGGTCAAGATGTATCACGTGAACACTACCAATGTATGGACGGTCAAGAAATGTCACGTGGACACCACCAATGTATGGACGGTCATTATATGTCCCGTGAGCACCACCAATTTATGGGCGATCATGATATGTCACGTAGACACCACTAATCTATGGACGGTCAAGATATGGCACGTGGACATCCAATGTATAGCCGTCAAGATATGTCACGTGGACACCACCAATTTATAGACGGTCAAGGTGTATCACGTGAACACTACCAATGCATATACGGTCAAGAAATGTCACGTGGACATCACCAATGTATGGACGGTCATGATATGTCACATGGACAGCACCAGTATATGGACGGTCAAGGCGACTGTTGAGATTGTGCTGATGAAAGTGACTATGGCGACAAGGAGAGTTAGAGCAAGAAGTAAACAGAAACACACCACGACATTTTGTGATGGAAATGATCGCTCATATTCAGACAAGATGATGAGGACAGTGGCAAAACATGGACAGATGATAATGGTCAGTGTGACATAACATGGGCAGTAGGTACTGGTCAACTTGACATAGTATGGACAGTAGATACTGGTCAACGTGATATGGCATGGCCAGTAGATACAGGTCGGTGTGACATGGCATGGATAGTAGATACTGGTCGGTGTGACATGGCATGGATAGTATACTGGTCGGTGTGACATGGCATGGATAGTAGATACTGGTCAACGTGACATGGTATGGACACTATATACTAGTCAACGTGATATTACATGAACAGTAGATACTGATCAACGGGACATGACATGACGAAGCCAGGTGTCAGCAATAATTGTGTAGCCCTTCAAAAACAAGAAGGTCTGTGGTAACATGGTCGCCTATTTTAGTCAATATGTTGCTTAGTGAAGATATTTGAATGTTTGCTTGTGTGTATTTGAATGAGTTATGTTGTGTGTGTGTATATATGTGCGTGTATGTGTGTGTGTGTGTGTGTGTGTGTCTGCGTGTGTGTTTGTTTGTGACTGTGTTTCTGTTTGAGTGTGTGCGTATATGTTACAAAGACATTCAACGATCTTCCTTTCAAGATTGGATATGTGTGTGTGTATGTGTGTGTGTGTATGCGTGTGTGATTTTAACAAAGACATTCACAAAGAAGTTGGGCATTGCTACTCCTAGCTGTATTGCAATAGGTAGCTTCTTAGAGGACTTTCCACAAAAAAGATTAATGAGTCCATCTCCACCTCATTGGTCAGTCTGCTTGCTTGAATATTGTATTTTTGTTCTAATTGTTGTTGTTGTTGTTCTTTTTGTTGTTGTTGTTGTTATTGTTGTTGTTGTTGAATACTCACATACTGACCACACAGAAAATGATGCCTATTACCAGTTGAACAGAAGAGAGCAGGTCGTGGTCTTCAGACTCCGCACAGGCCATAACAGACTGAGGTACCACCTATTCAATAAACTGAACATAAGTGGCACTGACGAATGCACCTGTGGTACAGGGAAAATGACCGCTGAACATCTACTGCAAAATTGCCCGACATACGAGGACCAGAGAAAGCACATGTGGCCATCACCAGTGGCAACACTAGACAAGCTCTATAGCAGTGTCGACAGCCTCAGGATGACAGCTGCTTTCTTCGAACAAATACAAGTTGACGTCTGACAGCGTACGAAGAAGAAGAAGAAGAAGAAGAAGAAGAAGAAGAAGAAGAAGAAGAAGAAGAAGAAGAAGAAGAAGAAGAAGAAGATTACTCACGATGAGTAAGTTTACTCTTTTATGCGCCCTGAAAACAGTGCTAAGTGGCGGGTTGCAGTAGATTTCCTTACATCTCCAGCGTGATGATGAAGGTGGACTATGCTGCTCCAGGCAGTTGTGGCCTTCATCTACATGCCCTTCACTACTATGGGGATCACGTCGACCCCCCACATCCTTAGTCAGACTACCGAGAAGCAGCATGTTCCCAGGAAGAAATACGTGGAATATGTGGTTGGCGGGGAAGTGGGTGGGGGGGGGGGAGGGGTGGAGGTTAGTCAGAAAATTCACCTGACCCTGGCTATCATTGTCTAATCAGAATGTTTTTTCTTGGAGGTGGCTTGGTCAATTTGCCTAATTCTAGATCTCCAACGTTTGGAGAAAACGTGATGTGTGGGAAAACAACTGGCACCTACATGTTCAAGACTACCTTTACATGCTGCATATGTTGAATAGGATTGTGCACCAGTTGTGTGCAATAGAGTCAACTCCGGACTCACCTTTGAATTGCAACACGTGAATGACTGCTGTTATCAGTATCGCTTGCAGGGGACGGCTGTCACAGTAGGGGCAGCGATTATTCACTGATAGTTCTTTTAGGCCTGCATTCAAATCAAATCTGTTCAGCTCCCTGTGGAATAAGTCTCTAACAAAAAGACCCTACGTTCTACCCGGTGACATCGGTTCTAGTCTGCCCATGCTCTTCTTCCTGTTTCATTTACGTTGAGCACATGAGCTGCAGCGGTCAGCGACCCATAGCTGACTGCTAGCGTCAGGGTCAGCGACCCATAGCTGACTGCTAGCGTCAGGGTCAGCGACCCATAGCTGACTGCTAGCGTCAGGGTCAGCGACCCATAGCTGACTGCTAGCGTCAGGGTCAGCGAACAAGAGTTGCCAAGACCCTTCTACACCTCTACGTTGTGATCCTGGATAACAGGATGCAAAAAATCCGACTGATTAAGGAGAAAGGATCAAAGAGGGAATGCTAACCCGGTACTCAAAAAACGCTTGCTGAAGTCGAATGTGTTGGAACTATAGGTGCAAATATGGCAGTCAAGCTGTAAACTACGACACAACGCAATCCGTTCGCTGGACTACGTTCTGCTACTTAAGCCCTTTTCATGGTTAGGATGCGGGAGTTTGAGAACGAATGAAGCCAAACCATTTACGTTTTTGAAAATATACAAATTAGCAGTTAAGATACCATGCCGCTATCTTTCCATCTAGTCATCTTTGACAGAGAACCTTCTTGGATGATCGACTTGTGCTGTTTTTTGTTGTTGTTGTTAGTGTGCTTGGCGACGTTTGTTGATACTTACAATTTATACAGCATGAGGAAACGAGCTTCGTGCCAAACCTTACAACATGCCTGGCTGGTTACAGTGTTGCTATTCTCTTTTCCCATTTCAGGCATGGCAACAATATTTGTAAACAAAAACATGTCTGTTCAGTTGTTTTAACTGCTGTTTGTTTGAATAACAGTGTAGTTGTGGCCACTTTGTAGTTGTGACTAATTTTAGGATCATGCGGCTTTGGACAACTCCCTGATGAGTTTTGGTTTTCCTTTTTCTTGTGGAGTTGTCTTTTCACTTCTCTGTGGTGAAAAGAGCTTTTTTTTTACACACTCTGATTTGGATCTTTAGGATACATTTCCATTTAAATTGATCCGCAGCTTTGTATTTCCAAGATGTCAGATCCATATCTAGTGCTTTCATGTCCCGCTTTCATGTCCCGCTTACACGCGGCTTTGAACCTCACTTGTGATCGGACAATGGTTCTTTTACCAGCTGTCCATATAGAATATATTTGGGGTGTAAGTGTCTTCCGTGTTACGAACATGACCAAACAATCGCAGTTTTTGCTGCCTAATGTTAGTACACATACTTGGGAGACCAGTCCGAGATCGCACATATGTGGTTGTCCGTCCTCATGAGTCGACAAGGATGGATTTCAGGCACCGAAGGTGATAAGATGCTGAGCCTTTGCTCTTGTGGGCATAGGTCATCCACATTTCATTTGGATATAGGAGCGTACTGGCGACACAGGCATTGTAAACGCTATTTTATAATATTTAGATCAAATATACATATAAATCAATAAATATATATACATGTAGATATATATATATAATTTTTGTTTTGCGTTCGCCTTATTTCTCTAATCCCCAAGGCGGTATGCGTTGCACTGTGGTTTTTATTTTGCGCCTGTTGACCCAGTGCATCCGATTTCATTATGCATTTTATGTAAGGGTCTACTTCCTTCTGCATTTTTTAAGGGGTTCCTTTCTCAATGTTACGGCTGGTCTGTGATGGGGATCGAACCCATCACCTTCTGGTTGTGAGCCGTGTCCCTTAACCACTAGCCCACGCCGTCCCCTTACATATATATATATAATAGTCAAGAACTTACATCTACCTGAGGTTAGTGTAACATCTACAAGAAGATAATTACTAATTGTCAAGGAACCTCCATTTTTGTTTTTATGTCTTCGTAAACTTTCGAAAAACAACATTTGCCGTACTTTGTGAGAAAACAAATTGGCTGACGGACAACATTGATTTTGAAAGACATTGCCTCCACCATTTGTAACACACCTCACGAGACTACGTGACCTAAACAAGCATATTTCTACCAGATAATCGCTCCCGTGTAGCCTGGTGTCCATCTGTCTGGCGCCAATTAATTGGAACGATAAATGAAACAATGACAATCCTCTGTGAGACAGCAAAAGAAGAAGTTGCCGAACTTCAGGACTGACAAATCCATCTTCTAATCAAGAAAAACAAAAACAAAGGATAATTAACGAGCCCATGTTTTGATCGATATTTTAGCAAGTGCTCCAGACAAAAGATAGTGGCTCATTCTACGTCTGGCAGTCGCAGTATATTTGCGTGTTGCAGGGGCGGAGACATAAGACTGAAATAATATTCCACTTGTGATTAAATTAATTACGTTTTCTGACGTTCTGTGGATCGAAAATGTCTTTGTTTACGAATAAGCAAATCGTCCAGCTAGTGTGTTAAGGTTTGTGTTCGTGTCTGTATGTTTAAAACGAATGGGGAAAGGAGTTCGTGCTTGAAAGATTATGATCTTTAAAAGGTACAATGTAGTTCTCGTCTGTTACAACATTTACTTTACAGAATACAGATTCAGTCAGTTAGTTTTCTTTAGTTAGTTTTCTTTTCACTTGTGCTGTTGGGCAACATTGAGGAGCTTAAGTCGTCTATCCTGTGCCAAGTACGTTGCATTGGTCAATGTGAGCCAGTGTCGCTGCACAATTACTCTAATGGCATCTATCCACCTGCCTCGCGCCGCTTCCGTGCACTATAGCTAGAACTACCAGCGTTGTAAGCCATGTGTTAAAGTTGATGAGGGTGCATTCTCATGAGATGACCAAGCCAACTTATTTTCTTCCTGAACATGTATTCGGCACGAGACGTAGTGCTGATCATACTACAAGTGACGTCGTTCCGCATTATGTCTTTCCTGATAACACCGATGATCTTCCTTAAACACTTCATTTCACAAGTCGAAATTCTGCTCTCACGCGCCTTCGACAGAAGCAATGTTTGACACTGGGAGCACAGAGTCGGCATAAATATATTGTTTATCAGCTGTTGCTTTGTTGCCAAACTAATGCCCGGACGCCTAAGCAGTAGTGACAGCTGATAAGTCACAACAGATGCTTTCAGACACCTAGTCTCAACTTCCCTATTAAATCAATAATGCTCGTACATCTAAAATATGTTCAACGGGGAAATATAGGGGAATCGTGTCTGATTCATTACCTTGACTATAGCAAGATGATTGGTCACGGTGTCCGCCATGTTTGCATTTCATGTTAATTGTGTTGCCAGTGGAAATGTAACGATAGGTGGGCCTTAGTTTAACGAATGTCACAAGACATACACAACTTTAAGAGATATTATTTTTCTTCTTTGTTCATCATTAGATCAAGGTCCCAGTTTCTCTTTCAAAGAACACCACTATTTGTAAGCCAGTTTTGTATCCGTATATCTTGTCTTATATATGTCTCGAGAGGTTGGTTTCATTCTCTCGCTTCCTGCCTCAGCATGCAGTTTTGTAAGAATGACTTCCACGGTCATGATATGCTCCTCGCAGGGACACCTGTCATCTGTCCCAATCCTCATTTTGTTGTAAAGATGAACCGTGAGTCTATTATGTCCAGTTCTCAGTCTAAAGATGATGACTTGTTAAATCATAAAAGCTGTCTACTTTTCGGAAGCGAGGACGTTGTTCAGTCCATTTTCCCCTGAAGCTGGCTTTAATTATCGTCTTGGCTTCATTATATGTGATGCTCAGGTCTGTTTGGGGGAAGCTCTCTCGCACTTTGCTAGTCTGCAACTTCATTGCCTTTGAAATATGAACTTCTTGGAGATCCACTGTATGACGAACCTTGGGTGTTTTGCTGAAAGCTGGGCCAGAGAATACATACAATGCTCGAGATCTCCATCTTTACTTTGTTTGAGCGCTGCAAATACTGACGAGGTATCACTCAGGAATATTATGTTTTCTTGGTGGATATCTTAGTTTTGAGTTACAAGCTCAGGTGGATATCTTCATCTTGAATTACAAGCTGGTGGTGGATAGCTTCATTTTGAATTACAAGCTCGGGTGGATATCGTCATCTTGAATTATACGCTCGGGTGGATATCTCCATCTTCAATTACAAGCTCGGGTGGATATCGTCATCTTGAATTATACGCTCGGGTGGATATCTTCATCTTGAATTATAAGCTCTGGTACATATCTTCATCTTAAATTACAAGCTCCGGTACACATCTTCAACTTGAATTACACGCTCGTTGTGGATATCTTCATCTTGAATTACACGCTCATGGTGGATATCTTAATTTTGAATAACACACTCATGGTGGATATATTAATTTTGAATAACACGCTTGGTAGCGGCCATCAGTGCCTCTACTTCAGTGACTCCACGGAAGTTATTGGCGTACGTTTTGGTTGTTAGGACTATAGTTATTTTCCTTCTCTGTTCCTTAGTCTGTTGTTGTTGTTGTTGTTGTTGTTGTTGTATGCCCCCAGTGAATAGGATTACTCTTTTGTGCGCCATAAAAAGGACATTAAGTGGATGGTTGTCGTAGCTATCCTCACATCCCGAGCGTGCTAATGAAAGTGAACCGGGGTCCTCCAGGCGGTTGTGCTATGCTTGGCTTCATCTATATGTCGCTCACTACTATGGGGATTACGTCAATCCCTCGCCTCATTAACCCGGCAGTCATAAAAACAATCCGTTTCCAGGAAGGGCTACATGGAAGCCGAGGTGAGGGTCTTGGCCAGTATATTTTGCCTGACCCTGACTAACATGTCTGATCAGTATATTGTGCCTGAGCAGACGTTAGCCTTCCTTTCTTCCTTAGTCTGTAATACATCACTCTGCATCAATTGGATTTGGCTTTGTTAGCTGAGCCATATGTGTATACGTGTTTCCATATCTCTGGCATGTGTACTTTTCTAAAATATTCTTCTCTTACAATTTACCTTTCCTCTTCATTCTTCTTCATCGATCTACTGATGCTATGCTTGTAGTCCGGTGAGGTTCACGAAAGAGACTGTGCGTTTCAGGTCTTCGCCTGTTCCCCCACAGCTTTTCTAGCATGGTCGCTAACCCATGCCAAACTGTCTCTATTTGGTCTGCATAAGTAGGGCATTCTTGCAGAATATGTTCTGGTGTTTGCTTGGGTGCTCCACAATACAATCGCACGTGGCAGTGTCTCTGAGACCCATTCTGTGGAGGTGGGCTTTCAGTCTACAATGTCCCGTTCTGAGTCTGAAGATCTTTGTCCACCCATCTCTGCCAAGTTTGTCTATGCTGTCATTTTCTGGCTTGTATTCTTTGTGCTGTTCTCTCCATTCTGCTTTCATGGATCGTTTGATAAGTGTCTTTGCTTCTTTATAGCTCTGTGGACGGGGAATCTGATTGTCGCCACTTCCGGCTTTTGCGAGCTCATCTACTTTCTTGTTTCCAGGGAGCCCACAGTGGGTCGGAATCCATTGTAGGACTAAATCTGTTTTTTGAGACAGCAATCCTATGTTGTATTTTATTTCATGTGAGAGTCTATCTTGTTGGTGGCTTGAGATAGTTTGGAGTACACTCCTGGAGTCTGTTAGAATGATCGTTTTCGTTGTATTTATGTTTTGACTGATAGGAATCTGAGTTGCTACATGAACAGCTCTTGCTACAGCTCTGAATTTGGTACAAATCTCTCCTGCTGGTATGGAGTGATTTTCTATGTAGCCATTGGAGTTCAATTTAGATTCCACTGCCTCCCCTTTTATCGTTCACAGAGGCAGATCCATCTGTGTACACATGTGTCCAAGAGTTGTTAGGGTACTGTCTCTTGAGCTCCTGTAGAACGTGGATTTTTTGCTGTTGCCGACTGCTCACTTTTCTTCGTTAACCCTGGAACGTCCAAGATTATTTTGGACCGGTCTTGGGTCCGTGTTCAGGGTTTTGGAATGAGAGATTCGCACTTTTTGGTTTCACCTTCAAGGATTCCTGCCTGTTTTCTGTGGATTTCTCTGGCCAGATGGTTTGGGCTTTTCCTTAGTAGTCTTTTTTTGTGATGCAGAGGATGATCAGGTAACCCCTTTAGTTTTTCAAACTGAATAAGCCATTTATATTTTCTCCTTAATTCAAAAAGCTCAATCTTTGCTGTTTTTCCCAGCTCTTTAATTTGAGTGTTTTTCAATGCCCTATGGGTAATTCTGAGACCTATATTTTCAACTCGGTCTAGTTTTCCTGTGTTTGTTTTGGCCGCTGTTGACCATGTGCTAGAGGCATATTTCATTAGTGGTCTGGTTACACCAGAGTAGACTTGTAGAACTTTTTTGTTGCATCCCCAAAAACACCTCCCCCTATGATTGGCTTCATATACATGTCGCTCACTATTTCGGGGATCACGTCGAATCCTTGCCTCGTTAGCCCGGTTGTCATAACAACAGCCCGTTTCCAGGAAGTGCTACATGGAAGCCGAGGTGAGGGTCTTGGCCAGTATATTTTGCCTGACCCTGACTAACATGTCTGATCAGTATGTTGTGCCTGACCCTGACTAACATGTCTGATCAGTATGTTATGCCTGACCCTGACTAACATGTCTGATCAGTGTGTTATGCCTGACCTTGACTAACATGTCTGATCAGTATATTTTGCCTGACCCTGACTAACATGTCTGATCGGTATGTTATGCCTGTCCCTGACTAACATGTCTGATCAGTATGTTATGCCTGAGCAGACGTTAGTCGTTCTTCCTTAGTCTTTAATACGCACTGCCAAGACACAAAATGTAAGACATACGCAAGAAGTAATATCATCAGACAACTGACTGGCACAACATGGGGGGCGGGGGGGAGGAGGCACACACATCAGTCCTTCGGACATCCACACTTGTCTTGTGTGTCTCCGTAGTTGAATATGCTGCGCCAGTCAGGAAAAACTCTGCTCATGCGAAACTAGTTAATACAGCAATAAATGAGTTGGGTCGGATAGTATCAGGGTGCCTAAAACCCACACACCCCCTCCACCCCACCCCCCCCCCCCACCCCATGGATAAAATATTCCCCATAATTGACAATGCACCTCCCGAGATTGGAAGAAGCGTCGCAGCAAAAATCGAACGAAAAAAAACAGGAGCACGTCCCAAGACACCCAATGTTTGGACATCAGGTGCAGAACACAAGACTCTAATCCAGACTTAGTTTCTAAAAACAACAAATCACATACAGACAAACCCTGAAAGAGCAACAGCTGATAAACAGTATATGTATGCCGTCTCTGTGCCAAACATGACCTCTGTACAAGACGCGTGAGAGAAGAATTTCGACGTGTAGAATGAACTGTTTAAGGATAGAATGTGTGATAGAATGCGGAACGACGACATGCGTAGTATGGTGGGAACTACGTCTTGTGCCGAACACATTTCCAGACAGAAAATAAGTTGATTTAGTCATCTATTGAGAATGCACACTCATCACTTCCACTGATGGCTTACAACGCTGGTAGACCTGGCTACAGGGCAAGGGGTCAGCCGCGAGCCAGGAGGATAGATGACATTAGAGAGATTGTGCAACCACACGAGCTCACATTGACCGACGCAACGCACTTGGCGCAGGACAGACAACTTAAGCTCCCCACAGCGAAAGTAGAAAGAAAACGAACCAACTATATATATATATATATATATATATATATATATATATATATATATATATATATACGAGACGTGTTCAAATGAAACAAGACCTAACTGCAACAAGTGAACCTACGATCGATGCACATGATGACGTCACTTCTGATGTAAACAGCACATACCAACCGTCAAGTTTGCAAAATGGCATTATCCTCCGACTCATAGTTTCCTTGGCAGACCGTTGAAAACCTGGCGGGTGTGGTGTGATACGGAATCTGTCCAGAGTTGATCACCGAGCTATGATTCGGTTTCTAATAGCTGAAGGATGTCGACCAGTTGACATTCATCACAGAAAGCAAGAAGTGTGTGGTGACAAAAGTGTGTCAAAGTCAACAGTGAACAACTAGACAACGAAGTTTAAAGAAGGACGTGAGTTAACAAACGATCATCTAAGACCAGGCCAGGCGCATATTGTTTCGTCAGAAGATGCGATCGCTAAAATTGATGCAATACAGGTGGACCGTTGCCGGAGCTTACATTCGCTAGCAAAGAAATTCGCTATGCCGCTAGGGACAGTTTAAGAAACTCAAGTATCGGAAGGTGTGTTCACAATGGATATCTCGGTTGCTGACCAACCACCATAAGGTAGAACGCATAGAATGGAGTTTGAACCACTTGCTGCGATACGAAGAGAAGCGTGATACGTTTCTTTTGCGCTTAGTGGCAGGTGAACACGCATCGGTCGACATCCTTCAGCTGTTAGAAACCTAACCACCGCTCGCTGATCAACTCTGGACGGATTCCATATCACACCTGCCATGTTATAAACGGTCTGCCGAGGAAACTATGAGTCGGAGGATAATGATATTTTTCCAGCTTGGCGGTTGGTATGTGTTGTTTACACTAAAGTGTCGTCATCATGCGCATCGTACGTATGTTAACTTGGTGCAGTTAAGTCCGGTTTAATTTGAACACGCCTTATATATATATATATGTACGGGCGGGCGGGTGGATGGATGGATAGAATGTGTATATCAAATCAGGTCATCCCGTAACCAGTGAGGTCATTGGGGCACACTTGAAGACATCATCACAATCCCAAGCCATCCTTCTGTCAGCGGCTGCTGGTCGGAGATTGGTCCATTTTTGTATGTTGTCATCCCACCTCTTTTTGGGTATTTGTAAGACCATTTGATCTCGATATGTGACCATACCAAGGGAGCTACCTTCTTCTGACAGTTGCAAAGAGGACTTAATTTAACTTAACGTATTTATACTGGTTTAGAAGACTGCAGAGTCTGTATACAACCAGTTTCATTTACATTACCTTGCTCTAAAAGCTACTCGCATCCAAATTATTCTGAAATACATTAATTGTCCCTGCCTCCAGTACCTCTTGTGGCAATATATTCCAAGCATTTACCACTCTCTGATTGTAAAAATTGTTCCTAAAATATAATCTGGACTTCATTTTAGTTGATTTGTAGGTTTGTCCGCTTGTTCTTGTGGGTGGTTGTATTTTGAAAAACTTGTTATAGTCTAATTTATCCGTTCCTCTGATCATCGTATAAACATGTATTAAGTCACCTTGAATTCGTTTCTTTTCTAGACACTGTAGGCCGGCTTTTCTGAGTCTTTCCTCATAACTTTAATTCTGGAATCCCACTTTCAGCTTTGTCGCTCCTTTTTTGTATTCTTTCTAGCAACTGTATATCCCCTCTATGATAAGAATTCCACACATGTACACAGTACTCGAATGAATCTGGGTCTAACTAATGCTTTACACAGTTTGACTATCACTTCCTTGCTCCTATGTTTAATATTTCTTTTTAGCATACCTAACATTGCATTTGCCTTTTTCACTGCTACCTAAACTTGCTCACTCATCTTACCTTTATGATATATTATAACGCCTAGGTCCCTTTTTTATCTATCTTTCTAATATTGTTCTCGCCCATTCTATAATTATGTTTCATATTGGATGTACCCATGTGGGTGACTGTACATTTATATACATTATATTCCATTTGCCAACTTACAGACCACTATCGAATTTTATCTAAAACCGACCTCAATATATCCACCTGTGCTTTAGATGTAACACTACTGCATAGTTTAGCGTCATCAGAAAAATGTTGCAAACATGGATCTCATATCAATGTCCAAATCTATTTTATATATCAAGAACAAAATTGGTCCCAAAATCAAGAACTGTGACACTCCACTTTTCACTTCACATCACTCAGAGTACTCCTTATTTATGCCCACCCTCTGCCTTCTTCCCGTTAACCAATTTTCAATCGATATGGCAACTTCCCCACCTATTCCATGTGATTTTCACTTTGAAATAATCTTTTATGAGGTACTCTATCAAAGTCCTTTGCAAAAAAAAAAAAAAAATAACATCCACTGGCTCCCCTTTATCTATAATTTTAGTAACCTCTTCCATGAGTTCTAATAGATTTGTTACATGATCTCCCTCTAGTAAACCCATGCTGACTATTTATGATTAGATTAAACTTGTCTAAATGCATTACAACGTTTTCGTTGATTATTGACTCTAACAATTTACAGACTATGTTCGTTAAACTCGCCGATCTATAATTTGCTGGATCTAATTTTTTGCCCTTTTTGAATAAGGGGATCACTCCTGCATATTTCCAATCCCGTGGAACAATCCCTTTTGCAAGTGATGGAGAACATAATATAGCCAATGGTTTTGCTAGTTGGTCTCTAATTTCATTCAGCAATTCTGTATAAATACTAACTTGATCTGGCCGTTTATCCACTTTCAATTCCAATTTGTTATAAACCATTTCCTCTGTAATACAGATTGATCTTAATCCAGCTGTATCCATGTCTCTTTAAAAGATATCTATAGGCTCTGAGATATTGGAGCAGTCCTCTTTTGTGTAGACTTTGCCAAAGTACTGATTGAGTAGATTAGCTGCCTCCCTATTCTCACTTATTATTTTCCCTGTACTGTCTATGAGTGGGCCTACTTTGTCTTTCATTCTTTGTTTAATTCTAACATAAGAGAAGAAGTTTTTACTTTCAGTCTTGATCCTCTGGGCAAGTTTTTCTTTCGAGGTCTATTTTTGCTGTTTTATTCACTTTCTGAGCTATGTTGTGCTTGTCCAATTATTTTAAATATGTTTCTTTTTATTTACCTGCCTCTATATATTGTTTCCATGCTTTATATTTAGCTCGTCTACATTTAACTACAAATCTAGTTATCCAGCTTTTACGCGTAGGGTTTACCTCCCTACATGGAACACATTCCTCTTTCAACTTTTTTAGAACTCTCCCACTCTTGTTCAACATATGTTCCTTAGACAATATTTTTCCAGATTATGTGGCTCGCTGTCTCTTTCGTATTCTTAACATCTGCCTTAGAGTAGTCGTATGTTCACGTGTTTATGTTTACTTCTTTCCCTGCAATAAGATTCCAACGGATGATTTGATGATCACTTGAGCGAAACAGTTCCTCAACGGTAACGTTTCCAATCATATTTTCCTCCATAGTAAAAACTGTCGAGTGTGTTTTTGCCTCTTTTCTCTTCAAAAGGCCCTATTACTGTTGTAATTCTATCTCATATTTCCTCATTTGTAACTCGATCTTTGTACGTGACGTTTAAAAGTCTTCGCAAACATCTCGTCTCTAAGGCCTGTATCCTTCGCTGAAAGTTAGCTGTAACTGTCCATGTCTCACAGGCATAGAGGAATATTAACTGGACCAATGAAAGCATTAACCTGATTTTGTTAAGCCGTACAACCGCCTCTATTGTGTGTATATATATATATATATATATATATATATATATATATATATATATTGGTCAATGAGAGAGAGAGAGAGAGAGAGAGAGAGCAAGAGAAAGAAATAGAGAGAGAGAGAGAGAAAATAGAGAGAGAAAGATGAGTAAAAACCTAAATGTGACAGAAGACATATCTCTGCTGTCACTATAACCTGAAGTAACGCACTAAAACGCTCATTCATCAGACATCATATATAGGATGGTTTGACGTTAAAAATGTGCAGAGAACTATAAGGTGAAAAACGAAATATCAACTTCAACCACAATATGAACCGTCTGTCATTGGTTAAAGGTGAAAAGGAGAGCCAATGAAAGTGAGATGTTAACCGACAAAATTAATGGAAGGAAAGTAGTGTTCATTGGAGATAATTTATTTGACAAAACTGAGGAGAGAAAGTAGTGTCCACTAGAGATAAGATATTTGATAACAGACAAAACTGAGGAGAGAAAGTAGTGTCCACTAGAGATAAGATATTTGATAACAGACAAAACTGAGGAGAGAAAGTAGTGTCCGCTAGAGATAAGATATTTGATAACAGACAAAACTGAGGAGAGAAAGTAGTGTCCACTAGAGATAAGATATTTGATAACAGACAAAACTGAGGAGAGAAAGTAGTGTCCACTAGAGATAAGATATTTGATAACAGACAAAACTGAGGAGAGAAAGTAGTGTCCACTAGAGATAAGATATTTGATAACAGACAAAACTGAGGAGAGAAAGTAGTGTCCACTAGAGATAAGATATTTGATAACAGACAAAACTGAGGAGAGAAAGTAGTGTCCACTAGAGATAAGATATTTGATAACAGACAAAACTGAGGAGAGAAAGTAGTGTCCACTAGAGATAAGATATTTGGTAACAGACAAAACTGAGGAGAGAAAGTAGTGTCCACTAGAGATAAGATATTTGATAACAGACAAAACTGAGGAGAGAAAGTAGTGTCCACTAGAGATAAGATATTTGATAACAGACAAAACTGAGGAGAGAAAGTAGTGTCCACTAGAGATAAGATATTTGATAACAGACAAAACTGAGGAGAGAAAGTAGTGTCCACTAGAGAAAAGATATTTGATAACAGACAAAACTGAGGAGAGAAAGTAGTGTCGACTAGAGATAAGATATTTGATAACAGACAAAACTGAGGAGAGAAAGTAGTGTCCACTAGAGATAAGATATTTGATAACAGACAAAACTGAGGAGAGAAAGTAGTGTCCACTAGAGATAAGATATTTGATAACAGACAAAACTGAGGAGAGAAAATAGTGTCCACTAGAGATAAGATATTTGATAACAGACAAAACTGAGGAGAGAAAGTAGTGTCCACTAGAGATAAGATATTTGATAACAGACAAAACTGAGGAGAGAATGTAGTGTCCACTAGAGATAAGATATTTGGTAACAGACAAAACTGAGGAGAGAAAGTAGTGTCCACTAGAGATAAGATATTTGATAACAGACAAAACTGAGGAGAGAAAGTAGTGTCCACTAGAGATAAGATATTTGATAACAGACAAAACTGAGGAGAGAAAGTAGTGTCCACTACAGATAAGATATTTGGTAACAGACAAAACTGAGGAGAGAAAGTAGTGTCCACTAGAGATAAGATATTTGATAACAGACAAAACTGAGGATAGAAAGTAGTGTCCACTAGAGATAAGATATTTGGTAACAGACAAAACTGAGGAGAGAAAGTAGTGTCCACTAGAGACAAGATATTTGATAACAGACAAAACTGAGGAGAGAAAGTAGTGTCCACTAGAGATAAGATATTTGATAACAGACAAAACTGAGGAGAGAAAGTAGTGTCCACTAGAGATAAGATATTTGGTAACAGACAAAACTGAGGAGAGAAAGTAGTGTCCACTAGAGATAAGATATTTGGTAACAGACAAAACTGAGGAGAGAAAGTAGTGTCCACTAGAGATACGATATTTGATAACAGACAAAACTGAGGAGAGAAAGTAGTGTCCACTAGAGATAAGATATTTGATAACAGACAAAACTGAGGAGAGAAAGTAGTGTCCACTAGAGATAAGATATTTGGTAACAGAAAAAACTGAGGAGAGAAAGTAGTGTCCACTAGAGAAAAGATATTTGATAACAGACAAAACTGTCGAGAGAAAGTAGTGTCCACTAGAGATAAGATATTTGATAACAGACAAAACTGAGGAGAGAAAGTAGTGTCCACTAGAGATAAGATATTTGATAACAGACAAAACTGAGGAGAGAAAGTAGTGTCCACTAGAGATAAGATATTTGATAACAGACAAAACTGAGGAGAGAAATTAGTGTCCACTAGAGATAAGATATTTGATAACAGACAAAACTGAGGAGAGAAAGTAGTGTCCACTAGAGATAAGATATTTGGTAACAGACAAAACTGAGGAGAGAAAGTAGTGTCCACTAGAGATAAGATATTTGATAACAGACAAAACTGAGGAGAGAAAGTAGTGTCCACTAGAGATAAGATATTTGATAACAGACAAAACTGAGGAGAGAAAGTAGTGTCCATTAGAGATAAGATATTTGATAACAGACAAAACTGAGGAGAGAAAGTAGTGTCCACTAGAGATAAGATATTTGATAACAGACAAAACTGAGGAGAGAAAGTAGTGTCCATTAGAGATAAGATATTTGATAACAGACAAAACTGAGGAGAGAAAGTAGTGTCCATTAGAGATAAGATATTTGATAACAGACAAAACTGAGGAGAGAAAGTAGTGTCCACTAGAGATAAAATATTTGATAACAGAGAAAACTGAGGAGAGAAAGTAGTGTCCATTAGAGATAAGATATTTGATAACAGACAAAACTGAGGAGAGAAAGTAGTGTCCACTGGAGATAAGATATTTGATAACAGACAAAACTGAGGAGAGAAAGTAGTGTCCACTAGAGATAAGATATTTGATAACAGACAAAACTGAGGAGAGAAAGTAGTGTCCACTAGAGATAAGATATTTGATAACAGACAAAACTGAGGAGAGAAAGTAGTGTCCACTAGAGATAAGATATTTGATAACAGACAAAACTGAGGAGAGAAAGTAGTGTCCACTAGAGATAAGATATTTGATAACAGACAAAACTGAGGAGAGAAAGTAGTGTCCACTAGAGATAAGATATTTGATAACAGACAAAACTGAGGAGAGAAAGTAGTGTCCACTAGAGATAAGATATTTGATAACAGACAAAACTGAGGAGAGAAAGTAGTGTCCACTAGAGATAAGATATTTGATAACAGACACAACTGAGGAGAGAAAGTAGTGTCCACTAGAGATAAGATATTTGATAACAGACAAAACTGAGGAGAGAAAGTAGTGTCCACTAGAGATAAGATATTTGATAACAGACAAAACTGAGGAGAGAAAGTAGTGTCCACTACAGATAAGATATTTGGTAACAGACAAAACTGAGGAGAGAAAGTAGTGTCCACTAGAGATAAGATATTTGATTACAGACAAAACTGAGGAGAGAAAGTAGTGTCCACTAGAGATAAGATATTTGATAACAGAGAAAATTGAGGAGAGAAAGTAGTGTCCACTAGAGATAAGATATTTGATAACAGACAAAACTGAGGAGAGAAAATAGTGTCCACTAGAGATAAGATATTTGATAACAGACAAAACTGAGGAGAGAAAGTAGTGTCCATTAGAGATAAGATATTTGATAACAGACAAAACTGAGGAGAGAAAGTAGTGTCCACTAGAGATAAGATATTTGATAACAGACAAAACTGAGGAGAGAAAGTAGTGTCCACTAGAGATAAGATATTTGATAACAAACAAAACTGAGGAGAGAAAGTAGTGTCCATTAGAGATAAGATATTTGATTACAGACAAAACTGAGGAGAGAAAGTAGTGTCCACTAGAGATAAGATATTTGATAACAGACAAAACTGAGGAGAGAAAGTAGTGTCCACTAGAGATAAGATATTTGATAATAGACAAAACTGAGGAGAGAAAGTAGTGTCCACTAGAGATAAGATATTTGATAACAGACAAAACTGAGGAGAGAAAGTAGTGTCCACTAGAGATAAGATATTTGATAACAGACAAAACTGAGGAGAGAAAGTAGTGTCCACTAGAGATAAGATATTTGATAACAGACAAAACTGAGGAGAGAAAGTAGTGTCCACTACAGATAAGATATTTGGTAACAGACAAAACTGAGGAGAGAAAGTAGTGTCCACTAGAGATAAGATATTTGATAACAGACAAAACTGAGGAGAGAAAGTAGTGTCCACTAGAGATAAGATATTTGATAACAGAGAAAATTGAGGACAGAAAGTAGTGTCCACTAGAGATAAGATATTTGATAACAGACAAAACTGAGGAGAGAAAATAGTGTCCACTAGAGATAAGATATTTGATAACAGACAAAACTGAGGAGAGAAAGTAGTGTCCATTAGAGATAAGATATTTGATAACAGACAAAACTGAGGAGAGAAAGTAGTGTCCACTAGAGATAAGATATTTGATAACAGACAAAACTGAGGAGAGAAAGTAGTGACCACTAGAGATAAGATATTTGATAACAAACAAAACTGAGGAGAGAAAGTAGTGTCCATTAGAGATAAGATATTTGATAACAGACAAAACTGAGGAGAGAAAGTAGTGTCCACTAGAGATAAGATATTTGATAACAGACAAAACTGAGGAGAGAAAGTAGTGTCCACTAGAGATAAGATATTTGATAACAGACAAAACTGAGGAGAGAAAGTAGTGTCCACTAGAGATAAGATATTTGATAACAGACAAAACTGAGGAGAGAAAGTAGTGTCCACTAGAGATAAGATATTTGATAACAGACACAACTGAGGAGAGAAAGTAGTGTCCACTAGAGATAAGATATTTGATAACAGACAAAACTGAGGAGAGAAAGTAGTGTCCACTAGAGATAAGATATTTGATAACAGACAAAACTGAGGAGAGAAAGTAGTGTCCACTACAGATAAGATATTTGGTAACAGACAAAACTGAGGAGAGAAAGTAGTGTCCACTAGAGATAAGATATTTGATTACAGACAAAACTGAGGAGAGAAAGTAGTGTCCACTAGAGATAAGATATTTGATAACAGAGAAAATTGAGGAGAGAAAGTAGTGTCCACTAGAGATAAGATATTTGATAACAGACAAAACTGAGGAGAGAAAATAGTGTCCACTAGAGATAAGATATTTGATAACAGACAAAACTGAGGAGAGAAAGTAGTGTCCATTAGAGATAAGATATTTGATAACAGACAAAACTGAGGAGAGAAAGTAGTGTCCACTAGAGATAAGATATTTGATAACAGACAAAACTGAGGAGAGAAAGTAGTGTCCACTAGAGATAAGATATTTGATAACAAACAAAACTGAGGAGAGAAAGTAGTGTCCATTAGAGATAAGATATTTGATTACAGACAAAACTGAGGAGAGAAAGTAGTGTCCACTAGAGATAAGATATTTGATAACAGACAAAACTGAGGAGAGAAAGTAGTGTCCACTAGAGATAAGATATTTGATAATAGACAAAACTGAGGAGAGAAAGTAGTGTCCACTAGAGATAAGATATTTGATAACAGACAAAACTGAGGAGAGAAAGTAGTGTCCACTAGAGATAAGATATTTGATAACAGACAAAACTGAGGAGAGAAAGTAGTGTCCACTAGAGATAAGATATTTGATAACAGACAAAACTGAGGAGAGAAAGTAGTGTCCACTAGAGATAAGATATTTGATAACAAACAAAACTGAGGAGAGAAAGTAGTGTCGACTAGAGATAAGATATTTGATAACAGACAAAACTGAGGAGAGAAAGTAGTGTCCACTAGAGATAAGATATTTGATAACAGACAAAACTGAGGAGAGAAAGTAGTGTCCACTAGAGATAAGATATTTGATAACAGACAAAACTGAGGAGAGAAAATAGTGTCCACTAGAGATAAGATATTTGATAACAGACAAAACTGAGGAGAGAAAGTAGTGTCCACTAGAGATAAGATATTTGATAACAGACAAAACTGAGGAGAGAATGTAGTGTCCACTAGAGATAAGATATTTGGTAACAGACAAAACTGAGGAGAGAAAGTAGTGTCCACTAGAGATAAGATATTTGATAACAGACAAAACTGAGGAGAGAAAGTAGTGTCCACTAGAGATAAGATATTTGATAACAGACAAAACTGAGGAGAGAAAGTAGTGTCCACTACAGATAAGATATTTGGTAACAGACAAAACTGAGGAGAGAAAGTAGTGTCCACTAGAGATAAGATATTTGATAACAGACAAAACTGAGGAGAGAAAGTAGTGTCCACTAGAGATAAGATATTTGGTAACAGACAAAACTGAGGAGAGAAAGTAGTGTCCACTAGAGACAAGATATTTGATAACAGACAAAACTGAGGAGAGAAAGTAGTGTCCACTAGAGATAAGATATTTGATAACAGACAAAACTGAGGAGAGAAAGTAGTGTCCACTAGAGATAAGATATTTGGTAACAGACAAAACTGAGGAGAGAAAGTAGTGTCCACTAGAGATAAGATATTTGGTAACAGACAAAACTGAGGAGAGAAAGTAGTGTCCACTAGAGATACGATATTTGATAACAGACAAAACTGAGGAGAGAAAGTAGTGTCCACTAGAGATAAGATATTTGATAACAGACAAAACTGAGGAGAGAAAGTAGTGTCCACTAGAGATAAGATATTTGGTAACAGAAAAAACTGAGGAGAGAAAGTAGTGTCCACTAGAGAAAAGATATTTGATAACAGACAAAACTGTGGAGAGAAAGTAGTGTCCACTAGAGATAAGATATTTGATAACAGACAAAACTGAGGAGAGAAAGTAGTGTCCACTAGAGATAAGATATTTGATAACAGACAAAACTGAGGAGAGAAAGTAGTGTCCACTAGAGATAAGATATTTGATAACAGACAAAACTGAGGAGAGAAATTAGTGTCCACTAGAGATAAGATATTTGATAACAGACAAAACTGAGGAGAGAAAGTAGTGTCCACTAGAGATAAGATATTTGGTAACAGACAAAACTGAGGAGAGAAAGTAGTGTCCACTAGAGATAAGATATTTGATAACAGACAAAACTGAGGAGAGAAAGTAGTGTCCACTAGAGATAAGATATTTGATAACAGACAAAACTGAGGAGAGAAAGTAGTGTCCATTAGAGATAAGATATTTGATAACAGACAAAACTGAGGAGAGAAAGTAGTGTCCACTAGAGATAAGATATTTGATAACAGACAAAACTGAGGAGAGAAAGTAGTGTCCATTAGAGATAAGATATTTGATAACAGACAAAACTGAGGAGAGAAAGTAGTGTCCATTAGAGATAAGATATTTGATAACAGACAAAACTGAGGAGAGAAAGTAGTGTCCACTAGAGATAAAATATTTGATAACAGAGAAAACTGAGGAGAGAAAGTAGTGTCCATTAGAGATAAGATATTTGATAACAGACAAAACTGAGGAGAGAAAGTAGTGTCCACTGGAGATAAGATATTTGATAACAGACAAAACTGAGGAGAGAAAGTAGTGTCCACTAGAGATAAGATATTTGATAACAGACAAAACTGAGGAGAGAAAGTAGTGTCCACTAGAGATAAGATATTTGATAACAGACAAAACTGAGGAGAGAAAGTAGTGTCCACTAGAGATAAGATATTTGATAACAGACAAAACTGAGGAGAGAAAGTAGTGTCCACTAGAGATAAGATATTTGATAACAGACAAAACTGAGGAGAGAAAGTAGTGTCCACTAGAGATAAGATATTTGATAACAGACAAAACTGAGGAGAGAAAGTAGTGTCCACTAGAGATAAGATATTTGATAACAGACAAAACTGAGGAGAGAAAGTAGTGTCCACTAGAGATAAGATATTTGATAACAGACACAACTGAGGAGAGAAAGTAGTGTCCACTAGAGATAAGATATTTGATAACAGACAAAACTGAGGAGAGAAAGTAGTGTCCACTAGAGATAAGATATTTGATAACAGACAAAACTGAGGAGAGAAAGTAGTGTCCACTACAGATAAGATATTTGGTAACAGACAAAACTGAGGAGAGAAAGTAGTGTCCACTAGAGATAAGATATTTGGTTACAGACAAAACTGAGGAGAGAAAGTAGTGTCCACTAGAGATAAGATATTTGATAACAGAGAAAATTGAGGAGAGAAAGTAGTGTCCACTAGAGATAAGATATTTGATAACAGACAAAACTGAGGAGAGAAAATAGTGTCCACTAGAGATAAGATATTTGATAACAGACAAAACTGAGGAGAGAAAGTAGTGTCCATTAGAGATAAGATATTTGATAACAGACAAAACTGAGGAGAGAAAGTAGTGTCCACTAGAGATAAGATATTTGATAACAGACAAAACTGAGGAGAGAAAGTAGTGTCCACTAGAGATAAGATATTTGATAACAGACAAAACTGAGGAGAGAAAGTAGTGTCCACTAGAGATAAGATATTTGATAATAGACAAAACTGAGGAGAGAAAGTAGTGTCCACTAGAGATAAGATATTTGATAACAGACAAAACTGAGGAGAGAAAGTAGTGTCCACTAGAGATAAGATATTTGATAACAGACAAAACTGAGGAGAGAAAGTAGTGTCCACTAGAGATAAGATATTTGATAACAGACAAAACTGAGGAGAGAAAGTAGTGTCCACTACAGATAAGATATTTGGTAACAGACAAAACTGAGGAGAGAAAGTAGTGTCCACTAGAGATAAGATATTTGATAACAGACAAAACTGAGGAGAGAAAGTAGTGTCCACTAGAGATAAGATATTTGATAACAGAGAAAATTGAGGACAGAAAGTAGTGTCCACTAGAGATAAGATATTTGATAACAGACAAAACTGAGGAGAGAAAATAGTGTCCACTAGAGATAAGATATTTGATAACAGACAAAACTGAGGAGAGAAAGTAGTGTCCATTAGAGATAAGATATTTGATAACAGACAAAACTGAGGAGAGAAAGTAGTGTCCACTAGAGATAAGATATTTGATAACAGACAAAACTGAGGAGAGAAAGTAGTGACCACTAGAGATAAGATATTTGATAACAAACAAAACTGAGGAGAGAAAGTAGTGTCCATTAGAGATAAGATATTTGATAACAGACAAAACTGAGGAGAGAAAGTAGTGTCCACTAGAGATAAGATATTTGATAACAGACAAAACTGAGGAGAGAAAGTAGTGTCCACTAGAGATAAGATATTTGATAACAGACAAAACTGAGGAGAGAAAGTAGTGTCCACTAGAGATAAGATATTTGATAACAGACAAAACTGAGGAGAGAAAGTAGTGTCCACTAGAGATAAGATATTTGATAACAGACAAAACTGAGGAGAGAAAGTAGTGTCCACTAGAGATAAGATATTTGATAACAGACACAACTGAGGAGAGAAAGTAGTGTCCACTAGAGATAAGATATTTGATAACAGACAAAACTGAGGAGAGAAAGTAGTGTCCACTAGAGATAACATATTTGATAACAGAGAAAACTGAGGAGAGAAAGTAGTGTCCATTAGAGATAAGATATTTGATAACAGACAAAACTGAGGAGAGAAAGTAGTGTCCATTAGAGATAAGATATTTGATAACAGACAAAACTGAGGAGAGAAAGTAGTGTCCATTAGAGATAAGATATTTGATAACAGATAAAACTGAGGAGAGAAAGTAGTGTCCATTAGAGATAAGATATTTGATAACAGACAAAACTGAGGAGAGAAAGTAGTGTCCACTAGAGATAAGATATTTGATAACAGACAAAACTAAGGAGAGAAAGTAGTGTCCACTAGAGATAAGATATTTGATAACAGACAAAACTGAGGAGAGAAAGTAGTGTCCACTAGAGATA
Source organism: Ariolimax columbianus (assembly GCA_036924085.1). Lineage (NCBI taxonomy): Eukaryota > Metazoa > Mollusca > Gastropoda > Stylommatophora > Arionidae > Ariolimax > Ariolimax columbianus. The sequence continues at coordinate 68,993,833 of JAVGWX010000002.1, forward strand.
AGATATTTGATAACAGACAAAACTGAGGAGAGAAAGTAGTGTCCACTACAGATAAGATATTTGGTAACAGACAAAACTGAGGAGAGAAAGTAGTGTCCATTAGAGATAAGATATTTGCTAACAGACAAAACTGAGGAGAGAAAGTAGTGTCCACTAGAGATAAGATATTTGATAACAGACAAAACTGAGGAGAGAAAGTAGTGTCCACTAGAGATAAGATATTTGATAACAAACAAAACTGAGGAGAGAAAGTAGTGTCCATTAGAGATAAGATATTTGATAACAGACAAAACTGAGGAGAGAAAGTAGTGTCCACTAGAGATAAGATATTTGATAACAGACAAAACTGAGGAGAGAAAGTAGTGTCCACTAGAGATAAGATATTTGATAACAGACAAAACTGAGGAGAGAAAGTAGTGTCCACTAGAGATAAGATATTTGATAACAGACAAAACTGAGGAGAGAAAGTAGTGTCCACTAGAGATAAGATATTTGATAACAGACAAAACTGAGGAGAGAAAGTAGTGTCCACTAGAGATAAGATATGTGATAACAGACAAAACTGAGGAGAGAAAGTAGTGTCCACTAGAGATAAGATATTTGATAACAGACAAAACTGAGGAGAGAAAGTAGTGTCCACTAGAAATAAGATATTCGATAACAGACAAAATTGATGGGAGAAAGTAGTGTCGACTGGAGATAAGATAAAATCGATGGGAGAAAGTAGTTTCGACAAGAGATAAGATCAAATTGATGGGAGAAAGTAATGTCGACTGGAGATAAGATAAAATCGATGGGAGAAAGTAGTGTCGACAAGAGATAAGATCAAATTGATGGGAGAAAGTAATGTCGACTGGAGGTAAGATCAAATTGATGGGAGAAAGTAGTATCGACAAGAGATTTGATCAAATTGATGGGAGAAAGTAATGTCGACTGGAGATAAGATAAAATCGATGGGAGAAAGTAGTGTCGACAAGAGATAAGATCAAATTGATGGGAGAAATAATGTCGACTGGAGATAAGATATTCGATAACAGACAAAATTGATGGGAGAAAGTAGTGTCGACTAGAGATAAGATATTTGATAACATACAAAATTGAAGAAAGAAAGTCCCGTCGACTGAAGATAGGACAGTTGATAACCAACGACAAAATTGAGGAGAGAATGTAGTGTCAAATGAGAGGATAATATATTCGTTAATGGACAAAATTGACCGGGAGAAAGTAGTGTCCACTGTCGACATTATTGTGTACAGTATCAGTGCAGTGCTCACTACCGCCCCCGACAGTCTATACAACTAGCCCACTGACTCAACAGTTACTTGTCCACGTCTCTCTCTCTCTCTCTCTCTCTCTCTCTCTCTCCATTACTAATTACATTGATGCTCATATCAGTTACAGAAATAATCTTCATTACTGTGTTCACATGTGCCCATATCAATAAGAAAATGACTCTCCATTACTGTGTTCACAGACGCTCATATCAATCAGAGAATGACCCTCAATTAATATGTGCACATGGGCTAATATCAATAGGAGAAAGACTATTTCTATGTTCACAGATGCCCATATCAATCACAGAAAGACCCCATTACCATGTTCACAGATGCCCATATCAATCACAGAAAGACTACATTACTATGTTCACAGATGCCCATATATATCACATAAAAACTCCATAACTATGTTCACAGATGCCCATATCAATCACAGAAAGACCCCCATTACTATGTTCACAGATGCCCATATCTATCACAGAAAAACTCCATTACTATGTTCACAGAATCCCATATCAATCACAGAAAGACCGCCATTACTATGTTCACAGATGCCCATATCAATCACAGAAAGACTCCCATTACTATGTTCACATGTGTCCATATCAATCACAGAAAGACTACATTACTATGTTCACAGATGCCCATATCAATAACATAAAAACTCCATTACTATGTTCACAGATGCCAATATCAACCAGTAATGGATACTTAATGCACTGTGTTGATGTCAGCACATCACAGCAAACCGTTCTGAAGAAATGTCGCGAAATGAAGGACACATCAAAAAAAGGACTAAGGTGATGTGTGCATTCAGTTTCTGAATCCTTTGTTTCTTATTTGTTCCTTTAGGGCCACTGACTCTTTTATGAATGTCGTAAAAGGCTGACACGTGCCTGATTGAATACCAGGATTTAGAGTATACAAACACACTCCCACCCCACCCTAATTATAGATATAGATCGAAGTGCAAATTAAGCAAGTAAAGAGACGTCAGAAGCAGCCCCAAGCTCTGTTGAAGCGAAACAAGAAATAATGAAAAGGAAGCTGATACAAACGGTTTACTATTGCAGTTTACGGGAAAGGATTCGGGAGTAAACCCTGAGGAAAAATCTCCAACCTATGCTATCTCAAGTCGTCTCGATAAAATCTTGTCACTGGCCAGAGGTAGCACAGAACCAGAAAGTGAAGTTGATAAAAGGCGCAGTTTCTTCCTCACTTTAATCCAAATCCCCGCGAAAGTCACCCATTTCAGCGGACACAGCAAGAGAAAAGACTGTCGACACGTCTGAACAAAGAAAGTGGTATAGATAACCTGTGAAGAACGAACATCATATCATACTATAGAAACACTGTCATGTTAATCCTCCGCCCCCACATTTTTTTAATTCTCCATGTTGGGGGGGGGGGAGGGGGGGTTGTATACTCTAAATCCTGGAATTCAATCAGGCACGTGTGTCTGATTCCAGGTAGCCAAATGTTGAGTAAACTCATTTCGCTCCTTTGCCATGTTGGGCCCAGGGAGTTCTTCAGACCATCACTCCGTCTCAGCCTCAGTAGCCCGCTAGGGCGTCTGAAGTTTTAAGGCCACTACGACGTCACTCATCCTGTCCATCTGTTATCTGGCATTGGCGCCACGTGGACCGACCCATCCGTATTTTCGTTACAGTGCGACATCTATGATGTCAGAGAAGGAAGTTCGACGTCTGGTCCCTGTGTTGGGGATTTGGTCTGGAAATGGAGATCTTCAATGTTCTTCGCTCCATGGCTCGTTGAGCAATACGTAGTCTATCTGCATCAGCTTTCCGTAGGTTCCACACCTCGCAGCCATATACGATGACTGCAAAAATCCCACTGTTGAAGGTCTCCATTTAATCATCTCTACACGGAACATGTATCTAAAAACTGTATTTAGCTTTCTAATACTTAAAGTAAGGATTGTCCTGACCACTATTACGATAGTTAACAAGTTGAGCAAGAAGTGATTCAGTTATATGGGATGGTCTGAGAACATTGAAAACCTATGGTTTCAAGGTCCGTGTTTTATATTTTTGTAACCTTCCACCAGAATTCAGCCAGTTCTCACCTGCTCAGTTCCGCCACTGTCGATACGAGCAATTTGTTACTCACGCTAACTCTGAAAACGTGCGAGTCGACTGTCTCAATAAATGTACTAGAGTTCGGCATTTGGCCCCGTCAGCTGTTTCACTGCGCGATTTCTGCTTACGCGGCCAGGTCTGTCTCGTGGCGATAACTTTGGATTAACGTGGGCGCTTTTACGCATCGCGTGCGACAACTACTAGCAGACGTAGATCCAACCCACGTTAAGTAAGGGCGGTCAAATTCACAAGAAATATGCCCTCCTGAAACAAAGAATGAGGTAGCGGATTTTGGTAGCTAGTCATTCCTTAATATCACTCATATCTTGCAGAACGGGGCAGTCTTCATCGGGAAGTCCTAAGTTCGATTCGAGATCGCATATTTTGTTATTCCAGAAATTAGCGCTCTAATGATGATCCATATCTCACGTGAACTTAACTTAACTTCTTTATACCGGTTTAGAAGACTGCAGAGTCTGTATACAACCAGTTTCTTGGAGGGTGGTTTTAACTGATGTGAGAATCCATCTTAATAGACTCAAACACTAGAGCTAAGTAGACCCGTAGCCAGTTAGGCACCATCTATAGTTGCTCTTAACAAACCATCTGAGAAAAGGTAATAATAACTTGGGTAGATTTTTAACTTGAAATTGTCCGGGCAGCGGCAGTTAAGCCTACTCTTTTCCATTTCCAACTGACAAGGAATTTTTAACGTGCTCGACACTGCACACGGGAGTCCGACCTCAATACCCAGAGATCAGGGGAATTTTTACCAGAAGATATGGGTGAAAACAATCCCAGTCTCCCCCATGATTCGAACACACGATCTCCGGCACCCGAGGCGGACACCTTACCTCGAGACCACCGAGTGAACATACAGCATAGAAAACGTCAGAAACTCAATATGAGATAAATAAAGATAATATTGCCCTTGCGGTATTAGCTCGGATTTGGTACGAGCTCGCACATAGTTCGAACCGACCCTCGATGTTCTACATGAACTGTAAATGGTGTCAAATATACATCCAAGTAGAAATGTCACAATTTAAACCATTTTCATGAAAAAATTGTCATACATTACTATTCACTTATTCATGTGCAAATTATGTCATAAATTACTATTTACTTATTCATGTGCTAATTATGTCATAAATTACTATTCACTTATTCATGTGCAAAATTATGTCATAAATTACTATTCACTTCTTCATGTGCAAATTATGTCATAGATTACTATTCATGTGAAAATTATGTCATAAATTACTACTCACTTATTCATATGAGAATTATATCATAAATTACTATTCATATATTCATGTGAAAGTTATGTTATAATTACTATTCATTTATTCACGTGAGAAACTATGCCCCCATTTCTTTTCATTTATCTATGTGAAATTTGTGTCATAAGTTACTATTCATTTAATCATGTGAAAAATATGTAATAAATTACTGCATATATTCATGTGAAGGTCGTGTCATAAATTACCACTAATTTATTAGTTATGTCGTAAATTACTATTCATTTATTCATGTGAAAAACATATCATACATTTCTTCATTCTTCACATATCTATGTAAAGGTTGTGTCATAAGTTACTATTCATTTATTAAAGTTATGTCAGAAACTAGCAAAGTAAAGATCCAGTAACAACGATGTGGCATATTGGGAATATGATGGTTAGGCCATGGCCAATTGTAATCTAAAGTAGGTCATGGTGAGGCCCATATTTTTCAGAAATTCATGTCATAAATTAATGTTCATTTAATAAAAATTTGTCATTAGGTACTGAATCTGAACCAACATTGGAAGAAGTACGTTCTGCAATTAAAAGCCTGAAAAAGGGAAAGTCCTCAGGATGCGATGATGTCCCAGCAGAGCTAATACAAGCAGGAGGAGAGGCATGTGCTCGAGTCTATCACAAGCTGTGTAAACAGATATGGCACAGTTCAGAGTGGCCAGAAGCATGGAAAAAATAAATTTATATTCCCCTCCACAAAAAAAGGCAACCTGAAGCTGTGCACGAACTACCGAACTATTGCGCTGATCAGCCACGCTAGCAAGATACTCTTGTGAATCCTATTAAGAAGGATAGAGAAAAGGTTTGAATCTGAAATTCACGTAGTCCAGGCAGGTTTTAGGAAAGACAGAGAGACCCGGGACCACATATTCAATTTAAGGAATATCTACGAAAAATGTAGAGAGTTTAATGTAGACCTGTACACATGTTTCATTGATTACACTAAGGCCTTCGACACGGTAAAACATCAAAATCTGTTGAGAATCATGAAGGAAATGGGGTTTCCTTTGCATATAGTCCATCTCTTTGAAACATTATACAAAGATCAACAAGCCGCTGTCCGAGTATCTGGGCAAACATCAGATTGGTTTGCAGTACAAAAGGGAGTCCGACAGGGATGTATCCTCTTACCTTATCTGTACAACATATATGCGGAATGTATAATGAGAAATGTTCGAGAAGATGAGAACAATGAAAGTTTCAACCCATTTACAATTGGGGGTACGAGATTCCAGAGTTACGATACGCAGATGACACAGTGATACTATCAAGAAGTGCAGAAGGGCTAGAGCAGCTACTTTCAGCCATTAATGGACATAGTAAAGATCAAAATCTGTTCATAAACATAAACAAAACAAAGATAATGACCACCGATAAAACACAATGTCAGCATAAATTTACAGTGGGTGGTGAGGAAATAGATCAGGTCACACATTTTGAATATCTGGGCTCCAGAATTGACAAAAATGGTGACTGCTCGAAAGAAATCAGAAGAAGACTAGCTATGGCAATGCAGAGACTGAACAGCCTGAAGAAATTATGGCAGGGCACCAACAAAACGATAAAAGTAAAAGTCTTGAGAGCCTGTGTTTTTCCTGTAGCAGCTCATGGCTGTGAAGCATGGACGATTATCAAAACTTCTAGACAATGAATCGAATCCTTCGAGTCAAAATGTTACAGAAAGATCCTCAGAATACCCTGGACAGAGAAAAGAACAAATGTAGACATTCGGCAAGAGTTGAGCATAGAGGAGAACTGGTTTATCAATTCCATTTTGGCTAGAAAATGCAAATACTTTGGTCACATCAAGAGATACAACGGTCTTGAGAGAACGTGATGGAAGGTATGGTGTCAGGCAAAAGAGGAAGGGGTAGACCAAGAAGACGATGGCACAAAGATATCCAGGAGTGCCTGAGTATGACAGTGGCGGAAGCTGGTGTTTTGGCAAGGGAACGAGTTTCTTTCAGACAGACTGTGATGGGAGCGACGTTCTACAAAGGACATGCTACTTGATGATGACTTGTTGTTATTGCTACGTGTGCTTCAGTTAGGTGCTCTTGGCCGATTCCATTAGTGGTGGGTTACAGTGGCTTTCCTAACATCTTTAGGCGTACTTGAGAAGGTCTACAGAGGTGCTCGGTAAGCTAACCATTATGGGGATCACACTGCCGATCACGTTAGCCAGTCTGCCATGAAGCAGCCTGTTTCCAAGTATAATTTCTTGAAAGTTAGGCGTGGTCTTGATCAGTATGTTTTGCTTAGCTCTGACTAACATAGTCTGATCAGTATGTTTTGTTTAGCTCTGACTAACATAGTCTGATCAGTATGTTTTGTTTAGCTCTGACTAACATAGTCTGATCAGTATGTTTTGTTTAGCTCTGACTAACATAGTCTGATCAGTATGTTTTGTTTACCTCTGACTAACATAGTCTGATCAGTATGTTTTGTTTAGCTCTGACTAACATAGTCTGATCAGTATGTTTTGCCTAACTCTGACTAAAGAAAGTCTGATCAGTTTTTTTCACCTAAGCCTGACTAAAGAAAGTCTGATCAGGTTTTTTTACCTAAGCCTGACTAAAGAAAGTCTGATCAGTTTTTTTCACCTAAGCCTGACTAACATAGTCTATCAGTATGTGCACCAATTATACCATCAACAAACTGACTGTGTTCTGCTAAACTTATCTTTGTCTGTCCTGTATTGGACTGTTCTGCTAAACTTATCTTTGTCTGTCCTGTATTGGACTGTTCTGCTAAACGTATCTTTGTCTGTCCTGTATTGGACTGTTCTGCTAAACTTATCTTTGTCTGTCCTGTATTGGACTGTTCTGCTAAACTTATCTTTGTCTGTCCTGTATTGGACTGTTCTGCTAAACTTATCTTTGTCTGTCCTGTATTGGACTGTTCTGCTAAACTTATCTTTGTCTGTCCTGTATTGGACTGTTCTGCTAAACTTATCTTTGTCTGTCCTGTATTGGACTGTTCTGCTAAACTTATCTGTGTCTGTCCTGTATTGGACTGTGTTCTGCCAAACTTATCTTTGTCTGTCCTGTATTGGACTGTGTTTTGCTAAACTTGTCTTTGTTTGTTCTGTCATGTGTTCTACTAAACTTGTCTTTGTCTGTTCTGTCCTGTGTTCTGCTAAACTAGTCTTTGTCTGTTCTGTGTTCTGCTAAACTAGTCTTTGTCTATCCGCGGTATTCTGCTAAACTTGTCTTTGTCTGTTCTGTGTTCTGCTAAACTAGTCTTTGTCTGTTTTGTCCGTCCTGTCATGTGTTCTGTTGAACTAGTCTTTCTCTGTCCTGTGTTCTGCTAAACTAGTCTTTGTCTCGTCTTCTTCGTTCACTATCAATCTCTCGCTATCAAGCCCTGAACAGGTCTTTGGAAGTAGCAAAATGTAGTTCAGAGAATGGAATGCGTTGTGTCGCTAGTTTACAGCTTTACTGCGAAATTAGTACCTTTCGGTCCAACACATCCGTCTTCAACAGTAGTCTTTGTCTGTCCTGTATTGGACTGTGTTCTGCTGAACTAGTTTTTGTCTGTCCTGTATTGGACTGTGTTCTGCTAAGCTTGTCTTTGTTTGTCCTGCTCGGTATTGGACTGTGTTCTGCTAAACCTGTTTTTGTTTGTCTTGTTCGGAATTGGACTTATTCTGTTAAACTTATTTTTGTCTGTCCTGTATTGGACTGTGTTCTGTTAAACGTATCTTTGTCTGTCCTGTTCGGTATTTGATTGTATTCCGTTAAACGTATCTTTGTCTGTCCTGTTCGGTATTTGATTGTATTCCGTTAAACTTTTTTTTGTCTGTCCCGTTCGGTATTGAACTATGTTTTGTTAAACTGCTCATTCAAGATAAACTAGTCAGACGAACGACGACAAAAACAGTAGACGATTTTGTGCTTAAGCCCAGTTTCCCCGCGACTGTTAAAAAGCAGTCCATTACGGGAGTAATTGGCGGCAACAATGTGCAGTTATTTGTGCTCTTAGGCATAACTGCCTATATGGACTGATACCTGAGAAGGAGGTAATATATAGAGATCAAACAAGAAACTCACGCGCAAACAGATTATATTTTTTATATTTGTTAAAAGAGAATTTATTGGCAACAAGCAGTGCGCGTTTGAGATTATAACTAAACAGAACATTTCAAAGCGAGAAGGCAGGTAACTTGGCTTCATAATTTATTGTTTTTAGTAAACTGGTCTTAGAAAATAATCCCTGAATGTCGTTCTCAGAAATAGTAATTAACAATAGCATATGATGGAGCGAGGGAAAGAATGACAAGAATAAGCATTGTCTGGGTGCGAACTTAACCTTTCACTTTCTTGATTTGTTATGCTTAAAGATTTCTCGTTCTGGGCTCTACTGGCGAAGGCGCACACCATTCAACCATACGCCGTAGTCGTTTAGGTTATATCCTCACGTATTGAGTGACGCGTGCGTATGTTTGTTGTGTAGACGTATTTGCCAGGCTATGGATGCGTATGTGTTTGTAGTATGCATGTTTGGCTAGTGAATGGATGTGTGTGTGTGTAAGTGTTTGTAGTGTGGACGTATTGACCAGTCTATGTGTGTGTGTGTGTGTGTATCTGTTTGTGCAGTAGAGTTTTATTTGGAAATCCTTTCTGTACGCGGAAAAGTGGTCAAACCGAGAAAAATCACTTACATGCACAGTCAAACTTGACACGAAGTGATGAAACCACTAGTTGAAGCCCATGGCAAAAACAACTGTCATAATCTCTGAGTACAGACACTCACAAAATATAGAAAGAAATGATATTAGAAATATGGAGTGAATAATTCCCTAGTTGAATGCATTGAAAATTTCAACAAGGGTCGGTCATCCCATGCGAATGCAAGGCGATGATCTACTAATGTACGATTAAAACACAAGATATGGTTACAAGTGCAAGAGAAAAACAACGCGAAAGATGGATAGATGACATAAATTAATCCTGTTTTAAAAAACGGCCTAAGTGACACACTTAGAACAAGGAGGGGACTTCCGCTCATGTAACGCCATCTAACGGATCAAGAGGACAAGAAAAGGGAAGTAAGCAAAGCATTAAATCAACATTGTGTCCCCTTGACAAAGGTTCAGAAAGTTGTGGAGAAACATGGTCTCTTGATCAAGTCATCAATGTCATATTCTTGGAGGAATTATGTGTCTTTAAATAGATCCTAAAATGAAAATAGCTTCCTGGATAAATGAGAGAATATGAATTGCTGCAAGGGGATGAAGTTCAATATTTAATTTGTCTTCAAACTACAGAGGCCTGGCAGAGAATGTTAGTCACCATTAGGATATACCACCACTAGGATAGGATGTCACCACTAGGATAGGATGTCACCACTAGGATAGGATGTTACCACTAAGATATGATGTCACCACTAGGATACGATATCATCACTAGGATATGATGTCACCACTAGGATAGGATGTGCCCACACAGATATGTCACCACTAGGACATGTCACCACTAGGATACGATGTCACCACTTGAGGTGATTTAATACTGATTTAATCAATGGAAAGGATAAATTAGAGTAATAAAGTGGTTTTTTTTTAAATACGACCACCTACAAAAACAAGAGGGACAGCCGCAAATTAATTAAAGAAAGGTCCAGATTAGATACCAGGAAATACTGTTTTAGTCAGAGTAGTGAATGCTTGGAATGCTTTGCCACTGGAAATAGTAGAGGCAAGAGGCAATTAATGCATTCAAGAATAGATTGGATGCATATAGGTATTTTTAGATCAAGTGAATGTAAAAGAAACTGGTTATAATCAGACTTTACAGAGTCATCTAAACCAGTATAGAGACGTTAAGTTAAAAGAATTTGTTTTGTGAAATAATTTTAGCCAAAGAGGGGAATTATTATTGCATGTTCCTGATTGTGAAGTCATTTGTCATTAATAGGAATCACACAGAGTTGATCTGACACTATTTCTTGTAAATGTTGAATATTATCCAATATGCGACATTAAACTATCAAACCTTGCCATTAAATAAATCAAGTTAGCAAATATAAGGATATGTTGTCCACCATGCTGTGAGTTGTTTTGTTGTTACTACTTTGCATGGCTTTTCAATCTCCGAAACTAACATTGATAATCCTTCACAGAAAAGTGTCAAACACCCCTGCGATGATTGCTCACTTGGACTGGGACTACAGATTCTCCAATAAAGGTTTCTGTCTTTTGCAAGGTCTCAATAACACCACATCATTCTCCTCAGATTTGTGTGTGTGTGTGTGTGTGTTGGGGGGGGGGGGGGGGGGGGGGGCAGCAGTCCTGAAGTACATATACAGAAGATAATGTGAAGATTCCTGCCCATTTCAATGATGCAGAATAGCACAAACAGCAGCAGCGCATGCACAATTGAAACATATATGGAAAGATAAACGATTCTCCCTCGTCATAAAGGTCAGACTAATGCGCTCACTGGTTCTTTCAATATTTCTCTACACCTGCAAAACATGGACAGCAGATCTCCAGAGAAGAATCCAGGCCATGGAGATGAGATCTTTTAGAAGATTCCTAAACATCACCTACAAAAACTATCACAAATTATGAAGTGTGACGTAGAATCGAAAATGCAACTGAACTGTTCAACGACCTCCCCACAACGATATAAAGCTGATTTGGTATAGCCATGTCTTGAGGTCCAATGGACTTGCAAATACCATACTACAGGACACAGTACAGGGCAAGCGAATGCGAGGGCGTCCAAGACAACATCCATGAATGGACTAACCTACGACTCAAGGATGTACAATAAACAACTGCAGACAGAGAGGGATGGCGCAGGATTGTGGAGGTGTCAGCAGGGGTGCCCCAACGATCTCAAGAGGTTGCGGGATGAACTGAACTGTCCTTTTGTCACATGTGTTGAAACCTTGGTCAGTCCAACTCTGCATTTGACTTACCCTTCCCAGCCTTACTGAAGACAAGGTTGTGGAGTGGTTAGTGCATTGGTTTCCACCTGATTACCAGTTGGGGTTTGATTTCTTTTCAGATAGCAAAATGGCTCACAAGGTCAACCAAGCCTTAAAAAATTGGGTATCAGAAAAATCTGCGAAAGTTAAGGTGGCCGGCATCATGTTGAACAAGTCATCCCTAGTGTGCCGCTGGTGAAGATAATATGGACCCAACACCGCATTTCCAATATGCCACACAGGATCTTTTTTTGCTGTACTCAGTGTTATGGAAGCCTGATTCCAGTCGTTTGCAGTGTGGTTTTGAAGCATTGGCTATAACATGAGGTTGTCAGTTCCATGCACAACTCTCTTTAGTCACCTCTTATGACACACTGGGAAGGAAACAGTGGTTCCATTCCGACTGCCCCGGGAACTAATAATATTCACTTAGGCCCATTGCATCAGTCGACCATATCCATGGCCCACTACTGCAGTGTGGTTTCAGGCCTCGTCCAGAGCCGAGGTTGCTATTTACTGGAGCCATACTGTGCGGGGATGGCCTCTTTTGCACCTCCAGCCAGTGAGAGAAAGTCTTTTGGCACTGAGAGACAACTTGTGTGGTATCGTGTGGGCTGGGGTTTCCTGGTACAGCCATACAACATGACCGAACAAAGAAACTCGGCATCAGTCTAGTGTCTCTGAGATTTAGTGGAGGCCTGTTTTAGCAGAGACATCCACTTTGCAGATGTAGACATGCCATTGGATGCCCAAGATACGCCTCTGGTTGCACATGTGGAAGACCTTCAGTCTCGACATGTTATGTTTGAGTGTCTATGTTCCAGAGCCGTAAAGTAGAGCTGAGACTATGCAGGACTGGTAGATGTGGATTTTTGTTTTAAAGGAGATTTTGTTGTTATTCAACACACGTCAGCAATCGTGTTAAGCACACGCAGCTTGTCCGATCCGTTTTGACACATCGGAACCGCTGCACCCATCGGATATCATGCTGCAAAGATAGACGAATTTGTTGGTGCCCTTCGCAGTGTGACCTTGAGTTTCAATACCCTGGTGTGCTGTATCGGAAATGAGGTTCTAAACTTTTGTCTTGGCCCAGAATATAGATACACTTTGGAAGAGCTTTTCACTGTCTAGGATTTCTAGAGAGCACTGCAATGCAGAGTTGTTTGTGCCACTGAGATAATATAAATAATAAACAAAAATATAAAAACACTCCGAACAATGAATACAAATTAAAGATAAACAGGACAAAGTACAGAAATAAACCTTCCATTCTTTATTGAATTTGTACAGGCAACATTCAAGTACACTATGTACAGAAATCGCATCCATGGCCCTCATCAGTTCAATGTTGGATTCATAGAAGCTTTCAGAGGACATTGACAAGCTGGACATCAAGCAATTGAGCACTAACATTAAACACTGTCCTTACAATCTACATGCTACTAACTGTGTCCAGGAGAGTTGACTCTATACCACATGTCAATTTGATGAAGTCTGATTAATGATGTCATGCAAGTGACCAAATATGGCAGCGAGCATCGAAAGTAGGGTTGCATCGATACGCAAATTGCAGATTACGTATTAATCGGCCAATACCGGTTAATTCGTCGCCGATTATTTATAATGTAATTATGTGATGTGAAATGTGTATTGTAATTAAAATTACAGAAAGAGTGTTTAGCACAGAAGATAAGATAAGCCTATAGAAATGGGCTACACCCTGAAAATGGAGAAATTTGAATGTTTTTACATTATAATTTAAGAGTTCTTAAATTTGATCATTAAATGTTATTTTTTTGTTTGAGAAGGTTAAGATAACAAGAATAATTATTTATGGAAACTTGTTGAATATCTTTCAATAAACATGTAATTGGAATCTATAAATAAAAATGTTCACGAATTCCTTTTTAAAAGAAAGGTCGGATGTTTCTTCTACTATGGCACCTTTTACCTAGTTTCTTCTACTATGGCACCTTTTACCTACGGCAAGTTACACCCTCGGAGGAGTTCCAAGTCATTTCCAGTTGTGTAGATCAGCAAGTTCAAGTTCTGGAAATTTGGTTAGATTAGACAGGTGTAATTTGATTTTGTGTGTCCTTGGAAATAATGTCAATGTGTTGAATCCAATACATTTTTCAAATCTCTGTCATCTGTGATGCCCAGACATGCCCAGCAATAATAATTTTAAAATACAAGAATGGCCGAATATCAAAACTGTTTAATTTATTGAAAAGCTGATACTGATTAATCTGCCGAAAGGTCGATACTGATTAATTGTCAAAATGGTTGGTATAACAAATACCAATTATCTGTTGTTTAATCGGTGCAACCCTAATTGGAAACATGGACTCACAAACGGTATCAGAACTAAAATCAGTGTGTGCAAAAATACCCGCTAATCTTTCGTGAACACGTGCCATGAGCTATTTTCAGCCATTAACTGGCATGATGTCAGTTTACAGATAATTTGTATATGTGGACGTTCTGACCTTAACTTAATATTGTCAATGTTTACTTATAGAAGTTGTTCATGTCTGCCACTACATATAAAACATCATTGAATGATCTGGACAAATTGTTTGAAGACTCCAGAAAAATGTTTAACGTTCATGAACATTCTTCAAAGAATATTTGGCAAGACTTCCACTATGTGAGCACTATGATATGAAGTCAGTCAAATAGATTAAATGTTCAAGAGTTAATGGTAGGGAAATATCAGTTTCTGCTCGCCTACCAGTAACAAGGTAATCATTTACGCGCTGATCATTTTAATAGTATGTAAGGTCCCTAACAAACATCAGTCAATCATTCGAACAGAATGTATGGTCTATAAAAACAGCAGTCAATCACCCTAACTGAATGTAAGGTCCATAACAAACCCTATCAGTCAACAACGCGAACAGAATGTAAGGTCCTTAAATCTTTTCAGTCATTCACTCTAATATAATGAAGGTTCCTAACAAACATCAGTCAATCTTAACAATGTAAGGTTCCTAACAAACATCAATCAATCTTAACAGAATGTAAGGTTCCTAACAAGCATCAGTCAATCTTAACAGAATGTAAGGTTCCTAACAAACATCAGTCAATCTTAACAGAATGTAAGGTTCCTAACAAGCATCAGTCAATCTTAACAGAATGTAAGGTTTGTAACAAACATCAGTCAAACTTAACAATGTAAGGTTCCTAACAAACATCAGTCAAACTTAACAGAATGTAAGATCCCTAACAAACATCAGTCAATCCAGAATGCAAGGTCTGTAACAAACATCAGTCAATCCAGAATGCAAGATCCCTAACAAACATCAGGCAATTGCAACAGAATGTTAAGGTTCATAAACATCAGTCAACTTTAAAAAAAAAAAAAGACTCACGAAATAAAAGTAACATAACTTTGACAGTATTTTGTGTGTGTTTTACGACCTGATACTTGACAATAGTCTATTGTGTTTCCATGTGCTTTGCTAATAGCTAACTTGACACGTTGAATGTATACAAAATATTGAGTTATGCACCATGTTGTTACTGAGCATACTTCTGAGTCCATTCTCTGGCAATTTTGTTGTATTTATCTCGGTCGGTCTTATACATGCGGGCAATATCTGGCACCAGAGGATCATCTGGATTAGGGTCTGTCAGCAGAGAGCAGATGGACAGAAGTACTGAAAGGGAAATAATGCAAGAATATTGTACAATTGCTGAAATATTTGGTTAGTTTTTTTAAAATAAAATTTGAAAGAAAAAAAGCAAGATACTGGTAATTGGGCATCGCAACCAGGCGTCGACAAACAATGATAAATGACCGAAAAAATTGAATTTATTCCTTTCAATATTTTGGATCCTGCATATGAAATGGACTTGTGTGAAATGGTCAACACAGTAGTTCAGCAAGTGAAAACAAAGGCCTCAGTTTAAATAAAAAGAAAGGGGGACGGCGTGGCCTAGTGGTTAAGTGGCACGGCTTACAATCCAAAGGTGCTGGGTTCGATCCCCATCACAGCACCGGCCATTACCCCGGGGAAGCAAACCCTTAGAAAATGCAGGAGTAAGCAGGCCCTTACATTAAATGGATGCTGAAGTCGGATGCACTGGGCCGACAGGCGCAAAATAAAAACACAGTGCAACGAACACGGCCTTGGGGATTCGAAAAATTAGGCGAACGCAAAAAAAAAAAAAAAAGAAGGTGGATCAAGATGCTGAGCAGCGCATGAGCTGCAACGGTCAGCGACCCATAGCTGACTGCTAGTGTCAGGGTCAGGGAACCAGGGCTGCCAAGACTTTTCTATATCTCCATGCGGTGATCCTGGATTACAGGCTGCAACAGGGCAGAATGGCTAAGGAGAAGGGATCGAAGAGAGAATGCTAACCCGGTACTAAAAAAATGCTTGCTGAAGTTGGATGTGTTGGACCGAAAAATGCAAATATCGCAGTCAAGCTGTAAACTACGACACAGCGCATTCCGTTCTCTGGACTACATTCTGCTACTTAAGCCCTTTCAGTGTTTGGTAGCGGGAGATTGAGAACGAACGAAGCCAAGCCACAATGTGCTCCAAATCACCTCTTCTCATAACATGCCCGAACAATGATGACAGCATGCCTGTTTGAATACCAGGATTCCAAGTATATGAAGAACATAAAACAAATGATTATGTGAGAGATAATATAAATTCCATGGCAGATCAACAGGAACCACTTTTACCAGTTTGGGCATGACTCCATCTCAAAAATAATATTGCAGGTGACAGTTAAAGGTGGAAAGAAGCAAGGAGGACAAAGAAAGTAATGGGTTGATAACATAAAAGAACAGACAGGACATGGTTTTTCCAAACTCGTTCGCAAGGCTGAGGATAGAGTACCACCGAGGACTCGATAGGACTGTGTGTGTTGATGTTTCCACTATGGCACTTCTACGACCCTAACAGGTTAAGGGTTTATTGGTTGATTAATGAGACTCTTCAAAACTGACCCACAAGAAGTACAATGGTTTGCTGTTATAGTAGCCACTTTGTAAAAAAAAAAAAAAAACAGGTGTCCTTCAATCAGTAATCAAAGTAGTAAATTTCATCAAAACGAGGCCACTAAAGTTCAGGTGTTTCGAGCAACTGTGCATTTACATGAAAGCTGAACACACTTCACTATTTCATTATTGCAACTCTCGCTGGCTTTCACGCGGAAATGTCATCAAAAGGGTGTATGAACTCCAGACATGAGCTTTATTGTTATCTTGTCGATGAAAAATATTCAAGTTCTGAAAAGTTTGTGGACAATAATTTTGTTTTGAAGCTAGCATGTCTTTGTGATGTCTTCGAAAAACGAAATACTTTAAAGGTACTGAGACCCATATTCTGCAGCTGTCAGATAGAATTTCGGCGTTCAGACAGAAACTGCTATTAAGGAAGGAAGAGTTAGACAAGTAATACTTAAATGACAGCTTTCTTTCTCTGCACACCTGTTTAGAAGACAATGACTTGGAACTGAAGGCTGTGTTTGTTGACCACTTAACACAGCCCAGTGTTTAACTTTGACAAGAACTTTTCAGAAGAGACTGGCCAACACACTTAGATCAAAAATCCGTTCAGTACAGAACTCCCATCTACACTCACTACTAGAGAGCAAGATCACCTTATTGATATTTGACTCCACACTGAAATCAAAGTTCAACTCTTCATCACTACCAGAGTTTTGGAGCTTGGTGAACCAGGAATATACAGAAGTAGACAACAAAGCCCTACGAGTTTTGATTCAATTTGCAACATCCTACTTGTGTGAGACAGGCTTTTCTGCATTAGCAGCCATCAAAACAAAATACAGATCACTATTGAACGTCAAGAAGGAGATTCGAATCGCAATTTCCAAATGTGTGCCCAGATTTGAAGATGAAAAAGCAAGCTCATCTTTTTCATTGACTTTGTGACATAGTATAAAGTGTCATAACACTGCCAGTTGATCAAATTAATTTAGTTTTTCATTTACCAAATAAAGTGTTATTTATTTTGTGTCAGGAAACTTATTTACCAGCCACAATTGGTATCCGGTGTAAAATATACACATTCAGAAGCCATTAAAATTTGTTGGGTACAATTACTTATATATAGTATAGAGAGGAGCCACTGTGATTTATGCACAGGTCAAGGGAGCAGCGGACCAAACAAGTTTGAAAACCTTGAGCTGTATAGTCTACATTTCACTTGTTTCTAATAGACTACATATGTAGCGTTTTCTTGACATTCATATCCAAGTGTTTATAGTCGTAGCATGGGTAAGCTAAGTTTCACTAGGCCTAAGATATTGACTGAGGAAAAACATTTGCATAGCAATGTGTTATATATCGCAGCACCGATGTATGTTACAGAATGCACTAATGACTTTAATTGTTACAGAAATATGAAAAACAAGGAGAGAATGAGTGGAAGAGAGAGAGAACTAAATGCCAAATAAACATCATTCACAGAACTTTTGTAGGCAAAATGGTGTTCGCGCTATAAACAATTATGATCCCTGGCACTGCAGTAACAATTGGATCCAAAGATTGACAGCATCAACAAGTATGAGTCAGCCATGACAGCATCAACAAGTATGAGTCAGCCATGACAGCATCAATAAGTATGAATCAGTCATGACAGCATCAACAAGTATGAGTCAGCCATGACAGCATCAACAAGTGCGAGTCAGCCATGACAGCATCAACAAGTACGAGTCAGCCATGACAGCATCAACAAGTACGAGTCAGTCATGACAACATCAACAAGTACGAGTCAGCCATGACAGCATCAACAAGTATGAGTCAGCCATGACAGCATCAACAAGTATGAGTCAGCCATGACAGCATCAACAAGTATGAGTCGGCCATGACAGCGTCAACAAGTATGAGTCAACCATGACAGCATCAACAAGTATGAGTCAGCCATGACAGCATCAACAAGTATGAGTCACTCATGATAGCATCAATAAGTATGAGTCAGCCATGACAAGAACAGAGTCACACAATAACCAGAGTGTAACCCTTAACTGCCCCCATTATGGACATCAATTAATAGGCCACATACCTTCCAGGCCTGTCATTTAAGAGGGCCATGCTCAGAGAAAGCAAAATCATCACCATCTTTGTAACTCCTCTTCTATCCTTTAGGGATATACAGGTCTTTGTGTATATACTTGCAATAGTTTGCAGATGATTGGCCTATTGTGACATTGAATGGGAGGAGTCTTCATGCATGTCACTATTTGTCATGAATTTCATTACACTTTAGAATGTGTGCCCGAACAGGGACAAGAATGTGTGCACATACAGGGACTAGAATGTGTGCACATACAGGGACTAGAATGTGTGCCCGAACAGGAACTAGAAGGTGTGCCCATACAGGGACTAGAATGTGTGCCTGAACAGGGACTAGAATGTGTACCCAAACAGGGACTAGAACATGTGCCCGAACAAGGACTAGAATGTGTGCCTGAACAGGGACTAGAATGTGTGCCTATACAGGGACTAGAATGTGTACCCAAACAGGGACTAGAATGTGTGCCCGTACAGGGACTAGAATGTGTGTCCGAACAGGGACTAGAATGTGTGCCCGAACAGGGACTAACAACCAGCTCTTTTAAATTTTGAACTACTAAGGATTCTTTTATAACTTAACGTCTTTATACTGGTTTAGAAGACTCTGCAGAGTCTGTATACAACCAGTATCTTTTACATTTCCTTGATTTTAAAAAAACTATGGACATTCAATCTATTCTTGAATGCATTAATTGACCCTGCCTCCACTATTTCCTGCGGCAATGCATTTTAAGCATTCACTGCTCACTGACTAAAAAAATTGTTTTCTAATATCTAATCTGGACCTTTCTTTAATTAATTTGTAGTTGTGCCATCTTGTTCTTGTAGGTGGTTTTATTTTGAAAACTTGTTAGTTCAATTTATCCTTTCCTTTGATTATCTTATAAACCTGTATTAAGTCACCTCGAATTCTTTTCTAGACACTATAATTCTGGAATCCCACTATCCGTTTTATCCCTCTTTTTTGTATCCTTTCCAGCATGTTTATATCCCCTCTGTGATAAGGACTTTACATATGTACACAGTACTCCAATCTAGATCTATAGTCCGTCTTTTAATTCATGAACAAGGTCCAAAGCAATTTTCTACTACACTGCATGTCAGATCCAAATAATTTTTCACATGCAGCCTTAAAATATCCATGATGCTAAAACATGGATATTATTTAGTCCATAGATGTTAAGACATTTGCACATCGGCATATTCTTTTGATCTTTTAGAACCATTGCAAAGAAGTGACATACAATTTAAAATTTTAGCTGAATTTCTTAGCATTTTGTTCAGTCGTATTGCCTTAATGTTTTGCTAGATCAATTGATTGCTTGTGTTGCCATTTATGTACAATCATAAAAATGGCACCAATATGCAACAGTTAGTACAGTCCTTCGGTCACCCTTAGACACCTTAGCTTGTATCAATTGTGCAGCTAATTTTATATTGTGTAACGCGTTTGAATATTGCAATGTATTTGATGTTATCGTATGTACACCTAATTGTTTTGATAAGCATAATCTAATTCATCCGTCTGCTAATCAGTATGTCCAAAACAGATTATATTAATCAAGCAAATCTGTCATTTCAAAGAGGTTGATAATTGTTACTGGCTTGACAAATTGTAAAACATACCGTTGCCAGCACTGTTTTTCTCCCTGGAGCACATGTTCAACACTTCTTCCAGAACTGAATGTCTATTTTTGAAAGCTACTCACGTGTCAGTACTTCAACATCACACATTTTAAACGTCCTGTTCTGTTCGGCAACTTGTCCTTTGACTTTAGCCCACACAAGCTCTAATATTAATTTTAGTTTCAGGAGAGTAACAAGTTGATTTTTTGTAAACAATTTCAATATCTCCCATTTTATGAGATCTCTGTCGAAATCGTCAAATGTCCTTTTTCCAAAATTGCTTGATATAAGTGCACTCTAAGTCCTGTCCAATCCAACGGTAAAAGGATGATCTATCCAGACCAAATACCAATTGCGTTTGTTTCTCTGATCATTTATATTTCAATATTCATGACCTAATCTTAGATTCCCTGCGGAAAAACTGTTATAAGTAAAACGGTAACCTTCTGCATCGTTATAAATGTACACTTCAAACTCATTTTGAAATTGATATCAATGTAAATTTGGAAAAAGCAAAACTATATACCACAATAACCACACCTCAAACTATTAATGTGTATTGATTGGCATCCTATCAGTCTCGCTAGAGAGGGGGACAGTCAGTTGTTACCCTTGCTATTGCCACACACGTTTGGAGTCTGCATCTTGACGCATCTTGTCTTCCCCTGCCTGCAGACCGACACACAAAATCTGTCTCCAGTCAGGACTATCTTTGGCAAGTTCCTCCAAGTTGCAGGTGTTCATATCAAATGCCTTTAGGTCACGTTTGCAAACATTTTTGTAGCGGAGGAAGGTTCTACCTATTTTACGTTTGCCTGTGGTCAGCTCTCCATATAGGATACCTTCTGTTATTTGCCCATCCTCCATACAGAGACATACAGAGTCCATGTTTCGCTGCCATAGAGCAGGGTACTAATAACACAGGATCTGTACACAGCAACCTGTGTGGAGATGGTCAGCATGTTGTTATTTCACACTCTCTGTGAGAGCCTGGCAAGTGCTGATGAGGCCATTCCTAATAGCTTCTGCAGCTCCGCATCCAGTGAAAGGTTGGCGGTGATGATAGATCCGAGGTAGTTAAAGTGATTTAATTCTTCCAGATTTTTAAGACGTCTAGAGGATCTGCACCCTGATCGATCACTTTTGTTTTTTGTATGCTGATGGTGAGTACAAACAGATCACAAGATTTTGTCAACCTATTAATGAGGATCTGTAATTCGGCTTCCATGCGGGCAGCATCGTCTGCAAAGATCATATCCCTTCTCTTAATTTTTGCTTGCAGTCTGGTTAGATTGAATAGTCTTCTATCTGACCTAGTATGCAGAAAGACCCCCTCTGTGGCAGTTCTAAAGACGTGTTTAAGCACAATGGCAAAATAGAGTCAGAGCCAGGACACAACACACAACCTTGTTTAACGCTGCTTTTACTGTCGAAGGCCTCAGATTCCTGGCCGTCATGCAGCACTGTACCTTTTATGCCCACATGAAGACCTAATCATGCTCAGTAGTTTAGGCGGGCAGCCAACTTTAGACAATACTTTAAAAAGATCCTCTCTGTTTACCAGGTCGAATGCCTTGGTGAGGTCGATGAAGGCAGGAAATAGTGGTCTGTATTGTTCTCTGTATTTCTCTTGTAATTGTCTCAGTGAAAATACCATATCAACGGTGTATCTTTCCCTGTGAAAACCACACGGAGACTCCATGTACATCCTGTTGGCCAGCTTTCGCAGCCTGCTGAAGATGATGCAAGCATACACTTTGCCTACCCTGTTGAGGAGCGATGTCCCTCTAATTTTTGGAGTCTCCTCCGTCTCCCTTTTTCTTGTAAAGGGTGATTATGTTGGCATCTCTCATGTCCCGTGATGCGGTCCCCTCATCCCAACACTGGCGTATAGTCCTTTAACTATTAGACAGTTTCGCATGAATGACACTTGTTTTCCACATTTTACAAAGTGTCTAATTGGTGGATGGGATAATCAGGAATTTGTATTTACTGAGCATATTTGAAAGTCACAACATCTATTTTTAAAACGGCACGTCTGCATACATTTTAAAATTATGTACAATTCACTGAGGTTGCTTTTAATATAGACTAATGAATATATTTTCAAAATACATCAAATTTCTCAAAGAAAAAAAATATTTGCAAAACGTCATTGATATTCTAAGGTTGCATGCGAAAAATCATTTGAATCTGACATGCAGTTTAGTAGAAAATTATTTAGATCTTGTCTATGAATTAAAAGACAGACTATAACTAATGCTTTATACAGTTTGATTATCACTTATGTGCACAGCCTGTAAATGGGACTTCCGAGCCTTAGCATCCATCTCCGATAGGATTAGGTGCGCGATCTCACCTCTTTTGTGACAAGGGGAACGCCTGAAACTTGCGTATTTCAAATAAGTGTTTTGCACGTTCGTTTCTTGAAAGATGGACACCTTACCCCTCAGCTATCACGCCTCCCAGTAATAATAATGAACAAACTGGCATGGGATCTACAAACTGCTTTAGTGCATGGTACCTATAACAAAGGACAAATGTATTGGTGGCCATTTGCTCAGCAATGAACGAGAAAAGGACAAGAAGTAGACGTGAACTTACCTTTTGAAATAGTCAGAGCAGGTGACCATTGCGACCTCAATATATCCAAGCAGATACTGCCATTGCTGTTGATGTTTGGGTGGTAGATTCTGGTAGTGAAGGCAACCTGTCAACAACATGCAATAACAGCAGGTTATCAATGCTTCAAAGTGAACAGAAAAGAGCAGAAGAAGAAAGGTATACTTATATTAATAAGTCTTAGTCGACCTGTACTTCTACAGGGCAGATATCCCTGTGCATGTCTCAGCTCTGGCATGAGCTGGATGTAGCCGAATGAGCATTTCCTGCTTAATGGGCTAGGCTCGAGCAGCTTATTACTCTGATGGATTGGGACAAGTGCTGCGGAGGGCGGTTAACTGATGTGGAAGCCCATCTTAATAAACTCAAACACTTGAGCAAAGTAGACCCACAGCTATTAAGCGCCATCTATGCTGCTCTTGAACTGCCTAACCCTGGCCGGTGTTATGCCATGTCACCACCTCTTACGACATACTCTCGGTTGAGCAGTGGTGCTATTCTTGTCCTTGTCATACACAAAGACCCCAGCAGATCAATTGGGATATATATTAATAAATGCCATAGAAATCAAGGCTCACAAAGAAGATGCAGAATACCAAATAATCTATCTAAAACAGAACACTCTGAAACCAGATTTCCTCAACTTCTGCTGCCCTGGCGACATATGACAGAAATGGCAAATATAGATGTCCCTAGTCTCAACTTTCTAGCAGTGGTTTCAACGGTCACTCCCAAAATTGGGGATATAGCCAACTAGACAGAAGGGGAGAAGAGATAGAAAACGTGCAAGACAACAATCTCTAACACTATTAAACAACCCTAACTACCCTCCAACATTGTACTCCAGAAGATCGTATAGTACTTCTACCCCAGACTTGGCAGGAGTAGCGGAAAGAGAAATAGAACAATTAAGCGGAGTGTCCTTTCAGCACGTCTCTTTGTGCTGCATGTGTACCACAGAGCTGTTCCTGTACTGCAGCGCACATTTTTCCTTCTGACAACATGGCATGGTATTGCTTGAAGTTGTTGACATGCTGTAGAACATCCTTAAAGCGTGACATTAAACCCGATGTGACTATGTGACTGCTATGTAGGCCCATCCGGCGCTGTTGCCTAAGTGATAGGCCCACGAGAAGGCGCTCAAGCAAGGCATGTGTTATCCTTAGCTGGTTATCCACGGCTTTTGTCAGCGATCAGGTTTCACTACCATAGCACAGCGCAGGAAAGACCACAGAGTCAAACAGGTCTGCTCGCAGTCTGGTGTTTTAAAAGAAGCGACAAACAATTATATTTTCAAGTACTACCATCATCATCTTTACATATGTAAGGAATGTTGGTTTTCTTTATTTTACATTTTCCTTTCATTAATTGTTCTCATACTATTTGTGTCTTTTATTTCTGGGAATGCAAAGATGCAGCATGGTGAATATGCTGACAGCAGCCAGCAACTCATAGCTGGCAAGACCCTATTCGGCCTCCAAGCAGTGGCCCTGAAAACAGGCTGCACTAGTGTAGTCTGGCTGAGAGAATGGGGATAGCAAACCAGACATCCAAAAAAACTAGCTGAAACTAGAAGTGTCTGCTGGCAGATGTCGCAGTGTCACTGTGAACTACAACGTAACATCAGTTTCAGGACGTTAAAGAAGAAACCATTTGTTATTTCTAGTTGTCCATTGGATTCTTGTCAAAAACTGTCTGCAAGTAGTCAATGACTCATTTGTTACTCAATATCAAAGAATCATTTCCAAAAATCAAGATGTCTAGATTCGCAAGTGATTTTTCTCTTCTGTCACTCACTCGCTTGAAGATATGTCTACACCTGCAATGTTGTCTCTTGTTTAGTTATTGTTGAATGCCCACAATGAGTAAGTTTAATCATTTGTCCGCCCTGAAAAGGCTGTTAGGTGGTGGGTTGCAGTAACTTTCCTCACATCCCGAGTAGGCTGATGAAAGTGGGCCATATCCTCAAGGTGGTTGTGCTACACTTGGCTTCATCTGCATGTCACTCACTACTATGGGGACCATGTCTACTGTCATATCAAAACTCAAACTGTCATGAAACTGGGTTATTTCCAGGGAGAACTGCGTGGAGGTGATGTGGGATCTTGACCGGTATATTTTACCCAACATTGTTCTGCCTGACCAGACATTAGTCTCCGCTGCCCTCGCTTGTATAAAGTCTTTTGTAGTTCCATTAAGTTCCTCTTTCAGTGTTGTTTTTATGGACCTGTGGGTTTTTCCTTTAATAATATATTTGGGGCAGTTCTGTAGTATGTCCTCTGTAGTCTTGAGGTGCCTGTCCACATAGTTCAGTTGCCAATCTTCAGTCTTGCGTACGTGTGGCCACGAAACCGGTTGTCCTGTTCTGAGTGCAACATAACAGTGTTCATCTTGTCTGTAAATATGGTAATTGTCTTGCACTAATGTTTGTGGCTCTCTGATTGATTTGATCGTACTTTTCTTCTGTTGGTTTGTAACTGGAACATCCGGTTGTTCGTCTGCAGCCTCCTCCTTTGCCAGTTTATCTGTTCTTTCATTTCCCAATATTCTACAAAGAGATGGTGTCAACTGCATGGAAATGTTGCGCCTGTTGCTCATTCAGACAGTAAAGCCTGTAGACCTAGCTGTTTCTGAGACTTCAGTGTACGGAGTACTGATATTGCATCTATCAGAAATATTACAGCTGTGGACTGAGATTGGTGTTCAACAGTTTCTCAGTTGCCACTTTGATTGCCTGGGAAGTGATAGATGGTTTAATTTGAATCAAAGTAAGATGTATCAAATCCACAACTGATATCTAGGACAATAAATTAAGTGAAATTGTAAACATTACTAACAAAAAGGAGAGCAATAGCAGAACATGGAAAACTGATAAATGCTTTTACCTTTGGTGGCTTGAAGGGGTAATCAGTAGGGAAGTTTATCGTCAAGAAGAACACGCCTTGAGAATATGGGCTGTCATTCTGTCAAAAACATAAACGATATTATATTTTAAGAAATGGTGCTTCAAACATGCATTCAAGTATCACAGATCAGAAGAAAAGTGTTCATCTCAGTAAATCTATGAGTGGCATAAAAAAAAACAATACAAGAAAAGGATGACGTGAACAAATGTGAGCATAACGGTTAAAATAAACCTGCAACACATGAAACATGATGAAAACTATATTGACTTTCACAAAATATAGCTATGCAGATAATAAAGAAGTTTAAACTGTTATGTCAGCCTCCAATGTCTTGGCAGCTGAAAGCAAGTACTCAAATAGGCTACATTGCCATTTTAAAATAGTACAAAGAAATAAAGTAAGCCGAGCATATCATTTTTAAAA
The DNA here is from genome assembly GCA_036924085.1 of Ariolimax columbianus. Lineage (NCBI taxonomy): Eukaryota > Metazoa > Mollusca > Gastropoda > Stylommatophora > Arionidae > Ariolimax > Ariolimax columbianus. The sequence continues at coordinate 69,020,083 of JAVGWX010000002.1, forward strand.
GTTTAGAAAAAACTATAAATCAATAAACAGCAAATTATTTTTGTTTAAAATGTGCTTTGACAATACATTTCAACTCAATTCATTAAAATTCTATTCTATTATATTGCATAACAACTTTTACCAATGGATGTAGATGTAGCTATTAATTACAGATTATTTAAACTCTGTTGTCCAACAACATTGAAATGTTCCTCAACAGTAATATCCATTTAATGGATTCATCAATGGTAATAAATAAAAAGGTAAAAGTCAGTAAAAAGGTAAAAGTCAGTGCCACAGCAACAATTGCAGTCGGGGATGAAGATAACTCTTTATTTACTAAGTCAAAGCCTGTGTGAGGTGGGGTGGCCAGCTCCCTTCCTTGCTATCATCTTCCCAGGCACAAACCACGGTCCTGATTTTTTTCTGTCCACCCGAGAACTCGAACCCCTAGTTTGCTGTAATCCCAGTCTAGTAAGCCAGCTCACTGTCGACTAGGCTACACACTCCCCCTAATAAATAAGAATGCTACTAAAGCTGTGAGAACAGCTATTTCTTAGATTTCCAACAGTGACTTAAAGGCCGTTAAGTTTCACAACAGATATTAACTGCTAATTAACTAGGCCAGCTGAGCTGTTTACTCTTTCGTAGTCAATACGAAGTTGAAGAATGTTGAGGTCTTTTGTAGCTGGTGAGTGGGATGTAGTGACAGGCAAAAACTTTTCTTTGCACACAATAGATATCTGTTGTCCCCACTGGAACACATCTTTAGTACAGAGTTGCCAACACTGTCACTAACCCAGCTTGGTTGAGCTAAGTTTATGATCAAAGTCAGCTGTAAAGCTGCATGTCTAACAGCATTTATAACTGCGCACCTGTGAAGTAAGCCTTTTCAAGTACAACTGCCAATCAACCATCAATATTTTATTGGCGAGATATGTATGTAAACCACGTTCCGTTGTCATGTTCTTACATATTTTATCTTATTGCGTTATCAGCCCCAAGTTTTTATTCATATTAAAATCGTATAAACAGCCACACAAACAAGATGTCGATGTATAAAATTAAGACACAAAGTAGGTTTACTTCTGTTCTTGTTATTGAAATATATACAGAAATCTTGCCGCTTTATTGTTTTACAAGGCATGTTCAAATGAAACCAGACCAAACTGCACCAAGTGAACATACGTACGATGCGCTTGGTGACGTCGCTTCTGGTTTAAACAGCACATACCAACAGTCAAGTTTGCAAAATTTCATTATCCCCCAACTCATAGTTTCTCACATCCTTCGTACGTATGTTAACTTGTTGCAGTTTGGTCCAATTTCATTTGAACACTCCTTGTATATTGTGCTTCCATGTTTGTTCTCCCTCGAGAGATGTATGATCGGCCTCACGCTCCACAACCAACGTTTGAAAGGTCTTCGCAACACTGACGTATGGCAAATGTCATTGGTGAAGGATGCAGTTACCCACGCAGACAAGGTAAAGAATCGCTGGGCTCATCACCTGCTTTAGAGAACTGATGACCATTGGAGCCCAACGACAGCAGTCTGGTACCCACAAGACAAAAGATGACCACGGAGAAAACTGTCTACGTGCTGGTCTAACTCCCCCGAACTCAGAAACATCTACGATGATACAGATGGGAAACTTATGGCCCACTGGTCCACCGTGGCACAAGACAGAAGACAATGGAAATGAAGTTGGGACCCGCAGCGGTGTAACCACCCCTGAGGAATAGGTCATTCAGTAATCCAGTAACATAATTTCCCAATGGATAGCATGAAATTAAGTTAGTTTCTTTTGTATACAATAATTTCAATTGTACGATTGTTAAATTGAAGATGCAATGCGGGGAGGAAGACTAACGCCTGGTCAGGCAAAATATACTGATCGGACATGTTAGTCAGGGTCAGGCAAAACATACTGGCCAAGACCCTCACCTCGGCTTCCTTGTAGCCCTTCCTGGAAATAGGCTGTTTTCATGGCAGCCTAGCTAACGAGGTGAGTGACACGCAGATGAAGCCAAGCAAAGCACAGCTGCCTGGAGGACTCCAGCCTACCTTCATGACGTGAGGAAAGCTACTACAACCTGCCACCTTACGTTCTTTTTAGGGCGCACAAAAGAGTAACCTACTCATTGTGGGCATTCGCAAACAGCAACAAACAACAAGATGCAATGCAGTGATACAATTAAAGAAAATTTTGTTTAAATGTACTTACTGGTCCCAAAATAGTTGCCTGCCACTGAAACACTGGAGACAAAGTATTTATAACAACTAAAATGTCTGCAAAATAAGTGTGTCACAAATATTTAGTGGACTGGTGTTAAGTGAAAGACTAAGAAAACCTCAGAACTATGTTCACAATGGATGATAGCTGAGACAACAGGAAGACCATGTTTACCTTCAGGAAGGCTCTGCTGATCAAGATACGGAAATATTTGTTTATCAGATTCTAAAAGCTGTTCTAGTACATTTACATGCTAGACGTGACATATGACTCATATAGAAATTAGGTGCAGAATATGCAGCAGTGAATGAGCTGACAGCAGCCAGTGACTCATGTGGATGTTTGCATCAGGATCAGTGACCTATAACTGATCAAGCCCTATTCCATTTTCAACTGGCGGCCCTGGAAACAGACTGCAACCATGTAGTCTGGCGTAAGGGATTATAGATCAAATGGGGACGCAGACCCGGTAATGTTGGGCCGAAAGGTGCAGATATTGCAGCTTAACTGTAAACTACAACACAACTTCACAAACGTCCTTTTCAAGACAAACACTGAAGAAGATTTAACTTAACGTATTTATACTGGTTTAGACTCTGCAGATGCTGTATACAACCAGTTTCTACTACTGTACTTGATCTAAAAATAACTATATGTATACAATATATTATTGAATGCATTAATTGACCCCGGCCCCACTATTTCCTGTGGCAATGCAAGCTTTCGCAAATTCCATGACTAAAAAAACAATTTCTTAATATCTAACATAGACCTTTCTTTAATTAATTTGTACTGTACCCTCTTGTTCTTGTAGCCTGCTGTACTTGGAAAAACTTGTTATAGTCTAATTTATCCTTTACCTTGACCATCTTATAAACCTGTAATAAATCACCTCAAATCCTCCTCTTTTCTCTACTAGGCCAGTTTTCCAGTCTTTCCTCAGAACTGTAATTCTGGAATCCAACTATCAGTTTTATCGCTCTTTTTTTGTATCCTTTCCAGCATATTTATATCCACTCTACAATAAAGACTCCATACCTGAACCCAGTACTTCAATCTAGGTCTAACTAAAGCTTTATACAGTTTGACTATCATTTCCTTGCTCCTATGTTTAATATTTCTTTTTATCTTACCCAACATTGCATGTCTTTTTCACTGCTATCTGAACTTTATTAATTACAAACTTCAGCATACTTATGAAAACGCATTGTGATCCAGAAGATGATCGCACACAACATATATACATTTGGTTGTTAGCTTGACTGCAGCAGGCCGTCTGGTGGTTACACACAAAGCATCATGTTTTCTGTGATGCTGGTTATTTATGTACGCATTCTGGTCTCACACAACATGTCCTATCTGCCATGTCTATTGGACATGTATGTATTATCAAAATCCCAAACACATCCTGTTGCATTTTGACTCCCTGACATCAGTCAACTTATGTGCGTTATCAAAATCATAAGCACATCCTGTTCCAATTAGAATCCTGACTCAGGTTTAAAAAATATCTTATACAGCTGTTTGGTTTTGTGTATATGGCAAATTTTTGTAAGATGGAATTTTAGGAACAGCCAAATGTACTCAAACTTTGATTACAAAATGTTTACAAAGCTTATACTTCTTTGAATACAGTTCAGCATTTGATATAACATTATTTCAAATAGATTGTCAAGGATACAACCAAAAGCTTCCGCCACTCACTCTTACTTACTTTCCGTGTTCTGTGCACCATATCATACATCATGTTTCCAATGTTCAGCTATATGGATTGTCATTCCCCCTCAACATGTCCTCCATATTGCATGTTTCCAGCGGATTTGGGTAGATTATCAGGTGGTATGGGTCTTGTGTTGCTCCACAGTGGCATGTCTCATCATCCTTGTATCCTAATATTTAAGTTCTTCCTGCATCATGATATATCAGTTAGGAGTTTATTTAATGACTTCCATGTTGTGAAGGCAAGTGGCAAGCAGGTACAGGTTCCTCATGCAGCTCAATCAAGGAAACCTGCTTCAATTCATTCCATATTTCGATGCGCCGTTTTCTGGGACTAGTCTGTAGGAGCTGTGTTGACTAAGAAACACTCACTATGTAACTTGTGTTCATGCTGATCACGTCAATATCCGAGATAAGACATAGACAAAGCTTGGATGTCATATTAGTTTGTACCAAAAGATCCTGAACGCAAAGAAGAAGTTTTGTGAACACCACATACTTCTTCTTCATCGTACGCAGTCAGACATCAACCTTTATTATTTCAAAAAAAAGCAGAGGTCATCCTGAGGCTGTCGACACTGCCATAGAGCTTGTCTAGTGTTGCCACTGGTGACGGCCACATCTGCTCTCTCTGATCCTCGTATGTCGGGCAGTTTTGCAGCAAATGCTCAGCGGTCATTTTCCCGGTACCACACGGGCATTCGTCAGTGCCACCTATCTTCAATTTGTGAACACCACATACATAACACTTATTAAGGCCTTGAAAAAAAGTGCTAGTCAGCTCGTATGTGACTAGTAAAAAATTTTGCTTGGCACGTAAAAATTAAAAATTGGGTTTAATCAATTACATTTTTAATCTTTACTAAATAATGACTCTGGCATGATTATTATTATACTTCTTCTTGGTTAAAAAAGAGCTTTGCAAGTAGCAGTATCTTGTCCAGAGAACGGAATGCGTTGGTGCAATTATTATTTATATCACGGTTTGAATAAATTGTACATAAGCTAAATTATGTTGGTAAATCTAAATGGACTTCTACTACCACAATTTAAACCTACTAAAGCCATTGATAAATGGTACTTTAATGATAAAACTAACAAGCATGTTCAAGGACACAAACGCCATACCTCTGACAGCAGTTCATTTTTTTCTTAAGAGGAAATAGGCTAATACTGTGCAATTAATACAATATATATTAGTTTGGTATCATTGTTATGTAGAAATAAAAATGAATGAGTGTCTAGTTTAAATATGATAACATAAATTGCATGACTGTAGTCCGACCATGCTGACTGGTGAGCCACCCTAAAAATGTTCACAGCCTGCACATAACAATAACCAAATTGTTGTTTTAAAGGGAAAATAAACGATAAGCTAATTTATTTTCATGACATCATTAAATGATAATTCTTACAATCATCTCCAACTGGCCCTGCTGAACAGTTTGTAGGTGGATCCTTGCCCAAGTCTTGCAATTCCTGCAATGAACAGCAAATATAAATCAGTTAATGGTCTTAGTTTCCTACAGTCTGTTAGTGACATGTTTCCATATCATTAGTGCCTCTTCCTCATCCTCAAGAGTGAAAACTCTCCATGAGCAGCATTGAACGGTGCATGCCACTTCCCAACTGTTTCCTGGCCTTCCCTAATTGCTTTTTAACTACATGTCATATGTTATGAGTAGCCAGTAATACCAGTGGAGTTTAATGTAGATAAATGTAGTCATCCATATAGGTAGATAAATATGGAACATAATTACAGAATGGGTGAGAACAATATTAGAATGATAGATAAGGAAAGGGACCTAGTGATTATAATACATCATACAGGTAAACTGAGTGAGCAAGTCCAAGTAGCAGTGAAAAAGGCAAATGCAATGTTAGGTATAATAACAAGAAATATTAAACATAGGAGCAAGGAAGTTATAGTCAAACTGTATAAAGCATTAGTTAGATCTATATTGGAGTACTGTGTACAGGTGTGGAGTCCTTTTTATAGAGGGGATATAAACTGCCTGAAATGATACAAAAAAAGAGTGATTAATCCGATGGATTCCAGTTATGAGGAAAGAGAGAAACCAGCGTAGTGTCTAGAAAAGAGAAAAATACAAGGTGACAATACAGGTTTATAAGATAATCAAAAGAACGGATAAATTAGACTATAACAAGTTTTTTCAAAATACAACCACCTACAAGAACAAGAGGGCATAGCTACAAATTAACTAAAGAGAGGTCCAGATTAGATATTAGGAAATATTTTTTTAGTCAGAAAGTGGTGAATGCTTGGAATGCATTGCTACACAAAGTAGTAGAGGCAAGGACAATTAATGCATTTATGAATAGATTCGATGCATACAATTTTTAGAGCAAGGAAATGTAAATGAAACTGGTTGTATACAGACTCTGCAGAGTCTTCTAAGCCAGCATTAAGTTAGATTAAGTCTAGTGCATCACCACTTTACATTGTCTTTCAGTTCCTTCAGTGTTTTTTTACTGTCGCATAGTTATTTTCATGTCTGAATCAACCAAAATTACCATGCTCACTCTTAAGCATATATTTCTGTATGTGCTCTGTGTATGCTAAAATAAAGTCCTGAAGAATAATTGCTGGATGAGTATAAACTTGGGTCGAGCATGGGACTTGCTGCCTCATCATGCAGAAACTATAAGGCACAAATACTTCAACAAAAATAGACAAAGTCAACTAAAATTAAAAATTCAACTCAACCCTCCAAGACAGAAGCAGGCACTTTGTTAACTCTTTCCCTCCCAAATATTTTGAACCTCTGGACAATTTTTTTAAAATGTAAAACTCAAACAGAGGATCACTTAGTTGCGATCTGTTTATCTTCAATAAATGTTCCCTGAAATAACACATATTATATACCAAACTGTTCACAACTGCAGCGAGAATTCAGGGAAATACATATATTTTGCAAATTGAGGTGACCATTTGTGTATGATGGATTTTAGTTGCCCGAAGGCTAATTCATTGTGTGGCAAATTGAAGTCCTTGAATCTGGATAAGCAAACAAAAGAATTGGTATATTTGATTATTTCTTTGAACCTGGAGCAAACAAGAGCTCACAACAAATTAGGAATGAAAAGAAAGAAATAATGAGATATGGAAGTGATAGGACAAATTAGTAAATTACAAAGTTGTTAACTTTGAAAGTATTTTGAATCATTGATTGACTAGACTATTTAGACTCACTATATAGTCTATATATTATATTATTCTGTAATCTGTTGAGAGAAAAAGAATAAGGGAATTTGAGGCAAGTGGCAGGCAGTTCTAGAAACGGAATGGAAGCATAATCTAGACGTGGACAAGCAAACAGTGATTATGTTATAAACATTCAAACAATAATGATAACATAATAATCCGTTTCAGTTTCAGACCATTACGGATTTTCGTTGGCGTATTATTTATATAGACTAGGTCTTTAGTCTAGTCATTATAATTCAGAAAAACTAAGAATAGAGAAACATTCATGACAAGTCTGATCGGAATAAAGCACTACTGACTAGCAAATGACTAGGGAATCAACCGAATAGAGGTAGATATTATAAGTGTAAAATATAAAAATTTAAGTGTCTATCCCATCTTTGACTTCACTTGACAACGTCATTTCTAAGAAGACTTCTCTAGCGAATTCTAGTTCAGTTACTGAGTTAGTCGAGGACTCGACAATTTTTAATGTAATACATAACTATAAATAATTGAGAATAACATTTATAATACACTCAAAAAGGATGAATCTTGAAGAAATGTCATTAATTTGTGATGAAGTAAGATGTAGGTATACCTTTTTAATTCGTTTTTGTGCCATCGTTTCTGAGAGACAAGAAGTGATTATTCTGTGAATATGAAATCGATGAGAACTATTCAAGCCGGAAGTTTCGGCCAAGGCCAAGAAGGAGCATGCGCGGGGCGGCAGGAAGTCGACCTGTTTGTTCAGTTTGTATCGTCAGTTCAGTTCAGTGTCTGAACTTAACGTCTTTATACTGCTTTAGAAGACTGCAGAGTCTGTATACAACCAGTTTCTTGGAGGGTGGTTAACCGGTGTACGAGTTCATCTTAATAGACTCAAACTCTAAAGCAAAGTAGAACCACAGCCCATTCGGCGCCATCTATGCTGCTCATAACAAACCACCTAGTACCTAACCATGTCCGGTTGCCATGCCATGTTACGATATGCTCTCTCTGGGGCAGAGGTTTTCTTGGCTTTGTCATACACAAAGATCCCGGCGGACCACTCGGGACTAACACATCGCATCGAAGGTCGGCTACAATGGATCATCAACGTCCTCTGGCATTTGCCTTGACGATGCAGTCTGCCAGAATTGTCCTTATTCTTCTGTTGATGTTATCCTCTTCACACATATAGATTTACTTATGCATGTCACCCTTGACCTTAGCTTTTCCTTTCAACAATATTTTACGTTGTTGGCGACTCAAAGCTGGCTGTTTGCATCAGGATCAGCGAACCGCAGCTGACCAATACCCATTTCCGCCTCCAAGTGGCGGCCCTGGAAACTGTCTGCACTAGTGTTGTCTGGTTAGGAGAATATTGATCATCAGTTGAAATCGGATATGTCGAGTCGAAATGCGCAGACACACTGTAAACTACCAAACAATATCCTTTTCAGAACGAGCGCCGAAATATAAGAATCATTTCTCCAGACTACCGTATGGGTTGTCTTTCCTTTCCACGAGATGTGCCCCATTCTTCTGAAATATCCACATTTAAAATGATCTTCCCCGTTTGTTCATTGTTTACGATTATACACTCTGCAGCAGGGATCACAAATGCATGGTCTTCGTGCGGCCGGAGAAGATATTAATGTTTATCTGTTCATAAATAATACAGACTTGACAATAGTATTGTGAAGTGTTTTATATATATTATAGGAGAGGAATTTAATTCTTTACATGCTACATCTCATGGCATAAATCAGAAAAAGGAAAAAATTGAAAAGGGGAGAGAGAGAGCCCAAAAGAAGTAGTAAAATTCCTCTCGGTAGCCCTGCTGCTCTCTGATATAGCTTTTAAGTACAGGGTTACTATTCAATCAATCAATCAAAGCCACTAGCTCTTCTCTGCGAATGGGTCCTTGACAGCAACCCGCAATTATACACAATCCAATGGCTCCTCATGTTGCCTCTCTCCACGTGTAGACATTTAATATTTGTCCCTTTTCACATTCTCTTATTCGTGTATTTTTGAATATATACCTCTCTCTATCTCTCTCTCTCTCTCTATCTTTGAGGATTCCTCGCAAGAGCCTGTCTGGTTATATTAAACGGCACCTTCGGTAGCGTATGTCCTATCCCGCCCCGCTTTCTTTGATTAATGTATTGTTCCGGTGTATTTTGTTGGCTGCCTTCCCCATGTCCCACCACTCTATGCCTGTAGGTCTTCATTCCTCACCCTGTCCCACCACTCTATGCCTATAGGTCTTCATTCCTCACCCTGTCCTGCCACTTTATGCCTATAGGTCTTCATTCCTCACCCTGTCCCACCACTCTATGCCTATATGTCGTCATTCCTCACCATGTCCTGCCACTCTATGCCTTTAGGTCTTCATTCCTCACCATGTCCTGCCACTCTATGCCATAGGTCTTCATTCCTCACCATGTTCTACCACTCTATGCCATAGGTCTTCATTCCTCACCATGTCCCACCACTCTATGCCTATATAGCGTCATTCCTCACCATGTCCTGCCACTCTATGCCATATGTCTTCATTCCTCACCATGTCCTGCCACTCTATGCCAAATATCCTATACAAATAAGTCGCCCCCATTTCAGTCATGCCTGACTATTAGCTGATGCGACCTTGGAGTAACAGCTCTCTATTGAGTTTTTGGTTTTTCCGTATCTTTGCGGCAATATCTTTTCACTTCTCTATGTTGCATGAGATTATTTTCACCAAACCTGAGGTGGCTCTTCATGTTGCATCTCCATTTGGATCGGCCTTCCAAAGATGTTAGATCCAAATATCCAGAACCTTCATGTCCCATTTACATGCGTCTTTGAACCTCAGATGTGACCGGCAAACTGTTCTTTTACCACACGCCATTCTGTCCCTTGAGAATATCTTTGTGGAGGCAACCGTCTTCCATACAACGAACATGGACAAGCCATCGTTGCCTTCGTTGTCAAAAGAGGGTGAAAATGTTTAGAAGACCAGTGCGATAATGCATCTCGTGTCTTTCCAATTCTGATCCGGGGGACGGCGTGGCCTAGTGGTTAAGTGGCACGGCTCACGACCCGAAGGTGCTGGGTTCGATCCCCATCACAGCACCGGCCGTTACCCCGGGGAAGCAAACCCTTAGAAAATGCAGGAGGAAGCAGACCCGTACATAAAATGCGTGCTGAAGTCGGATGCACTGGGCCGACAGGCGCAAAATAAAAACACAGTGCAACGCACACCGCCTTGGGGATTAAAGAAAAATAAGGCGAACGCAAAAACAAAAAACAAAAAAATTCTGATCCTAACATCACCACCCGTACCTCTTGATGTGTCAACTGTGCTGACCAAATAGGTAATGCTCCTAACCCTCCACCCCCCCCCCCCCCACCCCTGATTGGTTCAATGTAACGGATTCGAGAGAGTATGGTTAGTATTAACCGGGATGTTTTGTTTAGACTCCTAAAAAAGAAGAAACCATGGCCTACTTTAGAAGGGTTTGGGGAGAAAAAAACCAACAGAAAACGCAGCGATGTCTAAAAATAGAACACTTGTTAACGGAAAAAATTATTTTCCAAGATAAATTACCTTTGCAAGTAGCAGGATGTTGTCCGGAGAACGGGTTGTGTTGTAGTTGTCAGTTTGACTTCGATATTTGCACCTTACGGTCCAAGATATCCGACTTTAGCAGGCATTTTTGAGTACCGGGTTAGCCTTCCTTCTTCTATCCACTCTCTTTAGCCAGTCTGCAATCTGTTGCAGCTTGTTATCCAGGATCACCGCGTGAAGGTGTAGAACGGTCTTGATAGCTCTGGTTCGCTGGCCCTGACGCTAGCAGTCAGCTCTGGTTTGCTGGTCCTGACGCTAGCAGTCAGCTCTGGTTCGCTTGTCCTGACGCTAGCAGTCAGCTCTGGTTCGCTGGTCCTGACGCTAGCAGTCCGATCTGGTTAGCTGGCCCTGAGGCTAGCAGTCAGATCTGGTTCGCTGGCCCTGACGCTAGCAGTCAGCTCTGGTTCGCTGGCCCTGACGCTAGCAGTCAGCTCTGGTTTGCTGGCCCTGACGCTAGCAGTCAGCTCTGGTTCGCTGGCCCTGACGCTAGCAGTCAGCTCTGGTTCGCTGGCCCTGACGCTAGCAGTCAGCTCTGGTTCGCTGGCCCTGACGCTAGCAGTCAGCTCTTGTTCGCTGGCCCTGACGCTAGCAGTCAGCTCTGGTTCGTTGACCGCTGCATCCAATGCACTGCTTTCCCAAAAAGAAACCAAACACTGTAATAACAAAATAAAAATTATTATAATTTTTCTTAATTTACAAATTATTCAAATATGTCTCCTGTGTTGATACACCGCTCCTAACGTATCTTCCAAGTTTTGTATGCGTCCTGGAACGCGTTTTCTGAGACAACGTGTATGTCTCGTAGCGAATTTTCTTTGATCTCTTCTATGGTCTGAAATTTGAGACTTTTATGGATGGATTTCAACTGTTATCATCAGTTCTGTAACCTGAAAGATCACTGGGACACCAATACTGCAGATTGTTGGATCAGTTCCCGCCACTCCACTCGGATTTGTGCCGGAATATCAAATCTTCTGTCTGGATGAGTTAACCTCAGTAGTATGATTGTCATTGTTGTGCATTGAGACGGCTAGCGCATTTCTGATTTTTCGAAATGTTTCTGCAATATCGGTGTGTCTTGGGCCGTTTTGCACCTGGCGGAGCCCATCCCTTTCCAGGCAACGTGTCTCTCCACGTTGTGATTTTTTTCTATCATCTCCCTGTCTACTTAAGCATGGTGTCACTCTGAAGGTTACGCCATTCCTTATTTCTTTATTCGGCCTCGTTTTCATCTTGTCCATTTGTTTTTAATCGCTCTTTAGTATTCTGTGTTCAAGTTTATCGATTGAAATACGTCTTTGACGGACACACGTCTAATTGAAAACACGCACATCAAACACGTTATCCTCAACTTCGAGGACCCTCAAAATAAAGTATGCAGGGGCTAAGTCCTGGAAACAGGACGGCTGTTGGTTAACAGTCATTTCATGCTTTGCCAACAAATCACGAATAAGCTGTGACGAGTGCGCAGGATTTTTATCGTGCTGGAACATCAAGTTCTTGTTTGATCATGCTTCGAGACACTTTCACGAACTGCCTCTTTCAATCGCCTCAAATAATCCAAGTGATACTCTTTATTGATCCACTGTTCGCGTGGAACAAAACTCATCAATAATGGTGCCCCTCCAATCAAAAAAGACGACCAACAGACGCAAGTGACTGACATATTTTTGTTGTTGTTTTTGGTCTCAGTGATGCCATTCCAGACTACAATGAGGACTGCCTTTTCATTTCGAAATCGTATTCATAAACTCGTGTTTAATCGCATGTTATGAGAATTTTCTGAAAGTTTCCATCAGCATTCGAACTGTTCAAGATCTCGCAACTGACTGACTCGGCACTCTTCTTGTTTATCTGTCAGCAAATGAGGCACACATTTTGTGACGACACAAATTATGTTAATTTATTTTTAAATCTCAATATCTTGGTATTAAATCAGGCATCTGTGTCTGAGGCCTTGTAGCCAAATGTTGAGTAAACTCATTTTCCTCCTTTACCTTGGTTTACCATGTTGGGCCCAGGGCCTCCATTATGCCATCTCTTCACCTCATCCTCGATCGCCCACAAGGGCCGCTAGAGTTGGATGGCCACCCTGACGTTACTCTACGTGTCCATCTGTTATCCTGTCTGCGCACAACAGGACCGGCACATCTGTATTTTCGTAACAGCGCAACATCTATGATGTCAGAGAAGGAAGGTCGACGTCTTACCTCCATGTTGCGGATTTTGTCTCGAATGGAGATCTTCAATGTTCTTAGCTCTATCGCTCGTTGGGCAACGTGTAGTCTATCTTCATCAGCTTTCCGTTGGTTCCACACTTTGCAGCCATATACCATGGCTGGAATAACCACACTATTGAAGGTGTGAGCCTAGCGCTAACGTTTCACATCTATTGCAGAAAATGTTTAATACAGTTGAAGCTGGGCCAGCTTGCTGTTATCCTTCGTGAGATCTCCCGATTTAGTAAATGGGAGTTCGTGATCTCTTTTAAAATCATATAACACAAACTTATGCAAATGCTTAGATTCGCATCACCTCGTGATATTAAACCTAATATTGATGTGCTGGCTGAGGCAAAGACTCGCATCACCCCAGGATATTAAACTTAATATTGATGTGCTGGCTGAGGCAAAGACTCGCATCACTCCAGGATATTAAACTTAATATTGATGTGCTGGCTGAGGCAAAGACTCGCATCACCTCAGGATATTAAACTTAATATTGATGTGATGGCTGAGGCAAAGACTCGCATCACCTCATGATATTAAACCTAATATTGATGTGCTGGCTGAGGCAAAGACTCGCATCACCTCAGGATATTAAACTTAATATTGATGTGCTGGCTGAGGCAAAGACTCGCATCACCTCAGGATATTAAACTTAATATTGATGTGATGGCTGAGGCAAAGACTCGCATCACCTCATGATATTAAACCTAATATTGATGTGCTGGCTGAGGCAAAGACTCGCATCACCTCAGGATATTAAACTTAATATTGATGTGCTGGCTGAGGCAAAGACTCGCATCACCTCAGGATATTAAACTTAATATTGATGTGCTGGCTGAGGCAGTAACAGTTGGACTCGCATCATCTCGGGATATTAAATCTAATATTGATGTGCTGGCTGAGGCAGTAACACTTGGACTCGTATCATCTCATATACAAGTTTGTGAGTAGATAAATCGGCCCCAGAGAGCGAATCAGTTTTTGTGTGTATGCAATACTCCCATCTTGGTTTTTTTTTTTTTTTTAGGTTTGTTGCTGTTGTCCTTTTGGGATTTTATCATATTTCGTTTGTTTTTGTTTATGTGCGATCATATTATAACTTAACTTGACGTCTTTATACTGGCTTTGAAGACTCTGCAGAGTCTGTATACAACCAGTTTCATTTATATTTCCTTGTTCTAAAAGTTATGCGCATCCAATCTAATATTAAATGCATTAATTGTCCTTGCATCCACTACTTCCTGTGGCAATGCATTCCAAACATTCATCATTCTCTGACTAAAAAAATATACCCTAATATCTAATCTGAACCTTTATTTAGTTAATTTGTAGATGTGCCCTCTTGCTCTTGTAGGTGGTTGTATTTTCAACAAAAAAATTTGTTATTGTCTAATTTATCCGTTCCTTTGATTATCTAATAAACCTGTATTAAGTCTCCTGGAATTCTTCTCTTTTCTAGACACCGTATGCCGGTTTTTCTGAGTCTTTCCTCATAACTGTAAATCTAGAATCCCACTATCATCTTTGTCACTCTTCTTTGTATCCTTTCCAGCATGTTTATACACCATCTATGATAAGGACTCCAAACATGTACACAGTACTTTATTTTACCTCATGTCTTGTTTATTCTTGTAACATGTAATTTTTCGTTCGGTTTTTGGTCCTTATACGCTTGCGAAAGCTGGACTGTATATTCTGGACATGCAAGGCGAATATTCCACATCCGATGGCAAGATCGTGTCACTGACATCGAGGTTCTCTCGAGGGCTAACATGCCCAGCATCCATGCACTGCTAGAAAAAGCACGACTAGGATGGGCCGGACACCTCGTCCGTATGTCAGACGAGCGGCTCCCAAAGAAGCTTCTTTACGGCGAGCTGAGAGAGGGATGGCGCGAGAGAGGGCGCCCAAAGAAACGTTTTAAAGACGGTCTGAAGGACTCACTAAAAAGTTGCCAGATAGACATCGACACCTGGGAATGTCTTGCGAAAAACAGATCTGACTGGAGAAGCGCAGTCAAATCGGGTGTAGCTGCCGGTGAAGATGACCGTGTTGTGAAAGCCCAGAACAGACGCGAGACGCGGAAATCCCGAGCAGCGGGAACACCATCCCCTTCTACAAACCTCGTGTGCCCGATATGTAGCAGATGTTTTCGTGCTCGCATTGGCCTGTTCAGCCACATGCGCACCCACACCCAACATGGAAATCTGTGACAAGGATGATGTCGGCGGTCCTCATCGACAACGATGGACAGCTATTATTGGTCCCTAACGAAATCCTTGTGACAGTAACGTCGGTATCTTTTGTTTTTGTCCTGTAGTGGTCACTGAGCCATTGCAAAGGCCGCCGTCCATTGTAGACGATGATGGCATAATTTATTTTGCTAGCGCTATTTTTAGTAAGGACTAACTGCGCTCTTTTTATCCTCACTCTCTCGTCTCGAGCCGCCCGACCCCAGTGGCAAATCAAGGACAAGACGACAAGGGGGCGACTACGAGATGCAGGGGACTACGCATCAAGCACCCGTGAAAAAGACGGCGGAGTCCGGAGCCGAACCCACACCACCTGATCACAAGGCCGACGGCTTAACAACTTCGTCACAGAATCCATTACCTATATGTATATTTATATACACTTTTAACCTTCAGCATCGGTGCAACACCAATCTATTTATATATCTATAACTAATTGGTTATCTTCTCTGTTGTTTCTGTTCTTCCAGTACAAATTACCCTATTATATTCATGTATTTCCCAATACTTTCAGAAGGTCAGTAGATTTAATTGGCTTAAGGATATGTTGTAAGTTATCATATTCTTCAATTTTTTACTTCATTGAGTTTATAAATTGGCAATATCGAACATTTTCTTCTCGTTCACAGCAGTTTTTTTTTATTACGTCTACAGATGTCCAGTTCTCGGAATAAAGGCTGCTGTAGTGGAGAGTTATTTAGGGTTTCCAAACAACTTTGTAAGGAGATTCGTCCCCATGAGCTAGCGCTTAGTACGCAATTGGCTAAGTATATAACAGTCATGCTCATTCATGGGGATTCCGTGGCGAAGTGGTTAAGCTGTCGGCCTCGTGATCAGATGGTGTGGGTTCGACTCCGGACTCCGCCGCCTTTTTCACGTGTGCTTGATGCAGAGTCCCCTGCATCTCGTAGTCACCTTCTCCTTGACTTGCCACTGGGGTCGGGCGGCTCGAGACAAGAGAGTGAGGATAAAAAGTATCGCACTTAATCCTTGCTAAAAATAGCGTTAGCAAAATTAATTATGCCATCATCGTCTACAACGGCCTTTGCATTTTGTTATATTTGAATGTCTGTGCTGCTTACCCACATATATACATGGGTGATGGAACCAATTTTAGCCGGTGTAAGCGACTATTCAATCTGATATGTCCCGTTCTCACGCGGAGCATGGTCACTAGCTCTGCTCGATTGAGGCACTTGTCTCTCGTCTGGTCGACCCTTTTTATGACCCAGATAAGGTTATTCTTTTCCCGGGAGGTGATCGTTTGTTCTAATAGTTCTCGTCTTGCTCCAAACCTTGTTAACTTGTCCACTGCCTCATTTCCTGGTATGCCAGTGTGATGGTACCAAACTATAGCACTACCCTTCTCTTGGACTTCAGTTCACCCGCTTTAAGTTTCGGCAATTTGTCATTCATACGGGTTTGAGGGATCAAGATGCTGAGCAGCGCATGAGCTGCAGTGGTCAGCGACCCCATAGCTGACTGCTAGCGTCGGGGCCAGCGAACCAAAGCTGCCAAGACCCTTCTACACCTCCACGCAGTGATCCTGGATAACAGGCTGCAGCAGGGCAGACTGGCTAAGGAGAAGGGATCAAAAAGGGAATGCTAACACTGTACTCAAAAAATGCTTGCTGAAGTCGGATGTGTTGGACTGAAAGGTGCAAATATCGCAGTCAAGCTGTAAACTATGACACAACGCATTCCGTTCTCTGGACTACATTCTGCTACTTAAGCCCTTTCAGGGTTTGGTAGCCGGAGATTGAGAACGAACGAAGCCAAGCCAAGCATAAGGGTTTGCAGAACGGACAATGCACCTATAAGGAATACAGCCACTGGCTTCTTGTATTACTAATAATTTCTGCAGTAATAATTAGTGCATGATCTTTAGCCGAGTAGTTTTAAGTATAATTTTCCAGTGGATGAACTAGTGGTTTCATCTTCTTTATCTGAAAAACCAGATTGGCATTCCTGCGCCTCCATTCTTCATTGCCCTCCTTACTGATCCACCATCAGGTGGTCGAGAAGTTTTGCACTTTAGTACAAAGGAGTCAAGGCACTTGTCTGGAAATTGGTTTGAACTTTAGTCCTTCTCTGTGAATTCACCCTGCAAGGCGGTATACTTCTCCCATACATTCTTCACCTTCCTGATGCCCTGGCTTGGCTTCGTTCGTTCTCAATCTCCCGCTTCCAAACCCTGAAAGGGCTTAAGTAGCAGAATGTATTCCAGAGAACGGAATGCGTTGTGTCGTAGTTTACAGCTTAACTGCGATATTTGCACCTTTTGGTCCAACACATCCGACTTCAGCAAGCATTTGTTTAGTACCGGGTTAGCATTCTCTCTTTGATCCCTTCTCCTTAGTCAGTCTGCCCTACTGCAGCCTGTTATCCAGGATCACCACGTGGAGGTGTACAAGGGTCTTGGCAGCTCTGGTTCGCTGGCCCTGACGCTTGCAGTCAGCTATGGGTCGCTGACTGCTACAGCTCATGCCCTGATTGAAGAACTACTCCGTATTAGCCAAGAACCACATCTACAGTTCAGTAATCAAGTCCTAGACATCAGAAACACTACATACAAGAAGCAGATTCTTCATGTTTGGGAACAGGAAGTACGGTTGGCATGGCGAATGGGGCATGACTACATACCCGCTAGTTTTCCTGACGCCCAGGACTTTGTATATGTCGGGATCCATGCTTCTCTTGGGTATAGTTCTTCGATCATATCATATGCTACTGTTCTCTTTTGGAGAACATTTTGCTCTCCCATGGGGCAGGTTACTCTTTTGTGGGCCCTGAAAAGGACGTTAAGTGGCTTCCTCACATCCTGAGCGTGCTGATGAAGGTGGACCGGGGTCCTCCAGGCGGTTGTGCTATGCTTGGCTTCACCTGTGTCACTCACTACTACAAGGATCATGTCGATCCCTCACCTCGTTAGCCAGACTGCCATGAAAACAGTCAGTATCCAGGGATAGCTACTAGGAAGCCGAGGTCAGGGACTTGGCCAGTATGTTTTGCCTGACCATGACTAACATGCCTGATGAGTATATTTTGCCTGACCAGTTGTTAAGTCTCCCTCCCCTGGGGCAGGTGGTGGCGGCGGTTATTTCGAATGCCCACAAAAAGTAGGTTACTCTTATGTGCGCCGTGAAAAGAGCGTTAAGTGAGGGTTGTAGTAGCTTTCCTCACATCTCGAGCGTGTTGATGAAGGTGGACCGGGGTCCTCCAGGCCTGGCCTCATCTGCGTGTCGCTCACTACTACGAAGATCACGTAGAACCTCACCTTGTTAGCCAGACTGTTGTCCTTAATAACAGCCTGTTTCCAGGACGACCAACGAGGAGGTCAGGTGAGGATCTTGGCAAGTATATTTCTCCTGACCCTGGCTATCATTCTCTGATCAGTGTGTTTTGCCTGACCAGGCGTTAGCCTCATCGTCCCGTCAGGTGAGGGTCTTGGCCAGTATATTTCTCCTGACCCTGGCTAACATTCTCTGATCAGTGTGTTTTGCCTGACCAGACGTTAGCCTCATCGTCCCATCAGGTGAGGGTCTTGGCCAGTATATTTCTCCTGACCCTGGCTAACATTCTCTGATCAGTGTGTTTTGCCTGACCAGACGTTAGCCCCATCGTCCCATCAGGTGAGGGTTTTGGCCAGTATATTTCTCCTGACCCTGGCTAACATTCTCTGATCAGTGTGTTTTGTCTGACCAGATGTTAGTCTCATCGTCCTGTCAGGTGAGGATCTTGGGTAGTATATTTCTCCTGACCCTGGCTAACATTCTCTGATCAGTGTGTTTTGCCTGACCAGACGTTAGCTTCAT
This sequence comes from Ariolimax columbianus, assembly GCA_036924085.1. NCBI lineage: Eukaryota > Metazoa > Mollusca > Gastropoda > Stylommatophora > Arionidae > Ariolimax > Ariolimax columbianus. The sequence continues at coordinate 69,039,118 of JAVGWX010000002.1, forward strand.
CGACCCGGGGTAGGTGATAGTTGTGAATATCTTAATGCTGAGATTTTGGTGTTTCCATGGAACAGTTGGGCCCTTATGTTCATCAACTTGCTTGTCGTAGGATGACTTGACAATCATAGATATGGCACACTGAAACCGTACTAATGTATGTATATATATATTACTATTGTAAAGAAAATGTTTTGGACAGAAAGGCCCCGAAATCGCAGCGTCACTGTAAACTATGGCATGTCATTTTTAGGTAATGGTCAATGCCATCGCAACAATTGCGATTGGGGATGGAGATAACTCTTCATGTACTAAAGCAGCAGCCTATGCGAGGTGGGATGGCCAGTTCCCTTCCTTGTTTTTACCTTCCTCAAGTCGTGCATTAGGTAACCATTTACAGTTAGGTTGACTGAAGAAGTGGTCGTACCAGGCACGATCCACGCCTCTGATTTTTTTCTGGCCGTCCCTGACTTCGAACCTTGACACGCTGTAATTCCAGTCTAGTAAGCCAGCTCACTGTTGACTAGGCTACATACTCCACTTGAGTGAGTGAGTGAGAGAGAGAGAGTGAGAGAGAGTGAGAGTGTGAGAGAGAGAGAGAGAGAGAGAGAGAGAGAGAGAAAAATATCAAGAATTCAGAGAACACACACACCACCATAGAAATTCATATAAATGGCCACCTACTAAGACAAATCACTCCAAAAGCGAAACAGGCTTTTCCAACAATGATGAAATGTGAACATAGTGTAGTCTGAGATAATGAGCCATGCACTTTAGTGATGGATGAACATTAAAATTACTTTGCTATTTATTCTGTTATCCGGGGCCAAGATGCAGAAGCAAATAAGCTGACATCGACACATTGTTGGCTGCTTGCATCAGGGTCAGCAAACCATAACTGACCAAGACCCTATTCTTCTTCAACTTGGCAGCTCCAGCCCTGGAAACAGACTGCACCAGCCCAGCCCTACTTATACAGACCAGAGAAAGGTATCAAAAGGTCTAACCCAGGGGACTGACAATCATTGAAAAGTTGTGAGGGACTGATGAAGACATGTAATGCAGTCTCCTTCGTGAACCTCACTGGGCTAGAAACATAGCATCAGTTGATCAAAGAAGAAGCTGCATTAGTCATTAGTGTAGTCTGGCCAAGGGATGGGGATCACAGTGGGAAGGCAAACCCGGTATTCAAAAATCCAGCTGAAATCGGATGTGTCTGGCGGAAAATTTTAGATACAGCCTCGTTGTAAACTACAACACAACACATTGTCCCTTTTAGGATAAACTCCAAAGATGATTTCTCACATGCTTTGTTTTGCTCACACTAATCTGCAGTCCCGTCTTTGCTCTTTCTTACATTAGTCTATCCATCTTTCCTTGTATGTTCTGCTGCTTATATACATACATCTATCATCTGCAAAATCAATGTCTTCTAGCGGGTTATCAAATATTCATTTTTTAGTTTCAGTTGAAGAATCAACGTCTTTGCACATGGTTTAACCCATAAGTGCTCTTTCTTCTCCATACATTTGGAGAATCTCAGCACAAACTCCGTAGCACCGGTGAGGATCCCGTAATAGATTGGGTAGAATTTTAACATAATTTAGAATTTTGCCCGGACAGCAGCTATTAAAGCCTTCTCTATTAGATTTCTGACTGAAAAAGGGATTCTTAACATGTGCAACACTATCACGGACGTCCGATACCAGAAAGTCCACGTGAAAATATCCTGGTTTTCACTGTGATGAGCCAACTACCTCCATCACCCGAGGCTGACGTCTTATCTATAGACCACTCAGTCCCGATCTGTGGTTTGCCGTATCACCCAGTCAATAACCATGAGAAAAATTGCTGGAGATAGTAAGTATCCCTGTAAATGGGTCTCATGGTGGAGGCCGGGATTTTTTCATGTGGTTCATCTGTTAAAAAATTACCCTGATCTCTGGGTGGTGAGATCTGACTCCTGTTCAGTGTCAAGCACGTTAAAAATCCATTGGCAGTTAGAAATCAAAAAGAGTCTTAACGGATTCTGCCCGGACAAAATTTAAAATTATTGTTTTAAATCTACCCAAATAATTTGCACCACCCCCTTAGGTCTAATAAGCGGCAAGAAGTTTTAAACATACCTACTATGGATACCTTTCGGATACCTGGCAACAGATATTATCATGGATGTTTGAATATCAAGATTACAAATAAGTACAGATGTACCAACTATTCCATGAAATATAAATTACCCCCCACATACCTTATCCACAGATGTACCAACTATTCCATGAAATATAAATTACCCCCCACATACCTTATCCACAGATGTTCCAACTATTCCATGAAATATAAATTACCCCCCACATACCTTATCCACTGATGTTCCAACTATTCCATGAATTATAAATTACCCCCCACATACCTTATCCACAGATGTACCAACTATTCCATGAAATATAAATTACCCCCCACATACCTTATCCACAGATGTACCAACTATTCCATGAAATATAAATTACCCCCCACATACCTTATCCACAGATGTACCAACTATTCCATGAAATATAAATTACCCCCCACATACCTTATCCACAGATGTACCAACTATTCCATGAAATATAAATTACCCACCCACATACCTTATCCACTGATGTTCCAACTATTCCATGAAAAATAGACTATTCCCTACATACCTTATCCACTTTAGCAAAATGAAAACTATTGTTCCATGATATGGCAGACAATACATTTGCACTTAATGATTGCCAACATTAAGTACAAGTGCACACAATGGTTGTAGTTACTGTACATTATTGTTTATTAAATCACCATTCTGTACTTAAACCATATTACACTTGAAATTAGGGAGAAAAGATGAGACATAAATCAAGAACATGGATCGGTATACATTATGTGGTTCTTCTCTACTAAACCTCTGACACCATATTACCTAATCTGTAGCCAAATATTGTTAATATAAGAAAGTGTAATGTTTTGGAACACGATTTATGGCTGAGAAATATTTCCAAGAATTGACCTTTCTTGAGTGGAAACCTACACTGTTTACATCTGGGTCCTGACGACAACCAAACGTAATCTTGCAGATGGCCGGAGAATTAATATTTTAAGTCCCTGATCTTGCAGATAGTTGGAGAATCTACCTGTTATGTTATAGACCAGCTGGTCAGACAATGTTAGTCATGGTCAGACGAAAAATACTGACCAAGTTCACCGCCTCACTTCCATTTAGTTCTTCCTGGAAACAGGCTGTTTTATGACAGTCTAGCTAACAAGGTGGGCAATTGATGTGATCTCCGTAGTAGGGAGCATCATGCATATGAAGTCAAGCATAGCATAACAGCCTGGAGGACACCGACCCACCTTCATCAGAATGTGAGGACAGCTACTTGCAACCCAATACCCTTTTCAGAGCACACAAAAGAGTAAACTAACTCAATGTGGGCATTCAACAACAACCTCTCATCTTGCAGATAGATGAAGTATCAATATTCTACGCGTCACTTGTAGAGTCAATTCTGTAACAATCTGCTCCACCTCTTCGATTCCCTACACAATCTACTATACACGTTCATTGTTAATAGTCTCAAACATTTTTCAATTGAATGAGTATATCGCTGATCTTAACCCTTTGAACCGTGACATGTGTGCGTATCCCATTCCTCGAGCCACCTTTTTGTCGGTGTGTCCGGCGGACCATTATTTTAAGGCTGGATGTACTGCTTGGATTTTGGCCATAATATAGTGATGCCTACACTTTACTGAAATAGCAGGTATGGCGGCGCAAACATCGAATCACGACTTCACAATGATTTTTATCATTATTGTGATGAAAGGGGAGTTTTGAAAATTTCAGGAAATGACCATTATAAAAGGCTAACAACAGAACATGTTGAATGTAATGTCAAGGATTTTGAGGCTGATAATTCTGAAAAGTATCAGTTTTTATTTGAACGACAACTTATGTGTGATTCGGATTACCATTCGTCCACTGATTAGGATCAAGCTAGATCTGTGCCTTGGAGCATCAAACTATGGTCCTGGGGGGTATCCGACATAATGTATCAAGTTAATTTTGATGAATATATTCCACACTTTACTGAAGTAGGAATATTGGAGATTAGCTGGTCAGTCAACTTTAGAAAGAATAACTAAATTAGAGCACATAGTTTTGTCATAGTAAATAGCTTTACTAAAATGTCTACATTCTGCACATTTTCTCACCAACACAGGGGAATGGGATTTCACGGACTGGGTAGTCAGAGTTCAAAGGGTTAAGTGTCAGGATCATGTATGACTATGTGAAACTATTCTTTCAAAAAATTATACTATGGAAGAAAAGAACAATCAATCTTCAGTGAGTTTTTGTTAAGATAAAATCCAGAACAAGGAACAGAAACAATTATTAGAAAGAAAGATATTCAATGACTGAGACTTTTTATACTGGAATGCTAAACTTCCATTTCACGTCTGGGATTGTTGGAATTAACTAAAAATGAATAACATTGCACAAAAACATACATCTTTCTATTTAAAAGTAGGTTTGAGATTTAACCCTTTTCATCTCTTGGGCGATGAAACCGGCTGCCAAAAAACCGAAAAATGGTCAACCGGCACAACCAAATCTGACATCTACGTTTCGTGATTTAATTGGTAGAATTTCATTTTTTTAAACAGCTCTACACAATGGTTGCGTCCTTGAATGCGCAACTAACGTTTAACTATAAAATTATTTCTGGTATGTTGCCCATCAGCATGTTTTATCATCTTTGAAAAGTTGACATATTTATTTCGACGAAAGTTGGCTTTGAAGGTTCACAGAAATTATTTATTATTTGACCTGGATTACTCATGTTCATGGATATTCAACACACCAATACCAAAGGTATAGGGATTGACGCATAACATTAGATCGCGATTGTAGCTCAATAATAGATTTTATTTAGAATTCAACTTTGACGTGCACGAGTTCCAGCATTATGGCTCGAAATGAAAGACATAAATCAGAAAAATTAGTCAGGACTGAAAAGGGTTAAAGAACACAAATTTTGATTAGAGCATGCAAATATAACAAGCACACTTAACTGTTGATATTACCATAATGTGCAGCAACAGACTTGTTAGTTGTCTGACCTGCATGATACCTTTTGTTGTATTAATCTGACACTAACTAGTGAATGAAGCAAGAGTCTTAGTAACTGATTAGTCTGTTACTTGAAAGAGTACATGTTACAATCTGTACACATGATTAGCCAATGAAACATGAGTGAAGAAGATTGAGCAACCTGAAACACCTGGATACTGTGTGTGATGTATATACGAGATGTTTCATTCTATAGAAACATAAATAGGTAATGGACTAATGGCTGTACCAGGGAAAAATTAAAACGGCCCCATAGGCAACAGACATAGGGTCTTCGTCAAGGACAAACAAAAAACAAGACACTCTGTACAATGAGCTTATCTTTATACTGGTTTGAAGAATCTGCAGTCTGTATACAACAAGTTTAATTTCCATTTCATTGCTCTAAAAGCTATGTGCATACAATCTATTCTAAAATGCATTAATTGTCCTTACCTCCACTACTTCCCATGGCAATGCATTCCAAACATTCACTACTCTCTAATTTAAAAAAATATTTCATAAAATCTAATCTGGACATTTCTTTAGTTAATTTGTAGCCTTGCGTACGTGTTGCTAAATGAAACCATTCAATTACACCATGTCTTGTTTTTTGTTGTGATTTGTTAAAGTACCCCCACCCTTATGAAGATCTTGCAACTGTAACATGATGATGTTGTCTGGGCGTCACTGAGTTATTATCTATATATGTTTTTATTAGCTTTTGACCATTACCACTGCAGCTTGCATTTATTTATTTAAACATCATCACAGAAAGTCTGCTAAAAGATTTCCTTCGGACAACATAACTCCTTCACATTAATATATATATGTGAACACCACACATCCTTGACAGCTTTAGACATGACGTGCACACATAAACTTTTCAGTCTCAACAGACATAACAGGACATGTTACCACTAGATGACTAACAGACACAATACCATATTCATCAACCTAGCTAACACACAGCAGGGCAAACCATAAGGTCACAAAGAGGGCGCTGCTTCTGCATTCGTTCTCAATCTCCCACTATCAAGCCCTGAAGAGGGATTTTCAAGTAGCAGGATATAGTCAGGAGAACTGAATTCGTTGTCGCTAGTTTACAGCTTGACTGCGATATTAGCACCTGTTGGTCCCACACATGCATCTTTGGCAGAAAAGAGGGCGCTGAGCTTTGTTTATATGGCCGCTACAGGATCATGGCGGTCACAGAAAATGTTTTCACGAGTGCGAGATATGACCAAAATGCCCAGTCATTGGTAAATGACACAGAGTCGCACCAATGTATTAAATGGTTAGGTAGAGGAAGAACATCGGGCGGATGGACACATCATCCTTCGACCGGAAAGAGCTCACCCACCCCCGATCCCTACCTGCGATGATATTTCACATGTGGCTCGACTAGATGCTGTATGCGCAGCGAACACACTTTGGGACACTGTTTTGACTAGCAGGCTGAACCGGGTGAGGATAGTTGTAGCAGAGTCTTCTCAGCAAAATACGGTATATCAACCTGAGCACCTGAAGGCTGATCTTGATGAATTGTGCTATGAGACAAACTGCATGTCCAATGGCCAAAAAAAGGCAAGACCAGCAGGCCGTGAAATCACATAACTTTTCCATTTTTATTCTACAGAAACAGGACCGCAAGTGTCAAGCTCAGCCAATAATTAGTTTGGGCAATCCTCTCCATCTTTGTCCATACGGATAAACGTTTTGACTTATTTTGTTCTGTGCTAGGTATTCTTCAGCAAAGCCTCGTTTCTTCCTCTGTGGTTTCCAGTCCAGTACATATATGATGATATTGTTGGTTCTTCCAGAAGATAGGACAGATTTTTCACCTTGACATTCAACACCTGACATGTGCTTCTGCTAGGTCTGATATTGATATCCTGCTACAGATCACAATGAAGTGCATGACAAAAATGAGAGAAGTGAAAGAGCACATGTTGACATGCAAAAGCCCTGATTCAGGATTTGGGCTCTACACATCAAAAGTTCAAGGAATGACAATGGCGTCAATCTAAGCACACAGACGAATAAGCTGATATGACATGTCTCACAATGGAACATTTCATAAGAAAACTTTCAGAGATTGTTTTATTTATTTTTTTAAAATATTCTACGCAAAGATAATCACAGCTGGTGTATTGCTGTGGAGTTGGGAAGACAACAAAACAATAACCAACAAAGTTCATGAACAGATGTTGCAGCAGAAAAGAGCTACAATGTTATAATGCTACCAACGTGGAAAGAATTGTGGCAAATTTCACCCCAACAAGATGTGAGGAAAGCACACTAGACCAAGATGCAAGGAAAGGACATTGAAGGCTGACAGGACACTGGACCGCTTGCGAAGAAAAGACACTGAAGGCTGGCAGGACACTGGATCAAGATGTGAGGAAAGGACATTTAAGGCTGATAGGACATAACCAGATAAAGCTCTCAAATGACCAGGTTAGAAAAAAAAGGGCACAGCAGAACACAGGGGAAAAAAATGAGATGATTGCTCTGGAACAGGAAGGAAAAGACCAAAAGAGACGTGAGTCAAGTTCTGTGTGCTTCACAGGGAGAAAAAGACAGTGGGAGATTAGTAGCACCCCCAATAATTAGGTAACAGATGCTGATATAACGGTCACTGAGATCGAATGACAAAATAACATATTGATAATGGTGGTCATGTTTAGAATGAAGGGTACCAAATGAGCAAGCTCATGGGTATCAACTTACTAACACTTTCAAACAAACCACAAAACACCAAAATAAGACTTAACGGCAAATACCTGCGGCCAAACGATAACCCAAACTACCTGGGAGTCATATTTGACTGGCGCATGACATGGAAAAGTCAGATCGAGAAAAACCGAATGAGAGCCAGAGAAAGAATGGCAATCATGAGGAAACTTGCTGGAACAAGCTGGGAAGCAGACGAAAGTATACTAAAGAAACTGTACAATGGAAGAGTGAGACCAGTTCTCGAGTATGGCATTGCGGCATGGACAACAGCAGCAAAGGCGAACTTCAAAACCAAGCCATGAAGTCAACGCCATTTGTAGAGCTTGAAAAGATTTCAAATCTGCAATCCATGACCGACAGAAGAGACTGCAGAGCCCAGCAGCAAGCAGAGAAACTCAGAAGACTGACTGACCATCCAATGCATCAGACACAAAATAATTTTGGAAATGGGAAACTAAAGCGGAGAAACTTTGCAGAAATAGCCAAAGCAAAGATAAACGAAGACCCTATGCACGCACTAACAACACCAAAGCCCATCCCTACTGTATGAAAACCTACCTGGAGGCAGCATATATATCCAGAGGTGGAAGAAAATATACCACGTATTGGAAACAAAAACAGCCAGACTGAAAAAGAAAGAAGAGATACAACCCTGAGGTACATAATAGAAAACTACCCAAGCAGGGACTGGACCCATGCATACACCGACGGTTCTGTAAGAAACAACACAGAACGAAGGGGCGGGGGTATTCCTGAGCCTACCAAATGGCAGAAAAATAACACTGTCAGTGGTAACTGGAAAATACACAAGCAATTTCAGAGCGGAGGCAGAGGCACTGAGGGCTGCAGTAGAAGAAATGGAGACAGGTAAAAGGAATGAAAGCCATATAGTCCTGCTCACAGATGCCCTGGCCGTAGTCACAGCACTAAAAAGCCAGAAAAATACTGAACTTAATGATTTAAGAGCAGTAATATGTCAACTATGCCAGCAGTCCGCACCAAAAAGAGTAGTGGTACAGTGGGTTACATCCCACTGCAACATCCAAGGCAACGAGGATGCAGACAGACTGGCAAAAGAAGGTGCAAGACTACCACAACCAGATACTAGTGTGACATACGAAGAGTCAAAACGGCTTATTAGAGCTAGATACATGATCAAATGGGAAACAGAACATACTGGCTACACAAAAAAACGATGCCTATTACCAGTTGAACAAAAGAAAGCAGGTCGTGGTCTTCAGACTTCGCACTGGCCACAAAAGACTGAGGTACCACCTATTCAACAAATTGAAGATAGGTGGCACTGACGAATGCTCGTGTGGTACCGGGAAAATGACCGCTGAACATTTGCTGCAAAACTGCCCGACATACGAGGATCAGAGAAAGCAGATGTGGCCATCACCAGTGGCAACACTAGACAAGCTCTATGGCAGTGTCGACAGCCTCAGGGATGACCGCTGCTTTTTTCGAAAAAATAAAAGTTGACATCTGACAGCGTAAGAAGAAGAAGAAGAAGAAAGAAGAACTTACTAACATACATTCATATACAAGGTAAGGTCAAGGATGACAGTGGCATACTGGCCTAGCTCACTAACAACTGCTGTACAGCTCATTCAGATCAATGGTTCACACAAACCAAACACTAACTCACACACAAAAACAAAGTTTGACAAATCATCTACAGTTCTTCTATGTCAGGGAAGAGATGCTTGGTTTGTCATACACAGTATGGATCAGTCAATTCTGTGTTAGGAAAAGCAAGTCTGCCAAGTAGCGAGCAGGTGACCTAGCACTCCCAGTGAGCAGGTCACTCGACCTCATTAAAGTGAAAACCTAGTACTTTCAAGAAGTGAACAGGTCACTCAGCATCATTAAAAGACCTAGTACTTTCAAGAAGTGAACAGGTCACTCAGCATCATTAAAGTGAAGACCTAGTACTATCAAGAAGTGAACAGGTCACGCCGCCTCATTAAAGTGAAGACCTAGTACTATCAAGAAGTGAACAGGTCACTCAGCCTCATTAAGTCAAGAACCAGCCACTTCATCCCCTTTAACAGTCTGACCTGCTATAGGACTCACACATTTTTAATGCCATTTAGATTCGTCAGTTGTGTTCATTTTTAAGCACAAATGTAACAGGGATAACATGGCAGGCTACAAGTGACAAACCTAACTGAAAAGTTTCATCAACAGTCAAGATTAATAAACTGACAAATGCCACCAGACATTGCTGCTCTAAAATTAAAAATGATTTGAAATCAAATTGCCGTGCCGACATGCCAGCATTATCTCTAGAGATTATGTAACCTGGACTGCACTATATTATTTCTTATCAACTATCTCTCATCAAGACCGCAGAACACACATTCCATGTAGACCACTAAAGAGTGTATTTTTGCTAACCCCTTACAGTCTAACATCGCTGAATAGATTTGTTTCAAGACACAAATTTTATGAATTGGGCCGGACTGTAAAAGGTTGAGACTTGAATCTAATCAGAATGGCCAGTCTGTAAAGGGTTAAGATACAAATCTAATCAATTTAGGCTGGACTGTAAAGAGCTAAACTACTTAATGTACTGTTTTTATTCACATTAGAACACTTTTCTGTTGCTCTATTGATTTTTTTAAACCAGTCTATGCTACATTTCTTATTCCTTGTGCATCCTATTCGAAAATGCGGTCATAACATTTGTGTTTCAAGCCAAAATGATCATAAGTGTTGGAACATAGAATAGGCATACAATTTTGTCAAATACTCTGGAAATATGATTGGAGACTTTTGAGAAGCCAAATATGGCATTTGGTAACGAGGCTATTAATTCTATGGAAGTTTAAAGAGGGCTGTGTTGTTTGATGTCCACTGATTCATAACTTAGAATAAGCTGTTCAATTTAAAACAGAATAAGTGATCCGTATTGGATACCTAATGAGCTCAAAGTAAGTGATATATTCATCAACTGACCTCTCCATTTCAAATTCAAAGCAGGTGTCAAATATATATTACAGATGATGGAGTGTTACATATATATATATAATTACTGCTGAATCAAGAAATGTGTATTCTGTAGCACCTACTGGCTATGAAAATATTGTGTGCCGCTGTAACTGTCGAGACTTAAAGGTGAAAACGGCAACATGACAGACAGTTTGAAAGATCACTGCCCGGAACATATAGGATTTTATATTTATGATTAAAAAAAAAAAACCAGACTATTAGACGGAGTATTCAGCGAACTGAGACAGTACTGATGACTCGGGGCTGAAAGAAATTGACAACAACAGATTCATTTGTACAATTCTTGCTATGTACTTGAAATGCACATCAAGTGTGAGAAGGTCAGACATTTCCTTTTCTCTCTGTAGCAGCAGTATGTTCTAGAACACTGCTGCTGTCCGACATCACTCAGCGTACTTGGCTGTCCACTCTTTGGCTTGTCTGTTGTATTCTACGCGATTTGTCTTGAATGTGCGGGCTATTTCTGGCACCAGCGGATCATCTGGATTTGGGTCTGTTAGCAGGGAGCAGATGGAGAGAAGCACTGGGGAAGACAATAAAAACATAATTTAATTTACTTGCTGAACTTCTATGATAATTATCATATTTAATAATCAATGAACGTTGACATTGGTCAGACTTCACACAATACAGTCGACCCAGCTGAAAATGAGTACCTGGCAAACGAGTGGGGATGTAGAAAGCAAGAAGGAAAGGAACTGGGCACCCTACTGAAGTCTTTAATAACTTCAATCCTCAACAGTCGTAACGGTTTCTGGGGAGTTATGGCCAAGTTTGGGTGCCCAGCAATATTCGTTGCACTGGTGTATCATTTTCATGATGGCATGCCTGCCAGAGTTATTGATCAGGGAAACTAATCTACCTCCCTTTACTGTTACTAATGGTGCGAAGCAGGAGAATGTGCTGGCTCCTTATTTTTTTGGGGATGTTTTCTGTGAGCTGTGGGATGCCTACAACGATTGCGATGGAATTATTCCAAAATTTACTGGCATAATAAGTAGGAACATCGGAGATGATCAGATTAGTCAATTTTAGATAGAATAATGGGCATCAAGATGCCGAGCAGCGCATGAGTAGCAGTGGTCAGCGACCCATAGCTGACTGCTAGCGTCAGGGCCAGCGAACAAGAGCTGCCAAGACCCTTCGACACCTCCACGTGGTAATCCTGGATAACAGGCTGCAGCAGGGCAGACTGGCTAAGGAGAAGGGATCGAAGAGGGAATGCTAACCTGGTACTCAAAAAATGCTTGCTGAAGTCAGATGTGTTGGACCAAAAGGTGCAAATATCGTAGTCAATCTGTAAACTACGACAACGCATTCCGTTCTCTGGACTACATTCTGCTACTTAAGCCCTTTCGGGGTTTGGTAGTGGGAGATTGAGAACGAACGCAGAAGGAAGAATAATGAAATAATAGCACATCGTTTTGTCACAGTAAACAGCTTTCCTCAAATGTTGACCGTATGAGTATTTTCTCAGGGGTACAGAGAAAATGGCATTTTATGCACTGGGCGGCCATGGTTCAAAAGGTTAACTGATGATGTTATGTTTCACACAATCTATTAACTCATGACATCATATTTCACATAGTTTATTATCTGGTGACATCAAATTTCACAGATGTTAATGTATATATGCTACCTTGTTTAAAAAAAAATAATTTCTCTCAGTATACATCTGCTCCATATTGTAATGTGTTTACTTCATAAAGTGTTCTGTTCTTATAAATTGTGTAAAATTAACTCCACTTGCAAAATTATGAAATCGAAAATTATGTTTGCTGTTCTTATGAGTTGTTGCAGTCCGTGTGTCTGTTCTCGTCTTGATACCTTTTTTGTTAGTCTGTGTATTGATTGCCAGGTGTGTTTGAATGACCAAGGATCCAATGCATAGATAATATGGGAAGCGATAATATGGTTAGTTACTAGAAGAAATATTTACAGGAATTAGTTTGTCTCACTAGAACCTCATGATGACAAGACAAGACTCATGTTGCTGCGCTCACCTTTCGATATGGTCAGAGCAGGTGACCACTGGCTTCTAAGGATATCTAAGCAGATGCTGCCATTACTATTGATGTTTGGATGGTAGATTTTTGTTGAGAATGCAACCTGCACATGAGATAAAATACGGTGGTCAACATACATACAACCAAATGTAACTGCAGATAAATGTTGAATATTATAATGAACGAAAGAAATTACCATTCTCTATATTCTGAGACCCATTAAGTCTGGTATTTTGTTGCATTTCTCTACCATTTGATAAGCAACCATTGGCAAAAAAATGTGCCATGGGGATTGTCTCACTTTTATCGACTGAAATTATGTTTCGCCGTCGACATTTTTTAAAGCATTTTAATCAGATAGGCAACCGGGCTACAGCAGAAATCAGCTGAAAATACTGCTCTTTCAACTGTAGAGAGTTCCACTTGATTTCTTCTGTTTTTCACTTGGATTTGAAGATTCACCCATTATTGAGAATGGGGAAGTTTTTGCAACAATGTTTTCTAAGATTGATCTATTTAGTTTTAGTTTGTTTATGCAGATGCAATAAATATGTTTTTAGTGGAAACTAACAGATATGCTGATCTTGTAAACATTGATTATCCTCCTCTGTTGGACTTTTAAAAAATGTACAACACATCAGGGACGCCGAAAACGTCTATATGTTTGTGCTGGTTTTCAAAATTACCACCATCTTCTCGTATCTCAGAAACTAACATACATTCACAACAAAAACAATAACACCAACTTCCTTAATTTTTGTCTCTACACACAACACAATCATATCTATAAACAAATAAAATGATACAGGCTATCAAAGTCAACAATCATAGTAAAATGGGACGTGCTGAAAAAGTAATGTGGCCAGGTAAAGGTTAAACAAATATAATTGAGGATTAAATTTCCTAACGTTTCTTGTTTAAAAAAATTCACTGAATCATACATTTCATGACCATTAACATGAATGTAAACCATTTTCAGCTTAGAGCAGAAGGCGCCGATGGCATGCAAAACATAATTTGCAGTCCGATTGCATGTAAACCATTTTTAGCTGAGCGAGTAGGCATAAATGGTGTGCAAAACATTTTCTTTTTAGCTCAGTGAAGTAGGCATCGATGGCATGCAAAATATAATTTTCAGTTCGATTGCATGTAAACCTTTTTTTTTTTTTTAGATCAGTGCAGTAGGCACCGACAACGCACAATACATAATTTTTTTTTCAGCTCAGTGCAGTAGGTATCGATGGCATGCAAAACATCATTTTCAGTTTGATTGCCTGTGAACCTTTTTTTTTTAGCTCGGTACAGCATACATTGATGACACGTAAAACATCATATTTAGTTCAATTGCGTTGAAACTGTTATCAAAACGCTAGCATTGGTCATTGTTATGTAGCAACGAACTCCCGCTGGTTTGATTTTAAATAAAGTCGCATAGCAGAAACTTCTGTAGGGGATGGAGTGTGTTAGACACTTCAGTGTACAAAGCCATAGCTTGTATGAGGTGGGGTAACCAGTTCCCATCCTCGATGCCTCTCTTTCCTTAATCGTAGGTCTGGTACGCATTTACAAATGAACCATCTATTTAGGAGGCCTTAATATAGAATGTCGCTCAGCGCATGGGTAGCCCCCGTTTTATGTATTGTTCACGAGATTCTAGATACATTTACACATGTTTTGAATGTGTCCAAGCTCACATTTCCGTTCAATGAAATTTGAACGAATAGACCAGAGAAATGATTTATTACATCTGACCCATGATTACGCATCTGGATTATACATGGTTATTCAACACACGACTGATTCAGACACAGGAGAAGAAAAGGACTATGGTAATGTTTCTGAGGGTTTTAAAGCAAATATTAACCTAACTGCAGAAGCATTTTTTCCTCCATGTTAATTACATTTAATGTTTCATTCAAATATATATTCTTTATTATGAACACTTCATGCCATAGATGATTGAATCGTATCTTATGAGGGAAGGAAGATTATCATCTGGTAAGGCAAAACATACTGGTCAGACATGTTAGTCAGGGACAGGGAAAATATACTGGCCAACACCCTCACTTCGGCTTCCCATAGCCATTCATGGAAATGGGCTGTTTTCATGGCTAAAGAATCGAGGGATCGACGTGATCCCCGTAGAAGTGAGCGACAGGCAGACGAAGCCAAGCATAGCATAATCGCTTGGACGACCCCAGTCTACCTTCATCAGCAAGTTCGGGATGTGAGGAAAGCTACGACAACCCGCCACTTAATGTCCATTTGAGGGCGCACAAAAGAGCAATCCTACTCGTGGGCATTCAACAATAACAGGTGTCTTATTATGTTTAGATCAGACTTTTAGCTCATTTGTTCAACTCTTTACAACTTGTACTGCCTGACACTGGCCGCCGAAAACCTAAAAATAGCAGCCGATCTCAATATAAGTGGACCTCTGAAACATGCGTCTGTGTTTCATGATTTAGTTTAATGATTTCATTCTTCAGATGGCTCTACGTGATGGTTGCATCCATGTATACGCAACTGACATTTAACTGTGCAATTATTTCCAGTAGGTCGGCTTCAAATTGTGATATGATTAGAAAGTCAACACATTCATTGCAATGAAAATTGGGCTTGAAGATCGTAGAAATGATTTATTTTTTGATCAGTCCAATGATCATGCACTTGAATTACTCGTAGATATTCAACATATGCCTGATTTAGACAGACTGAAACACATAATACAAAAGCTACATATATAGGAATTCAGGGATATATCAGCGAAACACCTGATGGGGTATGACTCAGTAAGTACAAAAACAAATGTTCTTTCCAATTTCCACCTCTGCATTAATGTCATTTAACGCTTCATACCAATACATAATCTTTATTATGAATACTTCATATCATAGATAGTTTAATTATATGTCTCACAATGTTTAGATCGTAATTTTGTCTCAATTTTTTCAATAATAGTGAATTTTGTTTTTGAATAAAACTTTGACAGATGTTACTCTGGCATTTTCACCCAGGCTGGAAAGGATTAATATTAATTTATTTTGAATAAAACTATTTGACGTGTGAAATTGCCCAGACTGAAAAGGGCTACGTGCACAATAATAAAACCTACCTTTGGTGGTTTGAAGGGATAATCTGATGGGAAAGTTATTGTTAGAAAAAACACACCTCCCTGATAAGGACTGTCAGCCTGAAAACATGAAAATGCAGTTTACAATCACATACAGATTATACTTCTTCTTCATCGTACGCAGTCAGACATCAACCTTTATTTTTTCAAAAAAAGCAGCGGTCATCCTGAGGCTGTAGACATTGCCATAGAGCTTGTCTAGTGCTGCCACTGGTGATGGCCACATCTGCTCTCTCTGATCCTCGTATGTCGGGCAGTTTTGCAGCAAATGCTCAGCGGTCATTTTCCAGGTACCACACGGGCATTCGTCAGTGCCACCTAACCTCAATTTGTTGAATAGGTGGTACCTCAGTCTATTGTGGCCAGTGCGAAGTCTGAAGAGCACGACCTTCTGTTCAACTGGTAATAGGCATCGTTTTTTGTGTGGCCAGTATGTTCGGTTTCCCATTTGGTCATGTATCTAGCTCTAATGAGCCGTTTTGACTCTTCGTAGGTCACACTAGTATCTGGTTGTGGTAGTCTTGCACCTTATTTTGTCAGTCTGTCTGCCTCCTCGTTGCCTTGGATATTGCAGTGGGATGGAACCCACTGTACCACTACCCTTTTTGGTGCGGACTGCTGGCATAGTTGACAGAGTACTGCTCTTAAATCATTAAGTTCAGTATTTTTCTGGCTTTTTAGTGCTGTGACTACGGCCAGGGCATCTGTAAACAGGACTATCTGGCTTTCATTGCTTTCGCCTGTCAGCATTGCTTTTACCGCAGCCTTCAGTGCCTCTGCTCTGAAATTGCTTGTGTATTTTCCAGTAGCGAATTACTGTTATTTTTCTGCCATTTGGTAGGTTCAGAAATGCTCCTGCCCCTCCGTTCTGTGTTGTGTTTGTTACAGAACCGTCGGTGTATGCATGGGTCCAGTCCATGCTTGGGTAGTTTTTCGTTATGTAGCTCAGGATAGTATCTCTTCTTTCTTTTTCAGTCTGGCAGTTTTTGTTTCCAATACCTGGTATATTTTCTACCACCTCTGGAAATATATGCTGCCTCCAGGTAGGTTTTCGTACAGTAGGGATGTGCTTTGGTGTTGTTAGTGCATTCATGGGGTCTTCATGCATCTTTGCTTTGGCTATTTCTGCAAAGTTTCTCCGCTTTAGTTTCCCATTTCCGAAATTGTTTAGTCTCTGGTGCATTGGATGGTCAGTCAGTCTTCAGAGTTTCTCTGACTGCAGCTGGGCTCTGCAGTCTCTTCTATCGGTCATGGATTGCAGTTTTGTAATCTTTTCAAGTTCTACAATTGGCGTTGACTTCATGCCTCCTGTTATAACTCTCATGGCTTGGTTTTGAAGTTTGCTAATTTTATTGAAGTTCGCCTTTGCTGCTGTTGTCCATGCCGCAATGCCATACTCGAGAACTGGTCTCACTCTTCCAGTGTACAGTTTCTTTAGTATACTTTCGTCTGCTCCCCAGCTTGTGCCAGCAAGTTTCCTCATGATTGCCATTCTTTCTCTGGCTCTCATTCGTTTTCTCTCGATCTGACTTTTCCATGTCATGCGCCGATCAAATGTGACTCCCAGGTAATTTGGGTTGTCGTTTGGCTGCAGGTATTTGCCGTTAAGACTTAATTTGGTGTTTGGGAGTTTGTTTGATAGCGAGAATATTGTAGATGTCGTTTTTTCCTCGTTTAATTTGACCAGCCATGAGTTCGCCCACTCTTCCAGCGATGTTAGGGCCTGCTGCATCCGATTTCTTGCTATGGTGAGATTCTTTTCAGAGGTCTAACATAGCCAGATTGTCTGCAAATATTGAGCTATGGACTCTTCTTGGTATATTCTGTTATGTTATTTATATACACCAGGAAGAGTGTGGGTGACAGTACTCCCCCTTGGGGTACTCCCTGCTCAAGTGTCACCTTTTTGCTCATCTGCCCTTGTACTTGAACTCTGGCCGTTCTGTTTTTGAGGTAGTGACTGATCCATTTGTACATTTTCCCACAAACTTCACTTCTTCTTAGCTTGACTCTAAGTTTCTCTTTCCAGACTTTGTCAAATGCCTTTTCTAGGTCCACCCAAACCGCTACTGTGTGTTTTTGCTCCTGGTGGGCATTTTCTATTTCCTGGGCTATGAGGATGACCTGATCCTCAGTGGATCTGTGCTGTCTAAAGCCTGCTTGCTGTGGAATTAGTATGTGTTTTTCTTCCAGATGCCACATCAGTCTGGTGTTTATCATACGTTCCATCAGTTTGGCTACGCAGCTCAGTAGGCTGATAGGCCATACAGATTATACAACTTGTGGGCATACAGATTTCAGAATACGTTGAACCTGTTAGTATATTATGCATTGAACTAACATATGTAATGATACTTCACGGCTTATGTTGCCAGTTAGTATGCTGTTTCAGGCTGCACATTGCTGCACAGCAGTCAATATAAGAGTAGTCATATGTCTACTCTTTAGGTCTGTGGTTCTCAAAGTTCGATACTGGGACCACTTTACAGGAGGTCCACGACAAGGTGGGCCAGCCTGTCTTCAGCTTTGACACATTCAATTTCTTGATTCCTCTGCTGACTTGAATTGTAATGGTTAGGTCAAATATAGTGACCGCTAGCTCATACTGTGAGAATCAACACCTGAAAGTTATCACTTCTGTGTACATCTGTTCTTGTCATATTATATGTGGATGCCTATTTTCATTCTTTAACAGTTTTCTTCTTTGTGTAATTTGTTTCCGTGCTCTATCTTTCTTCACTGCTTTGGTAAGCTATACAGAAATGTTTCATATAGTTTCCTAAAAATAATTAACTATACAATATTCTACCGCCTTTCCTCTTCGTGTCCAGAAATAAAATGCATGATTAATAAGTAACCATCTTTATTTTTTGTTTCACAAACCAAAAGCTGCACTGGGGCAAGCTAGCTTTGATATCTTCTGAACATTTATGATTTGTTGCCAAACTCTGCAACTTTCCCAGTCACTGCCACACCGCTGTGATAGTTGCACTGGTGCACTGAAATCATTGCATTTGTGTTTCAAGCCAAAATGACGAAGTGTTGAAAAAAGAATTTGCATATAATTTTGTGAAATACTCAATAAATGCAATTGAAGACTTTTTAGAAGATAAATAGACATTTGATAACGAGGCTATGAATTCTATGTAGTTTAAAGAGTAGTACCATAGTTTCAAAGATGGATGCACATAAAGAGCGACAAACGATCAGTAAAGCCACCAACAAGCAGAAATAATATGGAAAGTGCAGTGTTTAGTGGCGGAAGATCGTCAAAATAACAATTAGAGGGATTGAGAGTGGAAGTGAAAATTTAGCGCGGTTCCATGCAAACAATTGTGACGGACGATCTTGAGATGCACTGTGGCATGGTAAATTAGTTCCAAGACTCCTCACTCAAGAACAAAGGGGAAACCATCTGCAGGTTGCACTTGACATGTTGGAATACACCAACGTTGACTGTGATTTCATAAAAGACCAGTCCAGGGTATATGGTTACGACCCTTAGACAAATGCACAGCCAGTCTCCGCTGCTAAACTTGGCATGGTAATCACGAACAAAAAGGAAGGAATAGACACTTCTGGAACAAGCTGCCAAGAATGGGTACTACCCAACTGTTATGTGTTGCCTACGAGATTTAATTACACGCAAGAGACCACAACTAGCAGATCCATTAAAACAATGTTTTGGCCCATGGATCGCATTGTACCCAGATTTTTTGCTAAAATACAGCATTGAGCAGGTTCAGCACAAAACATTCTTACAAGCACTGCCGACAATTGCCAACACACTGTATGGAGCAGTGAAACAAATGAAGTAGGCATTTATCTATATAAGAATGACATTGGGCTGCCAAGAGCATGTTTGCTCAGCAGCTATGGGATAACAACAGGTTC
This sequence comes from Ariolimax columbianus, assembly GCA_036924085.1. Taxonomy (NCBI): domain Eukaryota; kingdom Metazoa; phylum Mollusca; class Gastropoda; order Stylommatophora; family Arionidae; genus Ariolimax; species Ariolimax columbianus. The sequence continues at coordinate 69,059,024 of JAVGWX010000002.1, forward strand.
GACACTCCCACTATTCCCTACAGCTTTTGGCTTTTTCCAAAGCTCAATGTTTTCAGGCCACAGGAGGAATCCAGACAAATATGATGAAGCATCTGATGAAGATCCCCAAAAATTACTTTGAGAAATGAATGTAGCAGTGGTAGTACCGATTATAGAAGTGTGTGAAAGACAAAAGGGTCTATTTTGAAGGGAATTAGAGATCAAGAGGCTGAGAAGTGCATGAGCTGCAGTGGTCAGTGACAAAAAGCTGACTGCTAGCACCAAGGTCAGCGAACCAGAGCTGACAAGACTCTTTTGCACCTCCAGACAGTGATTCTGGATAACAGGCTGCAATAGACCAGACTGGCTAAGGAGAAGGTACAAAAGAGAGAAAGCTAACCCAGTATCTAAGTCAGATATGTCAGACTGAAAGGTGCAAATATTGCAGTCAGGCTGTAAACTACGACACAATGCATTCAATTCTCTGGACAACATCCTGCTACTTGCAATGCCTTTTTCAGGGCTTGGTAGCGGGAGTTTGATAGCGAACGACGACAAAGAAGAAAAGGATTAGATTTTGAACTAAACAGGTAAGTTAGTTTCTTTTTTCCCCCCAGATTAAAGTCGGATGCTTATTGATCAGACCATGTGTAATTACATTTTCTATGATTAGAGTGGTCTGCTGGCGTCTTTGTTTATGGCAAGCACAAGAATAGCACCAGTGCCTCACAGTGAGCATGTCATAAGAGGCGACTAACCGTGTGACATGGCATAACACAGGACATGGTTATACGGTTTGTTTAGAGCAGCATAGATGGCGTCCAACATGCTGTGGGTCTAGTTTGCTCTAGTGTTTGAGTGTATTAAGATGAACTCGCATATCAGTTAAGCACACAACGCAGCGGAGTATTAAGCTGCTCAAGCTTGGCTCAGTAAGCAGGAAATCCTTCTCCCAGTTATATACAGCTCATTCCATGCACAGAGGCATATGCCCCCGTAGAAGTACAGTTCGACTAAGACGTTATGAATCTCCCTTCTTTGGGAAATGTAGCTGAGACTATCACTAACAATGTTCATGCCCGGTGAAAATATCTACAGCAAAAATCTATATATTTCCTCAAGGTTTATAGTTTATGCAAAATCGGGTTGCCTGCCTTATACACAACCTTCCCTAGTCATCTGACAGATGTTTCCACTATTCTTTGTCTTTCTTCTAGGGCCCAGGTAACACATGGTCTATATTTCAATATTTACTATAGTTCTACCAGGGATGGGGGAAAAACAATGACTGCTATTACCTTAGGTATGTACATGGTATCTAAGCTGTCCTTCCTTTCTATGTGCTAGTTTATGTTACTGTCTCTCTCTAAGTATAAATAACTGCTGATGCCAGAATGAAAGAATATTGTAACTAATGCTGATTTTTGTCTCTCTAACCAGGAGTTCGTTAAAAATACAGACATATGACAGCATAAGCTTGAAATACACAGCAGTTGAATACTTACAGGGCCCAGAATTGTAGCTTGCCACTGGAATACTATTAAAAGGAAGACAAACCAGATGTGATCATTTATGTATGGATAAGCATCAGTACACTGACTCTTAAACAGGACTTTTCTTTCAGATTTTATTGGCTCCTAAAGTCAACTTACAAGAGGTGGAAAACTAGCCTGTTGGTATATGATTGATCACTAATGATACTTTCGGGGAACTGAAACACAAGCCCAGTCAGGCACAACGTACTGACCAGGACATCGCACGAGGGACAATATACTGACCAAGACCATAATCTCTCTTCCATGTAGTGTTCCCTGGAAACAGGCTCTTTTAAAGGCAGACTGGCTGACAAGATGTAGATCAATGTGATCCCCGTAGTAGTGAGCACCATGCAGATGAAGCCAAGCATAGCACAACCGCAGTCCACCTTCATCGGCATGCTCGGGATGTGAGGTAAGCTACTACAACCCGCCACTTAAAGTCCTTTTCAGGGCACACAAAAGAGTAAACTTATTGTGGGTAATAAACAACAACAATGATACTTACACGGACGTCTAATACAGTTTATAATGATTTATCTTGTGTCAAAAAACATATGAAAGAACATGTTCTGTAATAAGGACAGTTATCACACAGCGTGATAAATGCAAAAGTTACTGGGCAATGTAACATGATAGCACAATGAAAAAAGTGAGCAGAGCTGATACCAGACAATAGGTACAGAATGCTATGGCAAGGTTTGATTGATAACACCAACCAGCATCACGGTTGAAGAAAAATAAACATACAAGATTACAAATGGTTAGTTATTGTGATGACATACATGTGTTTGTATATTATGTACTGATGTGTCTGTATCCTCTGTGTACATGTGTTTGTATCCCTCTGTGTACATGTATTTGTATAGATTGCACGCGTGTTTATGTACTCTGTGTACAAGTTAAATCATTTGAACCTGCTAGTTTACGTTGTTTAATACATACAAAATTGAAGCAGTTTTCAGAAAGAATATTAGCTGAATGTTAGAAATTCAACTGATAAACAAAATGTGGTAACTAAATCTGCCAGGGCATATCAGCATTGTTCAACACTTTAAATTGTTTACTTGTATAGAAATACAATCAAACAGGACACCAGAATGAAGCTGAGATGTTGGAACAAATGATACAATTATCAGATAGAATATGTAACCACCGAAGCATTTGACAAACATGAAGCCCACTTCATAACGTACAAAATACGTGACAAGTCAATTTAAGTGGATTTATTCCATTTTTAGATGATTGGAACAGTTGGTGCATACTCACTGTCATCTCCCACTGGCCCCGCTGAGCAGTTGCAGGGTGGGTCTCTGCCAAGGTCTAACAATTCCTAGTTAAGGGGACAGAAACAGGTTGTAATGTTACCAGAACATTTAGTCTAAATTAATTCTGACATCTTATATCTGTTCACACCTCAATGATCACATTAGTCGCAAGGCATACTTCTCTTACATTTACATTTGTTCACACTTCAATGACCACATTAGCTGCAAGGCTCGTTTCAAAACTCCTATACAGTTTTATGGACATGTTTTGCAATGTATACAGTTGTATTATTTTTCTCTCAACTGAATTTGAGAGCTTATAACAGTGACAAGAGTACTTCATACGGACTTGCTTTGTGTGAGCACTCCAGTCTACCTAGGTAATTTACAGTTAAGGCAACTGGTCACCCCAAGAAAATTGTTAAAAGTGGGTAGACATATTAAAATAAAAGCCTGGACAGGTTGCACGGTTGCTGGTGTGCCTCCTGGCCTGGTACCTCTGTTCTTAGCACCTGTTCTTTGGTGGGGGTGTGTAAACCAGCCCGTGCGCCCCCCCCCCCCCACATGGTTGCAGTCTCTGTCCACATCTACCTGTCACGCATGGATGCTCTGCCTCTATCCACAACTACCTGATATGCATTGTTGCTGCCTCCATCCACAACTACCTGACATGCATGGTTGCTGTCTCTGTCCACAACTACCTGACATGCATGGTTGCTGTCTCTGTCCTGTCCCCAACTACCTGACGTGCATGGTTGCTGTCTCTGTTCAGAACTACTTTATGCACACAGCCTGATGTACAAGACTGATTTGCCTACAACTACCTGTAACACATAGTTGCTGTCTCTGACAACTATCAGTTTAGTTTTGTTTTTTAAATCAGTTTTAATGATTCAATCATGATTTTTGTGGAAGCCATAGACCTTTTAAGGAACACTAGAGCAGTGAGGACCACCAGTTGAGAAAATCTGCTCCAACATTTCATCCCTGATGACAGTGTCAGCTATGCTAGTGTCATCTGTGCCATTTATCTCACCTTAAAAACTCTTTTAGTTAGTTGCACATCCCAAGCGAAGATGGCGACAGCGTCAGACATATTTAATCAGATGTGACTGCATGACTGTAGTCTGATCTGAGCATGACATACTCTACCGCACAAAGGGCGCACGTGAACAGCATTTATAGTTGGGCAGTCTAGCATTCTTTCCTTTCGTGCAGCTCGCTTTTCCAGTGCCTCCATGATGGTGTTCTGCTCAGCGGCGCAAGCACCATGTGTGACGGCAGTGTGCCAGGCTGAGTGGTTCAAAGCAGCTCCCAGTCAGCAACATCAATGGAGAAACTTTTAGAGTGTCTTTGTATTGTTTCTTTTGTCCCACTCTGCGAGCGCTGTCCTGTCATGAGCTCACTGTACAGCTCACCTATGATAGTGTTGGCTATGTCAGTGTCATCTATGAGTGTCATTACTTTGACCTTTTGTTTGTAGCTCAATGTATAGTGTTTTTCCTATAACTTATGTTGTTATGTATCTGTAATATGTCTGACAAACTTCCTTATCATCTTTCAATGCTGTTATTTTGTTAGAATGTAGCATTAAACCTTGGCTGTAGGACCACTAGTTTTCTTAAGGAATGAAGATGCACTGAAATAAACATATAGTACTGTCAAAGAAACCCAAGTTGATGAAAGGTGAAGAACAACAAGCAAGTATTATGAGCCATAACATCAAACTTCTTGTGAGAATTATAATCCTTAGAATTTGCAACAAGAAGAATTAACCAGAAGAACCATATGGGTTAGTGGAAGAAAAATAAGCAAATACTGCAATATATATTATATTATCATGTGCCACGGTGAAAGAAATCACAGATCTCCAGGATGGCCTGTGCTGTTTACAATTGTGTTCCACGATACTGAACCATCAATGATTTTATCTCTTTTGTTCCAATCCCCCAGTAATTTTGGTCGTCATCAGCGTGTTCTAACCATTTCTTCTCATATAATGGCAAAAAATGGGATGATTGTTTCATACTGACGAGCGCAAAATGCTGACTTTTCTGATGTATGTAGTAAGTTGTCTTTATTTGATGTGTAATATGTTGTCTTTGTTCAGTTCAGTTGCCATCTCCATAGGAAATGTAAGCCGCAATCGATCTTCAAGGTGACTGCTACTAGCGAGTATACCTACACCAGGTAACTGCAGTAGGTAGGTCATGGATGTTCACTGCTGGTCAACAGACTTGCAACCAACAATTTGAATAAATTATGCACATGTTCCCCTGGATTTGCCAGATTTAGACAAAACAATGTCACTCTGTGCTTAATTGTGGTGGCATCAGAGGGGACAGCCTACTGACCGAACTTATACTTTCTGAAACTCAGTTAAGGTACAGCCAAATTACAAGCAATTTGAACAATAGTGTTACTTTTGTTTCCCCAGATCTCTTCTATAATTCGGGCAAGAATGACTAAATTCAATATCCATTTGTATAGGAATTTTTGTAATCATTTGTGGTTGCTGAAAGTTGTCAGACCATTAACAAAAACCTAGACATTTACTGAAACATGTCCGATAAATTTATCTGGAGGCCATTTTTGCTGCTATGTCTTATCAAACTAATCAAATCTGTTCTTAACTACTGATGTTTTACTAAATAGCTGTGCCTTAATGTTACAATTCTAGTTATTTGTCAAGAATAGTCCATTTTTTTACATTTTATCTGCCTTAATTCATGTTTTGAGTGAACTATCAAAATGGTTGCAATATGAAAACATGCTGTGTCATTGTAATGAATAGAGCTATTATTGTCATCACAAGACTTACCTATATATCAATTTACACAAGTATGAAATGCATGGGGAAAGAACAAAAAGCCAACACACTAACACACTTCAAGATCCAATACCTGTATGAATATTAATTGATGGTTAATCTAACATTATGTTTATAGAACCACCAGAAACAATAGCAAACACCACAAATGTCAATATTTTACTTTAAACAGGAGCCATAAAAAAGCAGTAAAAATTCAGGTTTCCAAAGCTATGCCTTTCTTTTGGTGCTGATCAGGTTTAATACCCGCAAACAATAAAAGAAAGTTCCAAGAACATACAAATTGGCTAATATTGATACTTTAATAATTTGATAATCACATCTACACCCTTAAAAAAAATCCTAAATTGAACCCAAAAAAATACAAATTTGAAAAAGATCTGTGAGCTACAAATACTACAATATTTATTTTTTCAATGCCGCACTTTCATTTTCTGAGTTACACATAAAGGATCATGTTATGGTATCATCAAAAATAGTTCTAAGAATGTTGATAGATTTTCTTGATGGCCCAGAATTCGATTTTATCATCCATATCATTGCTGTTGGCCTAGTAACTTCTATTGCCATCAGTATCATGATTTATAACCGTCATTAATGACTGCCCACGTTATTTTAACTATTGAGGTCATCACTAGGCCTGATTATCAACCAACTGCTGGACCATGTTTTTTGCCCCCCCTGATCTTCTTCTTCGTATGCTATTTGCCCCCCTATCAATGGTTGTCATGGTAGACCATTTTTAGTTAGGTAACTAGCTTGGAGAGTGGGAGAATATAGCTACAATATCAATTTTCTTCCACTCAACACTAATAGACCTTGCTACAAATATACTTCCTGTCGTAAATTTAAATCTGCAACCCGATCAGAAATTGTTTTGGTACATTTTAAGTTTTGTTATTTTATACATGTAATTTTGGTCTGGCACTAAATACCACTGTGAATAAACTTCTTGAGTTATTGAATTTCAAGAGCTATCTAGGTGTGGTATTTTTTGGGAAAGAAATTAAGTCCAACAAATAAATATCGTCAACTCCTATCTAAACTAGTCTGTACTGTTGTATGACTCTGAAATATAGAGAACAAAGACAACAATGGAAAAGTAGAGACTTTAAAAAAATTGTTTTCATTGCTGCTTTGCAGAATTAAATAAGAAATGGTATGATCATAAGATCACTAATGTGGAACTATTGGAGAAATAAGTCAAGTGGTGAGTGGAAAGAAGACGTTAGAAATAGAAGCTCAGAAGACACACTGGATAGTTAGTGATAATATTACTGTCAATACAGTAGGAAGTACATCATATGGAGATGAGAGCTGGAGGCAAACATGAAATTCAGGAAACAGGAAAGGCCACATGGGAAATGGTGGAACAGATGGCCCAAGACAGGACTTGAGTATATAATCATAATGTAGTCTACAGTAATATGTAAAATTGTTGAAGACATGTGCTCCATAACCAGAGATACTCATAGGAAGTTGTAAGGTTCTGATTGACCGATTTACACACGGACTACTGAAATGTAACACTGGTATTTGTGTCATAATGGGAGTAGTGTAAAGAAATTTGCATAATCATAAAACTCATTCCTGTGACTGTGACAACCAGACAAGACAATCGTGCATGACCTAATCTGGAATGATCATTTATTGTAGTCTGCGTCTGGTTTAATCATTATTTTCATAACTATAACACTTCTAGTTGAATCCTTATTTTTTTATAACAATAATCACAGCTTCTTGTCGTGACACATACAGTCACAATCACATGTAAGTTTGTTCAGCTTGTATTTGTATTTGGGGCGTGCCTAAGTAATGAATGACATTTCTTACTCTTGTCTTAATAAAATAATAATAGTATTATTTATTTCGTTCAGTGTTGAAATACCAGATAATTCTGTTTTAAGGTTCATAGACAATTTAAGATAAATATAACTTCATTTAGCGTCTAATTTTGGTTATCCAACAAGCCGTCTCAATCTAAAACGGGAGTAACAGCCGACCGACCCGACGTCGATACACCAATCATCCATTCCCTTCTTTCCGTGACCAGATTATGATAGTACGTTCTAGTCCACCGTTAGTGCACGGTGTGAGCTGAATGCGATGTTTTTACTAATAAAATGTAGCGCCAATTTACTTTCACCGTGCTACATATTGTGTACCAGCAAGAGTGCCGCTCCATATTCAACTAAGTTTATTCTATCAATATCTCGCTGAAGGCGTAAAGGTACAATTACCTTCTGGATCCTCTTGACCGCCATATCAATCCCACAATCCTCCTGGTTGGGTAGTTCATGCCAGAGATGTCGGATTAAATCTGTTAAAAAAAGCCTAAATCTCGTCCCAAAGGCCTAGAAAAAGCCAAACAACTAGCTATAGATTGTCGATCATCAAACGAAGGGAAAGGAGGTAGGGGGGGGGGGGGGGGGGGAATTCAACATCTAAATTACCACTGCTAACCCAACTAAAACATGTATCATACAATTTTCTAAGATGTTATGTTTCTGAACATTTGTGGCGATGATGTTAATTTGTTTATCTTATTTACTTGCTTTTCCGGCCACCTGTGCTGTTAGGTGGTAGGGAAAGCTGCAGTTGGCTTTTATTTAGCCAAGTGTGTTGTATCAGCACTTGCACTGCGCCCGTGTTCTTCTTCGTTTACGTTCGTCCTGAAAAGGACGGTGTGTCGTAATTTACAGCGAGGCTGTGATATCTGCGTCTTTCGGTCCGACTGATTCGATTTCAGCACGGCATTTTGGGGGGATGAGTTTGCCCTACCTTAGCTATTCATATTCTCTTAGCGAAACTACACTATTCCAGCACGTCTCCATGGCCACCAATAGGTGAAAAGTCTTTGTCAGCTGTGGTTTGCTTCTGTTTCTAAGAATCGACGTCACTGCACTCCTGGCATATCCATAGGTGCTCAGTCTATACCCATAGGTGCTCAGTGAGTCTCTCTCAGCAAATGGCGCAGGGTCATTTTTTTCTGTAGCTCGCTGATTGAACGCTCTCCTGTTCCGTCCTCTCAGTCGCTCGAACCTCGTTTGATGTCGAAAATGTGTACAGTCTGTGGATTACTGATTTAATCTATTTCGTTGACCTCGTCCAAATGACGGTCGTTGATTGATTTCAAAATGGCATTTATTGTGGTTCGCTTACCTTGGTGCAAGCGGCCAGCTATGAGTCGGTGGCTTGTGTCAGCTCATTAGCGGTAAGGTCAAACAGGCAAGTTAAGGCGAGCTCTGTGCCTGGGAGGCTCGAAGCAAACGTCTGGGGCCGACAAGGCATCAGTGTCGCCATAAAGCTAAATGTGTATCGTGCTGTGGTGTCGTCCACTTTGCTGCATGCCTGTGAGATATGGACAGTGTATAGCAAACACGCCAGACAGCTTCAATCATTTTTACTTGAGCTGTCTACAAAGACTGCTCCGGATCAGGTGGCAGAGCAAGGGGCCTAACTCTGAGATCCTTGGCAAACTAACATGTTGAGCATCCATACACTTCAGAAAATAGGTCAACTAAAGTGGACTGGACACGTTGTTCGCATGCCAGATAAGCCCATCCCCAAACAGCTGATATGCGATGGGCTCTCAGCAGGCAGACGCTCCCCAGAGACGAGGAAGAAACGCTACAGAGACTCCTTGAAAATATATCTGAAGAGCTTCAACATTGATGTCACCTTCTGGATATGCTTGCACAAAACCGTACCACCTGGCATGCTAGTATCACCGATGGTGCTCAGATCATAGAGAGTATAGATATCACGGAGGCTCAGCGAAAGCGTGGTGCCCTCAAAAGCAGAACGCACGACGTTTCCATAGCCTACTCCCCACAATTGTGCTATGAATATGGCAGGATATGCCGTTCCAGGATTGGTCTTTACAGCCACCAGAGAACAAATTTCGCAACAATAATATGATGATGTCGCCATATTTGCTACTATTAGGGGCAACTATTAGGTTGCATTCTCATGAGACCACCGAACCATCCATTGTATTTTCTTTTCAGTAATGCACGTGATAAATATATGTGTAAGTACTGCACGTGGATCAGTTCTCGTTATATTTATACTGTCACCATTTCTGGTTAAATCAATCCATGTGACATCAATGACTTTTTTTAAAGCACTTTATTTCACACGTTGTATCCCCCCCCCCCCCCCCATATGTGCCTTTGATAAGAATCACATCTGGCTTTGTTAGAGTAAAACGTTGGTTGTTGTTATTGTTACGGATCCAACAGCATCCAGGCTCTCACCTTTCGGCCCAATGCCACGTAATGGTATCTGCATGTGTTTATCAGCTGTTTTCTAGTGCCATACAAAGTGTTCCATGTATCTGGCGACGGAGGAAGAAGCATTTTCATAAAATGGTTGAGCCCAGAGCACTCAAAAAGATGATGATCAACGGTTTCATATGTACACAGCTGGCACTCAGGAGTATGTTGTGGTTGGATTATATTTAGGTGGTTGTTAAATGGGATGTATTGGGTTCTCAGTAGGAAAATGGGGTTCTGATCCTTCCTTGTGAGTTGATTTATACTGTCATTCGGACTGGGGCTTGCCATGTGTCTGTGGACGTCTCTTCCCGTGTTTTCCACGGCCCAGATGTTCGTAAAAATGTACTGTTGATAAATTGCTGTGTTATTGACAAGCTGATGTTCGGGTGTTTAAGTACGGGTGACCGTTGATAAGTTGATGTGTTATTGACAAGCTGATGTTCGGGTGTTTAAGTACGGCTGTCCGTTGATAAGTTGATGTGTTGTTGATAAGTTGATGTTCGGGTGTTTAAGTAGGGTGTCCGTTGATAAGTCACATCAGAGACGTCCATCACGGGGAAATACAAATGAACACTTAAACCAAATAACAAGAGACAGCTGGAAAAACAAAACAGAAAGCCTCAATTTAGATAAAGAAGGGAACAGACTATGGAATTTAGTCAGAGCCATGAATGACGAAACACCATCAAATAAACAAATTACCATCAAGCAGGGCGACAACATGCTTACTGGGAAAAAAAGCAGCAAACGCCTTTATAGAACATTATGCCAGAGCAACCACATTAATGTCTCTACAGACAGGCATACAGACATTAGTGAAGAACAAAAGAGCCACGACAACATCAAGATGGCACCAGAAGAGCACATGATGGCAAAACTAACAATGGATGAGGCCATGAGAACTTCAAAGAAAAATAAATCGCCCGGAAAAGATGGGGTAACAAACGAAATGCTGATGGGGTTGGGCCAAACAGCAAAGAGGAAGTTACTATTAGTCCTGAACCAAAGCTGGAAAAGGGGAATTGTACCGCAGACATGGAAAGATGCTGTACTTTTACCAGTACCAAAGAAAGAAAAAGATAGAACAGATCCAAATGGATATAGGCCCATCAGTCTACTGAGCTGTGTAGGCAAACTGATGGAGCGTATGATAAACACCAGACTAATGTGGCACCTGGAAGAAAAACACATACTAATTCCACAGCAAGCAGAATTTAGACAACACAGATCCACTGAGGACCAGATCACTCTCATAGCACAGGAAATAGAGGATGCTTACAAAGAGAAAAAGCATACAGTAGCGGTTTGGTGGGATCTAGAGAAGGCATTTGACAAGGTGTGGAAAGAGGGAGTTAAAGTCAAGCTACGAAGAACTGAAGTATGTGGGAAAATATACAGATGGATCAGCCACTACATCGAAAACAGAACAGCCAGAGTCCAAGTACAAGGGCAGTTGGGCAAAAAGGTGACACTGGACAAAGGAGTACCCCAAAGGGGGTGGGGGTGGTACTGTCACCCACACTTTTCCTGGTGTATAAAAACAACATCACAGAGAATATACCAAGAAGAGTCCACAGCTCCATGTTTGCAGACGATCTGGCTATGTGGACCTCTGAAAAAAATCTCACCATAGCAAGCAATCGGATACAGCAGGCCCTAACATCGTTGGAGGAGTGGGCGAACTCATGGCTGGTCAAAATAAATGAGAAAAAAACAACATGTACGATATTCTCGCTTTCAAATAAACCCCAGAACACCAAAATAAACGACAACCCAAACTACCTGGGAGTCACATTTGATCGGCGCATGACATGGAAAAGACAGATCGAGAGAAACCGAATGAGAGCCAGAGAAAGAATGGCAATCATTAGGAAACTTGCTGGCACAAGCAGGGGAGCAGACGAAAAAATACTAAAGAAACTGTACACTGGAAGAGTGAGACCAGTTCTCGAGTATGGCATTGCGGCATGGACAACAGGAGCAAAGGCGAACTTTGATACAATTAGCAAACTTCAAAACCAAGCCATGAGAGTTATAACAGGAGGCATGAAGTCAACGCCAATTGTAGAACTTGAAAAGATTGCAAATCTGCAATCCATGAAGACTGACAGATCATCCAATGCATCAGAGACTAAATAGATTTGGAAATGGGAAACTAAAGTGGAGAAACTTTGCAGAAATAGCCAAAGCAAAGATGAGCGAAGACCCTATGAACCCCATAACAACACCAAAGCCCATCCCTACTGTACGCAAACCTACCTGGAAGCAGCATATCATCCCGAAGGTGGTAGAAAACATACCAGTTATTGGAAACAAGAACAACCAGACTGAAAAAGAAAAAAGGGACATAACCCTGAGGTACATAACGGAAAACTACCCAAGCATGGAATGGTCCCATGCATACACCAACGGTTCTGTAACAAACACAACACAGAACGGAGGGGCAGGGGTATTCCTGAGCCTACCAAATGTAGAAAAATAATACTGTCAGTGGCAACTGGAAAATTCTCAAGCAATTTCAGAGCGGAGGCAGAGGCACTGAGAGCTGCGGCAAAAGCAATGCTGACAGGCGAAAGCAATGAAAGCCAGATATTCCTGTTTACAGATGCCCTGGCCGTAGTCACAGCACTAAAAAGCCAGATAAATACTGAACTTAATGATTTAAGAGTAGTACTCTGTCAACTATGCCAGCAGTCCGCACCAAAAAGAGTAGTGGTACAGTGGGTTCTATCCCACTGTAACATCCAAGGCAACGAGGAGGCAGACAGACTGGCAAAAGAAGGTGCAAGACTACCACAACCAAATTCTAGTGTGACCTACGAAGAGTCCAAAAGGCTTATTATGGCCAGATACATGGCCAAATGGGAAACAAAACATACTGGCTACACGAAAAACGATGCCTATTACCAGTTGAACAGAAGAGAGCAGGTCTAAACTGGAGATAGGTGGCACTGACGAATGTAATTGTGGTACAGGGAAAATTACCGCTGAACATCTGCTGCAAAACTGCCCGATATACTTCTTCTTCTTCTTCTTCTTCTTCTTCTTCTTCTTCTTCTTCTTCTTCTTCTTCTTCTTCGTTCTCAATCTCCCACTATCAAACCCTGAAAGATCTTAAGTAGCAGAATGTAGTTCAAAGAACGGAATGCGTTGTGTCGTAGATTTACAGCTTGGCTGTGATATTTGCACCTTTCAGTCCAACACATCAGACTTCAGCAAGCATTTTTTTAGTACCGGGTTAGCATTCCCTCTTCGATCCCTTCTCCTTAGCTAGTCTGCCCTGCTGCAGTCTGTTATCCAGGATCACCACGTGGAGGTGTAGAAGGGTCTTGGCAGCTATGGTTCGCTGGCCGTGACGCTAGCAGTCAGCTATGGGTCGCTGACCACTGCAGCTCATTTGCTGCTCAGCATCTTGATCCCGCCCGATATACAAGGACCAGAGAAAGCACATGTGGCCATCACCAGTGGCAACACTAGACAAGCTCTATGGCAGTGCCGACAGCCTCAGGATGACCGCTGCTTTTTTCGAAAAAATACAGGTTGACGTTTGACAGCGTACGAAGAAGAAGAAGAAGAAACGGATCGGAAATGTGGCAGATGAATAAACTCAAGTTTTGTACCTTTCATTTTGTTTTCCCAACAAGTTGAAAGACGTTTGGGAGAGATTGAGAAAGGAATGGGCGGGGAGGGGGAGGAGGGGGGAGGTGAAGGTAGTTTTGCAAGAGAAGTAGATCTAAAAAAGACGTGAACATGGCTGAATGGGGTAGCCCAGGGCATAGCGACTCTATTTGTTAAAGACTTTTCTCTAGAGAAAGATAAAAGGCTTTGATCTTGATGACTATCCCAAGCTTTCTGCTGATTTATAAATATACTTGATACTTGCTCTATTGCCGCACTGTTCTTGCCATGAGGCGTCGCATGAGTCGAGATGTGTAGATCTATTGTCATCGGCATGTGGGTGGTTTGTCTTGTCGTTAAGTCTAACTTTCTGAGTGTGTCAGAGACACCTTCGATCCACCGACATCGAGGTCGGCCCCATGCAGGTGTACCATAGACCTGTATATGATATGCTGTCGATGCAGACTAGTCAGAATACATTCTGACTAAATGATGAAACCACTCGATTGTTTGGGCCTCAACGTAAGCTCTAACTGGAGTTGTCCCTGCTATCTACCTAGCTCAGAGTGATGCTGCTAATTCGTTAACGGATTGTCTTTCCGGCTGCACTTCTCACACAGCGCATCCCACAGCTCTAGGTATTACTCTTATGTGTTTCTAGTATTGACCAAGATTGACATTGGTAACACAACAAAGGAATAAATAGTGCATTTATCAGTCACCTATAGTCACCTATAGTCACCTCTTAGTTGAAAGAAGCAATCTAGGTTATTTCAAAATCGCTGCAATTTAATAGTGGACACCGTTCGCTTCTGAATTATAAATACGGTATCTGTCCACTCTACGTCACTGATGTGAAAACTTCTCTGGATGTGCTCTAGCGATATCATCACAGTCTATGTCTTGTATGTGTTGATCTTCATGTCATATTCTTTACAAGCGAAATTGAGATTGGGTAAGTGGTGTAGGTCTTCTCTATTTTGTTTACAAAAATGACCTTATCATCAGCAAACAACAGTTCAGTTAGGGACTTCTGGTGGGGGTTCACCAACTGTGTGGTTTTATTCATATAAATGTATACATTTAAATAATATTATTTATAAATGGTACGCCTAAATGTGTGTCATATTCTATTGTTCTATCTGTTGTGCCAGTGCGAATAAACCACTAATACATCCCATACTATCACTGAATCAAAATTGGGCTTAGTTCAACTGAGGTTCAACAACTGCTCTTAATTTTTGTTCAAATATTTTCGTATACATTTTCCTGCATGGCTTAGTAGCGATATATCTCACTATCTATTAGTGTCTTATTTCTTACAGATTGGTATTTTTGACATCAGCAAACATCGCTGGGCTGGACATGTGGGACGCGTTGTCCTGACAACGCACACGTAGAACAACGTTCTGGTGGCCATAAGCATGTACACGTCCACGGGGTTGCCCTCATGTGCGATGGCGAGATGGACTGACCAAAGACCTTGACCCACATTGGGACAGAGTTGCAAAGATCGGGATTCATACAGAATATTGTTGACTTCCTCTGACTGGATAATGTGACGTGTCGAAGATCATCAAGTACCCTTCTTTCTTGACATTGTTGAAAATATTCTTTCAACTTCAGTCCTCTCTTTCCAAAAGCTTGAATTTCTTCAGATTTCTAGAACTGTTCTCAATTGCTCTTTTCTTTCTTGAATGAATAAGTCATTGGCTCTGGGCTCCTGATGGGTTGAGATGTTTTTGGGGATCGTTCTGTCAAACGCCGTTGTCTTACATATTCGTTAAATATCGAGGATACATTTTTGTCATTAATGATTGAAACATGAATGCAACTCTCATATCTTAACTTCATTTCTTTGATAATTTTGTAAAGATCTTTTGTACGATATTTGGAAATAGATGTTAGTTTATCTCCATATTGTTTTCTTTCATACGTCCTGAGTGATTTTAATAACTCGATTGGTATTTGGTATTACTATTTAGTGGTGGTTGGTTTATTGATCTAGCGGCATGTGGGCTCCTGCCATATAGAGGTATCTGCAAGTGATTGTGAGCTGTTGTTTAGTTCCGTACAAAGTGTTCTGTTTGTCGGATGAATAAGCTCTTTCCTAGCAACACCGGCAAGCGCCGGAAATGGAAAAACAATGGTGCTAACAGTTTTATAGAGATGTGTGCACAACCGGCACTCTGGAGTATGTTCTGGTTGAATTCTGTTCAAGTGAATGTTAAGTTGTATATGTTGAGTGAGAGGTCAGAAAATGGTGCTTTGATCTCTCCTTTTCAGGAGGTTGATGTTTTCTTTGGGATGGCTATTCATACAGAGGTACGATGGTTGGCAAAGGGACGAGCTTTGAGACGGTCTTTAAAGTTAAAAATGAAATAATATTACGAGGCGTGTCCAAATAAAACCGGACCTAACTGCACCAAGCGAACATACGTGCGATTCGCACGATGATGTCACTTCAGATGTAAACAGCACATACCAACCGTCAAGTTTGCAAAATTTTATTATCCCCCGACGTATAGTTTCCTCAGCAGACCGTTGAAAACATGGCGGGCGTGATACGGAATCCGTTCAGAGTTGACCAGCGAGCGGTGATTTGGTTTCTAAATACTGAAGGATGTCGACCAGTTGACATTCATCGCAAAATGCAGGCAGTGTATGGGGACAAAAGTGTGTCGAAGACATCAGTGAAGAACTGAACAACGATGTTTAATGAAGGACGTGAGTTAATGCAACAATATGCACATGACCGCATCGTACGCGTGTTCACTTGTTGCAGTTTGGTCGGTTTCATTTGAACACGCCTCGTATTTTGTCTGAAAATACCTCAGAATATTTAAATTTCTTTCACATGGAAAATTGGCTATGCAAATTATGCTACAAATATGTATCGCCAAGGGAAGGACATGAATCTTTTAATACTGAAATAAGCAGTTCAGGATTACATTGAATAACAATGAACATGTGAAGCATATAGTGGAAAATGACTTATTTAAAACGTTTTCGTGTACAGATCATTTTTATTGTTGATATGTTTATTATCTATATGATTAAGTAGATGGTAATTGATATTTTGGTACTCTTAAAAATATTTTATATAAATATTTTCTACCAGAATTAGACAATAATCACAGTAAGACTGGATTCAAAACCATTTAAACACGGAAAAGGAAAATTTAAAACACGACCCGTCGAAAGATCCGGAAGAATTGCCAGAGCTTTCAATGGTTCAAATCTAAAACTTAAATTTTCAAGAAAAAAACGTGAACACTTTTTGGCTTGTCGTTATAGCAGAATTTCAAATACTATCTGAGTTAGCGATGATAGCGATTCTGCCATATGTTACCACCAATTTGTGTAAATCGACATTTTCAACATTGACGGCACTTAAAACAAAATACCGCTCACACCTTAAGAACATCGAAATTGCTATGACCAACAAAGAATAATAAGCCACGATTTTTGTGTCAGAATAAGCAATCACATTCATCCCATTTACAGTAAAATTATTCTGATCTTTTTTTCAGCATTCAGTAAAATTATCTTTGTTATATACACTGTAAGTTATACATATATAATGTTAGCACTAATCTTTGCATTTATGACATTAAGTGAGGGGTCGTCGATAAAAAATGTGTCTGATCCACAGGGGTCGTCGATAAAAAATGTGTCTGATCCACAGGGGTCGTCGATAAAAATGTGTCTGATCCACAGGGGTCGTCGATAAAAAATGTGTCTGATCCACAGGGGTCATCGATAAAAAATGTGTCTGATCCACAGGGGTCGTCAATAAAAAATGTGTCTGATCCACAGGGGTCGTCGATAAAAAATGTGTCTGATCCACAGGGGTCGTCGATAAAAAATGTGTCTGATCCACAGGGGTCATCGATAAAAAATGTGTCTGATCCACAGGGGTCGTCGATAAAAAATGTGTCTGATCCACAGGGGTCGTCGATAAAAAATGTTTTTTGAGAAGCTCTGCTCACATCACCAAAACAATTGAGGAGGGTATGTGTTTTTGTTCGGCAGGCATTGTGCTGTTAAGAGCTACCCAGGTCACAGCTAAAGGGATTTTATCATCATCATAATCATCATAAAACTGGCTGCGAGTCTACATTTCTCTACTGTTTTGGATCATTATGGATGCCGCCAGACCACGGATTTGCCTGGAATTCACACTAGTCGACGACTTACACTTGTGTTCACGGATACGTGGAGTTGCTATCCGTCTGGACTTGTTGTTTCGTTCTTTTTGTGTGATTTCTCCATCTGTTTAACCTGGTCTGGACGCCGGCTGAATGGCGCTACGCTTAAACTAGTTATACCTGTGTCGTATCTCACGGGTTAGTTCTGCCGGTTCACCTTCACGAATTTGGCGTGTGGGAATTTTAGATGCTACTATGATGAACTGAATACAGCTGGGGAGAGATGCCAGACTCACTCACACGCTGAGTGTTGTCCATACGACCTCTTGTGGTTATCTAAAAGGCACGACAAACTGCGTTGGATGCCTTCCCACCTTTCTACCCTGCGGGTTACATGTTTACGGAAAGGCTTCGGTGGTAACTATGAGGCAAAAATGCATACTATGCTATCTCCAGTCGTCTCGATGAATGTCTTGCCACTGGCAAAAGGTAGCTTAGGCTCTGTGAGTGAGGTTGACAAAAGGCGCAGTTTCTTCCTCACGTTAATCCAAATCTCCGCGCAAGTCACCCATTTCAGCGGACACAGCAAGAGATACGACTGTCCACACGGCTGAACAAAGAGAGTGGTCTTCATCACTTGTGATGGACAAACTATCAATCATCATCATCTTTGCTGGACATTTGGTTTCACGGTCCCACCATTGTACCGGTTGTTTCCAAAATTGTTGTCAAGTATTTGATGTCACTTGCTAGCACTTATCTGTGTGAGACAATGTTTTCAGTTCCTGTGTGCGCTAAACAGTTTTCTCACTGGTAAATTGTGTTCTAACTATACAGGTGAAGTTCAAGCACTCAGTCAAGCTGTGAGTATGTTGTTCTGCTGTTCTGTTTAGAATCGAACCACTGCACTCAGGGCAGACCTATAGTAAATGGCGATAAGCATCGATAATGATGATTCATGTAACTCTGCTAGTTGCACACACACATGTTCGGCCCACTCTGTTGAACCTGCAAATGTAGCCCCTTTTCAGTCATGTCTGACTAGGTTGATGTGACCTTGTAGCAGAAACTCTCTACTGAGTTTTGGGTTTCCCTTGTCCTTGCGGTGTTGTATGACCTTATTTTCGCTCATTCTGCATCTCCATTTGGATCGATCTGCAGCTATGTTTTCCCAAAATATCAGATCCATATCTAGAGCCTTCATATGCCGCTTACATGCGTCCTTGAACCGCATCTGTGGTCCGCCAGCTTTTCTTTACCACACGCCAGCTGTCCGTAGGGAATATCTTTGGGGATGCGACCGTCTTCCACAAGACGAACATGAACAAATCATTGCAGTCTTCGTTGTCGAAGGAAGGTTTAGATACTTGGAAGACCAGTACGAGAATGCATTTTAAATGAACCCGCATATACTTTTAAAATCCCACGCAGTGTCTTCAGTCACAAGATGATCGTTGACCAACTTCAAAATGTCACCTCTAACCATTGTCAATGTTACAACTATGGGTGCCCCTGAGGCCAGGATGTCAACTCATTCCTTCCAGTATAGCCAGGACAATAGATTCACACAAGTTCCCGGAGATTCGAGACCTGTATGTCCACTATTGACTCATGCCACAGCCAGCTCTTCAGTAAGCAAGGCAGGTGCAGAAAGTAGATCATACTTTTTGCCAAAGATGGATGTGTTGAACAGACAGGTGCAAATATCGCAGTCAAGCTGTAAACTAGCGGCACAACGCATTTCATTCTCTGGACTACATCCTGCTACTCGCAAAGCCCTGCTCATGGCTTGGTAGCGGGAGATTGAGAACAAATGTAGAAGAAGAAAAAGACCATACTTCAGTTGCTACCATCCAGAAAGTAGACCATACTTCAGTTGCTACCATCCAGAAAGTAGACTATATTCCAGTGGCTACCATCCACACATTAGACCATACTTTAGTGGCTACCATCCAGCAAGTAGACTATACTTCAATTGCTACCATCCAGAAAGTAGATCATATTCCAGTGGCTACCATCCACACATTAGACCATACTTCAGTGGCTAACATCCAGCAAGTAGACCATACTTCAGTAGCTTCTATCCAGATAGTAGACCACACATCAGTGGCTACCATCCAGAAAGTATACAACACGTCAGTGGCTACCATCACACTGTGGTGCACAGGAGAACAACAAGACATACAAGCTTGTGAAAACAGGTGGAGACTGTGGGAAAGAGGACATTGAAGTCTCATACTTTGAAAAAAAAACAACCCAGATATACAGTCTTCCAGAAGAAAACTGTACCAACGACCATCACACCCGGGACAGGACAGATCACCATTCTTCTCCCCAAGACAGAGCACTACAGACACATGTACAAACTTCAACTGTCTTGTTTCCCCACTGTGCACATATGGACTGAACGAAGAGACCGCTGCCAATGTGTTAGGAGGACTGTCTCGTGTATGGCCAGCTAAGGAAGATACACTGGCCCAACGATTCAACATTAGACTCAAAACTGTACGGAGCTAAGGATGCAACATTAGACTCAAAACTGTACAGAGCTAAGGATGCAACATTAGACTCAAAACTGTACAGAGCTAAGGATGCAACATTAGACTCAAAACTGTACGGAGCTAAGGATGCAACATTAGACTCAAAACTGTACGGAGCTAAGGATGCAACATTAGACTCAAAACTGTACAGAGCTAAGGATGCAACATTAGACTCAAAACTGTACGGAGCTAAGGATGCAACATTAGACTCAAAACTGTACAGAGCTAAGGATGAGCTCCAAACCGTGGTCATGTTCATCGCAGGAACTCGTCTGATGATGTGATTCCAAGAAGAAGAAAAAAAAAAAAGAGTAAGAAGAAGAGGAAGAAGCTCTTGTGCATATTAAAGATAAATAAAGCTGCATTATGTTGGATGTACCTCTACACCTCACGGTAGACGAGGAGTGACTAAGTAAGTATGTTTGATGTCACTACACTATGTTAGATGTCACTACATTATGTTGGACGTCACCCCATTATGTTTGATGTACCTCTACACCTCACGGTAGACGAGGAGTGACTAAGTAAGTATGTTTGATGTCACTACACTATGTTAGATGTCACTACATTATGTTGGACGTCACCCCATTATGTTTGATGTACCTCTACACCTCACGGTAGACGAGGAGTGACTAAGTAAGTATGTTTGATGTCACTACACTATGTTAGATGTCACTACATTATGTTGGACGTCACCACATTATGTTTGATGTACCTCTACACCTCATGGTAGACGAGGAGTGACTAAGTAAGTATGTTTGATGTCACTACATTATGTTGGACGTCACCACATTATGTTGGATGTCACATTTTGTTAAATGTCACTACATTATGTTGGATGTCACTACATTATGTTGAATGACACTGCATTACTCAAAAGTGCTTGCTGAAGTCGGTGATGACATAATATACACAGACAAGTTGAATGCAAATAACTGAGAACAACAAGCAACTTTTGTTCCAAAAATGTATTATTGTTTTATTAGACACTAACGTCAAATTGTTACAACACATGGGGCAGATTTAAAGCAGCATTTGCAAAAGCCAAAATAATATTAAGGAAATGTTTGCCTTGAGGCTCCCGTTATTTCTTACTTTTTAAATTAAAAAAAATAATACAGTAATCAGTGGCTGTAACAACAGTAATCCATGTCCATAGCAACAATGGATGGCACTAAAATTTCTAGAGAGCTGAAAGCTATAGCAGATGATAGAGCAGAACAATGAATGTGGAAACATACACTGAGATAAAAACAATTTGTAACACGGCATAACAAATATTACTGCGGATCCAGCTGTAAAAATTGACATTATTAGGTTAAGCACCTGAAGAACTTTTCAATATTCAAGTCCGGATTAAGTCAACCGACGCTGGCTCTCTCTGTCCTGTCAGATGATAGTGCTATGAAAAAAAACATAAAGCCCATGATGATAATGAATGTGGCTCATAAGACCAATCCGAGCAGAGAAACGTCTTCCACAGTGTGTGCAAGGAGAATCAGGACTGTTTGCAGCATCAAATGGTGTGCCGTGTCTTCTCAAATGTTGAGTCCTTATCCTATCCTCAATCAGTTTCTCCTTTGTCTGTATTCCATGCTTTATCCTGTCCCTTCATGCAACATGATCGATGACATCCTGATCTCGTGATTACAAATCGATGCCCGTATCATTAATATCCCGCTTGCATAAAATCCTTGTACCAAAGTAGTGGCCGACCCCGAAACCTTTTCTTACTGTTAATACGACTTTTTTCCCATTGCTGGGGTAGTCAAAGAGTTTTTTAGGCTGAGAACTACAGGCCGCTTTGCCATTGCTGTCGCCACGTCGTGTGCTGGCTATGTTTGTTTATTTCACCCCCAACAGAAAAACAACATATGCCATACCAGGATTCAAACCGCTGCCCTCCTTATAGACAAGCAGGCCTCGAAACCATTCAGCCACGCGCTCCTCAAAATCTTTTCCTTAACTGTAATTCAACAAATAAGGATTATAACAATCATCTCTATACTGACACATTTGATAAGCTTGTCCATAATGGATGGACTGCTGGGCTGAGAATAATCTATCTACTAAGCACACACAAGAGATTATAGTCCTGAATACTTACACAGCAATAGCTTTTGTAACGATGTAATATCAAGCCCACAGAAAGTGATGTGTACGGAGATGTGTACAGAGAACTATGTTGTCATTATTGTACACATTTGGGAAACAATTTACAGAAAACAACCATTGTATGATGGCTGCATCACTGTAGTGAGACTGATATTGATGGGATAATGACTATTTGATGTGAACTATAAGTAATGTTGATGAACTAATGAATGTCTGATGTGAATAAGTAATGTTGATGAACTAATGAATGTTTTATGTGAACTATAAGTAAAGTTGATGAACTAATGAATGTTTTATGCGAACTATAAGTAATGTTGATGAACTAATGAATGTTTTATGTGAACTATAAGTAAAGTTGATGAACTAATGAATGTTTTATGCGAACTATAAGTAAAGATGATGAACTAATGAATGTTTTATGCGAACTATAAGTAAAGATGATGAACTAATATTTGATGTGGACTGCCAGTAATGATGACCTAATGACTGTTTGATGTGGACTAAAAGTAAAGTTGATGAACTAATGACTGTTTGATGTGGACTATATGCAAAGTTGACGAACTAGTGAATGTTTTATGTGAACTATATGCAAAGTTGATGAACTAATGAATGTTTTATGTGAACTATAAGTAATGTTGATGAACTAATGAATGTTTTACGTGGACTAAAAGTAAAGTTGATGAACTAATGAATATGAACTAATGTTTATAACCAAGTGAGTAACTGAATGAACATACATAAACTTGGCAGTGTCAACACTGATAATATCCGCACATTTAATGCTCACTGACTCAATACTGGCTCGACTTTAATTCTCACTGACTCAATACTGACTTGACTTTAATTCTCACTGACTCTCAATATTGGCTCGACTTAAATTCTCACTGACTCAATACTGACTTGACTTTAATTCTCACTGACTCTCAATATTGGCTCGACTTTAATTCTCCCTGACTCAATACTGGCTCGACTTTAATTCTCACTGACTCAATATTGGCTCGACTTTAATTCTCACTGACTCAATATTGGCTCGACTTTAATTCTCACTGATTTGATACTGTCCCGATATTGCAGATATACTCTATAAAAAATAATTCAATATATATAGATCTAGCTGATACTCCTGGCTGTGAGACATGTTGGTTCTGACAATAGGTGCGGCGAAAGGTACATCTTGAAGATTACAAAGCAACTAAGGTTAACGTGCTCACCACAGCTGCTTGAATTAGGGTAGGCAAAACCAGAGCTGACCAAGACCCTATTCCACCTCCAGGCGTTGGCCCTGGCGATAGGCTACAATAGTGTGGTCTGCCTGAGAGAGTAGGAATAACAGCAGGAAGGCAAACCCGGTACCAAAAAATACCAGCTGAA
Organism: Ariolimax columbianus; assembly: GCA_036924085.1. Lineage (NCBI taxonomy): Eukaryota > Metazoa > Mollusca > Gastropoda > Stylommatophora > Arionidae > Ariolimax > Ariolimax columbianus. The sequence goes on from JAVGWX010000002.1 coordinate 69,082,711, forward strand.
ACTGGATGTGTTGGACAGAAATGAGCAGACTCGCTGTAAACTGCCACGTCTTTTTCAGGATGAATGTCGAAGAGGAAGTTGATATCTGAAAGTGTTTGACGATGAATATGAAAAAACAAACGATTTTTGTGGATGCATTTTGAAATTGAAACTATTTGTAATGAAATAGAGCAAGACAGTACTTGATGGGAGGTACAGCCAGTCAGTCAGTAATTGATGGGAGATTCAAGTCAGTAATTTGGGAGGGAGGATCAAGATGTTGAGCAGTGGATGAGCTCTAGTGGTCAGCAACCAAGATCTGACTGCTAGAACTAGGACCAGCGACCCAGAGCTGCCAAGATCTATCTCCACCTCCATGTGGTGATCCTGGATGACAGGTTGCAACAGGGCAGACTGGCTAAGGAGAAGGGATCTAAGAGGGAAGGTTAACCAGATACCAAAAAATGCTATGCTGAAGTCAGATGTGTCGAACCGAAAGGTGCAAATATCGCAGTCAAGCTGTAAACATCGCATTACGTTCTCTGGACTACATTCTGCTACTTGCAAAGCCCTTATCAGGGCTTGGTAGAGGGAGTTTGAGAACGAACAATAAAGAAGAAGAGGTAATTGATGGGAGGTTCAAGCCAGTATTTGATGGGAGGTTCAAGCCAGTATTTGATGGGAGGTTCAAGTCAATAATTGATGGGAGGTTCAAGCCAGTATTTGATGGGAGGTTCAAGCCAGTATTTGATGGGAGGTTCAAGTCAATAATTGATGGGAGGTTCAAGCCAGTATTTGATGGGAGGTTCAAGTCAATAATTGATGGGAAGTTGAAGCTAGTATTTGATGGGAGGTTCAAGTCAATATTTGATGGGAGGTTCAAGCCAATATTTGATGGGAGGTTCAAGCCAGTATTTGATGGGAGGTTCAAGCCAGTATTTGATGGGAGGTTCAAGTCAATATTTGATGGGAGGTTCAAGCCAGTATTTGATGGGAGATTCAAGTCAGTATTTGATGGGAGGTTCAAGCCAGTATTTGATGGGAGATTCAAGTCAGTATTTGATGGGAGGTTCAAGCCAGTAATTGATGGGAGATTCAAGTCAGTATTTGATGGAAGGTTCAAGTCAGTAATTGATTGGAGATTCAAGTCAGTATTTGATGGGAGGTTCAAGTCAGCAATTGATGGGAGGTTCAAGTCAGCAATTGATTGATGGCTTAGGCACAGGTTCTGACACCAGGTGCATCTGTCTTTGAGTAATATAAAACATCCAAGAATTAAATGGGATGGCACGAACAAATAAAAAACCAAAAACAACACCACAAAGCCAAACAGGATGGCTGCATGGTAATATCAAACATCATCTAAATACAAAAAATGGATGGAATGATCTACATAATATACACTTAGTGATTCCGATGGAACAGTAGTGCTCTGAGTAATCCATTGTTGGCCAGCAAACAAGCAAGAGCCGCAAAAAGGAACAATAGATGCTGAATTCTAATGCACACCCAAAACACAATCATGGACTGAGAGGATTAAGTACATTATCCAAGCCCAAGGGGTGTTCTATATTACAGAGAGAGTGGTTTAACAGGCTTCTTTTTTGGCTGTGTGTGTGTGTGTGTTAAAATTCATATAAGTTCTCTCATTCCTGATCATTGCCTTGTTCTTGCCGACATGAAGGACTGACATTTAGAACAAACCTTCCATGATGCTCACTAACCTATATACTTAGACCAAGCCTTCCATGTTGGTCTCTAGCCTGTACATTTAGAACAAGCCCTTTGTGATGCTCTTCTAACCTGTACATTCAGGACGAAACACAACAAGAATAGCAGGAGCTATAAAGCAGTGTTTCTACTCAGTCATGATCAAGTCTGGACTAAACATAACAAGGACCTCAGGAGATATGGAGCAGTGTTTGTAGTCTGCCATGATCAAATCTGCCCACTGACGAGTTGCATGCAAAGAAAATATCTTGGAGGGTTGGTTAATATGGGTCAACTCAACACACAATACAAAAAGGTAAAATGTGGCTAGGGTATAGCAAGCGAGTAACGTCAACAAAAAGATTACTCAGGATATGACAGCTTACAGCCATTTGTGCTGCTGAAGATGGATGTGTCGGACTGAAAGGTGCAAATATTGCAGTCAAGCTGTTAACTAGTGGCACAATGCATTCCAGACTACATCCTGCTACTTCCAAAGCCTTGTTCAGGGCTTGGTAGCGGGAGATTGAGAATGAATGCAGAAGAAGAAGAGCAATTCTGTCTAATTTCCCCAATCAAACATCTGATTTGGGATCAAGATGCTGAGCAGCGCATGAGCTGCAGTGGTCAGCGACCCATAGCTGACTGCTAGCGTCAGGGCCAGTGAACCAGAGCTGCCAAGACCCTTCTACACCTCCACGCGGTGATCCTGGATAACAGGCTACAGCAGGGCAGACTGGCTTAGGAGAAGGGATCGAAGAGGGAATGCTAACCTGGTACTAAAAAATGCTTGCTGAAGTCGGATGTGTTGGACCAAAAGGTGCAAATATCGCAGCCAAGCTATAAACTATAACACAAGCATTCCGTTCTCTGGACTACATTCTGCCACTTAAGCCCTTAGGGTTTGGTAGCGGGAGATTGAGAACGAACAAAGCCAAGCCACACATCTGATTTTCTTATCCATGCTGCCCGAACCATCCTGTTAATAGCTGGCCTTCCACCATAAACTAAAACTAATGGCCACCCTCTAACTGTGTACCATATGTGTTCTATATGCAGCTTCACATGTTTGTTTAGAATGAATAACATTGTACACATTACACCTGTGACACAAGAGGATATCTGTAAATATTTAAGGTAAATGAGAAAACATCAACTATGAACAGGTAGAATATTAGCGAGAATCATAACAACAAGCAGATTAAAAACAGACATTGAATATATGTGATCCCAAATACGGGCACAATGAGCCCACGTAGTATCAGTCACACTGCTAGATACACTTGCGGTCAAGAATGCCATAGAGAAAGCACACCAGCCCAAAGCTTGGACATTCACAGCTGATTCTGTAAAGCTGCATAAACACACGCGCACGCATGCACACACTGATATTCACAAGTTAATGTACACACACAGAAACACACGCACGCACATACATACATATGATCAGTGAGTGTCGAGAGCTTGCACAGTGAATGATGATTTGCAGAATATGAAACATGTGCAGCAGAATGATAGTACAGATCAAACATTGAGTGATGCAAAGAGAAATAACAAGCTCTCTGTGTAAACTTGATGCTTGACAATCTGGCTCATGGTAGCCTGGCTCATGAAAACCTGGCTCGTGACAACATGGCTCTTGATAGCCTGACTTTTGACAATCTGGCTCATGATAGCCTGACTTTTGACAATCTGGCTCATGATAGCCTGACTCTTGACAATCTGGCTCTTGAAAGCCTGACTTTTGACAATCTGGCTCATGATAGCCTGACTTTTGACGATCTGGCTCATGATAGCCTGAATCTTGACAATCTGGCTCTTGATAGCCTGACTTTTGACAACCTGGCTCATGATAGCCTGACTTTTGACAATCTGGCTCATGATAGCCGGACTCTTGACAATCTGGCTCATGATAGCCGGACTCTTGACAATCTGGCTCTTGGCAACCTGTTGATCTGTCACAAATATTCTTAATGGTATTGTCACTTCTCTTCTACTTCAAGGCGTAGAATCTGTCACAAACATCCTATAACTGTAAACTGCACCCAGGTCTAGATACAGTGCCAGTAGTCTCACTTAAGGCTGTTAGATGTACCCCAACACATTCACTTTTCCAGTAATGGTATAGTTCGGTAAACATGAAAAATCCATATCAAATTCATAATACAAATGTGTTAATGTCAGTTTGAAGTGAAACGAAATATTAATAAGTCTGATAGCAATGTGCACCATGCTAGGAACTGACAAATTAGACAATAAATGTTGGACTGAAACTTTCTCACACAATATATTTTGAAGTAGGCCCATTGCCAAAGGTCAGAAACTGTATAATCCAACAAATTATTCTGAAGTAACCAACTTGTTGCATGTGCATGATGTATGTGTTGAATTTAACCAACTCCAGTGAAATGGTAATATCAAGCTTTAACTGAGACACAGCAAAACTCTTGTGAGAAGATGTGAAATGTATATTCCTCTCATTCGTTTGCAAGAGTGGTCAATGAATGAAAGGTTCAGATCTTGTGAAATGATTACAAAAAAACTGACTTCAGCAATAACAAATTTAAAAAATCTGTTGCCATTCACGACTAAGTTCGGACACACTTTGACTTGCTCTGTAACTAGACGTAAGCAAGCAAAATTTGTGATATCATCAATCGTGATTTCTAATCCTGAACTAAAATGGCTCAGAGGCAAGGCATGGTAGTCGAGATGACTTGAGAGAGCAAAGGACGCATATTTTTCTCAGTTTACCAAATGGCCACGTGGCTTGAGTATTTAATTAATTTCCAAAAGTTTCTGCCAAGACAGTCGCTAACGGCCTGCTCTTTTCTATTTTCAACTGTCAAGGGTTCTTCTACATGCGCTGTGTGTACACATGACTTCAAAGTACATCATCTGTCTTCAATGGGACCATGCACATAATCTCGCCTCCATTGAGACCAATGTACGATTGAAACTTGGGGGATTCGAACACCTACTGTTACGTACTTTCGTTTATTTGTTTCATGAGAGGCGAGCGCCTAGCTTCTCTGCTGCAGCAGTTCCAATAATATTCCTGACTGACAACTTTTATTACATACTCTCGATATCTTATCATAACACTAACAAGTTATTCACATTAAACACAAGTTCAATGTTTTGTAAATTTGCAGGGAAAAAACACAAAATAAAAAAAAACAATGGCAGCATTGACTAAAATGTGTGAAAACAAGGATGATGTGTGGCTAAGATGTGTGAAAATAAGAATGATGTGTGACTAAGATGTGTTGAAACAAGGATGTTGTGTGACTAAGATATATGGAAACAAGGATTATGTGTGACTCAGATGTGTGAAAATCAGGATTGTGTGTGAAAAACCAGGATTATGTGTGACTAAGTTGTGTGAAAATAAGGAGTATGTGTGACTATGATATGTGAAAACAAAGATTATGTGTGACTAAGTTGTGTGAAAAAAGGAGTATGTGTGACTCAGATCTGTGAAAAGCCAGGATTATGTGTGACTGTGAAAACAAGGATTATGTGTGACTATGAAAACAAGGATTATGTGTGACTATGAATTGTGAAAACAAAGATTATGTGTGACTAAGATGTGTGAAAACAGATGATATGTGAAAACAATTATGTGTGACTAAGAAGTGTAAAAACAAATGATGTGTGAAAACCAGGATTATGTGTGACTAAGATGTGTGAAAATGGATGTGTGAAAATCAGGATTATGTGTGACTAAGATGTGTGAAAATAATAAGGATGCCAAACAAAAACTGTGATTATTGTATCGCTGGACCTCCAGCATGGCTTCTTTGACTCATTAGCTTGTGTAGATGCTGGGGATGTATATCATAGAGTGGCTGCCGATGGATTCTAGAAACTCACACTCCACCTGTTTGAACTTGGCATCCAGGATGACTAGCGAGGACCGTGATGCGGTCATCAGGTAGTTGCTCATGCTGTTGGCTGTGACTATATGACGATCCACAGGAGCAGCAGAGTTCCAGGACCTGATGCTGTCGGAATACTTGGAACCTGGTAGTTTTCAAGATAAAAGTGGTATCAACATTTTTATGACTTTTATTGAACAAACAATATACATTCTAGACTTCATTACATACCGGCTAAAGACTTCTCCAACTAAATAAATATAGGCAACTATCAGCATGTTGTTCATCCATCGTAATCGATGAGGACCACTTTTTCAACATTTAATGTTCACATGAGTTTGAAGATGGATGAACCATCAGCCGCTCAAAGATGGATGAACCATCAGCCGTTCGAAGATGGATGAACCATCAGTCAATAAATAAGCCAATCAAAACCCAAAATTGTCTGTCGCATTTATTACAAAAAAATAAGACACCAACTACCACTGGCGTTGAAGAAGGGTTGATCAGAGCAGACTTGCGAAGCGATCATCTCTGTATAGTCTCATTTATTTTTGATGTCTCTGAACACCCTCCACAATAGTGCTGCGCTTGTCTGTGTTATATTGGTGGTGATTCTTTCCCAGTCATCATGGTTAATACCACACTGGATCAGTGATTTCTTAAGCGAGTCTTTGTACCGTTTCCGCTGACCACCATTTGCTCTCTTGCCATTTTGGAGTTCACCATAGAGCAACTCATTAGGTAGACGTTGATCCGACATGCGTACCACATGGCCAGCCGATTTCGGCTGTGCTGCAAATAACATGGTGTGTATGCTAAACAAACCCGATAGTGCTAACACATCTGTATTTGACACCATGTCCTGCCATCTACTACTCAGTTGTTGTTGTTTCGAATGCCTACAATGAGTAGGTTACTCTTATGTGCGCCCTGAAAAGGGCATTAAGTGATGGGTTGCAGTAGTTTTCCTCACATCCCCAGTGTGCTGATGAAGGTGGACCAGGATCCTCCACCTGGTTGTGCTATGCTTGGCCTCATCTGCATGTCACTCACTACTACGGAGATCACGTCGACGCTCACCTTGTTAGCCAAACTGTTGTCCTCGACAACAGCCTGTTTCAAGGACGAACAACGAGGAGGTCAGGTGAGGGTCTTGGACAGTATATTTCTCCTGACCCTGGCTAACATTCTCTGATCAGTGTGTTTTGCCTGACCAAACGTTAGTCTCATCGCCCCCTACTATTCAGTAGATTTATTAATTAATTTTGTATCTATCTGCTTAGCACCACATGAGACATGAAGAAATGCCAAATCTGCAATTGAAGGAGAGATCAGGTAAATGACTCAAGGCACCCTATGCTTCGACATCGGGTTCAGTGCACAAGACTAAAAATCTAGAGAAAGTTTTTTACAACAACACAGCCCCTACAGACCAGTCCTGGAAAATACAGCATTGAAAATGTAAAGAACTGACGCAGGTGTCCTGAATTAAGGTGCAGGAGAAACCTGCACCTGGACACCACTTGTCTTACGCAACTTGAAAGTCCCTAAATAGATGAACTGGTGTATCATCATGCAGGATCAACTTAAAGAGATGGGGACACAGGGACGATGAGACATGCAACTGTGGAGAAACACAAGACCCAGACCACCTGATGATCTGCCCAAACCTTATGGAAACATGCAAAACGGATGAAACGTTCAGGGGGAATGACAAGGCAATCAAGCGGCTGAACATTGGAAACATGATATCTGAAGTCTGATCTCTGAACTCCAAGACTCAGAAAAACCGGCCTACAGCGTCTAGAAAAAAGAAGAGTTTGAGGTGACTTAATACAGGTTTATAAGATGATCAGAGGACGGATAAATTAGACTATAACAAGTTTTTCAAAATTCAACCACCTACAAGAACATGAGGGCACAGCTATAAATGAACTAAAGAGAGGTCCAGATTAGATATTAGAAAATATTTTTTTAGTCAGAGAGCAATGAATTTGTTGGAATGCATTGCCACAGGAGGTAGTGGAGGCAGGGACAATTAATGCATATAAGAATAAATTGGATGAGCATAGCTTTTAGAGCAAGGTAATGTAAATTAAACTTGTTGTATACAGACTGCAGTCTTCTAAATCAGAGTAAAGACATTAAGTTAAGTGATGCCAAGGACATGGTGAGTACTAGGGTGGCCTTCCCACTGCGATCCCTATCCCTTGGCCAGATATCACTGGTAACTAGTGCAGTCTGTTTACTAGTGTTGCCACGTGGAGGCGGAACAAGATCTTGGCCAGCTGACTCTGATGCAAGCAACCAGCTATGAGTCGCTGGCTACTGTCAGCTCATTCACTGCTGCATCTTGACCCAAATAGTCGACCTGATAAACGACACACTTGATAAGAGGCGGTGATCGCCAATGCTAACTGACAAGACACATGATGATGATTTGATTTTTTAAGAACCAGAACGAACAAGACGTCGCTACCATATGGGGCTGCGTGGCCTTCTTGTCCATCCAGTCAGTTGCTTCGATTGAGCAGTAAGCGCCTCCCTCTTCAATTCCACCACACTTCCGGCAATGTGCTATGCTGTTAAAATATGGACATTTATAAAAGCAATAGAGAATAAGCTGTGAGTGACCAAGGCGTGTTTCTCGAGAGATGTTCAGCCTCACTTTCTGTGACCACAATCTTCACAATTCTGGGCTATGGCAATTATCATTGGTAAGTAATGCAGTGTTTTATGCAAACAAGGCAAAACAATCGGAGCTCGTCGACAGCACTTGGTCCTGAAATGTTAGGCACCACAGCAACAATTGTAGGTGTTGCGGTGAGCTGGATTTGGCGTGCCCTACACTATAATATCGACGATACATCAGAAGGACTGCTTGTTGCTTGTCGAGAAAAGAGATTATTGGAGGTCAAGTTGAGACTCAAAGTGGTATAACTGACGTTGAGGAGCGAGTTATCAAGTAAACTAATCCTAATCTCATGAGCACATGTCACATCAGTCATTGATCTTCTCGAGATGTCATGAGCACATGTCACATCAGTCATTATTGATCTTCTCAAGATGTCATGAGCACATGCCACATCAGTCATTGATCTTCTCAAGAAGGCATGAGCTAAATAGAACCAACCTTTGAGTTTCTCCATCTTGCCAGTCACCAGGTTGATGATAATAACATCATCGTCGTCAGCAGCTGTCAGAACCAGGTCATAACCATGGTGAAAAATGGCAGACATGAACACAACATCACTAATGGTGGCACTCACTGCCAGCTCATAGCTGGTCTCCATAACACCTGAGAAATCAGACACAGAAGTGCATTTATCAGTGGCCATCTCTACAGTAGTTCAGTGGTTCACAAACACATGAAGTGACATAAGTAGGGATTCATGAAGTGACAGAAGAAAGAGACAAATGACGTGGCAGAAGAAAGAGACACATGAAGTGACATAAGTAGGGATATATGAAGTGACAGAAGAAGGGGATACATGAAGTGACAGAAGGAGACACATGAAGTGACAGAAGAAGGAGATACATGAAGTGACAGAATAAGGAGATACATGAAGTGACAGAAGAAAGGATACATGAAGTGACAGAAGAAGGGGATACACGAAGTGACAGAAGAATGGGACACATTAAGTGACAAAAGAAAGAGACACATGAAGTGACAGAAGAAAGAGACACATGAAGTGACAGAAGAAAGAGACACATGAAGTGACAGAAGAAATGGACACATGAAGTGACAGAGGAAGGCGACACATGGCATGACAGAAGAAAGGGACACAAAGTGACAGAAGAAAGAGACACATGAAGTGACACAAGAAAGAGACACATAAAGTGACACAAGAAAGGAATACATGAAGTGACAGAAGAAGGAAACACATGAAGTGACAGAAGAAAGGGACACATGATGTGACAGATTAGGAAACACATGAAGTGACAGAAGAAAGGGTCACGCAGAGTGACAGAAGAAAAGGAGATGGAGTGACAGATAGAGGAGACAAGGTCTGCCTATCTGACATTCTATGCCTGTTTTTGTTGTTAGTTAATTCATTGTTACTTTGTGTTTTAGGCATCAGAAGATTTCCTTTTTCCATTTAATGGGCACAGCTAGAATCCATCTTTATATCTACAACTCTGCTGCAGACTGTTCAGGCCTTATATACATAATGTACTATGGACTTTTGACATCCCTGTCCTCCAGTTGATACTGGGTAGTCCTTGTACAGATAAGTTAATAACTGCATACCTTCATCTGAGACAGAACTGACAATGACTTAATTAATAAATGCATACCTTCATCTGAGACAGAACTGACAATGACTAAATAACTGCATACCTTCATATCAGACAGAACTCGCAATGACTAAATAACTGCATACCTTCATTAGACAGAACTGACAACAACTAAATAATGGCTTACCTTCATCTTAGAAATGACTGACTAAAAAACTGCATACCTTCATCTCAGACAGAATTGGCAGTGACTAAATAATTGCATACCTTCGTCTGAGACAGAACTGGCAATGACTAAATAATTGCATACCTTCGTCTGAGACAGAAGTGATGATGACTTTGCCAGTCAACAAGTCCACTGTGACCAGATGTCGTGAATCAGGTGAAGCCATCGATTGTCCGTTGTGGGATGTGGCCGAGGTGATTGTGTCCGTAAGGTAGTCCATGGTCAGCTGCAAAGTGTGCTGGTCTGCTGCTGACACACACTGGATAACAACATGCCCACCTGGGAAAGAAGACCAAGTTGTAGGATGACTGACATGACTGACTTCATCAGTATTAGAGTATGGGGGTGGTAGGCAACGGTAAAGCCTCTGGTTGGGCCCAAATGTCGCACTTCCACTGGGGAGTGGCTTATCCACCTTTGATCCCCACCTGTTATCCAGCTTTTACATGTGGATCTAAGTAGATGTAGCCCGTGCAGTGCCCACACTATGGGACATCTTTTCGGCAGGTGGGCTAAGCCAGGTAATGGTAGTCGGGTGAGGGGAGTTCACTCGACACTTGGTGAGCTATATCATTTCTACTCAAGAACTTATGTCTCCAGTTGTCTTGACTACACCTTGTCGCTGGACTCTTGACAGCTCATATCTTCAGTCGTTTTGTCACTGGACTCTTGACAGCTCATATCTTCAGTCGTTTTGTCACTTGACTCTAGAAAGCTCATATCTTCAGTTGTCTTGACTACATCTTGTCACTGGACTCTTGACAGCTCATCATATCTCCAGTCATCATGTCGCCGGACTCTTGACAGCTCATATCTCCAGTCGTCTTGACTACACCTTGTCACTGGACTCTTGACAGCTCATATCTCCAGTCATCTTATCACTGGACTCTTGACAGCTCATATCTCCAGTCATCTTATCACTGGACTCTTGACAGCTCATATCTCCAGTCATCTTATCACTGGACTCTTAACTTAACTAACTTAACGTCTTTATACTGGTTTAGAAGACCCTGCAGAGTCTGTATACAACCAGTTACATTTACATCACCTTGCTCTAAAAGCTATGCGCATCCAGTTTATTTTTAAATGCATTAACTGTCCTTGCCTCCACTACCTCCCCTGGCAATGCATTCCAAGCAGACACCACTCTCTGACTAAAAAAATATTTCCTAATATCTAACCTGGACCTCTCTTTAGTCAGCTTGTAGCTATGCCCTCATGTTATTGTAGGTGGCTGTATTTAAAAAAAACTTGTTATAGTCTAATTTATCGATTCCTCTGATCATCTTATAAACTTGTATTAAGTCACCACAAATTCTTCTCTCTTTGAGACACTGTAGGCCAGTTTTTCTGAGTCGTTCCTCATAACTGTAATTCTGGAATCCCACTATCATCTTTGTCGCTCTTTTCTGTATTCTTTCTAGCATGTTTATGTCCCCTCTATGATAAGGACTCCACACCTGTACACAGTACTCCAATCTAGGTCTAACTAAAACTTTATACAGTTTGACGATCACTTCCTTGCTCCTATGTTTAATATTTCTTTTTATCATACCTAACATTGCATTTGCCTTTTTCACTGCTACCTTAACTTGCTCGCTCACCTTTCCTGTATGATCTATTATAACCCCTAGGTCCCTTTCCTTATCTATCTTTCTAATATTGTTTTCTCCGATCTTGACAGCTCATATCTCCAGTCATCATGTCACTGGACTCTTGACAGCTCATATCTCCAGTCGTCTTAACTACATCATGTCACCGGACTCTTGACAGCTCATATCACCAATCATCTTCACAACATCTTGTCACTGGACTCTTGACAGCTCATATCACCAATCATCTTAACAACATCTTATCACTGGACTCTTGACAGCTCATATCTCCAGTCATCTTGGTTTGGACTCTTGACAGCTCCTATCTCCAGTGATCTTGACAGTCACAGTGGTAGAAAGTGAATATTTATTGCTAGAAATACTAAATACATATATTTGTTTCATTAGTTTTAGTCATTACAATAATGTATTTACCCATTCAATCCCAGCTGATCAGAAAAACTCACAACCTCCCAGGGCAATGGGAATAACTGAGCAAAAATTAGATCTGCTTGTGCAATAAAATGAATAAAAAATACAATTTTCAATTTATTTGTGTGATTCAAACTCCAGTTTACAGATAAATGGAAGAGGTACTGATCTGTGCACATGTTTATTGTGAGTGTCATGTATGTTGGATGCGAAAAATTAAACAAGTGAAGAAGAAAGAAATGTGTCAATATAAAATGTCCGTTTCACTCATCAATTTTGCTGCTAAATGTCCAAATGAAAAGCCGCAAAGCAATCTCCCTTGGTTTATTGCAACTAGTCCATCTTTCATCTTCTTGTTTGACTTTCCAGTATAAACCTCAAAGTTATAGAGGTATCCAGTATGAGGATCTGTGGCACACCAAATTTTAATTCCTCAAGGACAGGGTTTGTTTTTTTATATATTGCTTGAACTGGAGTCTTTCTGTGGAGTGACCATAGCTTCAATACTAATGTTCTGTTCAGGCATCATTAGTTCTCTGAACTTGGCTAGAATAAGATAAAATAAAGGTCTAATCTTAAAAATTGCATCATGTTCATCTTGTCCTCTTGGAATGAATTTGGAATTATCATTGAGGTGCAAATATTTTCTGATACTTTCAAATCTATTTCTTGACATTACACTTGACACATTCAAGAGTTCATCAGTAGACCAAAACATTCTGTAGGAGGTAACTGATGAGCCCCAAACATATAGTTTATAGTTAACATAAAGAAAGCCCTTCATGTTATCAGGAGAAACAGGTTTCTACGAAGGATCTGGTTTTTCTAAAATTCTGATGCAGGCAAATGCATTGGTTTTCTCTGCCCAGTACTCAAAACAAGGTCTGAGGTAGAAATAGTGAAAGGTACTCAAAAGCAGAGTAATCTTGATCTGGATCTATGTCAACTGCAGGACCTGTTCCCTCACTAAATCCTTCAATAATGATATTACTCAGTTGCTTTGACCATTCTCTATCACCACTAGGGCCTGCCTGTGGGGTGGGTCACGTTGTCACCGTCTTCTACCGATAATTCGTCATCAATACTACTAATTTCTTTCCGACATATCATCCCATAAAGATTATAAGGAGATAACTGTACACCTGTTTTGAAGGTAAATAACACTAGGGATGCCAGTGTCGCTACTTTCATCTTCTAAATACTGAACTTATTCCTCATCAACGTCCGATTCGTTCTCATTCTCTGCAACTCCATCCACAAATTCTCCACCACTATCGTCTGATTCATATGTATCTCCAGTCCGCACCAAGTTTTGAAGAAAATTGAAGGCCATATTAAAAATATTGAACACTACACCTGATAGAAACGATCTGACAACTGCAATAGGAGCCGCCATTACCGGTAGTCACGTAGGAGCTACATTTAACATGTCTATTCGCACGTTTAGCGTAAGGAAAAATCATTAAAATTAGTATATCCACGGCGGCCGTCGCCGGCTGAGTTGTGAGTTAATCGTTAGCGCCCGTCACCGGCCGGGCTGGGATTGAATGGGTTTAGCAATTAAAATATGGGTCCACTTTTTATTTAACATAAAGATGAGAAAATGTCCCCTTCAAGCCATCCAAACACACACTGAATCAGAAAATATCTTTTTATAGTTACACTTAACATACACAGAATCAGAAAATGTCCTGTTCAAGTGATTCTAAATGTTCCCTACTGGTCATCATAAATGTCCCTGTCTAACCACCCTAAATGTCCCCGTCTAGTCACCCTAAATGTTCCCTATTAGTCACCATTACAAACATGTGATGTACTATCTGGTCAACTTACCAATGGGTACAAAAGCCAGACTAGTCGGCACGCAGCCATAATTGTTCAGGTCAATGGATTTCGTGTAACTCATATCCTCCAGGTTGATCTTGAACAATCCTTTCTGGCCAGTGTGGGACACGTAGCCAAAGTCAAACTCATGATTTAAGTCATTGGAGGGGGCTATAAATAAATCTTGGACCTGCGCACAAGAGAAAGGACGTTAGTTTCTTTAACTGATACAAAGAGTGTATGTTGATTCTATGATACAATGAGTGTATGTTGATACTGTGATACAATGAGTGTATGTTGATTCTATGATACAAAGAGTGTATGTTGATTCTATGATACAAAGAGTGTGTTGATTATATGATACAAAGAGTGTATGTTGATTCTATGATACAAAGAGTGTATGTTGATTCTACGAGGTTTCAGCTCTTTTTAAGGAGAAGTGTCCAGTTCCCTTCCTTGCTGTTTGATCTTCCCTAACTGTAAGTCAGTTTACCAATCACACAATTAACCATATCAAAGTGGTTAACCCCCATACAATTAACCACACACAACTAACTATGTCAAAGTGACTCCCTATAGACTATATAACACATGATCATGTCAAAGTTAACCTATTCACAACTAACCATATCACAGTGGTTAACCCCCACATCACTAACCCTATCAATGTATTTAACTCCCACACAATTAATCATATCAAAGTGGTTAATCCACATACAACTAACCATATCAAAGTGATCAACCCCCACATAACTAACCACATCAAAGTGACTCCCTACAGAATATAAAACCAACACATGACTAACCATATCAAAGTGGTTGCCTACAGGCTGTGTGTGGACAGAACGATGTTGGATGTGCTGACTGGCATCTCTGATGACAACTATGGTCTTGTTGCCTTCTGCATATCCCAGGCTGCCACACAGCACCCAGACCTGATCCAGGTGTTTGACATACCACAACTTCTCTGGACGCTTGTCTGTATCTATGACCTGTAGCAAGAGCATGCACATACATTGTGACAAGGTGTGATGGTACATGCATTATCAACACACAGAGTAATCTATACTATCTTAGTTCTTAGTTGACCCATGTGCAGGTCCCAGCTCTGGTATGAGCTGGATGTAGCGGGAGAAGGTGTTCCTGCTTAGCGGGATAGGCTCGAGCAGCGTAATACTCCACTGCGTTGGGGCAATCGCTTACGGAGGGTGGTTAACCAATATACGAGTTCATCTTAATAAACTCAAACACTACAGCAAAGTAGACCAGCAGCCTGTTAGGAGCAATCTATTATGCTGCTCTTAACAAACCACCTAGCTATGGCCATGTCACACAGTTAATCGCCTCTTACGACATACTCTCTGTGAGGCAGTGGTGCTATTCTTGTCCTTGTCATACACATAGACCTCGGCAGACCACTCTGGCAATTTATACAATATTTCTGACAATTGGTATATTTGTCAGAAGACGTCATAACTCGTGAACTGACATTTTCGCTGAACATTTTATGGCTGATTTAAAAATTAAGGGAACATATTTTAAGTCACTATGCCATTTCCTTCACAAATTGTGGGCATATGATTATTGCACAAAGAATATTGTTTACATGCAAATACATGAACATGACCAAATTTTCTTGTCAAATGCGCATGCAAGATAACATGTGACCTTTAAATTTGTTGATGTCACAGTATCAATAAGTCGTATGTGTACGGCATGCTTCGAGAGCCAATTCAAGGTATTGTGCCTTGACCTTAAAACAAAGTAATCCAAACTAGGTCTAACTAATGTTTTACAGTTTGTCTATCACTTTGCACACATCATCTGACACAAGAACATCTGACATACAACAACCATTATCGAACATCAGAAACAATACAAAAACCTGACACAACACATTGCATCCACACAAGACATCCTACCTGTACTGGATTCAAGGTGTCTACAGCATCCATGACCACAACCCTGTTCTGGTCAGGTTGGCTGACATAGATGAATTCAGATCCCACCTTCACAGCTTCTCCCCACTGACAATCCTGCCCCGTACGACACAGAGACAAAGGCCCATCCAAGGCATCAGGGATAAACTTGAAGTTGCCAAAGTCACCAGAAACTTGATGCCTGAGCAGGCAGCTCATAGGGTCATATGCAGAAATCCCCTTTGAATGGTACACCACAAACGTACCGGCCTCCTTCAGTGATTCTTGTGCTGGTATCGTGGGAGAATGAAGACAATTACAAGTTGATAACAATAACACAGACATCCCTTGACATATTGTTTACACAGACATCCCTGGACATATTATTTACACAGACATCCCTGGAAATATTGTTTACACAGACATCCCTGGACATATTGTTTACACAGACATCCCTGGACATATTGTTTACACAGACATCCCTGGACATATTGTTTACACAGACATCCCTGGACATATTATTTACACAGACATCCCTGGACATATTGTTTACACAGACATCCCTGGACATATTGTTTACACAGACATCCCTGGACATATTGTTTACACAGACATCCCTGGACATATTATTTACACAGACATCCCTGGACATATTGTTTACACAGACATCCCTGGACATATTGTTTACACAGACATCCCTGGACATATTATTTACACAGACATCCCTAGACATATTGTTTACACAGACATCCCTGGACATATTATTTACACAGACATCCCTGGACATATTAATTACACAGACATCCAGACATATTGTTTACACAGACATCCCTGGACATATTGTTTACACAGACATCCCTGGACATATTGTTTACACAGACATCTAGAGAAACATATTGTTTACACAGACATCCCTGGACATATTGTTTACACAGACATCCCTGGACATATTGTTTACACAGACATCCCTGGACATATTATTTACACAGACATCCCTGGACATATTGTTTACACAGACATCCCTGGACATATTATTTACACAGACATCCCTAGACATATTGTTTACACAGACATCCCTGGACATATTATTTACACAGACATCCCTGGACATATTAATTACACAGACATCCAGACATATTGTTTACACAGACATCCCTGGACATATTGTTTACACAGACATCCCTGGACATATTGTTTACACAGACATCTAGAGAAACATATTGTTTACACAGACATCCAGACATATTGTTTACACAGACATCACTGGACATATTGTTTACACAGACAGCCCTGGACATATTATTTACAGACATCCATGGACATATTGTTTACACAGACATCTAGAGAAACATATTATTTACACAGACATCTAGAGAAACATATTATTTACAGACATCCCTGAACATATTGTTTACACAGACATATAGAGAAACATATTGTTTACACAGACATCCTTGGACATATTATTTACACATACATTCTTGGACATATTGTTTGCACTGACATATAGAGAAACATATTGTTTACACAGACATCCCCGGACATATTATTTACACAGACATCCTTGGACATATTATTTACACATACATCCTTAGACATATTGTTTGCACAGACATCACTGGACATATTGTTTACACAGACATCCCTGGACATATTATTTACACAGACATCCCTGGACATATTGTTTACACAGACATCCCTGGACATATTATTTACACAGACATCCCTACATGTTGTTTACACAGACATCCCTGGACATATTGTTTACACAGACATCCCTGGACATATTATTTACACAGACATCCATACATATTGTTTACACAGACATCCCTGGACATATTGTTTACACAGACATCTAGAGAAACATATCTTTACAGACATCCCTTGACATATTGTTTACACAGACATCCCTGGAAATATTGTTTACACAGACATCCCTGGACATATTGTTTACACAGACATCCCTGGACATATTATTTACACAGACATCCCTGGACATATTGTTTACACAGACATCCCTGGACATATTGTTTACACAGACATCCCTGGACATATTATTTACACAGACATCCCTGGACATATTAATTACACAGACATCCAGACATATTGTTTACACAGACATCACTGGACATATTGTTTACACAGACAGCCCTGGACATATTATTTACAGACATCCATGGACATATTGTTTACACAGACATCTAGAGAAACATATTATTTACACAGACATCTAGAGAAACATATTATTTACAGACATCCCTGAACATATTGTTTACACAGACATATAGAGAAACATATTGTTTACACAGACATCCTTGGACATATTATTTACACATACATTCTTGGACATATTGTTTGCACTGACATATAGAGAAACATATTGTTTACACAGACATCCCCGGACATATTATTTACACAGACATCCCTAGACATATTGTTTACACAGACATCCTTGGACATATTATTTACACATACATCCTTAGACATATTGTTTGCAGAGACATCCCTGGACATATTGTTTACACAGACATCCCTGGACATATTATTTACACAGACATCCCTGGACATATTGTTTACACAGACATCCCTGGACATATTATTTACACAGACATCCCTACATGTTGTTTACACAGACATCCCTGGACATATTGTTTACACAGACATCCCTGGACATATTATTTACACAGACATCCATACATATTGTTTACACAGACATCCCTGGACATATTGTTTACACAGACATCTAGAGAAACATATCTTTACAGACATCCATTGACATATTGTTTACACAGACATCCCTGGAAATATTGTTTACACAGACATCCCTGGACATATTGTTTACACAGACATCCCTGGACATATTATTTACACAGACATCCCTGGACATATTGTTTACACAGACATCCCTGGACATATTGTTTACACAGACATCCCTGGACATATTATTTACACAGACATCCCTGGACATATTAATTACACAGACATCCAGACATATTGTTTACACAGACATCACTGGACATATTGTTTACACAGACAGCCCTGGACATATTATTTACAGACATCCATGGACATATTGTTTACACAGACATCTAGAGAAACATATTATTTACACAGACATCTAGAGAAACATATTATTTACAGACATCCCTGAACATATTGTTTACACAGACATATAGAGAAACATGTTGTTTACACAGACATCCTTGGACATATTATTTACACATACATTCTTGGACATATTGTTTGCACTGACATATAGAGAAACATATTGTTTACACAGACATCCCCGGACATATTATTTACACAGACATCCCTAGACATATTGTTTACACAGACATCACTGGACATATTGTTTACACAGACAGCCCTGGACATATTATTTACAGACATCCATGGACATATTGTTTACACAGACATCTAGAGAAACATATTATTTACACAGACATCTAGAGAAACATATTATTTACAGACATCCCTGAACATATTGTTTACACAGACATATAGAGAAACATATTGTTTACACAGACATCCTTGGACATATTATTTACACATACATTCTTGGACATATTGTTTGCACTGACATATAGAGAAACATATTGTTTACACAGACATCCCCGGACATATTATTTACACAGACATCCCTAGACATATTGTTTACACAGACATCCCTGGACATATTATTTACACAGACATCCCTGGACATATTGTTTACACAGACATCCCTGGACATATTGTTTACACAGACATCCCTGGACATATTATTTACACAGACATCCCTGGACATATTGTTTACACAGACATCCCTGGACATATTATTTACACAGACATCCCTACATGTTGTTTACACAGACATCCCTGGACATATTGTTTACACAGACATCCCTGGACATATTATTTACACAGACATCCATACATATTGTTTACACAGACATCCCTGGACATATTGTTTACACAGACATCTAGAGAAACATATCTTTACAGACATCCCTTGACATATTGTTTACACAGACATCCCTGGAAATATTGTTTACACAGACATCCCTGGACATATTGTTTACACAGACATCCCTGGACATATTATTTACACAGACATCCCTGGACATATTATTTACACAGACATCCCTGGACATATTGTTTACACAGACATCCCTGGACATATTGTTTACATAGACATCCCTGGACACATTATTTACACAGACATCCATACATATTGTTTACACAGACATCCCTGGACATATTGTTTACACAGACATCTAGAGAAACTTATCTACACAGACATATTATTTACAGACATCCCTGGACATATTGTTTACACAGACATCCCTGGAAATATTGTTTAGATGACATACCTAGATGAGAATACAAACATTTAGATTACAAACATTTAGATTATATACATTTAGATTGGATATTCCTAGATTAAACATACCTAGATGAGAATACAAACATTTAGATTACATTTAGATTATATATTCCTAGATTAGACATACCTAGATGAGAATACAAACATCTAGATTAGATATTCCTAGATTGGACATACATATAGACATTAATAGATGACAATACAAACGTTTAGATTATATACATTTAGATTAGATATTCCTAGATTAAACATACCTAGATGAGAATACAAACATTTAGATTACATTTAGATGATATATTCCTAGATTAGACACACCTAGATGAGAATACAAACATTTCTACTACTGTATCAGGTACCTGAGTCTAAGAAATAATCAGACATGAAAATGACATCCAACATCAATATAAAGCTACCTAAAATGTGTGTTACCAATACTGATGAGGGCTTACAGGAGGAGGCATTATAGACATGGAGGACTTATAAGAGGGACCCAGGGGTTATAATAGTTTATACAGGTAAAGTGAGTGAGCAAGTCCAGGTAGGAGTGAAAAAGGCAAATGCAATGTTAGGTATGATAACAAGAAATATTAAACATAGGAGCAAGGAAGTGATAGTCAAACTGTATAAAGCATTAGTTAGACCTAGATTGGAGTACTGTGTACATGTATGGAGTCCTTATCATAGAGGGGGATATAAACTAACTGGAAATGATACAAAAAAGAGTGACAAAGCTGATAGTGTGATTCCAGAATTACAGATGAGGAAAGACTCACAAAAACCGGTCTACGGTGTCTAAAAAAGAGAATTCGAGGTGACTTAATACAGGTTTATAAGATAATCAAAGGGATGGATAAATTAAACTATAACAAGTTTTTTTCAAAATACAACCCCCTACAAGACCAAGAGGCATAGCTACAAATTAACTAACAAAAGGTCTAGATTAGATACAATGAAATATTTTTTTAGTCAGAGAGTGGTGAATGCTTGAAATGCATTGCCACGGGAAGTAGTGGAGGCAGTTAAAATTAATGCATTTAAGAATATTTTAGATGCGCATAGTTTTTAGAGCAAGGAAATTAAATTAAACTGATTGTATGCAGACTCTGCAGAGTCTTCTAAATCAGTATATGGATGTTAAGTTAAGTTAACAGGTCACAGAGGGAGACATCACGGACAGGTTGAAGGAGGACTTACAAAAGGTGGCAGAGGGAGGTACCACAGACACGGAGACGGACTTCTCTGTGGTCCCGGCCTGATTGTGAGCACTGCATGTGTATGTCCCGGCATCCGCATCAAACTGTGCATTATGGATGACGATGTGACCACCGCCATCTGTGAGTCAGACACCACTGATATGTTATTCCAAATAATTGTAAATAATAATACCAATAATAATAATAGTCAATAGCTCAACTTTGTTTACTCGTGGCCTAATTTATTATTCCCCAAGGTGAGAACTTGTCATACCAAGTTATTCTCTACCCCACAAGGTGAGAACTTGTCATACCAAGTTGTTCTCTACCCCACAAGGTGAGAACTTGTCATACCAAGTTATTCTCTACCCGACAAGGTGAGAACTTGTCATACCAAGTTGTTCTCTACCCCACAAGGTGAGAACTTGTCATACCAAGTTGTTCTCTACCCCACAAGGTGAGAACTTGTCATACCAAGTTGTTCTCTACCCCACAAGGTGAGAACTTGTCATACCAAGTTGTTCTCTACCCCACAAGGTGAGAACTTGTCATACAAACTTATTCCCTACTGCACAAGGTGAGAACTTGTCATACAAACTTATTCCCTACTGCACAAGGTGAGAACTTGTCATACAAACTTATTCCCTACTGCACAAGGTGAGAACTTGTCATACAAACTTATTCCCTACTGCACAAGGTGAGAACTTGTCATACAAACTTATTCCCTACTGCACAAGGTGAGAACTTGTCATACAAACTTATTCCCTACTGCACAAGGTGAGAACTTGTCATACAAACTTATTCCCTACTGCACAAGGTGAGAACTTGTCATACAAACTTATTCCCTACTGCACAAGGTGAGAACTTGTCATACCAAGTTGTTCTCTACCTCACAAAGTGAGAACTTGTCACATCAATTTGTTATCTAAACCCCAAGATCAAAGTTCGTCACAACAAGTTATTCTCTACCCCACAACATGAGAATTAATTACTTCAATTGATTATCTAGCTCCTCAAAAATAGAACTAGTCAAACCATCTGATTATGTGGTTCCACAACATGAGAACTAGTCCCACCAATTGATTATGTGGCACCACAACATGAGAACTAGTCCCACCAATTGATTATGTGGCACCACAACATGAGAACTAGTCCCACCAATTGATTATGTGGCACCACAACATGAGAACTAGTCCCACCAATTGATTATGTGGCACCATAACATGAGAACTAGTACCACCAATTGGTTATGTGGCACCACAACATGAGAACTAGTCCCACCAATTGGTTATGTGGCACCATAACATGAGAACTAGTCCCACCAATTGATTATGTGGCACCACAACATGAGAACTAGTCCCACCAATTGATTATGTGGCACCACAACATGAGAACTAATCCCACCAATTGATTATGTGGCACCACAACATGAGAACTAGTCCCACCAATTGATTATGTGGCACCACAACATGAGAACTAGTCCCACCAATTGATTATGTGGCACCATAACATGAGAACTAGTACCACCAATTGGTTATGTGGCACCACAACATGAGAACTAGTCCCACCAATTGGTTATGTGGCACCACAACATGAGAACTAGTCCCACCAATTGATTATGTGGCACCATAACATGAGAACTAGTCCCACCAATTGATTATGTGGCACCACAACATGAGAACTAGTCCCACCAATTGATTATGTGGCACCATAACATGAGAACTAGTCCCACCAATTGATTATGTGGCACCACAACATGAGAACTAGTCCCACCAATTGATTATGTGGCACCATAACATGAGAACTAGTCCCACCAATTGATTATGTGGCACCACAACATGAGAACTAGTCCCACCAATTGATTATGTGGCACCACAACATGAGAACTAGTCCCACCAATTGGTTATCTAGTTCCCCACCATGAGAACTGGTAACCATAATTAGTTGTCTAGTTACACAACTTGAGAATTTGTCACATCAATTGGTTATATAGTTTCACAACATGAGAATTAGTCACATCAAGCTTAAATGTACTGAGACAATTTTTTTAAACAACTAAAACTGATCATTTCTGCATCTATTTCCATTGCTGGAATCCACAAGTGTGATAAAAATGTATCTGCATTGACATTATAATTCTGGAAACGACGGATATAATTGAAAGTTGCTAAGCACAGCTTAAACTAATGTGCATGTTACCTGCCCTGTTGGTCTGATTTATTTGCAGTAGTGCTTTTCCCTTATGCATGTGGACCACACTCTTTGCATTATCAGGGCGGGAAAAATAATAATAAATCAACGAACCTGCATCAGATTTTATTAACTACATGGCGAAACATGCAAAGACATAAAGCTAGACAGTCTACAAGGAGGATTGTATGAGTTGCACATAAGCTTATGGGTGGTACACATATTTTAAAGATGGTTGTGAAAGTTTTGAAAGTGATACATAGTTGGGCAGCCTCACAACCAGCAAAACGAGACAATGATGCTCACTGGTTTCATTTCGATTAGAAGGGAATAAGCAACATCAGGCAACCAACAAGAAGCACTGCTGCCAAATTTAACGGCATTAGAGGAACTCATTTCGTTGCAAGAGGCTAGCATTGAATGAAAGTGGCAACTCCACATGACAATGAGTGTAGCAGTATTTTGCTAAGCACTATTTTCCACGGGCCAATATCAGTCATAAACTTGTGCATGACTCATACAATCCACACTGACTTAAACTTCAAGTATGTCCTTACATGTTTCACCAAGTTTTCCATAAAATCGAATGTAAACTTGTTGATCAATTTTTTCTGTCATATCAATGTGACGAATGCAGCTCTCACACATAAAGGAGAAAACACTTCTGCAAACAAATCAGACGTGGTTCTGGAATTATGCCAATCTGGATAACTTTTGGTCACATTTTGTTTGGGCTTTATAATTTTAACATAATAGAAAATATATCCATATAAATTTTAACTCAACAAATACTCTCTGAGGCATCTACATTAATTTTAACAGAATATACTTCTCTGACACATGGACATTAATGGTAACACAATAAAAAACCACTTCAACATATCTACATTAATGTTAAACACAATACAATAAAAGACTTTTAAAACACATCTACATTAATGTTAACACAGTGGAAGACCTCTAAAATATATAAATATTAATGTAAAAAAAACACAAAACACAATCGATTTAACACATTCTATACCTAACATCAACAACAGAAAACTCTTCACCAAATTCTCAACAGATGTCACCCTGTCAAACATTTCTACCCACAGTAAAAGTGTTAGCTTACAGTAATGAGTTATATGTGACGAGAACTCCAGCAGGTCCCCTCCTCGTGTCCAGGTAATGCCAGGATTGGGTACACCTTCAGAGCGACACTTGAGCTCTATGTCTGAGCCTGTCCTGTGAGTCTGTGTAACTGGGGTGACTTTTACCACTGGCATAGCTTGGGAACAGAAGGCACATATTTTGGTTTTTAAAATGGTAAAAAGGTATATTACAATTTTACATACCGGTAATAGGGGCGTCGTTATAGCTGAGAGGTAAAGGCGGCCTCGCCTCCCAAGAAACGGTGTGGTTTTGAATTCCACAGATTTCAATCAAGGAAGGCCTGTCAAAGATGGATGTGTTGGGCAGAAAGGTGCAAATATTGCAGTCAAGCTGTAAACTAGCGGCACAACAAATTCCTTTCTACAGACAACATCCTGCTACTTGCAAAGCTCTGTTCAGGGCTTGGTAGTGGGAGATTGAGAACGAAAGCAGAAGAAGAAGAAGAATCAAGGAAGGTGGGACCACTGTCTTGTCAAATAGGAGATTGAGCTTGTTCGTTCTCGTACTCGGTGATTGTCCTCAAAAGGACGATGTGTTGTAGTTTACAGCAATGCTGAGATATCTTTTTTTTTTTTTACCCTTCGCCTTATTTCTCTATTCCTCAAGGCGGGTGTGCACTGCACTATGTTTTTATTTTGTGCCTGTCGGCCCAGTGTATCAGCATGCACACTTCAGCATGCATTTTATGTAAGGGTCTGCTTCCTCCTGCATTTTCTAAGGGTTTGCTTCTCCGGGGTAACTGCCGGTGCTGTGATGGGGATCGAATCCAGCACCTTCGGATTGTGAGCCGTGCCACTTAACCACTAGGCCACGCCGTCCCCTGCTGAGATATCTGATTTCAGCTGGCTTTTTTTTTGGGTACCTGGTTTGATCAATATTCTGCTAGCAAGACTTCACTAGTGCAGTATGTTTCCAGGGTTACCAATTTGAGGTGGAATAGGGTCTTGGTTAGCTGTGGTGGGCTGACCCTGATGCAAGCAGTCAGCTGAGTCTCAATCAGTTCATTCCCTGTGTTGCATCTTTAGCCCCTCATATTGGAGATTGATGAAAAACATGGACCTACTGTGTATACTTTGTGCACGTAAAAGAACCAAAGGCAGTTAAAAATTGATAAGAGTAGTCTGTTAGCTGCAGTCTGACCCCAGTAGCGTACTCCAAGACTCAAACAAGATAAATTCTGACATGAAATAAAATATAACATCGGATTGCTGTTCCCCAAAACAGATCTAGTTCTACAGTGGATATCAGCCCACTGTAGGATCCTTGGAAATGAGACAGCAGATGGACTCACAAAAGCCAGAAGTGGCAACATGCAGACTCACCATCCACAGAGCTGTAAAGAAGCAAAGACACTCATCAAACGGTCCATGAGGACAAAATGAAGAAATCAGCACAAAGAATACAAGCCAGAAAATGACAGCATAGACAAACTTGGAAGAGATGGGAAGACAAAGATCTTCAGACTCAGAACAGGACAGTGCAGACTCAAGGCCCACCTCCACAGAATGGGTCTCAGAGACACCATCACGTGCAATTGTGGAGCACTCAAGCAAACATCAGAACATATCCCACAGGACTGCCCTACTTATACAGACCAAAGAGAGTCAGTCTAGCCCAGGGTAGTGACAATTGCTTGAAAAACTGTGGGGGACTGGCATAGACCTGAAGCACAGTCTCCTTACTTCACGAACCCCACCTGGCTAGAAGCGTAACATTAGTTGATCGAAGAAGAAGCTGCTGCTGTCTAGGCAAAATTCTAAAAAAATAATGAAATTCCTACCCAATTCTCAATCTACCTTCCCCAGGCCTTGTAAGCTGCAGGAAGCAAACATTACAAAATTAAAAACCTCATTCGGATAGCCTTCGGCTAGCTGGCAGTAGGCTTAACCTGGCTGCTGGATTATCAGGATTCCAAGTATTCAAAATGTAGAACCAAATTCCAGGTGTAATATACTGGCTATTCCGACTGTTATATTCTGTTCCCATGAGTAACGGTATCATCTGCTTCCCTTGATCAAGGCAGTGATAGTTGTCTCTCATTTGGTGGACTATCCTTATGGCTTGGATAAGCGTTTTCTTTTCCTGGAATGTGACTGGAGCCTAACATGAGGGGAACAGGACTGTTGTGGCCTTTGTTGGTGAAGAGGACAGAGGCCAGACAGACTTGGAGGTTGTTGGTTGAGAACCTATGATTCACAGTGAGCTGAAGGGTTTTGATTAGGTGACTGTAATGGCACATGACAAGCTTTTACACAGATTAAGAGTCTCAAGCACACACAAAAGGTTCTAGGCAGTAACTTACTCTGAACCTTCAGCCTGTGGATCTGAGCATTTGTCTCATCATGGGCATCCATGCAGGTATAGTTACCAATATGGTGCAGGCCAACTGTGCTGAAGAACAGGGCACCATCATCAAATACCTGACAGGAAGACAATCACAATGGTGATATCACAACAACTTATTTCAGTTCAGTTCAGCTTCCACCCACTTGTGTCATTGAGAACCGCGAAGAGCTAAACTCTTTCCAGATTGTAGGCGCTGAAATCGGCTGCTGAAAACAAAAAAATGGTGGCCCACTACAACCAAAACTGATCTCTGAAACATGTGTTTTTTTAAAATGGCTCTACATGTTTGCACATAACACATTTGACGTTTAACTGTTAGGTTATTTCTGATAGGTGGACATTTGCGTGTCCTATGATGTGTGAAAGTCTATACATTTATCGCAACCAAAGTTGGGCTTTAAGGCCTGAAAAATGATTTATTATTTGATCAGTTTGTTGATCAAACATCTAGATTGCTCATGGATATTCAACACACGCCTGATTGAGATTTCGATTGGGACACATGATATGAAAAGTTTGTGTACAGGGGTTGATGGATATGTTGTCGAAACACACGATGTGGTAAGTATCAAAAAAGTTTTTCCTCAACTTCCACCTTGACATCAATGCCATCTGACGCTTCATATTAATATACAAGGAGTTCAAATGAAACCGGACCTAACTGCACCAAGTGAACACACATACGATGTGCATGATGACGTCACTTCAGATGTGAACATCAGATACCAACCGTCAAATTTGCTGAATTTCATCATTAGTTCTCAGCAGACCGTTGAAAACATGACGGGTGAGATACAGAATCCGTCCAGAGTTGACCAGCGAGCGGTGATTCGGTTTCTAACAGCTGAAGGATGTCGACCAGTTGACAGTCATCGCAGAATGCAGGAAGTGTATGGTGACAAAAGTGTGTCGAAGACAACAGTGAAGAACGGGACAACAATGTTTAAAAAAGGATGTGATTTAACAAAAGATCTTCCGAGACCAGGTCAGGTGCATTTGGTTGCGTCAGAAGATGCCATCGCCAAAATTGATGCAGCAATTCGGGTGAACCGTCGACGAAGCTTACGTTCACCACACTTTTGTCACCATACACTGCCTGCATTCTGCGATGAATGTCAACTGGTCGACATCCTTCAGCTGTTAGAAACCGAATCACCGCTCGCTGATCTACTCTGGACAGATTCCGTATCACACCCACCACATTTTCAATGGTCTGCTAAGGAAACTATAAGTCTGGGGGGGATAATGAAATTTTACAAACTCCACGGTTGGTATATGCTGTTTACATCAGAAGTGACGTCATGTGCATCGTACGTATGTTCACTTAGGTCCGGTTTCATTTGAACACGCCTCGTATAATCTTTATTATGAATGCTTTATGTCATAGATAATTTATTTATGTGTCTTACAATGTTTGGATCATAAATTTTGCTCAATGTGTTCAATCAAAATTTTATTTTGAATAAAACTTTGACGTTCGGAATTTCGACATTTGGCTATTTAGAAAGACACAAATCGGTAAAGTGAACTTAGCCTTGAGTGTAAAGGGTTAAGTCATCTTCCTTGGGCTAAGTGTATTGTGTTGTTGTAAGTCTGTACTGTGACATGATTACTCCTATATCAGATTTCTATCTGCTGCATTGGCCTAGTTCATACCCTGTAGCCAGAATGCCCCGTGTTGTAAGTGAGCAGAGTAAGTTGATCAGGCCTCATTCTCATGAGATGACTTAACCATTCTATTTTCTCTCTATTAATATACTCAAGGCGGTAAGTTTTTGCCGGGGCAGAAGATGCAGCAGTGAATGACTTGACAGCAGCCAGTGACTCATAGCTGGCTGCTTGTATCAGGGTCTGCGAGTCACAGCTGACCAAGACCCTATTCTGCCTACAAGTGTTGGCCCTGGAAACAGGCTGCACTAGTCACTAGTGTACTCTGAATAAGGCATAGGGATCGCAGAGGAAAGGCAAACCCCCGCAGTTCCCAAAATAGCCAGTAGATATTGGATGTGTTGGGCTGAAAGGCAAAAATATTGCTGTAAACTATGACACAACATCCTTTTCAGGACAAACATTCTTCTTCTTCTTCTTCGTACGCAGTCAGACAGTAACCATTATTTTTTCGAAAAAAGCGGCGGTCATCCTGAGGCTGTCGACGCTGCCATTGAGCTTGTCTTGTGGTTCCACTGGTGATGGCCACATCTGCTCTCTCTGATCCTCGTATGTCGGGCAGTTCTGCAGCAGATGTTCAGCGGTCATTTTCCCGGTACCACACGGGCATTCGTCGGTTCCACCTATCTTCAATTTGTTGAATAGGTGGTACCTAGTCTATTGTGGCCAGTGCAAAGTCTGAAGACAACGACCTGCTCTCTTCTGTTCAGCTGGTAATATGCATCGTTTTTGGTGTAACCAGTATGTTCGGTTTCCCATTTGGTCATGTATCTGGCTTTAATAAGCCATTTTGAGTCTTCGTACGTCATACTAGTATCTGTTTGTGGTAGTCTTGCGCCTTCTTTTGCCAGTCTGTCTGCCTCCTCGTTGCCTTGGACGTTGCAGTGTGATGGGGCCCACTGTACTACTACCCTTTTTGGTGCGGACTGCTGGCATAGTTGACAGAGTGCTGTTCTTAAGTCATTAAGCTCAGTGTTTTTCTGGCTTTTTAGCGCTGTGACTACGGCGAGAGCATCTGTAAGCAGGACTATATGGCTTTCATTTTCTTTATGTGTCACCATTTCTTCCACTGGGACAAACATTCAAGAAGAAGTTCTTACAAAATATATAATTTCCTCATTTCTCATTCTATCTCTCTTGATGACTTTTGAAGACATTTCATTCCACATGTTGAAGCATTCCTTTCCTGCATCTTGGATTAGGACCAAGTCTGGCACTGACAGCATAGACTAAGTTGATAGGACCAAGTCTGGCACTGACAGCATAGACTAAGTTGATAGGACCAAGTCTGACACTGACAGCATAGATTAAGTTGATAGAACTAAGTCTGACATTGACAGCATAGACTAAGTTGATAGTACCAAGTCTGACAGTGGCAGTATACACTAAGTTAACAGGACCAAGTCTGACACTGACAGCATAGACTAAGTTGATAGGACCAAGTCTGGCAGCATAGACTAAGTTGATAGAACCAAGTCTGACACTGGCAGTAGCATAGACTAAGTTGATAGAACCAAGTCTGACACTGGCAGCATAGACTAAGTTGATAGGACCAAGTCTGACACTGACGTCAGAACAGCCTGAGGTGAATGCTGAAACTTACGCGTCCACTCACACCTAATATAGAATCAAGATGTTGATTAGTGCATGAGCTGTAGTGGTCAGCAACCTAAAGCTGACTGATAGCATCAGGGTCAGCGAACCAGAGCTGCCAAGACACTTCTATACCTCCACGATATGAACCTGAACAACAGTATGCAACAGAGCAGTCTGGCTAAAGAGAAGTGATCAAAAAAGGAAGGCCAAACCAGTACCCAAAAATGCCTGAAGTTGGATGTGTCAGACCAAAAGGTGCAAATATCGCAGACAGGCTGTAAACTATGACACAATGCATTCCGTTCTTGCGACAATATCCTGCTACTTGCAAAGCTCCTTTCAGGGCTTGGTAGCGGAAGTTTGAGAACAAATGACAATGAAGATAAAGAAGATGAAGAAGACTGCTCCTAATGTCACATACAACACAGAAAACTCTGACCTACCATCAGCTGGTGGCTGCGTTTGTCATCTGAGAGTTGTGCACCATGCCTTCTCCATACGATCGTCTCGGCATCAACGCCACACTTCAGTTCCAGACCATTTCCTGCGGAGGCTAGAGTGGAGATCACCTCGACCTTGGCATGAGGTGGGATTGATGGGATGGGTTCTTCTGAGAAGGATCACAGTAAAATCCAATCATGTCCAATATGTAATGGTCGGATTAGTCAATATATGAAAGAGTTCTATGAGGTTATGATACTGGATACTGTGATTAGCTATTAATGTTTAATCTGAAGACTTATATATGACTAAAAACAATAAAACAAATGTTTGAAAAGAAAAAATATGTTTTAGAAATCCAGTCTTATTGTTAGTAAATACACTAAAACTTTACATATGAAATTACATTTTTCAGTTCAAGTGCATCGAAGGTCAGCTGTAATAGATCTCCAGTGTACTCTATCTCTTGCCATAATGGTGCAATCCGACAGAAGTCAATCTCCTGATGTTATCCACCCACTAAAAACACTGCCTGCCTCTTCTACCCTACCCTACCCTCCAGTATGGTCATCAACAAAGTCTTGTTATATGACCAAAATAAAGTAACTGTCTAACCTTGATTTTGGTCCTTGATTCTATTTTCACACACATCTTTTTCAACACCTCTCTTTCCCCCAAAATGTGACCCAATCTTCTATATACCCACATGTTGAAGGCTTCAATACTCATTTCCAACTTGTTATTCAGTGTCCATGTTTCTGCACCATAAAGTTGTGATGAGTATACACAACACCTGACAATTCTCATTTTCAATTTATGATTTATCTATTTGGAAGTCAGTATGTGTCGCATGTTGCTGAATACCATCTTGGCCATATTTATTCTCTTTCTGATTTAATTTTCACAGCTGCCGTTTACCGTTATTATATGATATTAAATAGGTGAAACAATATCTGTTCCAGTAGTTGATCTTTTATTTTTATCATATTAAATTTTTTGTCACTTTTTTCAAGTCCCTCATATTCTTTGTTTTCTTTATGTTTATGTCTAATTCAAACTCTTGACTTATTTTGTAAAATGTTGTCACAAGCTCCTGTAATTCTTCCTCACTTAAATTGTATGTACAGTTATTTTACTTAGACTACAAATAAATCATGAACACTAATATATGAACCTGCTTGCTATCCATGATGGTGAAAACTGATAATGAATAACTAACAGAAAAGGACAAGAAGATAATGAGGTACCGATGGAAGGGAAACATGGTAATTGGGATTTAGGAAAACAATGAATAAACAACAAGATAAATGGTTAATGAAAGAAACTAAAGAAACCATAAATAATAATTGGATTATGTTACAAATACGGCCGACCCCCAGTTTCACAAAGATATTTACCACAACTGCGAAGATAAACAGTCGGAACTATGGCTGTCATTAATGTAAACAAATATGGTTGTCATTAATGTAGAAAAATATGGTTGTCATTGATGTAGAAAAATGTGGTTGTCATTATTGTAGAAAGATATGGTTGTCATTAATGTAGACAAATATGGTTGCCATTAATGTAGAAAGATATGGTTGTCATTAATCTAGAAAAATATGGTATACCAAAAGCTGTGGTGAACTCTGTCACGGTTAGTTTGCTATCCACTTCCAAGTTGTCTGCATATTTGATGAAGTCGTGGAGGTGACAGTTGACGATGATGTTGCTGGTAAAATGCTCATCCCTCTCCTTATCATCCAACTCTTCAGCAGTGAGGTAGTAGTCGTAGTCCTTGTCATAGTAACTGAACATCAACATGGAAAGGTACTCGCGATCTGGGAGACAGGTCAGACATTCATCAGTCACATCTTTGGCATTTTCATTGATAAACCTAGACCCTCCACTAGATGGAGATAACTAAACCCAGACCTCTACTAGATGGAGATAACTAAACCTAGAACTGCCTCCACTAGATGAGATAACTAAATCTAGAACTGCCTCCACTAGATGAGATAACTAAACCTAGAACTGCCTCCACTAGATGGAGATAACAACCTAGAACTGCCTCCACTAGATGAGATAACTAAACCTAGAACTGCCTCCACTAGATGGAGATAACTAAATCTAGAACTGACTCCACTAGATGAGATAACTAAACCTAGAACTGCCTCCACTAGATGAGATAACTAAACCTAGAACTGCCTCCACTAGATGGAGATAACTAAATCTAGAACTGACTCCACTAGATGAGATAACTAAACCTAGAACTGCCTCCACTAGATGAGATAACTAAACCTAGAACTGACTCCACTAGATGAGATAACTAAACCTAGAACTGCCTCCACTAGATGAGATAACTAAACCTAGAACTGCCTCCACTAGATGGAGATAACTAAATCTAGAACTGACTCCACTAGATGAGATAACTAAACCTAGAACTGCCTCCACTAGATGAGATAACTAAACCTAGAACTGCCTCCACTAGATGAGATAACTAAACCTAGAACTGCCTCCACTAGATGGAGATAACTGAACCTAGAACTGCCTCCACTAGATGGAGATAACTAAACCTAGAACTGACTCCACTAGATGAGATAACTAAACCTAGAACTGACTCCACTAGATGAGATAACTAAACCTAGAACTGCCTCCACTAGATGAGATAACTAAATCTAGAACTGCCTCCACTAGATGAGATAACTAAACCTAGAACTGCCTCCACTAGATGAGATAACTAAACCTAGAACTGCCTCCACTAGATGAGATAACTAAACCTAGAACTGCCTCCACTAGATGAGATAACTAAACCTAGAACTGACTCCACTAGATGAGATAACTAAACCTAGAACTGCCTCCACTAGATGAGATAACTAAACCTAGAACTGCCTCCACTAGATGAGATAACTAAACCTAGAACTGCCTCCACTAGATGAGATAACTAAACCTAGAACTGCCTCCACTAGATGAGATAACTAAACCTAGAACTGCCTCCACTAGATGAGATAACTAAACCTAGAACTGCCTCCACTAGATGAGATAACTAAATCTAGAACTGCCTCCACTAGATGAGATAACTAAACCTAGAACTGCCTCCACTAGATGAGATAACTAAACCTAGAACTGCCTCCACTAGATGAGATAACTAAATCTAGAACTGCCTCCACTAGATGAGATAACTAAAACTAGAACTGACTCCACTAGATGAGATAACTAAATCTAGAACTGCCTCCACTAGATGAGATAACTAAACCTAGAACTGACTCCACTAGATGAGATAACTAAACCTAGAACTGCCTCCACTAGATGAGATAACTAAACCTAGAACTGACTCCACTAGATGAGATAACTAAATCTAGAACTGCCTCCACTAGATGAGATAACTAAACTTAGAACTGACTCCACTAGATGAGATAACTAAACCTAGAACTGACTCCACTAGATGAGATAACTAAACCTAGAACTGACTCCACTAGATGAGATAACTAAACCTAGAACTGACTCCACTAGATGAGATAACTAAATCTAGAACTGCCTCCACTAGATGAGATAACTAAACCTAGAACTGACTCCACTAGATGAGATAACTAAATCTAGAACTGCCTCCACTAGATGAGATAACTAAACCTAGAACTGCCTCCACTAGATAAGATAACTAAATCTAGAACTGCCTCCACTAGATGAGATAACTAAACCTAGAACTGACTCCACTAGACGAGATAACTAAATCTAGAACTGCCTCCACTAGATGAGATAACTAAACCTAGAACTGACTCCCCTAGATGAGATAACTAAACCTAGAACTGCCTCCACTAGATGAGAACTACACCTAGAGCTGAACCATGAACACTAACATATGTCAACCGTATACCAACATACCTCAACACTACACCAACATATCTTAACCATACACTAACATACCTCAACCACACATGGACATATCTCAACCATACATCAACCCTACACTAACATACCTCAACCGTACACCAACATATCTCAACCATACACCAACATACCTCAACCATATACCAACATACCTCAACCATATACCAACATACATCAACCGTACTCTATCATACCTCAACCATATACCAACATATCTCAACTATATACCAACATACACCAACATACCTCAACCATACACCAACATACCTCAACCATATACCAACATATATCAACCGTACACCAACATACCTCAACCATACACTATCATACCTCAACCCTATACTAACATACCTCCACCATACATGAATATATCTGAATTATACACCAACATACCTCAACCATACACTAGCACAACCCAACCAAACATACCTTTCAAACAAAGAGATTCACTTACCTGTCTTGACTTCCTCCTTGCAGTTTGGCTCCACAAATTTCTGGCAATAGAACATGAGGAGATCATCCCTAAACTTGTTCATGTCCTTCCAGGCACATTCTCTGCTGACCTTAGTAACTGTTTCTGTTGTTGTTGTCTTGTCCGTGACAGCAGACACTTGTTGACTATCTCTGCTGGGGCTGTTCTGTACTTCAGCAATAGCTGGTTCTGGCATGACCACATCAAAACTAGATCAGTTTCATGAGAACCAAACCAATTCAACTGCCACTGAGGGCTTACAACAATAGAAGATATGGTTACACTTAACCAGTAGCACCAAAAAGTGGTAGAAGATCTGATTACACTGAACCAGTAGCACCAAAAGGTAGTAAAAGATCTGGTTATACTTAACCAGTAGCACCAAAAGGTAGTAAAAGATCTAGTTACACTGAACCAGTAGCACCAAAAGGTAGTAAAAGATCTGGTTACACTGAACCAGTAGCACCAAACGGTGGTAGAAAATATGGTTACACTGAACCAGTAGCACCAAAAGGTGGTAGAAAATATGGTTACACTGAACCAGTAGCACCAAAAGGTGGTAGACGATCTGATTACACTGAACCAGTAGCTCCAAAAGGCGGTAGAAAATTTGGTTACACGGACCAGATAGAACCAAAAGATAGACAGACCAATTAGGAAATAGAAAATAATTCATAAAACTAACTTGAATTCATTTGGCCGTTCCCACATGTGCTCATTCCCTTTCGTTACTGAAAGTCCCAGCGACATAGCCCAAACTCTGCAGCTACTGCCTTTTTATCTGACTTCATCAGGTACCAACTTACAACTGGGTCAACATTTCTGGATCTATTAGTCTTGATCTTTTTTAAAACCATTTCATCCGTAATACAGATTGATCTTAATCCTACTGTATCTATGTCTCTTTGAAAAATATCTATAGGCTCTGGGATCTTGAAGAAGTCTTCTTTTGTGTAGACTGTGCCAAAGTACTATTTGAGTACATTAGCTGTCTCCCTATTCTCACTTATTTTTCCTGTGCTATCCATCAGATGGTCTACTTTGTCTTTCGTTCTTTGTTTATTTCTAACATAAGAAAAGAAGCTTTTACTAATAGTTTTGATCCTATAACCAAGTCTATGTTTGCTGCTTTATTCACTTTCTGAGCCTTGTTTTGCTTGTCCAAATATTTTAAACATGTTGTTTTTTTTTGTTTACCTGCCACTACATATGTTTGTCCATGCTTCATTTTTAGTTCTTCTACATTTAACTACAGATCTAGTTATCCACCTTTTGTGGTTGGGGTTTACCTTCCTACATGGAACACATTCCTCTTTTATATACTCTATAATTGTTTTGAAACTCTCCCACTCTTCTTCAACATTCGTTCTACTGATAATATCTTTCCATCTTATGTGGCTCGCTGCTTCTTTCATCTTTTTAACATCCATCTTAGAGTAGTCATATGTTGGTGTACTTAGGTGAGTTTAACGAGCATAGTCTGTAAATTGTTAGAGTCAATAATCAAAGAAAACATTGTAATGCATTTAGACAAATTTAATCTAATTAGAAATAGTCAGCATGGGTTTACTAGAGGGAGATCATGCTTAACAAATCTATTAGAATTCATGGAGGAGGTTACTAAAATCATAGACAAAGGGGAGCCAGTGGATGTTATTTATCTAGACTTTGCAAAGGCCTTTGATAGAGTCCCTCATCAAAGATTATTTCGAAAGTTAAAATCACATGGAATAGGTGGGGAAGTTGCCAAATGGATTGAAAATTGGTTAACAGGAAGAAGGCAGAGGGTGGGCATAAATAAGGAGTACTCTGAGTGGTGTGAAGTGAAAAGTGGTGTGCCACAGGGCTCGGTTTTGGGACCAATTTTGTTCTTGATATATATAAATGATTTGGACATTGATATGGGATCCATGATTGCAAAATTTGCTGATGACACAAAACTATGCAGTAGTGTCTCATCTAAAGCGGAAGTGGATATATTGATGTCGGATTTAGATAAAATTTGAGAATGGTCTGTAAGCTGGCAAATGGAGTTTAATGTAGATAAATGTACAGTCATCCACATGGGTAGATCCAATATGGAACATAATTACAGAATGGGAGAAAACAATATTAGAAAGATAGATAAGGAAAGGGACCTAGGGGTTATAATAGATCATACAGGAAAGGTGAGTGAGCAAGTTAAGGTAGCAGTGAAAAAGGCAAATGCAATGTTAGGTATGATAAAAAGAAATATTAAACATAGGAGCAAGGAAGTGATCGTCAAACTGTATAAAGCTTTAGTTAGACCTAGATTGGAGTACTGTGTACAGGTGTGGAGTCCTTATCATAGAGGGGACATAAACATGCTGGAAAGAATACAAAAAAGAGCGACAAAGATGATAGTGGGATTCCAGAATTACAGTTATGAGGAACGACTCAGAAAAACCGGTCTACAGTGTCTCGAAGAGAGAAGAATTCATGGTGACAGATTTATAAGATGATCAGAGGAATCGATAAATTAGACTATAACAAGTTTTTTAAAATACAGCCACCTACAATAACACGAGGGCATAGCTACAAGCTGACTGAAGAGAGGTCCAGGTTAGATATTAGGAAATATTTTTTTAGTCAGAGAGTGGTGTCTGCTTGGAATGCATTGCCAGGGGAGGTAGTGGAGGCAGGCACAGTTAATGCATTTAAGAATAAACTGGATGCGCATAGCTTTTAGAGCAAGGTGATGTAAATGTAACTGGTTGTATACAGACTCTGCAGGGTCTTCTAAACTAGTATAAAGACGTTAAGTTAAGTTAAGTTACCCAACGGATGATCTGATGGTCACTTGAGCCAAACAGTTCTCCAACTGTAACATTTTCAATAATATTTTCCTCTGTAGTAAATACTAGGTCGAGTGATTTTTTGCCTCTAGTAGCTTCTTCTACATGTTGAATCAAATGTTGATTAAATTCAAACATTTGTGGACACTAAATCTAATAATAATAATAGTTGCCCATCACAAGCAAAGATGGTGGTTAGTTTAGTTCATCCTATTAACAGGTCTGTTATGCTGGTGTCCTGGTACAGTTATTGTCTTATACAAGTAGCTTCTCTTGAATATCTATAGTCCACACTGTGTGATATCAGTTAAATGATACGTTTTGATACCAGTACAGTGATATCTTAACGTCTTTATACTGGTTTAGAAGACTCTGCAGAGTCTGTATACAACCAGTTTCATGTACATTTCATTGCTCTAAAAGCTATGTGCATCAAATCTATTCTTAGATGCATTAACTGTCCCTGCCTACACTACTTCATGTGGCAATGCATTTCAAACATTCAACACTCTCTGACTAAAAAAATATTTCCTAATATCTAATCTGGAACTTTCTTTAGTTAATTTGTAGTTATGCCCTCTTGTTCTTGCAGATGGTTTTATTTTGAGAAAAAAAACTTGTTATAGTCTAACTTATCCATTCCTTTGATTACCTTATAAACCTGTATTAAGTCACCTAGAATTTGTCTCTTTTCTAGACACTGTAGGACGGTATCAGTTTTGTCACTCTTCTTTGTATCCTTTCCAGCATGGTTATATCTTCTCTACAAATAGAACTCCACACCTGTACACAGTACTCCAATCTAGGTCTAACTAACGCTTTAAACAATTTGACTATCACTTCCTTGCTCCTATGTTTAAATATTTCTTTTTATTATACCTAAGATTGCATTTGCCCTTTTCACTGCTACCTGAACTTGCTCATTCACTTTACCCGAATGATCTGTTATAACCCCTATTGTAATTATGTTCCATATTAGATCTACCCATGTGGATGACTGTACATTTATCTACATTAAACTCCATTTGCCAGCTTACACGACCATTCTCAAATTTGATCTCAATCCAATCTCAATATATGTGCAATATCAGTTCAGTGTAATGTTGTGATTTTGGCTCAGTGATATGCACACTATCAGTTCAGTGAATTATTATGAAATCAGTTCTGTAATGCTGCCGAAAACGGATGTGTTCGACTGATAGGTGCAAATATCGCATACAAGCTATAAACTAGCGACACAGAGCATTCTGTTCTCCGGATTACATCCTGCTACTCGAAAAACCCTGTTCAGGGCTTGGTAGTGAAAGATTGAGTTAGAACAAAGAAGAATATACGTATCCTCCATTTATTTGCAGCCACCTGTTCCCATGTCCTTCTTGGACTAGCTAGCTTGTGTACACATATGGAGCAGGACTTATCCATTACTATCTTTGTCATTTAAATTAGTTATTCTCAATTGTGATATCCATTGTTCCTGATGAAGTCCTTTTGGTCTAAATGTAATTTACTGTTATGGTATTGTTGCCTTCGTACAGATCTCACACAGAAAAATGGTCAACTAGACAGTCCTCACCTTGTTTGACCTTCTCAGGCTGCTGAACAAGGCTCTGAGAGGCAACTTGGTCATTGAGTTCATCTGATTGGGCTTTCTTCTTGTCTTCCTGTAGCAAACGCTCTTGTTCCATCAGCCAGCTTTTTTCTGTGTGGAAGAACATCAATAACTGACACAAATCTTGGTACACAAAAACATCAATAACTGACACAAATCTTGGTATACAAGAACATCAGTAACTGACACAAATCTTGGTACACAAAAACATCAATAACTGACACAAATCTTGGTATACAAGAACATCAATAAATGACTAGATCTGATTAAACAAGAACATCAATAACTAATTCAGATCTGGTTAAACAAAGACATCAATAACTAATTCAGATCTGGTTAAACAAGAACATCACAACTGCATACATCCTGCCACACATTTAACATATGAACAACACAAACATAAAAGTACAGCATGGCATCTGAACAGCCAGACAAACTGCACACTTTCTAAACTCATCCACTCTACAACATCCAGACAAACTGTACACTTTCTAAACTCATGCACTCTACAACATCCCATCAGTCAAACAAACTGTACACTTTCTAAACTCATCCACTCTACAACATCCCATCAGTCAAACAAACTGTACACTTTCTAAACTCATCCACTCTACAACATTCAGACAAACTATACACTTTCCAAACTCATCCATCCAACATGTCATCCCAATGGCCAGTCAAACTGTACACCATGTAAACTCCTCCACTCTATAACCTCCCAGCAGTCAGACAAACTATACACTTTCCAAACTCATCCATCCAACATGTCATCTCAATAGCCAGTCAAACTACACTTTCTAAATTCTAAACTCATCCACTCTACCATTTCACTTACAGAACATTGTTGTGTGGAAGAGTTGAAAGAGATTACCCACATTATTAAAACCACAAGGAAATTCTCGTAAAAAACCAGCTGATGAAAACCCACATGTTATCTTCTTGCCTATTTGCCATTGAACCTTACGAAATGTAGGACCTTATGAAATGTAGGATGTATGAAATGTAAGATCTTGAGAAGTGTAACACCTTATGAAGTAAAGTACCTTACAAAGTGTAGGACCTTATGAAATGTAGGACCTTATGAAGTGTTGGACCTTAAGAAGTAAAGTACCTTACAAAGCGTAGGACCTTATGAAGGGTAGGACCTTATGAAGTGTAGGATCTTATGAAGTGTAGGATCTTATGAAGTGTAGGACCTTATGAAATGTCGGACCTTATGAAGTATAAGACCTTGAGAAGTGTCTTCTTATTCTTCTGCGTTAGTTCTCAATCTTCCGCTACCAAGCCCTGAACAGGGCTTTGCGAGTAGCAGAATGTAGTCCGGAGAATAGAGTGTGTTGTGTCGCTAGTTTACAGCTTGACTGCGGTATTTGCACCTTTCGGTTCAACACATTCGCCTTCTGCAGCTTGAGAAGTGTAACACCTTATGAAGTAAAGTACTTTATGAAGTGTAAGACTTTATGTACAAAGTAGGGTCTTAAGAAGTGTAGGACTTTATGAAGAATAGAACGATGAAAAGTGAAGGACCTTACAAAGTGTAAGACCTTATGAAGTGTAGGACTGTATGTGTTGTAGATGTAGAACATTACGCACAAAGTGAAGGACACTGAGAAGTGTAGGATCTATTAAGTGTAGGACCTTACGAAGTGTAAGATCTT
This sequence comes from Ariolimax columbianus, assembly GCA_036924085.1. Taxonomy (NCBI): domain Eukaryota; kingdom Metazoa; phylum Mollusca; class Gastropoda; order Stylommatophora; family Arionidae; genus Ariolimax; species Ariolimax columbianus. The sequence continues at coordinate 69,123,890 of JAVGWX010000002.1, forward strand.
TTGAAGTGTAGGACCTTACGAAGTGTAAGACCTTATGTATGGTAGAGCGTTATGCACAAAGTGAAGGACCCTTAGAAGTATAGGACTTTATAAGTATAGAATCACTTTTCTGCAACTTGTCCCTTACATGAATTTTTCACAAAAACAATTTCTGTTTTATTGCAGTGATGGTTTATTTAATCATTTCTGTTAGATGATGATGTTAATAGCGCCATGCACACACCTCTTCAGCCACATTTTACGGCATGCCTGGAAGGCTCAACTTGTGATGACTAATATTTAAACCAGTGTTTCCCAACCTTTTACACTCGCACACCGGTGAAAACAGGACAAATTGTTCACAAATCGGTGAAAACAAGAAAAATTGTTCGCGGATCGGTGAAAACAGGATAAATTGTTCACAGACCGGTGAAAATAGTAACAATTTTTCACAGACCACTCTGACAAAAAAAAATCCCATTATTTATATAGTATTTTGTTTATTAGTTGCTAAAGCTAATATTATAAAATGAAAATTCTATAGCCAATTAAAATAACCAGAATTCAAGCAGTAAACAGATAAGGGGTTCAGCAGCAGTTTCCTTTCTTGTGGACCGGCTCCTGGAAATTTCTGCGAGGCGGTGGTTAGGAATCACTGATTTAAACAACAGGTAGTTCGAACAATGTTTTCTGGTGACTGACCTCGCTCCTCAATTTCCTTCTGGAAACACCTTCCCCTTCGGTCAGCTCTGATGTGGACACGGTTGACGCAAGCTGTCCGGTGAAGTTCGCAGTGAGAGGCGTACTGGACACCGTCAGATCCACATATAGGCTTCTGATGACCAGCACACATGGCTGGCGTGTAGCACTTGCACACTCCCAGGACGCATGTCCGTCCTGCCCGGCATTCATAATCCACCTGACAGAACTCTGCAAAACAAAGCACATACGTATTGTCAGACAATTGTTTGACCATGTACACAAGCTCTGACCATGTACACAAGCTCTGACCATGTGTACAAGCTCTGACCATGTACACAAGCTCTGACCATGTGTACAAGCTCTGACCATGTATACAAGCTCACACTATTCAGTCTCATGCTCACAGGTAGATAATTAACATGCAATGGCTGAACTTGTCAGGGACATAAGACCAGTGGCTTATTCTGGACACTGGCACAAGGAATGTTACATTCTTAGAATGTAATACTCTATAAAAAAAAATCAATGTTTCTAGAATGACTATCACACGGCATATGGTTATTGGAAATGTATTTGTCAGAAGATCTTCTAATACATAGTTGTGTTCTTACATAATTCCATAAAATAAAATGAGTTTAACTTTAAAAAGTATAAAGTAGATTTTACACCACTATATACGAGAGAGATTCAAATGAAAACCTTAAAAGTGGGATAGAAATTAGAGAAACCATGCTTTTCTTTGCTACTTGTAAATATGGCTGCTAAGGATGCCAAGAGTGTCCTGTACGTGCCATCACAGTGCCGATGAACAATATGATGTTATAATTGCAGTTAAAAGATGACCAGCCCACTATTGACATGCACGAAAGAGGAGCAGCGTTCTGTGATTAGTTTTTTGAGCAGCGAAGTGGTGAAACCTATAGAAAATCAAATGAAGGTTCAGTACAATGATGCATGTTTTTCACTCCAGCATGTGTATGAGTGGAGTAGGAAGTTCCAAAATGGTGTGAGTTCTGTGACAGACTGTTCATGACCAGGTCAGGCACACAGAGTAGTGACCCCAGAGTCAATTGTAGCCGTTTACTGATTCGCAAAGGAAAATTGTCGATTGACTGTGAGTGAAACGCATGAATCACCGTACTGGACATTCATTCACTGATGAATTTATACAGGTTTCACCCCTTCATTGCTCAAAAATGGATAACAGAATGCTGCTCTTCTTTGGTGCATGTCAATAGTGGGGCGGCCATCTTTTAACTGCAATTATGACGTCATATTGTTCATCTGCACAGTGATGGCACATGCAGGGTACTCTTGACATCCTTAGCAACCGTATTAGCAAGCTAGAATGCAAAGACATGGCTTCTATAATTTCTATCCCACTTTTAAGGTTTTCATTTGAAGCCCCCTTGTACACAAATAGATGCACTTCACAATAGTAAATAAACGAGTATGTACACTGATGTAAGTATTAAACGTCTTTCAAAGGCAAAACTCTCACGATGAATATTTCTGAGTGTGGAACTTTTGGTGCACACATGTCAATAATTAGTTTAACGTTTACACCAAGCTGTGACGTCCTTCACACCAGCCCTCTCTCACCCATATCTAGCATGGGATTGTGTACTGCATCTCTAGCTGCATGCAAAGAAAGGCCCAATACTCTTGAACACTGACCAACATAGCAGTAAGTGACTATTACACCTAGTGATGTCTTAAGGAAGCAACAAAATGTTATGACAAATTTCAAAATAATTTATCTTTTAATTAGGGGAGAGGAGACTAATGTCTGGTCAGGCAAATCATACTGATCAAACATGTTAGTCAGGGTCAGGTAAAATGTACTGGCCAAGACCTCCACCTCAGCTTCCTCGCAGTTCTCCTTGGAAACGGGCTATTTTTGTGGCAGCCTGGCTAATGAGGTGGGAGATTGATGTGATGAAGACACTCACATGAAGCCAAGAATAGCACAACAGTCTGGAGGACACCGGTCCACCTTCATCAGTACGCTAGAAATGTGAGGAAAGCTAGTGGAATCAGTCATTTAACATTTTGTCCAGGTCGCACAAAAGAGTGGACTTACTCATTGTAGGCATTCAACATCAATCAATCAATCAATCATCTATTAATTAATAAAAATACTCTTCTTCTTTTTCTTCGTTCATTCTGAATCTCCCACTACCAAGCCCTGAAAAGAGCTTTGCAAGTAGCAGGATGTTGTCTGGAGAACGGAATGCGCTGCGTCGTAGTTTACAGCTTGACTTCGATATTTGCACCTTTTGGTTCGACACATCCGACTTCAGCAGGCATTTTTGAGTATCGGATTAGCTTTCCCTCTTCGATCCCTTAACCAGTCTGTTCTGTTGCAGCCTGTTATCCAGGATCACCATATGGAGATGTAGAATGGTCTTGGCAGCTCTGGTTCGCTGGCCCTGGCGTTAGAAGTCAGCTATGGGTCGCTGACCACTGCAGCTCATAACAAAATATTTAAAATATATTTTAAGAATTTCACTTGGGAGTGAGGAGCATGCCTAGCACATATTGAATATACACCACTGTATAATGCACACATTATTCTTGGTGTTTTATATGTTCTATCCATATTAGATTAACTAGCTGTTGTTCACATTTACATCATTTCTCTGTCCCCATCTTCATTCCTTAGACCTTTGCCTGTTTACTGTAGAATTCATTGCCATAAAGAGATAACTGTTGAACTCATTCTCACCTAAATATTTTGAACATCCTGACGGACTTCCTATGTAAAACTCAAGAACAGAATCACTTAGTTAAATTAACGTCTTTATACTGGTTTAGAAACTCTACACGAGTCTGTATACAACCAGTGTTGTTTACTTCACTTGTTCTAAAAACTATGCACATCAAATCCATTCCTAGATGCATAATTGACCCTGCCTCCACTATTTCAAGTAGCAATGCCTTTTAAGCATTCACCACTCTCTGATTAAAAGAATATTTCCTAGTATCTAATCTGAACCTTTCTTTAATTAATTTGTAGCTGTGCTCTCTTGTTCTTTGCAAAATTTGTTATGGTATGATTTATTCGTTCCTTTGATTATCTTATAAACATGTATCAAATTATCTAGAACTTTTCTCTTTTTTAGACACTGCAGGCCAGTTTTTCTCTTACTTCATAACTATAATTCTGGAATCCCACTATCAGTTTTGTCACTCTTCTTTGTATCCTTTCCAACACATTTATATCCCCTCGTTTATTAGGACTCCACACCTGAACACATCACTCCAATCTAGGTTTAACTAATGTTTGATACAGTTTGACACTTCTTTGCTCCTATGTTTAGTATTTCTTTTTAATCATACCTAACATTGCATTTGCCTTTTTCACAGCTACCTACCTAGTTGTCATCAATTTGTCTTCAATAAAGATTCATAGAAAAACTACACTTTATATACCAAACTGTTGAGAATTAAGTGCAGAATACAATGTATACAAACAGACATTTAAGAAGTGAGGTCGAACATTTATATGAGAGGCATTAAAGTAAGTAGCATGTCCTTTGCAGAACGTCACTTCTTACAACCGTCAACCTATTTGGCTGTTATAAGTTTCTTGGCAAGTATGTGGTTCAGTTGTTAATTTTTTTTTAAACACTAGTTAATCTATTCAGCGGGATCAAGATGCTGAGCAGCGCATGAGCTGCAGCGGTCAGCGACCCATAGCTGACTGCTAGCGTCAGGGCCAGCGAACCAGAGCTGGCAAGACCCTTCTACACTTCCACGCAGTGATCCTGGATAACAGGCTGCAGCAGGGCAGACTGGCTAAGGAGAAGGGATCGAAGAGGGAATGCTAACCCTTTACTTAAAAAATGCTTGCTGAAGTCGGATGTGTTGGACAGAAAGGTAAAAATATTGCAGTCAAGCTGTAAACTACGACACAACGCATTCCGTTCTCTGAACTACATTCTGCTACTTAAGCTCTTTCAGGGTTTGGTAGGGGGAGATTGAGAACGAACGAAGCCAAGCCAAACTATTCAGCTTTATACCAAAATAAGAATGAAGCAATGACTTTCCATTGAAGTGAATCCACATGCGAAGATGTTCTAAAGGTTTCACCAAATTAGATGTAGCAGCTTCGGCAATATCAACATTTTACTGAACATACTTAAAGTTGAAGAAATGCCCTAAAATATGATCCAAGTATGAAAATAGAACAATTTTCGCAGACAACCCATGATGCCCGTAGAATCTATTCTTGAAGTGAAAAGTAAAATGTCTAAACTTCTGCCACATTAGCAAATTTAGGAAAATTTGGAGTGGAAAAAAATCAGAATTTTTGTAGGTCGTTAAAGCTGGCATGTCGGCCTGTCAATTTTCTGAAAAAATTCCTGAGCCGATAATCAGCTCCATGTAGTGAATGAGAACATTTCAGGGAGAAGATGACTGAGCTGTAGACAGATCTGGTAAAACTGGCTGATGTTTATTCTAGACTTAATTGGAATATAGAGATGCATGTCTGAATGACACCATTTCAGAGAGAGGACAACTAAGCTTGCAGGAAGCCTGTGACAAGCTATATGTTCTTTCAGTGATTATTTTGCTAGTATTACTGACAACCCTCTGTAATGATGGTAACCATTGTAGGATGCAGTTGCCCAATAATGTAATCGTCAACCAGGATTTCTAGGATACAAACGGTGGAAGGGCTTGCTTGGATTTGGACTTGGATATAGACTTGTTATGTCCCTGTGTAAATAGGGAAGGGATGGACTTGGATTTGGACTTGTAATGCTTTTCTGTCTAGATGGGGAAGAGATGGACTTGGATATAGACTTGTAATGCTTCTCTGTCTAGATGGGAAAGAGATGGATATAGACTTGTTATGCCCCTCTGTCTAGATGGGAAAGGGATGGGCTTGGATATAGACTTGTTATGTCCCTCTGTCTAGATGGGGAAGAGACTGGCTTGGATATAGACTTGTTTAGTCCATCTATCTAGATGGAGAAGGGATGACTTTAGACTTGTTATGCCCCTCTGTCTAGATGGGGAAAGGGATAAGCTTGTGAATAGCCTGCTGACTGTGGTGTAGCATTTTGGGTTTGAAATTAAGCTCTAGAAACAAATTAATTATATACCATATTGAAATGCAATAGTAGGGAATATCTGGTTTTCCTTGGATCAGAAAAAGAAGAATAACAATTAGAAGAAGCAGAAGAACTAGAAGAAAAAAAAGAGGAATGAAAATAAGAAGCTAGAACAAAAGTGGTAGCCAAAGGATTAGAAGAAATATAGAGAAAGAAAGGAAGAAATAGCAAGAGATGAGAAAAAAGCAAAAGAAGAAGCAGAAGAAATAAAAGGAGAAATATGAGGGCGCTAGAGCAAAAGAAGAAGCAGAAGAATTAGACAAAGAAAAAGAAGTAAAAGCAAAAGAAGAAATAAAAGGAGAAATATGAGGGCTCTAGAAGAAAAGAGGAAGCAGAACAAATAAAATAAGAAATATGGGGAAGAGAGCAAAAGAAGAAGCAGAAGAATTAGAAGAAGAAATAGAAGAAGCAAAAGAAGTAGTAAAAGCAAAAGAAGAAGAAGAACAATAAGAAGAATTCTTGGAAGATGAAGAAGCAGAAGCAAGGAATATTACAAACATTATCTCCAAATGAGCAAATACTATGAGAACAAATCATTAATATAACAAATAATTGACAAGAAATCAAATGTAGAATATATGCAGAACCAGTAAGTTATGTGACACCAGTAAAACATAGCCAAGCTTCACAACAAAAATGATAAAACAGCTGTGTAATAAACAAGTCAATCTACACTTACACAGAATAGATGGACAAGACGATACATGCATGAGAAACTAACAGCACGATATATGAGGACTGATCAAAAAGAATCTGACATCAAGATTGTGAGAAAAAAAATCCCTTCCTATTTAGCACAAAACCCAATCCCCTTTGAAAAATGCCCTTTCTGGATTGATTTCCTTCGCCCAGCGATACCCGCACTGTTGGAAGCATTTCTGGAAGGCATAATTTGGGATCTCCATCAGATGGTCCTATGTTCGGAAATCTCGTATCTTTGAGTCGGACCTTCAGTTTTGGAAGGAGCCAAAAGTCATAGAGAATCATGTCTGGAGAGTATGTGAAGTGGTCGAACCTGTCCAATGCAGTGTCTTATTCTTAGTCAATCTGTGTTTCTACAGGGGTGGATACCGCTGTGCAGGTACCAGCTCTAGCGTGAGCTGGATATAGCCAAGTGGAATATTTCCTGCCTAGTGAGCTAGGCTCAAGCAGCTTATTACTCCACTGTGTTGGGACAAGCGCAGCGGAGGGTGGTCAACCAATATACGAGTCCATCGTAATAGACAAACACTAGAGCATGGTTTACGTGCAGCCTGTTAGGCGCCATCTATGCTGCTTTTAACTATGCCCGATGTTATGCCATGTCACACAGTCGCCTCTTACAACATGCTCTCTCTGGGGCAGTGGTGCAATTCTTGCCTTTTTCATACACAAAGATCCCGGTAGATCACTTAAGAAATTCTTTCAGCAATGGGAGCATTGCTGGGAGAAGTGTATCAACTCATGAGCGGCCTTTTTTCAAAGGGGAAGCATTTCTGGAAGTCTTGTTTGGTGGTGATCTCCATCAGGCGCTTCATCTGTCTTGATTGCTTTTATATCCTGAAATCTCATCTATTTGAGTGGTTCCTTGAGTCTTGGAAGGAGTCAAAAGTTCTCATAGATTCTCCTGCCCATGCATCAAGCCTCATTAAGGATATTATTGGTTATAAACACTGCATTGGCCAGGTTCAACCACTCCCTCCACTCCCCAAACATGGCTCTCTGTGACATTTGCTCCTCCGAAGACTCAAAATGCTACTCAAAGAGACAAGATTTCAGGACATATGACCACCTGATGGAGATCCCCCCAAAAATGACCTGCAGAAATGTTTCCAGCATTGCGAGTATCGCTGGGAGAAATGTATAAATTAAGGGGATTACATTTTTAACTAAATAGGTGTTACATTTTTTGTATTCTAGCCTACAATTTTGGTATCAGTCCTCGTGTCAAAAACAAGTGTCCCATGCTTGAACAACGTCCACTATTTGTGAGCAGTAGCAGACATTTGTACACAGTTAATTATAATCTTTCAATGTTCAAGCTGAAACTGCTAAGACCCTATACATTACTTTCTGAAATGGGGCCTAGTCTCACATCACTGTAGTCCTATACCTTATTTCCAAAAATGGAGTCTAGTCTCACATCACTGTAGTCCTATACCTTATTTCCAAAAATGGGGCCTAGTCTCACATCACTGTGGCCCTAAATATTACTTTCCAAAATGGGGCCTAGTCTCACATCACTGTAGTCCTATACCTTATTTCCAAAAATGGAGTCTAGTCTCACATCACTGTAGTCCTATACCTTATTTCCCAAAATGGGGGGTAGTCTCACATCACTGTAGTCCTATACCTTATTTCCAAAAATGGAGTCTAGTCTCACATCACTGTAGTCCTATACCTTATTTCCAAAAATGGAGTCTAGTCTCACATCACTGTGGCCTTATACCTTACTCTCCAAAATTGGTCCCCATATGAATGACAATGGACTCATCCCTGAACATACCATAACTACACAAACAAATCAAATGTTCAATTTAAACATTTACATACACAGTGAAATCATCAATGCAGGTATTATAGCCTAAACAACAACCAAAAAAACCCAGAGTACTTTACAAGAAACACATAAATCACACACACACCCAAATCAAAAAACAATTTCTTATAAATAATGAGTCACATATTAGAGAAAAATTATCTTGCCAAAAGACATACATGTCATGCCACCAATGATTGAGAACAATATTTCAGTCCTGATGTCAGAGGTTGATCAGACGTATTGACATTTTTTTTTTTTTTTTTAAAAGTGTTCGCCTTATTTTCTCTAATTCCCAATGCGGCGTGCGTTGCACTGTGGTTTTTATTTTTGCGCCTGTCGGCCCAGTGCATCAGACTTCAGCATGCATTTTATGTAAGGTCTGTTTCCTCCTGCATTTTGTAAGTGTTTGCTTCCCCGGGATAACGGCCGGTGCTGTGATGGGGATCGAACCCAGCACCTTCTGCTTGTGAGCCATGTCACTTATCCACTAGCCCATGCCGTCCCCAGTCAGAGGTATAGAATTGTGTCTGTTTTATCTGTTAGCAGGTGGTATTTAAATGTAATAGTTGTTCATATTTAGTATTTTAGTTTCAGGTTGATAAAGTTAGCATTAGCTGGTTGATAAAGTTAGCATTATCCGTTGATAAAGTTACCATAAGCTGGTTGATAAAGTTAGCATAAGCTTGTTGATTAAATTATGTTGATTAAGTGAGCATTAGCTGGTTGATAAAATTATGTTGATAAAGTTAGCATTAGCTGGTTGATAAAATTATGTTGATAAAGTTAGCATTAGCTGGTTGATAAAATTATGTTGATAAAGTTAGCATTAGCTGGTTGATAAAATTATGTTCTTAAAGTAAGATTAATTATGTTGATAAAATTGACATAATCAGGTTGATAAATTAGCATGATCATGATGACAGTGTTATAACACAAACATGTAGGATGTCCATCTTAATGTCAGTGTTATAACATAAAGATGTAGGATGTCCATCTTAATGTCAGTGTTATAACACAAACATCTAGGATGTCCATCTTAATGTCAGTGTTATAACACAAAGATGTAGGATGTCCATCTTAATGTCAGTGTTATAACACAAACATCTAGGCTGTCCATCTTAATGTCAGTGTTATAACACAAACATGTAGGATGTCCATCTTAATGTCAGTGTTATAACACAAAGATGTAGGATGTCCATCTTAATGTCAGTGTTATAACACAAACATGTAGGATGTCCATCTTAATGTCAGTGTTATAACACAAAGATGTAGGATGTCCATCTTAATGTCAGTGTTATAACACAAACATCTAGGATATCCATCTTAATGTCAGTGTTATAACACAAACATCTAGGCTGTCCATCTTAACGTAAGTATTATAACACAAACATGAAGGATGTCCATCTTAATGTCAGTGTTATAACACAAACATGTAGGATGTCCATCTTAATGTAAGTATTATAACACAAACATCTAGGCTGTCCATCTTAATGTCAGTGTTATACCTTGACCATGAAGCTTCATACACCCTTTCATCACCATTATCATCAGCCCTATTCGGTGAGTCTCTATTATACAATGCTTGGTACCAAAACTGTTTCATCATAACATCAATGAGTGTGATTGTTGGATCTAAGTTCTGTTATCAAGTGATAGATCAGGATCGTGGGCCAAGTGCTTGAAACAGTTCCTCAATTCAGGTATTTGGGGGGCTGTCCTTGGAGCTTATGATACCAGAGTGGAACTACGAACAAGAACTGCTCAGGTTATGACCTCACCAAAGATGATTTGAAGAGACAACATCAGATCTCTGATCACTAAAATCGATTTAATGTTGACATTGATCCTCACTGTGTACCTATATGTTTGTGAATTAAATGCTGCATTGGAGTATAACATCCAAGCCATGGAAGTGTTTTAGAAAGATCCATGGAAGTGTTTTAGAAAGATCCTTGGAATATAATATCGAGATCACGTAACAAATGTCAGTGTACGCAATACTGTCCAACAGTCAAATCTTGAAAGCTCTGTGGACACAGCGATGTGATACATTCTCATAGTTTGTCCAATGTGATAGTCCGAGGCGCATTTACTGGCAAAGGAAGGATAGGTCACCGTAAAATGTGCTTGATGTTCACAAGTGGAAGTGCATGACATTGATTGAAACCGTAATGCATGCAATGGATAGAGTATAATGGCGATGGACAGTTCATGATGTACAGAGATGTCATGCCCCTACGACCACCTAGGTAACGGGACAGGTGAGACTGCCAAGTAGTTCTTCTTCTTAAAGGATGGTATATCAAAGTTTACAGCGAGGCTGCCATATTTGCATCTTTTGGCCCTGTATAAAGTCATCATAGAAGATCTGAATGTTGCAGAAAACTGGCTCATTATCAATGTGATGTTTCGGAAATATAATTTTTTTCAGCCACGTCAAACGTTATGACGGACTGGAAAGAATGACACTGGAGAGCATTGTACCCGGAAGGCGACCCAGGGATCGACCAAGGCGAAGGTGGATACAAGATATCAAGGAAACTCCAGAACAGGCGAAAAGATTGACTGCAGACCGAGATTTATCTCGGCTGACTGATGAAAGCGATGTTCTACAAAGGACATGGTACATGATAATGATGATTATGGCCCAGTATATCCAGTTTCTATATGGTCTGCCAAGTAGTGAAAGAGTTGTTAGCCCTGAGAAAGCTGCTTCATCTGGAGAAAAACTAGATACAATTCAAAAAAGGCATTCTCAATAACAGCAGGACTATTAAAAGGGACCAACAGAATCACTAGAGGTTGCCTCAGAAATTATGTCCCCAGAACTACAAAGATTAGAACTAAATTGAAATTTATAAACAAAAATGGCAAAGAACAATGCATATACAACCTTACATTGCATACACAACCTTGAAAACCTTTTGACAAAATCGCTAAAACATTGGAAATATTTCACAGGAGTATGAACGATACTCATTGGATGGAAAATAAAAGAATCTTCTGCTTCTTCTTTTCCGTTTGTTCTGAAAAAACCTTGTGTCATAGTTTAGAGAGTGGCTGCGATATCTGTCTTTCAGCAAAACATATTCGGTTTCAGCTAGCTTTTTTTAGGTACCGGACTTTTCCTACTGTGATCCCTATTCTCTTAGCTAGACTATAGTAGTGCAGTTTGTTTATGCTGCCAGCTCATTCACTGTGCTGCATCTTCAGCCTATAAAGTAGATATACCACATTGGACACACAGCTCCATCACCTTTTAAAATTAAGAAAACAAAAGACAGAAAAAAAACCCACCCCAAGACAAAATAATAAGTACAACAAACAAACACAGCAATATCTACACAGCGAGCAGGATTAATTTACAGATGGAAAATAAATACAAATGACAAGATCACAGACAACACAACAATTTTCACTTCAGAACTGGCTGCAAAATACAAAAGGCACAAACAATATTTTAAAAGGACAAGGTAACCCACTTAGCAAACACTGATGCCAAAGACGAAGTGTTAGAGCCGTTTTGATGATTCATTGCCTAAATCTCTTTAATGTACATGTACCCCTTGTTATGGATCGGGTGGCAGGACGAAGTGCCTAACTCTGAAATTCTTCGCATGTCAAACATGCTGAGCATACATGTGCTTCTGCAAAAGGTCCAGTTAAGATGGATGGGACATGTTAGCATGCCCGATTAGCGTCTCCCCAAGCAGCTGCTATAGAGTGAGCTCAGAACAGGCAGACTCTCATCAAGGGGTCAGAAGAGACGCAACAGAGACTCCTTGAAAATCTTCAACATTGATGTCATCTCCTGGAAGTTGCTGGAACAGAATATTTCCATCTGTCGCGCTAGTATCACAAAAGGTGATCAGATCACGAAGCAAAATACATTGTGGAGACTCAGAGAAAGCATGCTGCCTGAAAGAACAGAACACACGACGACTCTACAGCCGACTTCTCAGATGTGATGGCACCATGTTGTGGCAGGGTATGCGGTGTCAGGATTGGTCTTTACAGTCATATGAGAATACGTCTCACAGCACATCTCTGCTTGTGATGGACAACTATTATTATCACTACCAATATGGTTCCAAACAATGTTTGTCATGTAAGCGACAGGCACAGAAAACAAAAGATGATATAAAACATGATATCAATATTACATCCAACACCTGGTGAAACTAACAACAATATACATTCATAACAACACCAAGAATAAGATAACACCATAACAAAATTGGCATATGGCAGACGGATAGCGGACATCCAGAACAACACTAATCAGAAATGTACCTATAGGGAATGACATCGTATAGCCATCACTGTCCACCATCTTCTGCTTGCCCAGACTATCAGCATCAAGGCTTGCCTTTTTACCGCTGGCCAGGGGTGTCGTGCCGGGAGCCATGGTACCTGCAAGCTCCTTGCTGCGGGCCACGCCAGGTGGGGGTGGGTTGGGGCTTGTCGAGACGTCAGATTCCGTATTCAACTGGCCTGGCTGGTAGTGGGTCACGCTCAAGGCCTTCTTCATGGACACATTCTGAAGGTCACTGCTCTCAACAATAGAGTGCTCCTGATTCGGGCTGCTCTCATACAAATGCTCTGCCTTCCAGGAGGTGCCTGGGTTAGCCAGATCCATCTTGACAGATGGTTTGTGGCTGGGATATCTGGAGTCATAGATGATGCCTTTGCTGTAGTGGGAGTGGTCTGCGTGGTTAACTGCTTCATCTGACTGCATGTCCATGCTGTCAAAGTCAATCCCTTTGGCAGGTGGCTGAGTCTGGCTTGACAGATCCTCTTTCTCATTACTTGATGCTGAGATGGTTACCTTTTTATTTTTGCCCTTGATAAGTTCATTGCCACCATTGTTTTCTTTAAGCTCATCCTCATCTTCATATTCATTATCATCCTCTTCATCACTGAAGTCATCTTCATCACCGTCATCATCACTGCTTTCCTCATCAACTTTATTTTTACTCGGAATGTTCTTGCTCTGGCTCTCAATGTTATCTTCCTTGATTACTTTCTTCTTTTTCTCACTGACCTCAACATGTTCGTCATCGTAGTAATCAAAAACAGAGCTATCCCAGCCATCCCAGTCCACAAACTCACCTCCAGCTTTCTTATGAATCACTTTATCCACCTTCTTGTCAACCTCCTTATTCTCATTCACTTTGGCTTTCACAGCCCCGACATGGAGCAAAGACAAGCTGCCCCCCTCAATGGCGACAGCTGCACCACCAGCTGCGATGGATGCACTAACTGCCTTCTGTCCTGGAAGTACATTCATCATCTTGCTATTGACTTCAGTAGGATGCATAGACACGTCATTGCTGTTGATGTGGACATCTTTATCCAGATTCCTTGCAGCAGTGTTGTTTATAGTGACGCTGCCGGATGGTGCAGCTACTAGCTCTTTGACTGGTGCAATGTTCAGTGGTACAACATCTGGACTAAGCTCCTCTGCACTGACTTTTTCTGTAATCATCTGTGAAACACTGCTTGCAGGAACTAATGGCGCTTGATTTTGCTCCGGTGCATTCTTCAATCCAAAAGTGTTATCTTCACCATTTTTGCTCTGTTGTAAACTTGGTTCCTTACTTTTGCCTGTGACAATATCTTTCTTGCTCTGACCTGCTACAAGAGGATCCTGATTCTCTATTGAAACAAGAGCCTCTGGTCTTTCCTGGGAGACTGCAGCTTCCTTTCTATGAGAGGGCTGAGAGTAGGCAGGATTCCAGCTTTTTCTGGCGTATTCTCCACTTGAGCTGTAATAGGAGGCTGGGTCAGGCTCGACAAACGTGTTGACCGCCCCCTTTCTGAACATGGGCTGATCCAGATCATCAGACTCTGGAAGTTTACTTGTGGCAGTAACGGAAGCAGATGACTGGGCTTTCGTTTCAAGGTTAGTGGTCCCAGATTTAGCTTCAAGGTCAGATGTTCTGACATTCATTTGAGGCTTAGATGTCTCGACCTTGGTTTCATGGTTAGGTGTCTCGACCTTTGTTTCATGGTTAGATGTCTCGACCTTTGTTTCATGGTTAGATGTCTCGACCTTTGTTTCCTGGTTAGATGACTCGGTCTTCGTTTCAAGGTTAGATGTGATATTAGAAACATGTTTCTCACCTTGGGAATTGAGGGCAAGTTTGTCTGCCGTAATAGGCTGAGGTTCTGTGGATGTCTCAGCTGTGCCTGATGATGCTCTATGGGCTTTAGGGTTCCACAAATCATCATCTAACTTCTCCTTCCACCACTCTCTCCTGCTGGTCTCCTTCTGCAGAGATGATAGATTAAAGATTGAAAGGATTCTTTTATAAATTGTTGACTGAGAAGATATATTGAGTTATTAATGGTGGAGATTAACTATATAGTAACAGTTGATGGACGTGATAATTTGAGTCCTTGACAGCGGTGATTATTCTGTGCATCTAGTAATAGTTGATGGAGAGGGTTCTTTCAGTAATAGTTGATGGAGAGGACTCTTCTAGTACTAGTTGATGGAGAGGTGTTTTCAGTAATAGTTGATAGCGAGTCATGAAAATAGTTCTTTTAGTAATATTTGATGGAGAATAAGCATCTAGTAATAGTTGAAGATTATACATGTAATAATAGTTGAAGATTATACATCAAAGGATTATAATCAAAGGAATGGATAAATTAGACTATAACAGGTTTGTCAAAATACAACCACCCACAAGAATAAGATTGAATAGCTACAAATTAACTAAAGAAAGGTCCAGATTAGATACTAGGAAAACATTTTTTTAGTCAGAAAGTGGTGAATGGTTGGAATGCATTGCCACATGAAGTACAATTAATGCATTTAAGAATAGATTGGATGGGCATAGCTTTTAGAGTAAGGTAATGTAAATGAGACTGGTTGTATACAGTATAAAGATGTTAAGTTAGGTTAGCAATAGTTGATGGAAGTTATACATCTAGTAACAGACGATGAAGATTATACATCTAGAGATAGTTGATGGAGGTTATACATCTAATATTAGTTTAAGATTTTACATCTAGTAACAGTTGATGGAGATTACACACCTAGTAATAGTTGCAGATTATACATCTAGTAACAGTTGATGGAGATTACACACCTAGTAATAGTTGAAGATTATACATCTAGTAACAGTTGATGGAGATTACACACCTAGTAATAGTTGAAGATTATACATCTATAGTATTACTTGATGGAGATGATACATCTAGCAATAGTTTATGAAGGTTATATATCTAGTAATAGTTGATGGAGATTACACATTTAGTAGTAGTTGGAGATTACACATTTAGTAATAGTTGGAGATTATACATTTAGTAATGGTTGGAGATTATATATTTAGTAATGGTTGGAAATTATATATTTTGTAATAGTAGGTCAAAATTATACATTTAGTAATATTTAGAGATTATACATCTAACAATAGTTGATGGAGATAATATATTCATTATTGTTGATGAAGATTATGTGAGATAATACATTGAGTAATGATTCATGAAAGAAAAGATACAATGAGCAAACATGTGAGTAACAGATAACCCAACTAGCTGAACTGCTTACTCGATAACTGTTGCACAGGTAAACTCAAAACAGAGATAGAAGTAATATAGATATTTTAAGTTTGTTAAAGAAGATAAGCTTGGTAAAGTACAGCAGAAAATATTGATTAATAAATACATAACACATTCACATGTAAGTAAATATGTAATACATTCATGTGTAAGTAAATATGTAATACATTCACGACTGACATTATTTTGTGGTCTCTTATAACCAATCTATCAAGGTCATGCTTCATATAACTGAGTGAAGGTGAATGATTATAGGGAAGTAAAAAAAAGAGTTTCAAGGACGGTCTGAAGGAGTCCCTTAAGTGTAGTCAAAAGGACATTAACACCTGGGAGAACATGGCTCAAAATTGTTTAACCTGGAAGGGTACGGTAAAAAAAGGGCATTGCAATTAGCGAGGACCTCCGTATTCAGGAATACCAGTGACAGTTGTGGATTATGTTTGCCAGTCATTTCATAGAACTTTCCGTGTTCGCATTGACTTGATCAGTCACAAGCACACTTACAAATTCAAGGATGTAGCATGACATGGGATGATATTGGTGGTCCTTATCAACGACGATGGATGAATTTATTATTATTATCTTAATCGACCTGTACTTCACCTTGTACGGGTCCCAACTCTGTTTCCACTTGTTTCGGTCACAGGCACATGTTGACCAGTTTATTCAATAAAAGTTCATAAATGCTGTCATTCCTCTCTATCGACTCTTGTCATCTGGGTGGCCGACCACAAGGTCTCTTTTTCTCTCAAGGATACCATTAAGCAGTTCTGGAACTCCAGTGCTTGTCTTTCCTTCTTGTGATGTGGTCAGCCCTAGAGTGTTTTGAATGGCTAATATGCTGCTGAATGTATTTCAATTGTCACATTCTTTGAATGGCACTGTTGTGAAGGCCGCTCCGTCGTTGTTGCCTGATTGTAAGTCCCACAAGATGGCGTTTAATTCAAACATGCATTGCCTGTAATTGGTTCTCTAGTGCTTTCGCTAGTGGCCATGATTCACTGCCATAGCACAGTGTCGACAAGACAGTTGAGTTGAATAAGCCAGCTGAACAGACAAGAGCAAACTGTTGTGTTGCGCCTTAGAACAGGACACAACTGACTCCACAGCCACGTTTACACAAAAATGAAGATTGGCAATTCAGCCATGTGTACATGCAGACAGGCACCCCAGACAGCAGAGCATATACTACAAAACTGCCCCAAATATAATATGCAGAGAAAATCTCACCGGCCCATAGAAACAACACTGTATGTGAACTACAAAAGACAGTGAAGTTAAACAAGAGACAACATTGCAGATATAGACAATATTTTAAAGTGAACGAAAGAAGAAGAAGAAGAAGAATTCAGCAAGCAGTTTGGTGTTTTTTGTGGCCTTTGCCGCTATCTTGATGGAGTTGAGGAGGCATCCGAGGTAGACATAATCGACGTCTTCTAGGAGTGCTTCACTTAGAACCACAGACTTATGTTTTGCAAAACGATCACACATGACTTTCATTTTGGAAGGTTTATCATAAGGCCTGATTCCTGCCCTCAACAAGCAGTGGTGCCAGCATCTCTGTTGCATCAGAAAGCATCTCCGTGATGAGCACGATATCGTCAGCAAATCAGAGGTGGTTAAGTCACAGTCTGTGTATTGCTATGTCTGTTTATTTCCAGTTGCAGTGACTAATCACAGAATCTAATATTCTTAGTTCGACCTGTCTTCACCAAAGGGTGGTCGCCGTTGTGCGGATACCAACTCAGGGTCCAGAGGTTTCTGTGAGGTTCCAGAGCGTGTCGTCCAGTGGGATAGTAGTCTGTCTGTTGTTGGGTCGTGCATGTTGTGCTTTTCTAGTGAATCTCTCCAGAGAGTTGGGGGCTGTTCCCGAGGTATCTTTTTGGATCACAGGTACCACAAGCTGTTATGTTACGCCATCTTTCGTCTTGTCTTCTAGCTAAAATTATTATTAAATTCAAGTGGATATTTTGTGTGTGAAAGAAATGAGTAAGTCTGCTAATGGTGTCTAATCAGAAACAGCTTGATGTTTTACACAGCCACCTAATTTGTCACTGAGAAAATGCTATGTTATGTTGTTCGTCCATCGTAATTGATGAGGACGAATTTGTCCGCATTCACTGTAAACTGTTCGCATGAGTTCGAAGATGGCTAAATAAGCCAATCTGAGCCTTGAATTGTCTGTTGCACTTTGTACAGGAAAATAAGACACCACCTTCTACCTGGGTTGAAGAAGAGTTGATGTAAGTTGACTTTCGGAGCGATCATCTCTGGATGGCCTTATCTATTCTTGATGCCTCATATCTCTGAACACCCTCAGCAATAGTGCTGCGCCAGTCTGTGCGATTGGTGGCAATTCTTTCCAAGTCATCGTAGTTAATATTGCACTGGATCAGTGATCTCTTTAGTGTGTCCTTGTACCTTTTCTGCTGCATAATGCTTGCTCTCTTGGTAGACGTTGATTAGACATGCGTACCACATGCCAGCCCATCTCAGCTATGCTGCACATTCCATACTGTGTATATTGGACATGTCTGATCGCACTAATACAACTGTATTTGGCACCACGTCCTGCCATTTAATCCTCAGCAATTTCCACAAGCAGTGCATGTGAAAGTGGTTTAATTTCCTGGTGTGGCAACTATATAAGAGAGTAGGGGTAGAACAATTGCAGAGTAGACCTTTATTTTTGTTTGAGTTCTGATCCCTCGCCTATCCCACACCTTAGTATGAAGTCTACCAAATGCCGCACTTGCCCTAGCTATTCCTATATTCACCTCATCATCTATATGAATAACTTGGGATAAAGTACTGCCAAGGAAAGTGAATATGTAACATTTTTTAAACAGTGGCTGTATACCTTGATTTGAAGGCTCTGAACAGGCAATATCTGGAGCCGATTAATGTAGGACCTTGTTTTTGTGATAGAGATGGTGAGGCCAAATGTTATACTTCATACTGAATGGCATATCAATCTAGAATGTGATGTTTCATAATTATAGACCAGAAGACATTCATACCTGTAAACCTGACTTCAAGTTAGGAGGATAAAGCAGTGAGGAAAGAGGAATGGAACTGGCCACACCACCACACACAAGCTGTAGTTTAGTATACTGAAGTCTCTAACACTTCATCTCTGACCAGCGGTTAAGTCTGCTGAAGGACACCATTTACTTTACATTAAAAAATTAAATAGAGTTTATAAAAAGGTTACAAGTTCTATTTACAAGCCAATGTGGCATATTGGGAAATATGGTATTAAGTACATGTGTTTCTTTGACTTAACGGCACACTGTGGGTGTAGTGGTCAGTATCATGTCGGCCACCTTTTTCTTTCAAGACTTGCTCCGGTACCCAATTATTGAGGCTGGGTCGACCCTAGAGTCGTTTAGTATAGAAAAATATCCTTTACCAACTGGGGACTGAACCCACATCACTCAGCAACTCCCATTAGAATTAACAGGAAAAAACGCATGGCAATACATTGGTACACACAAACATACAGACAACAACACATACAGACTTGCACACAATATTTACCAAAGGCTCAAAGGCTCTCCACTTGTTGTACTCTGTCCACAAGTCGGCATTGCTCCCATACACTGAAGGATGGTACAACTGAAACCAGACAATGACATGATAAATTAAGCACTGGTGTAACAATCTTCAATTAAACACTGATGTGACAATCTTCTATTAAACACTAATATGACATCCTCCTATTAAACACTAATGTGACATCCTCCAACTACACACTAATGTGACATCCTCCAACTACACACTAATGTGACATCCTCCAACTACACACTAATGTGACATCCTCCTATTACACACTAATGTGACATTCTCCTAATAAACATTATTGTGACATCCTCCTATTAAACACTAATGTGGCATCCTCCAATTAAACACATTATGACATCCTCCTAATAAATACTAATGTGACATCCTCCTCATAAAAACTAATGTTACATCCTCCTATTACACACTAATGTGACATCCTCTAATTAAGCACTGATGTGACATCCTCTAATTAAACACTAATGTGACATTTCCTATTAAATTATAACGTGACATCTTCCTATTAAGCACTAATGTGACATCCTCTAATTAAACACTAATGTGACATTCTCTAATTAAACACTAATGTGATATCCTCCTAATAAACACTAATGTGATATCCTCCTATTGAACACTAATGTGATATCCTCCTATTAAACACTAATGTGACATCCTCTAATTAAACACTAATGTGACATCCTCTTATTAAATACTAATGTAACAACCTGTTATTTAACACTAATGTAACATCCTCCTATTAAACACTAATGTAACATCCTCCTATTAAACATTAATGTAACACGCTCCTTTAAACACTAATGTAACATCCTGCTATTAAACACTAATGTAACATTCTCCTATTAAACACTAATGTAACATCCTCCTATTAAACACTAATGTAACACGCCCCTATTAAACACTAATGTAACATCCTCCTATTAAACACTAATGTAACATCCTCCTATTAAACACTAATGTAACATTCTCCTATTAAACACTAATGTAACATCCTGCTATTAAACACTAATGTAACATACTCCTATTAAGTGTGGCGAACGTAAGCTACAGTGACGGTCCACCCGAATTGTTGCATCAATTTTGGTGATGGCATGTACTGACGCAACAATATGCGCCTGACCTGGTCTCGGCCGATCTTGCGTTAACTCCCGCTCTTTTTTAAACATCGTTGTCCAGTTCTTCACTTTGACACAATTTTGTCACCATACACTGCCTGCATTCTGAGAGGAATGTCAACTTATCGACATCCTTCAGCTGTTAGAAACCGAATCATCGCTTCCTGATCAACTCTGGACATAATCTGTATCACACCCGCCACGTTTTCAACGGTCTGTTGAGAAAACTATGAGGGTAATGAAATTTTGCAAACCTGACGGTTGGCATGTGCTGTTTACATCAGAGGTGATGTCATCATGCGCATCGTACGTATGTTCACTTGGTGCAGTTAGGTCCGGTTTTTTTAACACGCCTCGTAGTATGTGACTCCATCTGTGGTGGTGTGAGGGTGATTGCTGTTTCCTATCACGAGGTTGGTAGCCCATGCACAACACTACTCAGTCATCTTGTCTGACATCATATGTTCACTTGTTCCAGTTAGGTCCGTTTTTATTTGAACACGCCTCGTAGTATATGACTCCATCTGTATTAGTGTGAGGGTTATACCTAGGTGTGACAATACTCATAACCAAAGTAGTATGTGACTCCATCTGTATTAGTGTGATGGTTATACCTAGGTGTGACAATACTCATAACCAAAGTAGTATGTGGCTCCAACAAACAAAACTTATAATTATATCGTTCTATCATAAGACACACACACAAGACACGAAATGATAAGACATGATACAAACAAAACTTACCATTCCATCACACACAAGACACGAAATGATAAGACATGATACAAACAAAACTTACCATTCCATCCTGCTCAGATACTCAGAAAATTATATTTGCTAAACCAGAAATTAAAATGAGAGCTATTTTCCGGCCAATAACAACACTGTATGAATTAGTAATGACATTCACTAATGTGTCATTGAGAGAGAGAGAGAGAGAGAGAGAGAGAGAGAGAGAGAGAGAGAGAGAGAGAGAGAGAGAGAGAGAGAGAGAGAGGTGAGATTAATGCATTACATTTCAAGCACTCCAACTGGTATGGACATATCTTACGATCGGTGGGGCTGACCAAGCCGTCCTGCGAGGCACTGTGTCTTAGAAGCTTGGGAGAGAGGGACCAAAAAAGAGAGGGACCAAAAAAGAGATGGGAGGACAATATAAAAGAGATGGGAGGACAATATAAAAGAGTGGACGGGAAGGTCTATAGCTGAAACTAATACCCTGACAAAAAGTCGAGACGTATGGCGGGAACTGGTTCGACAAACTGCAATAACGGTGCCTCAACGACCTTCTAGGTTACGGGACCGATGATGATGATGATGACTCCAGCTGGCTTTTTTACAAGAAGCATGTATATGATTCACTCCTTTTGCTGATCCAGAGAAACCACAATCCACACCAAAGTTAGAATATTCAACTTCAGTGTCAAGTCAGTGCTGTTGTATGGAACTGACACACGGAGAACGGTCTAGGCGACGCAGCAAAGACCCCAGCCCTTCATTAGCAGATGCCAACGAAGTGTAATAACTTAACATCTTTATACTGGTTTAGGACACTCTACAGAGTCTGTATACAACCAGTTTCATTTTTTGTTGTTGTTTAATGCCCACAAAGAGTAAGTTTACTCTTTTGTGCGACCTGAAAAGGACGTTAAGTTGCGGGCTGTAGTAGCTACCCTCACATCCAGAGCATGCTGATGAAGGTGGACCGAGGTCCTCCAGGCGGTTGTGCTATGCTTTGCTTCATCTGCGTGTCGCTCAGTACTACGGGTATCACATCAATCGACATCTCGTCAGCCAGGATACCTTCAAAACAGCCTGTTTCCGGGGAACGCTACACGCAAGAGAGATTGTGATCTTGGTCAGTGTATTGTGCCTGACCCTGACGCGACGTCCTGATCAGTGTCAGATTTAACTAGCATTTCAGTCCCACCACAAATTTAATTTACATTCACTTGATCTAAAAATACCTATGCGCATTCAATCTATTCTTGAATGCATTTATGAACCCTGCCGCCACTATTTCCCGTGTCAATGCATTCCAAGCATTCACTTCTCTCTGACTAAAATAAATATATCCCTGGTATCTAATCTGGTCATAACGTGGTGGGAAATAGTAAGGAATGAAGTCCTGAAGGAAAAAAGCCAACAGCAGTCACTGGAACTACAAATAAAGAGAAGAAAGTGGGATTGAATAGGACCTGCTATGAGGAAGAGACCGGCAAACATAGCTAGGCAGGCTCTCACATGGAATTCACAAGGGGAAAAGAAAAAAAGAGTGATCCTAAAAATATATGGAAAAGACAATGCAATATGGAGCTATGATTAAATGGTTACACCTGGATTAAGACGGAAATAACACAATAAAGTGGGCGTGTATGCGGACAAAATTTGACTTTACTGAACTTAACGTCTTTATACTGGTTTAGAAGACTGCGGAATCTGCATACAACCATTTTCATTTACATTACCTTGCTCTAAAAGCTATGCGCTATCTATTCTTAAATGCATTAATTGTCCAGGCCTCCCCTATTTCATGTGGCAATGCATTCCACGCATTCACCACTATTTGACTAAAAGAATATTTCCTAATTTCTTATCTGGACCCTTCTTTAGTTAACCTCTAATTCTTCTCTTTTCTAGACACTGCAGGCCTGTTTTTCTCTTTCCTCTTAACTGTAATTCTGGAATCCCACTATCAGCTTTGTCGCTCTTTTTTGTATTCTTTCCAGCATGTTTATATACTCTCTATGATAAGAACTCCACACCTGTACACAGTACTCCAATCTAGGTCTAACTAATGCTTTAATGACAATGACTTCGCACTTAAAGAAGCGATGGGTTTTGATTGATTGATTGATATAAATTGATTGATTTTTGTGTAAATCTAGCTAAAATCACATCCATTATCTTAGACATTTTGCCTCGCCGCCGATAATTTTTTTTTTAACCTTCGCAAATAACATGGTCTGTTAATGAGCCTATGTCCTGTCATGAACCGATTTCAGGAACTTCCCCGTTATCCTGGCCTACACATATGTCAACGACTGACATTTTTGTGACAGGTATTCAGGATGATCTGCCAGAGACCCATCTAGCAAGCTGTCACATGCTTTCACGTCAGCTTATATTTTGATGTTTAATCTCTCACGTCTGATGTGCCATCAAATGGCCATGTCCAAGATGTCGTCCATCCATCCACTTTGTGTTTTACAGATGCTCCTCCCTTCATGCCGCTTTGTGGGTTAGGGTGAGGCGTGTGTCGGTGTGTGAGTGCTTATATTGGTCAGTGAAAAACGGAAAGGGGCTCAGTGGTCTCCACGTAAAGTGTCCGCCTCGGGTGCCGGAGGTCGCGGGTTGAATTTCGATGGAGACCGGGATTTTTTTAAAGTCGATCTGTTGGTTGGCTGGTTATTGATCCAGCGGCCTGTGGGCTCCTGCCCTTTTGGCCCAATGCCATATAGTGGTATCTTCAGGTGTTTGTAGACTGTTGTTTAGTTCCGTACACAGCGTTCCATTTGTCTGACCACGAAAGAAAGCGCTCTTTCCCCTTCTGTTAAAACTTCCCATGATCTCTGGGTAGTGAGATCGGACTCCCGTGCTCAGTGTCGAGCACGTTAAAAATTCCCTGGCAGCTGGAAATCGGAAAGAGTAGGCATAATGGCCGCTGTCCGGATAACATTCAAATTAAAGATCTACCAAAGTTATTTGTACCTTTCCACATGCAGTTTGTTAAGAGCAACTATAGGTGGCGCCTAACTGGCTGCGGGTCTACTTAGCTCTAGTGATGTGCTATTAAGATGGACTCGCACATGGGTAAAAAAAAAAACCGCCTTTCAAGAAACTGGTTGTATACAGAGAGTTTTCTAAACCGGCAAAGATTTTAAGTTAAGTGTGTGTGTGTATGTGTATGTATGAAAGAGTGTGTTTCTGTGTGTTGTTCTACGAGTAAGGTAGATTTACATCTAGAACGGTATCGCTTGTATAGGACGGTATCGCTTGTATAGGACGGTATCGCTTTTATAGGACGGTATCGTTTGTATACGACGGTATCGCTTGTATAGGACGGTATCGCTGGACTCACAGCAGAGGAGAGTACTTGGTATAAACATTATTAGGTTCATTCCTCTGATCAATTGTTCTGTATACCCGCGTACACATAGTTACCTTAACTCTTGCTGGCATTTATACTTGCCTGGTACAAGTTCACTCCACCGCCTACCATATTGCGGACATCGAAACAAGGCACGGCGATAAAGCCAGGGTGGGTAACTGCGTCTTAATTCACCCCAAACAGAGTTCACCGAGTTTCCATCCTACGTGACGGGACATTCCAGGTGAAGGGGACGGCTGGTCGATATAATATTATTTTAAATATATAAGTAGACGCTTAGATAAAAATAGAAGTATAAAAAGGTGGTTATATTCAGTTTTGCAAAGGGTTATGGTTAGAGTTAGTCCAAGTTTAGGGTTATGGTTAGAGTTAGACTAGGTTCAGGGTTATGGTTAGGGTTAGGTTAGTCTAGGTTTACGGTTATGGTTAGAGTTAGTCTAAGTTTAGGGTTATGGTTAGAGTTAGTCTAGGTTTAGGGTTATGGTTAGGGTTAGAGTTAGTCTAGGTTTAGGGTTATGGTTAAGTTAGTCTAGGTTTAGGGTTATGGTTAGGGTCAGAGTTAGTCTAGGTTTAGGGTTATGGTTAAGTTAGTCTAGGTTTAGGGTTATGGTTAGGGTCAGAGTTAGTCTAGGATTAGGGTTATGGTTAAGTTAGTCTAGGTTTAGGGTTATGGTTAGGGTCAGAGTTAGTCTAGGTTTAGGGTTATGGTTAAGTTAGTCTAGGTTTAGGGTTATGGTTAGGGTCAGAGTTAGTCTAGGATTAGGGTTATGGTTAAGTTAGTCTAGGTTTAGGGTTATGATTATGCTTAGGGTAAAGGCTAGGGTTATGGTTCGGTTTAGACAACATGGTTGTTATTACATCGCCCGACAACAGATAATGCCATGTTGCCGTAGAAACTAGAGGATATTCTCCTTTACATGACCCAGCGTTGACAGATTCAAGAAATGCATTGCTAAAACGCCAGAAAAACGCTGAAGCAGAAATTGACGTAAATTCTTATTGAATAGTTGACACCCTCAACAATTGAAAAGGGACTATTCTGTAATGTCACTACTTCAAATCCGGTGGGGGTACGGCGTGGCCTAGTGGTTAAGTGGCACGGCTCACAACCAGAAGGTGCTGGGTTCGATCCCCATCACAGCACCGGCCGTTACCCCGGGGAAGCAAACCCTTAGAAAATGCAGGAGAAAGCAGACCCTTACATAAAATGCATGCTGAAGTCGGATGCACTGGGCCGACAGGCGCAAAATAAAAACCACAGTGTAACGCACACACGCCTTGGGGAATAGATAAATAAGGCGAACGCAAAAAAAAAAAATCCGGTGGCACAAATATTTATTTCTTAAAACACGAAAGCTGTGGCAGACGTGGAACACGATTAAAACATACAATCTCACATATAAAACATAGCAGACAAAGGTGTAGTTGATCATAATAATAACTGACAAGTACAGCACAGGCACCAGGCTGGGGCGAAAGAATGAGCACAGTGAATGAGCTGGCAGCAACCAGCGGCTCATAGCTGGCTGGCTGCATCAGGGTCAGCGAACCAGAGCTGACCAAGATCTTCTACACAGGCTGTACTAGTGTAGTCTGGCTAAGAGATTGAGGACCCCAATTGGAAGGCAAACCTGGTACACTGAAAAGCAAACTGAAACCGGATGTGTCGGGCCAAAAAAGGCGCAGAAGATATCGCTGCCTCGCTGTAGACTGCAACAAAACACCGATTCCTAGACGAACGTTTAAAGAAGAAGAATAGATGAAGAAAAAGAAGAAGAAGAAGACACAAGACACAAATACGTTTAGTTGATCATAGTGATATTGAAAAGTATAGCACAGACACTAGACAGGAACACGTTTAGTTGATCATCGTAACATTGACAGATATAGCACAGACACTTAGAGAAGTGCATGTCAAGTTGAGCAATCTTCCCTTCATTTGCATGCTGGCCATGGCAAAATAATCGCCAGTATTCAATCTAATTTCTGTACTTTCTGCCTCGCTCCCAATAAGCTGACCCTGCATTCTGCGAGTCACGAGCTTTCAAACCAGGATTAGCAGACAACCGTATTCCATTAGACAACCGTATTCCATTTTATTAGGACACGTAGTTTGGCCGACAGGTGCTCCTAAATTTTACACAAATCTGGTTAGGACAGAGAGTAGCCACAAGAGAGTTTCTTTGAGGTGGACCAAGGAGTGTACCCTGGGTTAATAACACGGATGCCCTTAGTGTAGGTAAATGGAATGCAGACTGGCAAAAGGACCTAGAGAAACAGTCCACAATAACACGGACGCCCTTAGTGTAGGTAAGTTGGAGGTAGGTGGAATAAAGACGACAATTGGACGCAGAGAAAGCGCCCACAATACATCTATGCTGAGAGAAGAAATCGTCGAGATTAGAAATTCAGAATAAATGGTAAAAAGAGAGCAAGTCGCGGACACTCAAATCCTAAACACGCACATAGTCGACTAAGACTGTGTAACTGTTTGTGCGTGTGTTTGTTAGCGTGTGTGTGTCAGTCTGTGCTTATGCGTGGGTGTGTGTGTGTGCGAGCGTGTGTATGTGTGCCAGTGTTTGCGCCATTGTGCGTGTGTGTCAGCGTGTGTCTCCAAAAGCAATATATGAATATAGTCTTCCAAATCTGTGTGTGTCTCAAATACAATTCATGAACATAGTCTAGCAAGACTGTGTCTGTGTGTGTATGTATGTCTCAAATACAATACATGAACATAGTCTACCAAGACTGTGTGTGTCAGTGTGTGTGTGCACGTGTGTGTCAAATACAATACGTTGAAATAGTCTTCTAAGACTGTGTGTCAGTGTGTGTGTGTGTATGTGACTATGTGTGTGCACGTGTGTGTGTGATACAAGATAACCCAATAACGAAAAATGGAGATGGCAGCTGGAGAAGTGTGTGTGTGTGCGTGCGTTGGCCTCTTAATCTTTTCACTTTTGTCCTGCTTGTGCCTGTTAGCACCGCGTTATGAAGATGAGCGTGTAGCCTAGTCAACAGTGAGCTGGCTTGCTTAGACTGGGATTATATCGCGCCAGGGTTCGAAGATACGGACGAACAAAAGGAAAAAAAATCGGGTTGGTTCGTTCCTGGTACGACCGCTCCTCCAGTCGACCTAGCTGTAAATTGGTACATAACGTATGAGCTGGGGGGAAGTATAAACAGCCAGGAAGAGAACTGGTCACCAAATCTCACGTAGGCTGCGGGAAGAGTTATCTTTATCGACGATGGCAACTGCTGCCATGGGCCACACCTTTATCTTTATGAATATGTTTCTTGACCGGACCCTAGTCTGTAGTTCGTACATGGGGAACATTCTTGTGTTTCCTTGCCTGAGAAGGCGCTGAAGGTTCGCAGACAGCTGGCGGGGCTACCAGAGACGTACTTTCATTAGCACCTACTGACGCCACACGCCCTTCATGACTCACGCATCCTGCCTCTTGACGAATCCTAGTATTAGAAGAATGAAGTACCTACTGACGCCAAACGTCCTTTATGACTCGAGCTGCTTGCCCCAGATGGGTCCCAGTATTAGAAGAATGAAGTACCTACTGACGCCAAACGTCCTTTATGACTCGAGCTGCTTGCCCCAGATGGGTCCCAGTATTAGAAGAATGAAGTACCTACTGACGCCACACGTCCTTCATGACTCGCGCTGTCTGTTCCTGACAAGTCCTTCTCTGACCCAGATAAGACGCTCACTTATACCCCAAATGAAGAGAAGTAATAAGTGTAGTCCGGTTTAATATTCAGACGTAACGACTTACCGACTTCTATCCTGGAGTTGAAGGTCATTCAGTCCAGACGAAGACCTGAGATCTGAATGCCGGGTGTATTCATTGATAACGAGGCTGATATTAACGGTTGAGTGAACAGATTAACGGTTGGATGAAGAGAGTCGTGCAAAAGTTATCTGACATTGTGATTGGTTGTCAGAGATGAGTCGGTCTAGCCAGTGAAATGTTGACGAGTTCATCTCGTGGGATTTCACGGTCACACAGGACTGACGGTAACAATGGCGGGAAATGCTGTTATAAAAATATGAAAGAAATACGGGACACAAAAACTAATCATGAATCCCAGAACACAAACAGAGCTTAGCCTCAGGCGCTGTTGAGAGTTCATCCATACTTTTTACTATTCTTGATTAAGTTGCTCCAACAAGCATCCAATTAGAGCAGGTGTCATATCCGCACCGACGACAATTTCCAATATTGCCTGTTTCTTGTCTTGGTGGAATACGCCTCTAAGAAGATGGTGCCTAACAGGCCGCGGGTCTAATTTTGCACCAGTGTTTTAGTCTATCATTGATTCAAGGTCACGGATGTGACTGGGATTAACACTAGTCGACGACTTACACTTCTCTCCATTGAAACATGAAGCCGCTTTCCATTTAGATTAGTTGGGTTTTTTGTGGTGTTTCTCTCCGATTATCCTGGCATGATCATCGGCAATTTAAAATCGTATTTCGGTTACTCTGTGTCCTATTTCCACGGCCCAGTGCACATGGCTGAACTTCACGAGTTTGGCGCGCTCCGTCCTGTTTTGATAACAGTGCCGGTTTTGGTGTGACTAGGAAATGTTCAGATAGGCCGAAATGGCCTAACACATCGCCCGGAAGAGACTGTGCCCTACCCAGTTATCAACATGCCCAAGACACATTGTTCACACGCTGAATGATGCCCCCTACGACCTCATGGGGTTACGGCAGAGACAAGACCAGGAGTAGTATACACTGGTTGTATACAGACTCTGCATAGTCTACTAAACCAGTATAATGACGATTAGTTAAGACCCCCATCCGCGTTATGCTAGTGCCGCTTCTCTGCAACCTGTCCATCTCGGTCAGTTGACAGTGGTCCTGCCAGCCTAGTCCTGTCTTGGCATGGTATAGTTACACGACTTATGCCACGGCTAGCCTCCCATTGACAACTGCTCAGAATCTATTTCCACAATACACAAACTCTGCCTAAGACAACCCAAATACTGACAATCCAAACTTCGAGAATCTTTTGGTGCGGCTCCTGTGGTCAAACCAGCATCGGAAACGGTACCAGAGCAACCTAGGCAGTAAGGACGCGGAGTGATACAGACCTCATCACCCATTATGTGCCGTGGGTCACTGCATAACACCATATTCCACATAAGCCGGGTGGTGCGGAACGGGATCTCTACTTGACTTTACAATGTCGGTTTGTCAAGGACGCTACTGACAGTATGAAGAGCTGACTGTTAGATTTGGCTTGATGGGTGGATGATTTGATGGATTGGTGGAATGATGGGTGAATGATTTGATGGATTGGTGGAATGATGGGTGAATGATTTGATGGATTGGTGGAATGATGGGTGAATGATTTGATGGAATGATGGGTGAATGATTTGATGGATTGGTGAAATGATGGGTGGATGATTTGATGGAATGATGGGTGAATGATTTGATGGATTGGTGGAATGATGGGTGGATGATTTGATGGATTGGTGGAATGATGGGTGGATGATTTGATGGATTGGTGGAATGATGGGTGGATGATTTGATGGATTGGTGGAATGATGGCAAGGATTGATGGGTGGATGATTTGATGGATTAGTGGAATGATGGGTGAATGATTTGATAGATTGGTGGATGAATGACATGTGTGGAATGATGGCTTGATGGGTGGATGATTTGATGGATTTGTGGAATGATGGGTGGATGATTTGATGGATTGGTGGTTGATTTGATGGATTGGTGGATGAATGGCATGGGTGGAATGATGGCAAGGATTGATGATTTGATGGGTGTATGGTTGCCCTGATGGATTACATGGATGAACACTAGATGGATAGCGTGGCGGATAGATAGGTTGATGGATTGGCGGAGATACATCTTGATGGATGGATGGACAGCTTGATGGATGTCTGATAGTTTGATGTATGTATGATAGCTTGATGGATGGATGGGTGGATGGATGAAAGGGTAGCTTTATGGATGGATGGGTTGATGGATAGCTTTATGAATGGATCAGTGGATATATATCTTGACAAATGGATAGCTTGATGAATGTATGATAGACTGATGGATGTATGATAACTTGATGGATGGATATCTTGATGGATAGCATGGATGGATCGGATGGATAGCTTGATGATGAATGGGATTGATGGACAGCATGATGGACGGCTTGATAGACGTTATCTTGATGAATATATGAATGTATAGCTTGATGGGTGGGTGGATGGATAGCTTGATGGATGTATGAATGGATAGCTTGATGGATGTATGAATGGATAGCTTGATGAGTGGGTGGATGGATGGCTTGATGGATGACTGATGGATGCATAGTTTCCCGAATGGATGTGCTGATTGATATCTTGTTGGATGGATGGATATCTTTATGGATGATTACTTGATGGATGGCTTGATTGATGGTTATATTGATGAATGGGTAGCTTGATGGGTGGATGGATAACTAGATGGATGGCTTGGTCGATGGTTATCTTGATGGATGGATGTGTGGTTTAAATGACAGATGGGCGGCATGATGCAAGTATAAATGTATAGATGGACGTACAAATGCATTGAGACATTCTAAACTCAAACTCGTGGAAGCCTGTCCGTGATGAAGTTGAATGCACAAAGTATTATGCCCTACTCGTATCCGATACAGCAGCGTCGCCACACACGTGACGGAGACAACAGACATACACCTTCTGACTGAACATTTGATTTCATTCAAGTCTGGGCACTTAACAAGCTTCCTTAAAACAGGCAGCACCTTCCCCATCACGGACTGGTCATTTGCCTATTATTCGCATTTTTCTGAAATTATTGCACACTTAGACTTGTGGTTTCATGGTAAGTGTGTCGATCGAGGTCACAGCGGAATCCTCGAAGGAGGCCGAGTACTCACTCTGCTGCCTTGGGGATTAAAGGAAAATTCTGCTGTATTTTTCAGGGTCTTCTTAACTTAACTTTACGTCTTTATACTGGTTTAGAAGACCCTGCAGAGTCTGTATACAACCAGTTACATTTACATCACCTTGCTCTAAAAGCTATGCGCATCCAGTTTATTCTTAAATGCATTAACTGTCCCCGCCTCCACTACCTCCCCTGGCAATGCAGTCCAAGCAGACACCACTCTCTGACTAAAAAATATTTCCTAATATCTAACCTGGACCTCTCTTTAGTCAGCTTGTAGATATGACCTCGTGTTATTGTAGGTGGCTGTATTTTTAAAAACTTGTAATAGTCTAATTTATCGATTCCTCTGATCATCTTATTAACCTGTATTAAGTCACCACGAATTCTTCTCTCTTCGAGACACTGTAGGCCGGTTTTTCTGAGTCGTTCCTCATAACTGTAATTCTGGAATCCCACTATCATCTTTGTCGCTCTTTTTTGTATTCTTTCTAGCATGTTTATGTCCCCTCTATGATAAGGACTCCACACCTGTACACAGTACTCCAATCTAGGTCTAACTAAAGCTTTATACAGTTTGACGATAACTTCCTTGCTCCTATGTTTAATATTTCTTTTTATCATACCTAACATTGCATTTGCCTTTTTCACTGCTACCTTAACTTGCTCACTCACC
This sequence comes from Ariolimax columbianus, assembly GCA_036924085.1. Classification (NCBI taxonomy): domain Eukaryota; kingdom Metazoa; phylum Mollusca; class Gastropoda; order Stylommatophora; family Arionidae; genus Ariolimax; species Ariolimax columbianus. The sequence continues at coordinate 69,156,184 of JAVGWX010000002.1, forward strand.
TTTCCTGTTTGATCTATTATAACCCCTTCTTCTTCTGTGTTCGTTCTCAATCTCCCGCTACCAAGCCCTGTACAGGATTTCAGGGTCTTAATACTGCCGTACAATTTCTTCACAAGCGGAGTCAATGTGGGCCACACCTTATCTCATATCTGTGTTATGGGGGCCGTCGTGAACTAAATGTGTTGCCGTCATGTCTGCCAGGCCACAGTAACACATGCTGGTGGTACCTGTCTTGAATTAGGTGTACAGGTGGGTGTCTCATGGCTCAGCTCGGAGACGTAGTATGATGACTTGATCTCTTCTGTACAGTTGGTAGTATTTGTCATCTACGTGATTTTTCTAGTGTTCTTCCTCCCACTTTTCATTGTGCTGCCCTTTTATTATGGTTCTTGGTTCTTCATAGTCATGTTCTGCACATGTCAGTTCCACTGCCTCTTTGGCAACTGGTAACCTCGTTGATGTTAAGAGTGTGATGGTATTCACAGTATCCCCGCTTTCTGCAACCTTTGAGACATTTTCGCCAAGGCTGCCAACAATTTATTCAGTTGTGCCCTTGTGGGATCTGAGTGCCTTTATGGCTGACTGTGCATCAGTTAGTATAACTATTTTCCCACGTATATTGGGTTCTTGTACTTGGAATACTTGGGATCCTGGTACTCAAACAGGCATGTTGTTAATGTATGTTGCCAGGTAGCCGAAGGTTGTCCATAGTAGGTATCTTAAAACTTCCTGCGGCTTACTAGGCCCGAGAGAAGGTCAGGTCAGATCATCCCGTAACCGGTGAGGTCGTTGTGGAACACATGAAGACATCGTTACAACACCATTCCACCATTCTCTGTCAGCGGCCGCTGTCTGTGCCTCTTCTGGTCGGATATTGGTCCATTCTTTTATGTTGTCCTGAACCTCTTTTTGGGACGGCCTCTTTTTCGTCTGCCTTGCACCTTTCCGTGGAGGATCGTATTTGCAAGACCATTTGATCTCGATATGTGTCGGTACCAAGCGAGTTTCCTTCTTTTGACAGTTGCCAAGAGGTCTTCGAAAGGCCCTATTGCTGTTGTAATTCTATCTCGTATTTCCTCATTTATAACTCGATCTTTGAACGTGACGTTTAAGAGTCTTCGGAAACATCTCATCTCCAAGGCCTATTTCCCTCACTGAAGGTCAGCTGTAACTGTCCATGTCTCACGTGCATAGAGGAATATTGACAGGACCAGTGTACGCATTAATCTTATTTTCGTGCATAGTGCTAACCGTTTATCTTGCCAGATTTTGTTAAGCCGTGCAAGCGCCGCTATTGTCTGTTCTATTCTGGCCAACACCTCACATTTTGATCCTTCATTATTGACAATCGACCCTAGATATTTACATATCTAGGGATAAGGTACAAATAATTTGTGTACATTTTTAACTAGAATTTTTGAATTTTGTTCGGGCAGTGGCCGTTAAGGCTACTCCTTTCGATTTCTAACTGCCAAGGAATTTTAACGATCTCATTACCTAGAGAACAAGGACATTTTGTACCAGAAGATAGAAACCACCGTGATTCAAACCCACGACCTCCAACACTCGAGGCAGACACCTTACCTCGAGACAACTGAGCCATATATTGGCATATAAAGGCGCTGGCACATCTTCAGTGTATGTCATCAGGGACGTAGCTCAAGATTCGTCTTCTGATATTTTAGGATATCTTCTCCATTTGTCTCAGCATGCCTTGGTAGTAGAGCTTGTGTATCTCTGCACATCTTAGAGTATTGTCGGTACAAGTATAACTACGAACAATTCGTCAAAGCCGGATAGATTGAAGGGTAGGCTCTAGACCAAACGAGGCATATATATATATTTCCGTGCAAATAGACCGCGCATAGCCATGGTTAAGGAAAGTAAACATAACGTAAACGAATGAGGACACTGAACAAACCAGTTCACGGGGCTAAGTGAACAGTACTTCTTCTTCTGCGTTCGTTCTCAATCTCCCGCTATCAAACCCCGAAAGGACGTAAGTAGCAGAATGTAGTCCAGAGAACGGAATGCGTTGTGTCGTAGTTTACAGCTTGACTGCGATATTTGCAACTTTTGATCCAACACATCTGACTTCAGCAAGCATTTTTGAGTACCGGGTTAGCATTACCTCTTCGATCCCTTCTCCTTAGCTAGTCTGCCCTGCTGCAGCCTGTTATCCAGGATCACTACGTGGAGGTGTAGAAAGGTCCTGACAGCTCTGGTTCGCTGGCCCTGAAGCTAGCAGTCAGCTATGGGTCGCTGACCACTGCAGCTCATGCGCTGCTCAGCTCTTGATCCCAGTGAAAAGTACAAAGTAACGTCGCTTGATGAGGATGTCACAAACAAAATGTCTGCAGTCTTGACGAGTCCGGGAGCCGAGGTAGCGCAGTGGTTAGTTCACGCCGCCGCCGTTGCTGCGGGATTTTTCCTGGGGTCGGTCCACTATAAAAAAAATTGGGTAACAGAATATATTATGAAAATAAAGGCGGCTGCCGTGATGTTGACCACATCACAGCGCTAACGCCTATTTGGTCAAGAAAAATATGGGATTAACACCAGATTCCTAATACTCCGCACTGGCGTGTTAATGGGATCTTTCCTTTCTTTAATTTTATTATGTTTGGCGAATTCAAGATGGCGGCGGACCTGTCGGATTCCTCACTTGGAAGGAGTTAATGGAATGCTTAAGGAGGTCACGGAAAGCACTTATGACCATCAAAGCACTTATGACCATCAAAGCACTTATGACCATCAAAGCACTTATGACTATTAACGTAACTATTCCTGGACGCCGAGATACCAATAACCTCCGGCTCGCTCCGATTTTCTGGAAAAAAATCTAATACGCCTACTTTCCCCAAGAAGTAGTTAAACATTGCAAAAAGAGCCTACAACGGATAGCTTCCGGTTACCTGACAGCAAGCATGCATTTGTCTGTTTGAAAACCAGGATCCTAGGTATTCCAAGAATAATCTAAGGGGATCACAGACTGGAGGCCTTAAAGGACTTAGCAATAGGCAAATAACTAAAATAGCAGCATAAAATATAAAGTACCTACTGATGTCATATGTCCTTCATGACTCGCGCTGCATACTTTTGACGGGAGTCCTAGGATGACAAAGATGGACGATCACTTATATCCCATAGGAAGGGAAGTAATAAGCGTCGATACGGTTTAATATTTATATGTCAAGGCCAATACTAACTGGCTTCTGTCCCTGAGTCCAGGTGGAGTTCTGAAAGTCGGGTTTATTCATTAGTGGTCTAATGGTTTCGACGTATGCCTGCTGACAAGGAGGGCAGCGGATCGAATCCCTGGTATGACATGTTGTTTTTTCTGTTGGGGTGAAATAAACAAACATATACACAACACGATGTGGCGACGGAGGTGGCGACGCGACATATAGTCATCAGCCTACAAAAAACGCTGATTACCTCAGCAATGACAATAAAGTCGTACGACTATTTTTCCCCCCGTCTTTTTAATATTTATCGTTCTGGTGAAAATCAAGCAAAGCTGATAGCATGTTTTTTGTTTTTGCGTTCGCCTTATTTCTCTATTCCCCAAGGCGGTGTGCGTTACACTGTGGTTCTTATTTTGAGCCTGTCGACCCAGTGCATCCGACTTCATCACGCATTGTATTTAAGGGTCTGCTTCCTCCTGCATTTTCTAAGGGTTTGCTTCCCAGGGTAACGGCCGGTGCTGTGATGGGGATCGAACCCAGCACCTTCGGTTCGTGAGCCGTGCCACTTAACCACTAAGCCACGTCGTCCCCCGCTGATAGCATTTAAGGGAGCGGAGTGGTCTCGAGGTAATACGCTGGCCTCGGGTGCTGGAAGTCGCGGGTTCAAATCACGGCGGAGACCGGAATTTTCTCATGTGGACGTTCTGGTATTTCTACGGATCTCTGGGTAGTAGAGATCGTGCGCAGTGTCGCGCACGTAAAGAATCTATCGGCAGTTGAGAATCGAAAAGGGTAGGCTTACCGGCCGCTGCCCGGGCAGAATTCAAAATGATGTCAAAAATCTACTCCAGTCTATTACGGGATCCTCGCCGGTGCTACAGAGTTCGAGCAATGTGCTGAGATTCTCCAACACTAGTGAGAAGAACAGAGCACTTACGGGTTAATGACGCAATGACCTTGGTCCTTCGAATAAAACAGACATTCTAGGACTAGTAGAAAAAGGGACAGTGCATAAAGGTAACTCGGGAACTATAGAGAGATGTACACACACATAGCATGGTGCAACGTTTCCCGAAACAACCAGAGAAAGCAAGGGTCATTGCAGAAGAAGAACACTGAAAGACTAATACGCCTACAAACAAATAAAAGTGGAAAAACAACAACAATAATCCAGGCTTACGACCCATGTACTGGAGCATTATCTGAGTATCAATCAGACGTCATCAATAGGGCCAATAAGAAGTTCGATCTGATCGTAATGGGCGATTTTAATGGTAGAACAGTGGCACAAGATTCCAGGAATACTGCTCAGGAAGCTTCAGTGATATCTCATTAGAGAGAAATAGAAACAGAGAACAGCTTATAAAGTTATGTACTGACAATGGAAATAACTAACATCATTTTCCAAACATCGGAAAGGTCATATCAAAGTATGCACGCACAGGTGGAGCAACCAACAAATAACATCACAAATTGATCACACATTAAACAAGACAAAGAACAAACCGTAAATGATTGCGGAGTAATCCTTAAAATCTGTACAGATATTGATCTTAGGCCATGTGTAATGACGCAGACACGATTCCGGAGGAAGTCAGGAAAAAAAAGAAGAAAATTCAATAATCGTCACAAATTTAACACTGCTCTTTTCAGATGATCAGTGTATATTGTACGACGATGAAAATAAAATGCAAAATCACACGAACGCGGTTGTGACTACATGTGTCAACAACAACATGCGAATTGACAAGGCGAAAACAGAAACAATGAAGATCAGAAGAACACCTGGGACACTCAACATAAATGTAATTGACATTGCTCTTCAACAGGCCCACGAGTTCGAGTGATTGGGCAGTAATTCTTAGGCAGACGGTAAGCTCGACGGGGGAATTGAGACCAGGTGTCAGGAAGCAACCGCGGTGACTTATAAACTGTCACCACTGCTTAGGCATCCGGACACTAGTTTGGCAAGAAAGCAACAGCTGATAAACAGTATATTTATGCCGACTATGTGCTACAGTGTCTCAAACACGGCCTCTGCCCAATTCCTGTGAAAGTAGAATTTCGACGTGAAATGAAGTGTTTGAGGAGGAAGGTTGTCGGTGTTACCAGGCAAGCCAGCATGACGAACGAAGACATTCAAAGATTGGTCGGCACTATGTCTTATGCAGAGTGCATTTCCAGACATAATAAATACGCTAGTTCGGCCATCTTGTATTCACTCCCATGAACTTACACTGATGGATTGCAACGCTGGTAGATGTGGCTATAGATCAAGAGGGCGGCCGCGAGGCAGGTTGATATAATAAAGTGATTGTGCAACGACACGGGCTCAAAATGGCCGACGCAACGCACTTGGCGTAGGTAGAACGACGTAAGCTCCCCACGGTGTTCAACAGTATAAGTGGGAAGACAACGAACTATCTAACACAATTTTAAAAGGGATCTATTACAATAATCTCCACAGATCTAACGATATTAGAAGTGGAAGCTATTACAAAATGAAATATACCACGAAATGTCAAATATTTTGGATACACGAAATAGAGAAACTAAAGACATAAGCAGTGAATTGACCACATTTAACACAACTATGACAGATAAACTCAACACGAAGTGTGCAACAAATAACTTAAGACAAGGCAAAGAAAAGCTTTCTTGAATACTGAAGTTAAAGAATCAACAGACTAATAAACGTGCTAGAAGATTATATTACTTCAAACGTCAAGATGAAAACCTTAAATTGAAATTAAAATGATTAAAGAACAATTATGAAACAATACGGAGAACAAATAACTAACACCTATTGGCAAAAATTGCACAATAGATTTGTAAATTAAGTTTCAAAGCAACGCGGTTAAGAGGTGAGGACCTCAATCCTACTGCAATCATGAATGGCAAAATAAATCTCCAATATTTAACGGGCATGCATGTAAGCCAAGGGAGACGGAAATAGCACAGTCAAGAACCTCTAAACCCAACAGACACTCAGTCATAATCAATATGTATGCCAACATTCAATGATCATTTGCAGCCTGATAGATGGATTCAATAAAAATAGCTAACTATAAAGAACAGCCTTAGAAATCATTCACAGGGTACGGATGGCATAACGGGCTGAACCAATTCAAGGTTATGGGAGGGACAGAAGACAGTGTAGTCAATATTGAAGGGCGGGGATAGAAGGGCGATGCCACAAAGACTCCAGTCCGTCATTAACAAATGCCGACGAAGGATAATGAGCATAAAGTGACTTGGCATTTTGAGGAACGAAGACCTATGGGAAAGGAGCCAACAGATCCTGGAACAACATATTGAGTGAAGAAAATGGGACTGGATAGGACATACGCTACGGTAGACACCGTACAACATAGCCAGACAAGCTCTTATATGGAATCCTCAAGGGACGTACGAAGAGTCAAAACGGCTTATCAAAGCCAGATACTTGACCAAATGGGAAACCGAACATACTGGTTACACCAAAAACGATGCCTATTACCAGTTGAACCGAAAAGAGCAGGTCGTTGTCTTCAGACTTCGCACTGGCCACAATAGACTGAGGTACCACCTATTCAACAAATTGAAGATAGGGTGTACCGACGAATGCCCGTGCGGTACTGGTAAAATGACCGCTGAACATCTGCTGCAGAACTGCCCGACATACGAGGATCAGAGAGAGCAGATGTGGCCATTACCAGTGGAACTGCAAGACAAGCTCTATGGCAGTGGCGAAAGCCTCAGGATGACCGCCGCTTTTTTCGAAAAAAATAATGGTTACTGTCTGACTGCGTACGCAGAAGAAGAAGAAGAAGAAGAATCCTCAAGGTGGGTGAGAGAGAGAGAGAGAGAGAGAGAGAGAGAGAGAGAGAGAGAGAGAGAGAGAGAGAGAAAAGAAGAAAGATCGGGCTAGACCTAACAATTCGAAGAGAAGAGAATGTGAGAAGGAACAACGATTAACTCATCACAACTGGAGAGAGGCAGACAGCCCAAGATCGTGCATGCTGGTGTGATGTTATCAATGGCCTTTGCACAGAGAGGAGCGACGGGCTATGATTAGTTAATTAATGGAGCGTGATGATATTTCTATTTGTATTTCTGTGAACTTCGTGGCGATTGAGATGTTTTAGTAGTAAATGAAGCAGTGGTCATGTCTACCACTTTCCTGGAACATAAACCTTTCATGTTACATCACGTCCCGTTTTGTTGTATCTGTTTTGTTTTGTTGTATCTGTTTGTTTTGTTGTATCTCGTTGTTTTGTTGTATCTGGTTGTTTTGTTGTATCTGTTTGTTTTGTTGTATCTGTTCGTTGTGTTGCATCTGTTCGTTGTGTTGTATCTGTTCGTTTTGTTGTGTCCCTGAAGAAGGTCATGCGGTCGTAACATAGGTATCGTTTTGTTCTTGTCCGTGTGCGATCAACTATTTCCTGATGTCAGTTCTAATTCGCTGGCTGATGTCAGTTCTAATTCGCTGGCTGATGTCAGTTGTGATTAGCTGGCTGATATCAGTTGTGGTTCGCTGGCTGGCCAGTTCTAGTTTGCTGGCTGATATCAGTTGTGGTTCTCTGGATGTCAGTTGTGGTTCTCTGGATGTCAGTTGTGGTTCGCTGGATGTCCGTTGTGATTCTCTGGATGTCAGTTGTCGTTCGCTGGATGTCAGTTGTGGTTCGCTGGATGTCAGTTGTGATTCGCTGGCTGCTGTCAACTATTCGATACTGAATCGTCGACCCCAATGATAGTAGTGACACTCGCGAAGTGAAAGTAAGCTACAAGCTGGTGTGGGGATCAATGGGGACAGACGACAGAAAGAATGTGATGCAATGTGCTTCACGTTGAAGAACGTAACTCGAAATTCGGTCATCAAATCTCTTTTCACCCCCATCTTTTTCGATACCTCCACATTTGTTTTCTTCTCTTTCCAAGAAATACGACCCAATCTTCTGTATAACCACATTTGAAGACTTCAAGACACCATTACTAAAGCGGCGTCGATCCATTTCAAATAAGCATACAGCATAAACTATATAGACTATATAGCTCAGTGTCAGCACAACGAGCAGAAAGATACAAGATTTGTTTGTGTGTCTGCAACCCTAACACAACAAACAAACAAAACAACCACACATATGAGACGGACGGACAGACAGATAGATAAACAGCACGCACTCACACACACACACACACACACACCGGGTGGTTATCTATTCTCCATACAAAACACGCGCATCGCACGGGCCTTTTATATCATCGTCTGATCAATAATTTATTTCAGCTGGACAGGAACGAGCCAGCTAGCCGTGGAGTAGCTATGGACAGGCGATACCATCAAACACTGCTATCTGGTATTATGTATACATGACAGGCGATACTAGCAAACACTGCTATCTGGTATTATGTGTACATGACAGGCGATACTAGCAAACACTGCTATCTGGTATTATGTGTACATGACAGGCGATACTAGCAAACACTGATTTCTGGTAATATGTGTACAAATATGAAAGGCGGTACCAACAAACACTGATATCGGGTAATATGTGTACAAATATGAAAGGCGGTACCAACAAACACTGATATCGGGTAATATGTGTACAAATATGAAAGGCGGTACCAACAAACACTGATATATGATAATATGTGTACAAATATGAAAGGCGGTACCATCAAAAACTGATATCTGATAATATATGTACACACACGACACCTTATGTTAACACTGTTCTACCTAGTCGATCAGTCTCCTAGCAACCATCAATCCAGCCATTCATCTACCTACCTACCTGACCCACTCATTCATCTATCTATCTATCTATCTATCTATCTATCTATCTATCTATCTATCTATCTATCTATCTATCTATCTATCTATCTATCTATCTATCTATCTATCTATCTATCTACCTACCTACCTACCTACCTACCTATCTATCATAATCCATTATTCTCTGTTAGATAATCTCAACCAAGCTACCTTAACATCAGCTAGCCTACCCATTGAGGAAACCGACTATAGACCGTCTTTTAATTCATAAACAATGTCCGAAGCAATTTTCTGCTAAACTGCATGTCAGATCCAAATGATTTTTCGCATGAAACCTTAGAATATCCATGACGTTAAGTAAATTGTTGTTTCTCTGGGAAATTTGATGTATTTTGAAAAATGTATTCATTAGGTTATATTAAAAGCAACATCACTGAAATGGACACAATTTTAACATGTATACAGTACTCGGTCGTGCTGTTTTAAAAATAGGTGTTTTGACATTCAAATACATTGAGTTAAAAGCAAATTCCTGATTATCCCGTGCCACAATTAGACATTTTGTCGAATGCGGGACAACGACCAAAGTCATTCATGCGAAACTGTCGTTCAGTTATAGATGTATCCAGATTTTTAGTTTATGTGGTCGTTATTGTGACATATAGTTGCTATTTCAAATTTTACATTGAAACAATTTCAAAATGAGTTTGTAGTGTGCATTTATAACAGTGCAGAAGGTTGCCGTTTTACAATACACGTTTTTTTTCCTGCAGGGAATCTAAGATGGATCATTTATATTGCTAAATTCATGACCCAGGGAAACAAACGCAATTGGCGCTTGGTCTAGATAGATCATCCTTTAACCGATGGATTGAACAGGACTCAGTGCCCTCATATCAAGCAATTTTGGAAAAGGAAATTTGATGATTTCGACAGAGATATCATAAAACGGGAGATAATGAAACTGTTGAAAATGCTGAAACTAAAAATAACATTGCAATCCGACTGCAGTTTTGAAGTTTTCAAACTTCAGGCGGCAGGAATATTATATGGGAAAAGCCACATTTGATTACTATCCGAAGGAAATACCTGAGATAGATAGATACGTGAATGGCGTCAGTAAGGCTATGATATTGTATACTTGGATGAATACTGGATCAATGCTCACCAGACCTATGGTAAAGAAGGGGAATCAGTTGATGGTGAACAGAAAAAACAAATTCCAAGTGGTAAAGGGAAGGGCATTATACTAACGCATGCCGGAAGCAGTGAAAACGGACTTGTCCATGACGCAGACCTTATTTTCCAAACTGAAAGTAATGACGGTAGAGACTACCACAATGAAATGAATGGACAAATTATCATGCACTGGTTGACAAATTAACTGCTTCCAATTCTGGATAGACCGTCATGCCCAGTAATTGACAATGCATCTTATCACATTGCAGTGTCAGAGGAAGACAGAGTACCAACTGCATCAAATATAAAAGCTCAAATTAGGACATGGCTAGATAAGGAAATAGTGAATTTCGAAGACACGCAATTGAAGCCAGAGTTGTTGCAGATTGTGAGGAAGACAAATAAGACAGAGGTGTATCATATTGACAAAATCATTGAAGAGTATGGTCACACTTCTCTGCGACTACCTGCATTTCATGCGCAACTAAACCCTACACAGCTTGTGTGAGCTAAAGTCAAAGGACAAGTTGCCGAACAGAACAGGACATTTTAAATGTGTGGTGTTGAAGCGCTGACCAGGTAGCGACCACTGGCCGATCAGGCTAGACATTGATATGGAAGTAGGCCCACAGGAAACAAAACCGCTCCCACGTTGGAATTACAAACGAGCCGACTGGGACAGATTTGCAATCCTGACAAGACGGGCTGTGTGAAACCATCAACACACGAAACAACAAAATCAAGCCCATGGTGGAAAGCCTAAGCAAGGCAATAATGCAAGCCGCCACTGAAACCATCCCAAGAGGAGCTAAGAAAAACTATAAGCCCTATTGGAATGATGAGTTGCAGAAAGTGGAAGATGCAATCACAAATGCTAGGAACATGGCAGAGAGAGAACAATATATGGAGGCAAATATCGCCCTCAAAGCCGCCTCGGCGAAATACAAATACACTCTCAACCAAACAGCAAGAGAGAGCTGGAAAAACAAAACCAAAAGTCTCAACCTAGACAAAGAAGGGAACAAGCTATGGAAGCTAGTCAGAGCCATGAACGACGAAACCCCCTCAAACAAACAAATTACCATCAAGCAGGGCGAAAACCTGCTCACGGGGAAAAAAGCCGCAAACGCTTTTGTAGAACACTATGCCAAAGCAAACCACATCGAGGTCCCTGCAGATAGGCATGCAGACATTAGTGAAGAGCAAAAGGGGCATGAAAACATCAATACGGCACCAGAAGAGCATATGATGGCCAAATTAACAATGAGTGAAATGGAAGAGGCCATGAGAACATTAAAGAAAAGGAAATCTCCCGGAAAAGACGGGATAACAAACGAAATGCTGACGGGCTGGGCCAAACAGCGAAGAGGAAACTGCTATCGGTCCTGAACCAAAGCTGGAAAAGGGGAATTGTACCCCAGGCATGGAAAGACGCAGTACTTGTACCAGTACCGAAGAAAGGAAAGGACAAAACAGATCCGAATGGATACAGGCCTATCAGCCTACTGAGCTGTGTCGGCAAACTGATGGAACGTATGATAAATACCAGACTGATGTGGCATCTGGAAGAAAAACAAATACTAATTCCACAGCAAGCCGGCTTTAGACATCACAGATCCACTGAGGACCAGGTCATCCTCATAGCCCAGGAAATAGAAGATGCCTACCAGGCACAGAAACACACAGTAGCGGTTTGGGTGGACCTGGAAAAGGCATTTGACAAAGTCTGGAAAGATGGACTTAGAGTCAAGCTAAGGAGAAGTGAAGTTTGTGGGAGAATGTACAAGTGGATCAACCACTTCCTCAAACAAAAAACGGCCAGAGTCCAAGTGCAAGGTCAGATGAGCAAAAAAGGTGACACTCGAGCAAGGAGTACCCGAAGGGGGAGTACTGTCACCCACACTCTTCCTGGTGTATATAAACGACATTACAGAGAATATACCAAGAAGAGTCCATAGCTCAATGTTTGCAGACGATCTGGCTATGTGGACCTCTGAAAAGAACCTCACCAAAGCAAGAAATCGGATGCAGCAGGCCCTAACATCGCTGGAAGAGTGGGCGAACTCATGGCTGGTAGAATTAACGAGGAGAAACCCACATGCACAATATTCTCGCTTTCAATCAAACCACAAAACACCAAATTAAGTCTAAATGCCAAATTGCTGCAGCCAAACGACAACCCAAACTATCTGGGAGTCACATTTGATCGGCGCATGACATGGAAAAGTCAGATCGAGAGAAACCGAATGAGAGCCAGAGAAAGAATGACAATCATGAGGAAACTAGCTGGCACAAGCTGGGGAGCAGACGAAAGTATACTAAAGAAACTACACTGGAAGAGTGAGACCAGTTCTCGAGTATGGCATTTCGGCATGGACAACAGCAGCAAAGGCGAACTTCGATAAAGTTAACAAACTTCAAAACCAAGCCATGAGAGTTATAACAGGAGGCATGAAGTCAACGCCAATTGTAGAACTTGAAATGATTACAAAGCTGCAACCCATGACCGATAGAAGAGACTGCAGAGCCCAGCTGCAGTCAGAGAAACTCCGAAGACTGACTGACCACCCAATGCACCAGAGACTAAACAATTTGGGAACTGGGAAACTAAAGCGGAGAAACTTTGCAGAAATAGCCAAAGCAAAGATGCACGAAGATCCCATAAACGCACTAACAACACCAAAGCCCATCACTACTGTACGAAAACCTACCTGGAGGCAGGATATATTTCCAGAGGTGGTAGAAAATATACCAGGTATTGGAAACAAAAACTGCCAGACTGAAAAAGAAAGGCGAAATACTAGCCTAAGCTTTATATCGAAAAACTACACAAGCATGGACTGGACCCATGCATACACCGACGGCTCTGTAACAGACACTACACAGAACGGAGGGGCAGGAGCATTCCTAAACCTACCAAATGGCAGAAGAATAACACTGTCATTCGCTACTGGTAAGTACACAAGCAATTTCAGAGCAGAGGCACTGAAGGCGGCAGTGGAAGAAATGGTGACACATAAAGAAAATAAAAGCCATATAGTCCTGCTTACAGATGCTCTGGCCGTAGTCACAGCGCTAAAAAGCCAGAAAAACACTGAGCTTAATGACTTAAGAGCAGCACTCTGTCAACTATGCCAGCAGTCCGCACCAAAAAGAGTAGTGGTACAGTGGGTCCCATCACACTGCAACATCCAAGGCAACGAGGAGGCAGACAGACTGGCAAAAGAAGGTGCAAGACTACCACAAACAGATACTAGTATGACGTACGAAGAGTCAAAACGGCTTATCAAAGCCAGATACATGATCAAATGGGAAACTGAACATACTGGCTACACCAAAAATGATGCCTATTACCAGTTGAACAGAAGAGAGCAGGTCGTTGTCTTCAGACTTCGCACTGGCCACAATAGACTGAGGTACCACCTATTCAACAAATTGAAGATAGGTGGTACCGACGAATGCCCGTGTGGTACCGAGAAAATGACCGCTGAGCATCTGCTTCAGAACTGCCCGACATACGAGGATCAGAGAGAGCAGATGTGGCCATCACCAGTGGAACCACAAGACAAGCTCTATGGCAGTGTCGACAGCCTCAGGATGACCGCCGCTTTTTTCGAAAAAAATAATGGTTACTGTCTGACTGCGTACGAAGAAGAAGAAGAAGAAGAAGAAGTGCTGATACCTTTCAAAAATAGACTTTCAGTTCTGGAAGAAGTGTGTTGAACATGTGCTCCGTGAAAAAGTACAGTAATGGAAACGAGATGGATTACAAGTTGTCCAGACAGTAACAATTATCAATCTCTTTGAATCGACATATTAGGATGATTAATATAATCTTTTGTAGACATACTGATTAGCATACTTGGATGAATTAGCGTCTAATGCTGACCGAATGCCTGTACTAACTGTTCCATATTGGTGCCATTTTCACGATTGTACATAAAGGGCAACACAAACAATCAATTTATCTATCAAGACATTAAGGAGATACGCCTATCAACAAAATGTGACGAGAAATTAAGCTGTGTACTGTAAAATCTTAAATTTAATGCCATTTCATTGCAATGGTCCTAAAAGATCAAAAGAATTCGTCGATGTGCAAATGTTTTAACATCTAAGGACTAAATAATATCGATGTTTAAGCGCCATGGATATTCTAAGGCTGCAAGTCAAAAATCATTTGGATGTGATATGCAGTTTAGTAGAAAATTGCTTCGGATCTTGTTCACGGATTAAAAGACGGATTATACCAACCAAGTGCCAATAAACCAGTGTTGGGAATGTGCTTGCATTCGCACTCCTGCCCAGCCCCCACCCCGTCGCCCAGCTAGCATCCGCCCAACACTATGTCCCATAGACCGGATGTCCCTGTCATACATTCTCAACCAGTTTCTCTTCAATAAAAACATAAGATGCATATTCTTTGTTCCGAACTACCGGTCTCTCATGTCTTCTCTCAAACAACCCCAGCTTCCCCCCGCCCCCCCCCCCTTTCCTGTTTTCTTCAATCCTTCAAATGCTGGTCTCTCCACCCAGCTTGCTAGACCTTATCTAACAGGATCGATATCTGGCAGAGATAGCAATTAATCACGCGTTTATCAAGATTGCTCTAGAAATGCACTACTTCTAATATTTCCTATAAACTCATTCACCCTCTGCCTGTTGGCACACGGGCTGCCTGGGCATGGTTTCAAGCTGGTATCGGTGTCCGTAATAATGTACACATATTCACTCGTATCACATGACGGGAGGGTTGAGAGAAGAGTGCATTTATCACCACTTAGACGTGTATGTATTACTTGGGAAACTTGTACACCTACGTGGAGGACACGTGCGTCTTTCACATTGAAAACATTAATCACTTAGAAGGCAAACGTGTACATGGATTACCTTGAAGACACGTACATTTATCACACATATCATGTGTACATATGCCAGTACCTGCACCACTACTAGGAACATTTAATATACTCGTTAATATGTATATGTTTGTGGGTGTGTGTTAATTAGTGTTCTGTGACAGTGGTTTATATTAGTGCTATGCGTCAGTGGTATATGTCAGTGGTATGTGTTAGTAGTCTGTGTTGTTGGTATGTGTTAGTAGTCTGTGTTGTTGGTATGCGTCATTGGTCTGTATCAGTGGTATGCGTCAATGGTAAGTGCCAGTGGTCTGTGTCAGAGGTATGTGTCGCGCTAGACAAAACATTCTCATCCCTTTACAACCGTGCAGGTGAAGCACATTTGTGAGCTGCCTTACATTTTTGTCCCGGGCAAACATTCAACAACATGTCCTGATGTTGTTCATTCTATTTTGGATGCACTGCCTGGACCATTACAGTTTTAGCACTGTGTTCTAGGTGAATCTATTTTGGTGTCAACTGGTCCATTACAGTTTTAGCACTGTGTTCTAGATGAATCTATGTTGGTGTCAACTGGTCCATTACAGTTTTAGCACTGTGTTCTAGATGAATCTATGTTGGTGTCAACTGGGCTATTACAGTTTTAGCACTGTGTTCTAGATGAATCTATGTTGGTGTCAACTGGGCTATTACAGTTTTAGCACTGTCTTCTATATGAATCTATGTTGGTGTCAACTGGGCTATTACAGTTTTAGCACGTGTTCTAGATGAATCTATATTGGTGTCAACTGGTCCATTACAGTTTTAGCACTGTGTTCTAGATGAATCTATGTTGGTGTCAACTGGGCTATTACAGTTTTAGCACTGTGTTCTAGATGAATCTATGTTGGTGTCAATTGGGCTATTACAGTTTTAGCACTGTGTTCTAAATGAATCTATATTGGTGTCAACTGACGATTACAGTTTTAGCACTGTGTTCTAGATGAATCTGTGTTGTTCGTCCATTACGCGTGATGAGAAGCTTTCCTTTTTCATTTTAGCCAGTCCTTCCAGTCGAGTATTATGTACTTCCGGTTTGTGGATGAGAGCGGAGATGGCTGACAAGTCCGATTTGGGATCTGCATACTCGCAGGCAGTGAGGGAATAGAAAGTTCTTCGCGAGACTGATATTTCACGGGATTTTCTGGCCTTTATCTGTTGTTCTGCTGCAGTCTTTTTAGAAGCCTCGCATGACAATGCTCCTCTGCGGAGAGCTGTACGCCAGGCTGTACGGTCTTCTGCAGCATCTTCCTATGTTTCGAGGTTTATGCTGAAGGCTTGTAAAGACGTTTTTAGTGTGTCTTTAAAGCGCTTTTTTGTTGTTGCCTCCTTGGCCTCTCGTCATAGAAGATTATTTTTGGCAACCGATAGTCTGGCAAGCGAACCACAGTACCCGCCCTGCGAATCTGTGATTGCATCATGATGGTATCAATCCTAGGGATACCAGCTCTCTCTATAACAGCAGTGTCCGGGACCCTGTCTTGCCATTTGACATTCATCACCCTGCTGAGACAAAGTGTGGGAAAGTGATTCAGTTTCTTTGCATGCCGCCTGTATACAGTCCATGTTTCACCTGCATATAGCAACACAGTGACCACCACTGCTATGTACACTTTCAGCTTCGTCTGGAGGCTAATGCCATTTAGACGCCAGACGTTTGAGTGTAGTCTGCCAAATGTGGCGCTGGCTTTGGCGATTCTAACGCTCATCTCACCATCCATGGCTACGTTCTGAGACAGTGTACTACCGAGGTATGTGAATCTATTTGCAACTTTCAGTTTTTCACCATTGATCTTGATGATTGGCTCAGTATACGTTTTGCCAGGATCTATAGATGAATCTATATGGGTGTCAACTGACCATTACAGTTTTAGCACGTGTTCTAGATGAATCTATGTTGGTGTCAACTGACCATTACAGTTTTAGCACGTGTTCTAGATGAATCTATGTTGGTGTCAACTGACCATTACAGTTTTAGCACGTGTTCTAGATGAATCTATGTGGGTGTCAACTGACCATTACAGTTTTAGCACTGTGGTCTAGATGAATCTATGTTGGTGTCAACTGACCATTACAGTTTTAGCACGTGTTCTAGATGAATCTATGTGGGTGTCAACTGACCATTACAGTTTTAGCACTGTGGTCTAGATGAATCTATATGGGTGTCAACTGACCATTACAGTTTTAGCACTGTGGTCTAGATGAATCTATGTTGGTGTCAACTGACCATTACAGTTTTAGCACGTGTTCTAGATGAATCTATGTGGGTGTCAACTGACCATTACAGTTTTAGCACTGTGGTCTAGATGAATCTATATGGGTGTCAACTGACCATTACAGTTTTAGCAC
Source organism: Ariolimax columbianus (assembly GCA_036924085.1). Lineage (NCBI taxonomy): Eukaryota > Metazoa > Mollusca > Gastropoda > Stylommatophora > Arionidae > Ariolimax > Ariolimax columbianus. Next base: position 69,173,556 of record JAVGWX010000002.1, read on the forward strand.
TGTGGTCTAGATGAATCTATGTTGGTGTCAACTGACCATTACAGTTTTAGCACGTGTTCTAGATGAATCTATGTGGGTGTCAACTGACCATTACAGTTTTAGCACTGTGGTCTAGATGAATCTATATGGGTGTCAACTGACCATTACAGTTTTAGCACTGTGGTCTAGATGAATCTATGTTGGTGTCAACTGACCATTACAGTTTTAGCACGTGTTCTAGATGAATCTATGTGGGTGTCAACTGACCATTACAGTTTTAGCACTGTGGTCTAGATGAATCTATATGGGTGTCAACTGACCATTACAGTTTTAGCACTGTGGTCTAGATGAATCTATATTGGTGTCAACTGACCATTACAGTTTTAGCACTGTGGTCTAGATGAATCTATGTTGGTGTCAACTGACCATTACAGTTTTAGCACTGTGGTCTAGATGAATCTATATTGGTGTCAACTGACCATTACAGTTTTAGCACTGTGGTCTAGATGAATCTATATTGGTGTCAACTGACCATTACAGTTTTAGCACTGTGGTCTAGATGAATCTATATTGGTGTCAACTGACCATTACAGTTTTAGCACTGTGGTCTAGATGAATCTATGTTGGTGTCAACTGACCATTACAGTTTTAGCACTGTGGTCTAGATGAATCTATATGGGTGTCAACTGACCATTACAGTTTTAGCACTGTGGTCTAGATGAATCTATATGGGTGTCAACTGACCATTACAGTTTTAGCACTGTGTTCTAGATGAATCTATATGGGTGTCAACTGACCATTACAGTTTTAGCACTGTGGTCTAGATGAATCTATATGGGTTTCAACTGACCATTACAGTTTTAGCACTGTGGTCTAGATGAATCTATATGGGTGTCAACTGACCATTACAGTTTTAGCACTGTGGTCTAGATGAATCTATATGGGTGTCAACTGACCATTACAGTTTTAGCACTGTGTTCTAGATGAATCTATATGGGTGTCAACTGACCATTACAGTTTTAGCACTGTGGTCTAGATGAATCTATATGGGTGTCAACTGACCATTACAGTTTTAGCACTGTGGTCTAGATGAATCTATATGGGTGTCAACTGACCATTACAGTTTTAGCACTGTGGTCTAGATGAATCTATATGGGTGTCAACTGACCATTACAGTTTTAGCACTGTGTTCTAGATGAATCTATATGGGTGTCAACTGACCATTACAGTTTTAGCACTGTGGTCTAGGTGAATCTATATGGGTGTCAACTGACCATTACAGTTTTAGCACTGTGGTCTAGATGAATCTATATGGGTGTCAACTGACCATTACAGTTTTAGCACTGTGGTCTAGATGAATCTATATTGGTGTCAACTGACCATTACAGTTTTAGCACTGTGGTCTAGATGAATCTATATGGGTGTCAACTGACCATTACAGTTTTAGCACTGTGGTCTAGATGAATCTATGTTGGTGTCAACTGACCATTACAGTTTTAGCACTGTGGTCTAGATGAATCTATATTGGTGTCAACTGACCATTACAGTTTTAGCACTGTGGTCTAGATGAATCTATATTGGTGTCAACTGACCATTACAGTTTTAGCACTGTGGTCTAGATGAATCTATGTTGGTGTCAACTGACCATTACAGTTTTAGCACTGTGGTCTAGATGAATCTATATTGGTGTCAACTGACCATTACAGTTTTAGCACTGTGGTCTAGATGAATCTATGTTGGTGTCAACTGACCATTACAGTTTTAGCACTGTGGTCTAGATGAATCTATATGGGTGTCAACTGACCATTACAGTTTTAGCACTGTGGTCTAGATGAATCTATATGGGTGTCAACTGACCATTACAGTTTTAGCACTGTGTTCTAGATGAATCTATATGGGTGTCAACTGACCATTACAGTTTTAGCACTGTGTTCTAGATGAATCTATATGGGTGTCAACTGACCATTACAGTTTTAGCACTGTGGTCTAGATGAATCTATATGGGTGTCAACTGACCATTACAGTTTTAGCACTGTGGTCTAGATGAATCTATATTGGTGTCAACTGACCATTACAGTTTTAGCACTGTGGTCTAGATGAATCTATATGGGTGTCAACTGACCATTACAGTTTTAGCACTGTGGTCTAGATGAATCTATATGGGTGTCAACTGACCATTACAGTTTTAGCACTGTGGTCTAGATGAATCTATATGGGTGTCAACTGACCATTACAGTTTTAGCACTGTGGTCTAGATGAATCTATATTGGTGTCAACTGACCATTACAGTTTTAGCACTGTGGTCTAGATGAATCTATATGGGTGTCAACTGACCATTACAGTTTTAGCACTGTGGTCTAGATGAATCTATATTGGTGTCAACTGACCATTACAGTTTTAGCACTGTGGTCTAGATGAATCTATATTGGTGTCAACTGACCATTACAGTTTTAGCACTGTGGTCTAGATGAATCTATATGGGTGTCAACTGACCATTACAGTTTTAGCACTGTGGTCTAGATGAATCTATATGGGTGTCAACTGACCATTACAGTTTTAGCACTGTGGTCTAGATGAATCTATGTTGGTGTCAACTGACCATTACAGTTTTAGCACTGTGGTCTAGATGAATCTATATGGGTGTCAACTGACCATTACAGTTTTAGCACTGTGGTCTAGATGAATCTATATGGGTGTCAACTGACCATTACAGTTTTAGCACTGTGGTCTAGATGAATCTATACGGGTGTCAACTGACCATTACAGTTTTAGCACTGTGGTCTAGATGAATCTACATGGGTGTCAACTGACCATTACAGTTTTAGCACTGTGGTCTAGATGAATCTATATGGGTGTCAACTGACCATTACAGTTTTAGCACTGTGGTCTAGATGAATCTATATGGGTGTCAACTGACCATTACAGTTTTAGCACTGTGGTCTAGATGAATCTATATGGGTGTCAACTGACCATTACAGTTTTAGCACTGTGGTCTAGATGAATCTATATGGGTGTCAACTGACCATTACAGTTTTAGCACTGTGGTCTAGATGAATCTATATGGGTGTCAACTGACCATTACAGTTTTAGCACTGTGGTCTAGATGAATCTATATGGGTGTCAACTGACCATTACAGTTTTAGCACTGTGGTCTAGATGAATCTATATGGGTGTCAACTGACCATTACAGTTTTAGCACTGTGTTCTAGATGAATCTATATGGGTGTCAACTGACCATTACAGTTTTAGCACTGTGTTCTAGATGAATCTATATGGGTGTCAACTGACCATTACAGTTTTAGCACTGTGTTCTAGATGAATCTATATGGGTGTCAACTGACCATTACAGTTTTAGCACTGTGGTCTAGATGAATCTATATGGGTGTCAACTGACCATTACAGTTTTAGCACTGTGTTCTAGATGAATCTATATGGGTGTCAACTGACCATTACAGTTTTAGCACTGTGGTCTAGATGAATCTATATGGGTGTCAACTGACCATTACAGTTTTAGCACTGTGGTCTAGATGAATCTATATGGGTGTCAACTGACCATTACAGTTTTAGCACTGTGGTCTAGATGAATCTATATGGGTGTCAACTGACCATTACAGTTTTAGCACTGTGGTCTAGATGAATCTATATGGGTGTCAACTGACCATTACAGTTTTAGCACTGTGGTCTAGATAAATCTATATGGGTGTCAACTGACCATTACAGTTTTAGCACTGTGGTCTAGATGAATCTATATGGGTGTCAACTGACCATTACAGTTTTAGCACTGTGGTCTAGATGAATCTATATGGGTGTCAACTGACCATTACAGTTTTAGCACTGTGTTCTAGATGAATCTATATGGGTGTCAACTGACCATTACAGTTTTAGCACTGTGGTATAGATGAATCTATATGGGTGTCAACTGACCATTACAGTTTTAGCACTGTGGTCTAGATGAATCTATATGGGTGTCAACTGACCATTACAGTTTTAGCACTGTGGTCTAGATGAATCTATATGGGTGTCAACTGACCATTACAGTTTTAGCACTGTGTTCTAGATGAATCTATATGGGTGTCAACTGACCATTACAGTTTTAGCACTGTGGTATAGATGAATCTATATGGGTGTCAACTGACCATTACAGTTTTAGCACTGTGGTCTAGATGAATCTATATGGGTGTCAACTGACCATTACAGTTTTAGCACTGTGTTCTAGATGAATCTATATGGGTGTCAACTGACCATTACAGTTTTAGCACTGTGGTCTAGATGAATCTATATGGGTGTCAACTGACCATTACAGTTTTAGCACTGTGGTCTAGATGAATCTATATGGGTGTCAACTGACCATTACAGTTTTAGCACTGTGGTCTAGATGAATCTATATGGGTGTCAACTGACCATTACAGTTTTAGCACTGTGTTCTAGATGAATCTATATGGGTGTCAACTGACCATTACAGTTTTAGCACTGTGGTCTAGGTGAATCTATATGGGTGTCAACTGACCATTACAGTTTTAGCACTGTGGTCTAGATGAATCTATATGGGTGTCAACTGACCATTACAGTTTTAGCACTGTGGTCTAGATGAATCTATATGGGTGTCAACTGACCATTACAGTTTTAGCACTGTGTTCTAGATGAATCTATATGGGTGTCAACTGACCATTACAGTTTTAGCACTGTGGTCTAGATGAATCTATATGGGTGTCAACTGACCATTACAGTTTTAGCACTGTGGTCTAGATGAATCTATATGGGTGTCAACTGACCATTACAGTTTTAGCACTGTGGTCTAGATGAATCTATATGGGTGTCAACTGACCATTACAGTTTTAGCACTGTGGTCTAGATGAATCTATATGGGTGTCAACTGACCATTACAGTTTTAGCACTGTGGTCTAGATGAATCTATATGGGTGTCAACTGACCATTACAGTTTTAGCACTGTGGTCTAGATGAATCTATATGGGTGTCAACTGACCATTACAGTTTTAGCACTGTGTTCTAGATGAATCTATATGGGTGTCAACTGACCATTACAGTTTTAGCACTGTGGTCTAGATGAATCTATATGGGTGTCAACTGACCATTACAGTTTTAGCACTGTGGTCTAGATGAATCTATATGGGTGTCAACTGACCATTACAGTTTTAGCACTGTGGTCTAGATGAATCTATATGGGTGTCAACTGACCATTACAGTTTTAGCACTGTGGTCTAGATGAATCTATATGGGTGTCAACTGACCATTACAGTTTTAGCACTGTGGTCTAGATGAATCTATATGGGTGTCAACTGACCATTACAGTTTTAGCACTGTGGTCTAGATGAATCTATATGGGTGTCAACTGACCATTACAGTTTTAGCACTGTGGTCTAGATGAATCTATATGGGTGTCAACTGACCATTACAGTTTTAGCACTGTGGTCTAGATGAATCTATATGGGTGTCAACTGACCATTACAGTTTTAGCACTGTGGTCTAGATGAATCTATGTTGGTGTCAACTAACAATGAATCTCCACTAATTTATTATTGGTACCTGACCTGACAGAACATGAAAGTAGCCTCCTTTTCGATCCACCCCCACCGTCCAAGATAAAAACAGAGTACAGTTTCGTATCGGTGAAATGTTCGTTTTTGCATGTTCTTAATCTCATGGACTGTTCTCATTAAATGGATGAGTCACACTTCAGCTAACGTTTTCTATATTTCGAGTGCGCTCATTATACCGTGTAGTTACGTTTCAAATAACGACTTCATTTACCGAGTGTTCTCATTAAATGGTTGAGCCACACTTCAATTAACGTTTTCATCACACGCCTTCTATCACCCTTCTTCAATCAATCAAAGCCCATCATTCCACTCTGTCCACAGGCCATTGACCACGTCTCGCCAGCATACAAGGTCCTGGGCTATTCTTTCTGCCTCTCTCTCCAGATACAACAATTAAATCATAGTTCCCTCTCACATTCGTGTCTCCTTATATTGTTAGGTCCAGCCTAGCTTTCTCTTCCCTTCAGGATTCCGTGTACAAATCTGCCTGCCTACGTTGGACAATACTTTTCTTAAAGTATGTCCTATCCAGCTTCATGTTCTTCTCTTAATTTGTTGTTCCAGCGGCTGTTGTTGGCTCCTTCCTCTCCCACAGGTCTTCATTCCACAAAATGTCCTGACACATTATGCCCATTCTACTTCGTAGGCACCTGTTAACGAAGGACTGGAGTCTTTGTTGCATCGCCAATCTTATCCTCACCGCTCTATATTCACTACAGCATTTCCTGTCCCATGTAGGTACTCCAGAAAGTCGAGAAAACAGAAAGTGGAGAAGCCAGAAAATGAAGAACACAGAAAGTCAATAAAACAGAAAGTGGAGAAGCCAGAAAATGAAGAACACAGAAAGTCAATAAAACAGAAAGTGGAGAAGGAAGAAAATGAAGAACACAGAAGGTCAATAAAACAGAAAATGGAGAAGCCAGAAAATGAAGAAAACAGAAAGTCAAGATAACAGAAAGTGGAGAAAATAGAAAGTGGAGAAAATAGAAAGAGGGGGAAAACATAAAGTGGAGAAACTAGAAAGTGGAGAAACCAGAAAGTGGAAAAACCAGAAAATGATTTTTAAAAAAGAAAGTGGAGATATTCAGAAAATGGAGAAAACAGAAAGTGAAGGAACCAGCAGTGAGTAAGTGAAGGAACCAGAAGTGAGGGAGTGAGTGAAGAAACCAGAAGTGAGTGAAGGAACCAGAAGTGAGTGAAGGAACCAGAAGTGAGTGAAGAAACCAGAAGTTAGTGAAGGAACCAGAAGTGAGTGATTGAAAGAACCGGAAGTGAGTGAAAGAACCAGAAGTGAGTGAAGGAGCCAGAAGTGAGTGAGTGAAGGAGCCAGAAGTGAGTGAGTGAATGAACCAGAGGTGAATGAAAGAACGAGGAGTGAGTGAGAAAACCAAAAGTGAGTGAAGGAACCAGAAGTGAGTGATTGAAAGAACCAGAAGTGAGTGATTGAAAGAACCGGAAGTGAGTGAGTGAAGGAACCAGAATTGAGTGATTGAAAGAACCGGAAGTGAGTGAAGGAACCAGAAATGCGTGAGTGAAGGAACGAGAAGTGAGTGAAGGAACCAAAAGTGCTTGAGTGAAGGAACCAGAAGTGAGTGAAGGAACCAGACGTGAGTGAAAAAAACCAGAAGTGAGTGAGTGAAGGAAACAGAAGTTAGTGAGTGAAAATCCGGAAGTGAGTGAAGGAATCAAAAGTGAGTGAGTGAAGGGACCAGAAGTGAGTGAGTGAAGGGACCAGAAGTGAGTGAAAGGGCCAGAAGTGAGTGAGTGAAGGGACCAGAAGTGAGTGAGTGAAGGGACCAGAAGTGAGTGAAGGGACCAGAAGTGAGTGAGTGAAGGGACCAGAAGTGAGTGAAGGGACCAGAAGTGAGTGAGTGAAGGGACCAGAAGTGAGTGAAAGGACCAGAAGTGAGTGAGTGAAGGGACCAGAAGTGAGTGAGTGAAAGGACCAGAAGTGGGTGAAATGACCAGAAGTGAGTGAGTGAGGGGACCAGAAGTGAGTGAAAGGACCAGAAGTGAGTGAAAGGACCAGAAGTGAGTCAGTGAAGGGACCAGAAGTGAGTGAGTGAAGGAACCAGAAATGAATGAGTGAAAGAACCAGAAGTAAGTGAAGGGACCAGAAGTGAGTGAAGGGACCAGAAATGAGTGAAGAGACCAGAAGTGAGTGAAAGGACCAGAAATGAGTGAAGGAACCAGAAGTGAGAAAAGGGACCAGAAGTGAGTCAGTGAAGGGACCAGAAGTGAGTCAGTGAAGGGACCAGACGTGAGTGAGTGAAGGAACCAGAAATGAATGAGTGAAGGAACCAGAAGTAAGTGAAGGGACCAGAAGTGAGTGAAGGGACCAGAAATGAGTGAAGAGACCAGAAGTGAGTGAAGGGACCAGAAATGAGTGAAGGAACCAGAAGTGAGAAAAGGGACCAGGAATGAGTGAAGGAACCAGAATTGAGTGAGTGAAGGGACTAGAAGTGAGTGAGTGAAGAGACTAGAAGTGAGTGAAGTAACCAGACGTGAATGAGTGAAGGGATAGGAAGTGAGTGAGTGAAGGGACCACAAGTGAGTGAGTGAAGAGACTAGAAGTGAGTGAGTGAAGGGACTAGAAGTGAGTGAAGTAACCAGACGTGAATGAGTGAAGGGATAGGAAGTGAGTGAGTGAAGGGACTAGATGTGAGTGAAGTAACCAGACGTGAATGAGTGAAGGGATAGGAAGTGAGTGAGTGAAGGGACCAGAATTGAGTGAGTGAAGAGACTAGAAGTGAGTGAGTGAAGGGACCAGAAGTGAGTGAAGGAACCAGACGTGAATGAGTGAAGGGACCAGAAGTGAGTGAAGGAACCAGAAGTGAGTGAAGGAACCAGAAGTGAGTGAAGGAACCAGAAGTGAGTGAGTGAAGGAGGCAGAAGTGAGTGAAAAAACCTGAAGTGAGTGAGTGAACGAACTGGAAATGAGTGAGTGAAGGGACCAGAAGTGAGTGAAGGGACCAGAAGTGAGTGAAGGGACCAGAAGTGAGTGAGTTAGTGAAGGGACCAGAAGTGAGCGAGTGAAGGGACCAGAAGTGAGCGAAAGGACCAGAAGTGAGTGAGTGAAGGGACCAGAAGTGAGTGAGTGAGTGAAGGAACCAGAAATGAGTGAGTGAAGGAACCAGAAGTGAGTGAAGGGACCAGAAGTGAGCAAGTGAAGGGAACAAAATTGAGTGAGTGAAGGGACTAGAAGTGAGTGAAGGAACCAGAAGTGAATGAGTGAAGGGATAGGAAGTGAGTGAGTGAAGGGACCAGAAGTGAGTGAAGGAACCAGACGTGAATAAGTGAAGGGACCAGAAGTGAGTGAAGAGACCAGAAGTGAGTGAAGGAACCAGACGTGAATGAGTGAAGGGACCAGAAGTGAGTGAAGGGACCAGAAGTGAGCGAGTGAAGGGACCAGAAGTGAGTGAGTGAAGGGACCAGAAGTGAGTGAAGGAACCAGACGTGAATGAGTGAAGGGACCAGAAGTGAGTGAAGAGACCAGAAGTGAGTGAGTGAAGGAACCAGAAATGAGTGGAGGAACCAGAAGTGAGTGAAGAAACAAGAAGTGAGTGAAGGGACCAGAAATGAGTGAAGGGACCAGAAATAATTATGTGAAGGCACCAGAAGTGAGTGAAGGAACCAGAAGTGAGTGAATGAAGGGACCAGAAGTGAGTGAATGAAGGGACCAGAAGTGAGTGAGTGAAGGGACCAGAAGTGAGTGAGTGAACGGACCAAAAGTGAGTGAGGGGACCAGAAGTGAGTGAAGGGACCAGAAGTGAGTGAAAGGACCAGAAGTGAGTGAGTGAAGGGACCAGAAGTGAGTGAAAGGACCAGAAGTGAGTGAAAGGACCAGAAGTGAGTGAGTGAAAGGACCAGAAGTGGGTGAAAGGACCAGAAGTGAGTGAGTGAGGGTACCAGAAGTGAGTGAAAGGACCAGAAGTGAGTGAAAGGACCAGAAGTGAGTCAGTGAAGGGACCAGAAGTGAGTGAGTGAAGGAACCAGAAATGAATGAGTGAAAGAACCAGAAGTAAGTGAAGGGACCAGAAGTGAGTGAAGGGACCAGAAATGAGTGAAGAGACCAGAAGTGAGTGAAAGGACCAGAAATGAGTGAAGGAACCAGAAGTGAGAAAAGGGACCAGAAGTGAGTCAGTGAAGGGACCAGAAGTGAGTCAGTGAAGGGACCAGACGTGAGTGAGTGAAAGAACCAGAAATGAATGAGTGAAGGAACCAGAAGTAAGTGAAGGGACCAGAAGTGAGTGAAGGGACCAGAAATGAGTGAAGAGACCAGAAGTGAGTGAAGGGACCAGAAATGAGTGAAGGAACCAGAAGTGAGAAAAGGGACCAGGAATGAGTGAAGGAACCAGAATTGAGTGAGTGAAGGGACTAGAAGTGAGTGAGTGAAGAGACTAGAAGTGGGTGAAGTAACCAGACGTGAATGAGTGAAGGGATAGGAAGTGAGTGAGTGAAGGGACCACAAGTGAGTGAGTGAAGAGACTAGAAGTGAGTGAGTGAAGGGACTAGAAGTGAGTGAAGTAACCAGACGTGAATGAGTGAAGGGATAGGAAGTGAGTGAGTGAAGGGACTAGATGTGAGTGAAGTAACCAGACGTGAATGAGTGAAGGGATAGGAAGTGAGTGAGTGAAGGGACCAGAATTGAGTGAGTGAAGAGACTAGAAGTGAGTGAGTGAAGGGACCAGAAGTGAGTGAAGGAACCAGACGTGAATGAGTGAAGGGACCAGAAGTGAGTGAAGGAACCAGAAGTGAGTGAAGGAACCAGAAGTGAGTGAAGGAACCAGAAGTGAGTGAGTGAAGGAGGCAGAAGTGAGTGAAAAAACCTGAAGTGAGTGAGTGAACGAACTGGAAATGAGTGAGTGAAGGGACCAGAAGTGAGTGAAGGGACCAGAAGTGAGTGAAGGGACCAGAAGTGAGTGAGTTAGTGAAGGGACCAGAAGTGAGCGAGTGAAGGGACCAGAAGTGAGCGAAAGGACCAGAAGTGAGTGAGTGAAGGGACCAGAAGTGAGTGAGTGAGTGAAGGAACCAGAAATGAGTGAGTGAAGGAACCAGAAGTGAGTGAAGAGACCAGAAGTGAGCAAGTGAAGGGAACAAAATTGAGTGAGTGAAGGGACTAGAAGTGAGTGAAGGAACCAGAAGTGAATGAGTGAAGGGATAGGAAGTGAGTGAGTGAAGGGACCAGAAGTGAGTGAAGGAACCAAACGTGAATGAGTGAAGGGACCAGAAGTGAGTGAAGAGACCAGAAGTGAGTGAAGGAACCAGGCGTGAATGAGTGAAGGGACCAGAAGTGAGTGAAGGGACCAGAAGTGAGCGAGTGAAGGGACCAGAAGTGAGTGAGTGAAAGGACCAGAAGTGAGTGAAGGAACCAGACGTGAATGAGTGAAGGGACCAGAAGTGAGTGAAGAGACCAGAAGTGAGTGAGTGAAGGAACCAGAAATGAGTGGAGGAACCAGAAGTGAGTGAAGAAACAAGAAGTGAGTGAAGGGACCAGAAATGAGTGAAGGGACCAGAAATAATTATGTGAAGGCACCAGAAGTGAGTGAAGGAACCAGAAGTGAGTGAATGAAGGGACCAGAAGTGAGTGAATGAAGGGACCAGAAGTGAGTGAGTGAAGGGACCAGAAGTGAGTGAGTGAACGGACCAAAAGTGAGTGAGGGGACCAGAAGTGAGTGAAGGGACCAAAAGTGAGTGAAGGGACCAGCAACTAATAAGTGGTCGGGCATTGTTGTGGGAGATCCCTTTACTGTCTCACAACGTCTGCTTATCAAAGATAAACAAACACACAAACACCTTGACAAGCATCGAAACAAAACCCATTGCGGGCAACTCTCACGGACGATCAGTCATGTTTGAACACAGCTAACCGTCCACACTCCATCACTTACTGCAAATTGGTTCTGCGTCATGAGCGTAACACACACACATGATAGTGATGGAATATTTTGTTTGGTCAAAATGAAGGGACAGATCGATTACTGCATTCTTTCTTGTCCATTTATAAGCTGGATTCGATTATCACATATTTTTCCCCCTCATTGTTATACTGTTTGCGAGTCAGGTCATTCCCACTCCACACGTACTCCGATCCACGCGACCTTTTCCCTACATTTCTCTCGCCCTCTCTCCTCACCAACCCACAAAAGCTATATCGCCCAGCATCAGCGACTCCATTATTGGTCGAAGACTTAGGATCGACAAAAATGACGGTTATATTTTCTTTTCCTCAATCCCGCTCAAACAGGTTGTCCGGGAGCGAATGGAGAAAAAGTGCAAGACTCAAGTCCATCCTGATTCAAACACTTCACCTGATCACCACACAAACGGTCACACAACATAAGCCCACGCCATTGAAACACACAGAATATCGTGATACGGCGACAGGCAGGTCTGGTGCATGGACATTACATCACTGGTCTGACCCACACAACACAGGTTTGACCCACACAACATGATCCCACTGGTCTGACCCACACATGACTCCACTGGTCTGACCCACACAACATGATCCCACTGGTCTGACCCACACATGACCCCACTGGTCTGACCCACACATGACCCCACTGGTCTGACCCACACAACATGAGCACACAGGTCTGACTCACACATGACTCCACTGGTCTGACCCACACAACATGACCCCACTGGTCTGACCCACACAACATGAGCACACAGGTCTGACCCACACAACTTGAGCACACACGACTGACCCTCACAACATTAGCACATATGTCTGCTGACCCACACAACATGACCCCACATGTCTGACCCACACAACAAGACCACACACGTCTGACCACACTGGTTTGACCCACACAGCATAGCCAGTCTGACCAACACAACATCACCAGTCTGACCCACACAACATCGCCAGTCTGACCCACACAACATCGCCAGTCTGACCCACACAACATCACCAGTCTGACCCACACAACATCGCCAGTCTGACCCACACAACATCGCCAGTCTGACCCACACAACATCGCCAGTCTGATTCACACAACATCGCCAGTCTGACCCACACAACATCGCCAGTCTGACCCACACACCATCGCCAGTCTGATTCACACACCATCGCCAGTCTGACCCACACAAAATCGCGTCTGACCCACACAACATCGCCAATCTGACTCACACAACATCGCCAGTCTGATTCACACAACATCGTCAGTCTGACCCACACAACATCGTCAGTCTGACCCAAACAACATCGCCAGTCTGATCCACACAACATCGCCAGTCTGACCCACACAACATCGCAAATCTGACCCACACAACATCGCCAGTCTGACCCACACAACATCGCCAGTCTGATTCAAACAACATCGCCAGTCTGACCTACACATCGCCAGACATGACCGACCGACCTCCACATCATATCATCATACAAAATGGCATGGCTTCGGGCTCCATCTCAACGTCATCACAACCTATTTTCATCTTTCTCTCTCCCCCTCCCCACCCCCTCTCCCCTTTCACAAGCCTGATGTGACCTTTGCATCCAACACAAAGCCAAGAGGAACCAAGTCGTAGCTTCTAGAACAGAAATCAATACCCAGTACTCGCCATTATCTCATCGATCCGCCCTTACCTGCCTCAGTCAGTGCTCGATTACCCAGTACTGTCGGAGGGAGAGTTTCTGGCTGTCTCGGGTTGTGACAGAAAATATTGATTTGGATATGGATCTGAGCAGGAGACAAGGAAGACATCGACAACATGACCAGCATTAGGTCTAGCTAGAAGCGTTTTAATGGTTCTAATACTGTAACTGGACTCTGGGGGAGGTGTCACGTTGGTGATGAATATACGAGTCTACGGAGGTGTCATATCGAGTTGACGTTGAATATACGAGTGTATAGCTGATGTTAAACACATGAGATTCTGTTTGATGCTGAATATACGAGTGTCTAATTGATGTTAAATATACTAGTGTCTAGTTTATATTAAATATACGAGTGTCTGGTTGATATTAAATATACGAATGTCTGGTTGATGTTGGATATACGAGTGTCTGGTTGATGTTAAATATACGAGTGTCTGGTTGATGTTGGTTGATGTTGAATACACGAGTGTCTAGCTGATGTTAAATATACGAGTGTCCTATTGATGTTAAATATACGAGTGTCTGGAGATGTCTTGTTGATGAATTTTCAGTGCCAACTTCGAATTCTTGAGTTTTGTCGCGTGCTTTGTTAAATGATAGTAAACATCTTTCATAGCATACCATTTCTTCCACCCTATTACAGCAGCCACCTCACCAGCCAACCTCTCAGAGTATTCAACTCACCACCCACCCTATCAGAGTGACCACCACCCAACATCTCAGAGTAACCAACACACCACTAACCTTCTCAGAGTAACCAGCACACCACCACCCTTCTCAGAGGAGCCAGACAACCTCTCAGAGTATCCAACACACCACCCACCCTCTCAGAGTAACCAGCCAACCTCTCAGAGTATTCAACCCACCACCCACCCTCTCAGAGTGACCACAACCCAACATCTCAGAGTAACCAACATACCACCACCCTTCTCATAGTAACCAGCCAACCTCTCAGAGAAACCAACACACGACCACCCTTCTCAGAGTAATCAGCCAACCTCTCAGAGTAACCAACACACCACCACCCTTCTCAGAGGAGCCAGACAACCTCTCAGAGTATCTAACACACCACCCACCCTCTCAGAGTAACCAGCCAACCTCTCAGAGTAACCAACTCACCACCCAACCTCTTCCCGGTGGCCAACTCTCCAGATCTTATCGATACACTGTCCAGGTACACACATCCTAGAACTATCCAGGTGTTTGTGAGTACACTGGTCTCGCCGCTCTTTCGTTTGTCTCTTCCTCAGTTCGTCTCTCTCTCTTACTCTCTCTCTCTCTCTCTCACACACACACACACACACACACACAAATATACAATCAAATGTAACATATATATATATATGATCTTTCTCTCGGTCAAAGTGTGTCCTCCAAGATGTATGATAATGGAGTTATAGATCCCAGAACGACGTCAATCACTGAATCAAGCAAAATTGTTGTGTGCGCGGTTTTCCCCTCAATCACTGAGATAACGTAAAACGGGTATATCGTGTTGTCCCGTTAACTCTTTGACTACCTTAGCAACTCCAGGTGGCTAATTTGTTGGACTCGTTTTTACACAAGCCACTTTGAGTGGTGTGTTATGTTCAATCTCTATTAGCAAAGTTTAAATAACAATTTTCAAAGTTTAGCATATTCCAGCATTTTTAATGTCACATGTGGATGAGCTATTCTATTTAAGAGAAATGTGTGCTATTTTCTCAGACAAACAGGTTCGAATTTTAAAAAATATTAGTTGATCAATCGATTTGCTCCAGCAAGATTTGTTTGATAAAAATGGCTTCCAGTGATCGTAAGCAAAGATTATCTGCAGAACAATACCATAGCTAATCTACTAACTGAAAATGATAAAACTTACATAGTGCTAGGAGCTTTCGACCTGTACAAATATATTATGACATACTATGTACAATTCAAACTTGAAAAAACAAAAGAATTCAAATTATTTTTAATGTATTTACAATATATGGCTTGGTTTCGTTCGTTCTCAATCTCCCGCTACGAAACCCTGAAAGGGCTTAAGTAACAGAATGTAGCCCAGAGAACGGAATGCGTTGTGTCGCAGTTTACAGCTTGACTGCGATATGTGCAACTGTTGATCCAACACATCTGACTTCAGCAAACATTTTGTGAGTACCGGGTTAGCATTCCCTCTTCGATCCCTTCTCCTTAGCCAGTCTGCCCTGCTGCTGTCTGTTATCCAGGATCACCGCGTGGAGGTGTATAAGGGTCTTGACAGCTCTGGTTCGCTGGCCCTGACGCTAGCAGTCACCTATGGGTCGTTGACCACTGCAGCTTATGCGCATCTCAGCATCTTGATCCCATTTATAATATATGATCTATCAATTCTTCATGTTAAGACAAATTTGTTCTATTTGATAGCTCATTCAATTTTGTACATGAAATACATTAACGTAATGTTTAAATTAAGAAAATTTTGATAAATATGTTATGGCGCCGTAACCTCAGCTTATATAATTTTCCTTGTTGACTTTTTCTTCTACAATGTCACTTCTAAGATACAAATCGACACCATTTCGTTTATTTACTGACAGAAAATGATACGACTTACATGTGTTGTTTAGAAATAGATATTCTATCAGTGAGGACTAATGTTAAGAGCTTCAGGCATGAACAAAGCTTGATATATTATAGGAAGTTCAAACGTTTTTGTCAAATTATTTTTCCCCCTCATGTATTTACACTATATATGGACTACTATTTATCTATTCTTCTCTATGTAAAGACACAAAGTGGTTCTGATTGATAGCCCAATATATGCTGCACATTTTAATATGATACACATTAAAGTAATTAACAAATTATGATAAAATGTTGTGATACTCTAACCTCAAAATATAATCAGGAAACAGATAATGTTTTTAGTAACGGTATACTAAGAGTTAAACACTGAGAATATATGCACATGCCGTGGGAGAGCAATACCAATCTATGTCAAGGACTGACACCCGCTGGGTGCATTTAAAGAATAGGAAAACATTCAACAGTATAGAGAGGGACACACGTAAGTTTTACATCGCTTATTGGACGGAAAGGGCTGGTATAAAAAGCAATCAGAGTTTGGTTAAACCTACTGATTAAGACCTCACCTCACGTCCGCGATCGTGCTCAGTGGAAATAGAGCTGTGTCTAGTCTCGCCAAGGAGACGGTGTCAATATTGTAATCCCCATAGTGCTGAGCTTACCGAGAAGCCACGCATTACACTAGAGCCCAGAGGATCCTCAGCCACCTTCTCAAGTACGCTTCGGGGCGAAAGAAGAACCACTGTAACCCGCCATCATAGAAACGCTGTCAAAGTTAAATTAACTCAGGAACGAGTGGCTGTCCCAACAATATAGCTTATGGGGACATGAAATAATGTCTACAACTGTGGGGCAAATGTAAGATTCTTTATAGTCGAAGTAGTCTGGCTTCAATCACCCTACTCACACATACACATCGATTTACATATACGTAAACAGATAACGGCCCGCACATATATACAGACACACATACATGATTCTTCTATCTTCGACTAGACAAGCAAACATTACACGTAAATGTATGCCTCGGCCTTCATGTTGGCAGAGTACGTAGCTAAACACATCGAGCGGCCATTATCTGCACCAGTAGCGTAAGTGCACGTCCAATATATATATATATATATATATATATATATATATATATCGTTGCAACCAGTACCGGTCAATAACTGAGGGTATCTCGCCCAGAACAGTCTCTTTGGTTACTGCTAACTCCACAATATCGTTGGCGGTGTATCCTGAGGGTGTCGGAGAAGTAGGTGACGTGGTGGAAGTGGGATGCTGAACGTCGATACCAGGAGGGTGTGATAATTAGTCCAGACAGGCAGCTGGCTGTAGGAGCGAGGCCTAAGGGTGTACGGGAGTGGAGGAGAATTGGTAGTTAGTGTAGAGGTGGGTGGTTGGTTGTTTGTAGATGTGATTTGGGAGTTAGTGTAGAGGTGGGTCGTTGGTTATTAGTGTAGGAGAGATCAGAGTTAGTGTAGAGGTGGGTGGTTGATTGTTAGTGGAGGGGATTTGGGAGTTTGTGTAGAGGTGGGTCGTTGGTTGTTAGTGGGTGGTTGGTTGTTAGTGGGGGAGATTTGGGAGTTAGTGTAGAGGTGGGTCGTTGGTTGTTAGTGAAGGAGAGCTCAGAGTTAGTGTAGAGGTGGGTGATTGATTGTTAGTGGAGGGGATTTGGGAGTTTGTGTAGAGGTGGGTCGTTGGTTGTTAGTGGGTGGTTGGGAGTTTGTGTAGAGGTGGGTGGTTGGTTGTTAGTAGAGGTGATTTGGGAGTTAGTGTAGAAGTGGATGGTTGGTTGGTTGTTAGTGGGGGAGATTTGGGAGTTTGTGTAGAGGTGGGTCGTTGTGGGTGGTTGGTTGTTAGTGGAGGAGATTTGGGAGTTTGTGTAGAGGTGGGTGGTTGGTTGTTAGTAGAGGTGATTTGGGAGTTAGTGTAGCAGTGGGTGGCTGGTTGTTAGTGTATGGGTGTGTGCTGTTAGGGTATGGGTGAGTGGTTGGTTGTTAGTGAATGGGTGGGTGGTTGGTTGTTAGTGAGTGGGTGGGTGGGTGCGTCAGTGTATGGGTGGTTGGTAGTAAGTGTATGAGCGGTCGCTCTTATATGAAACAAACGTGAAGAGACAAGTACTTGATACAATATCGACAAGTGTCGGAAGCAAAGAGACAAGTACTTGATACATTATGGACACGTGTCGGAAGTAAAGAGACAAGTACTTGATACATCATGGACAAGTGTCGGACTGGAAGAGACATGTACTTGACACATCATGGACAAGTACTTGATACATCATGGACTAGTGTTGGACGTGAAGAGACAAGTACTTGACATAACATGGACTAGTGTTGGACGTGAAGAGACAAGTACTTGATACATCATGGACTAGTGTTGGGTGTGAAGAGACACGTACTTGACACATCATGGACAAGTGTGGGACGTGAAGAGACAAGTACTTGATACATTACGTACAAATGTAGAAACAAAAGATGGACAGAAAAGTGCTTGATACATCATGAACAAGTGTTGAAACAAACATGAAGAGACAAGTGTTTTTTATACATCTACATTAAGTACAAGTGTAGAAACAAAAGATGGACAGAAAAGTGCTTGACACATCATGGACGAGTGTCAGACGTGAAGAGGAAAGTGCGGTCTAAATTATGGACAAGTGTAGGAACAGACGTGAACGGAAAAGTGCTTTATATATTATGCATACATCGATCCCTGGGGATTCTATGCTGGAGCTCGCGAGGACCGAGTGTTCGTCATAGAATTTTCGTCTCGGGTACATCCTGAGGTGTCTCCAATTTGTGGGCAACGAGGCGAGGGAGGATGGGAGTGAGGCACTTAACCGCTGGCCAGGCTCAACGGTTGAGCTCGGTTATAGCCTCACAGCCCGGCCGACGTCATCAAGGAGTGGTTTGTCTCCCCCTGCCTCTTCATGTTTCCGGGCTCTGTCTGGTAATTGCAGCCATTGACACCCCCCTGGTGTTCAGGTCAGGTTTGACCTGAGAGTAACCGGTTCGGGCGACTGTTTATCATAGCCTGATATTACAATTTAAAATGTTTAAATATAAATAAAGCTTTATAACTCACACATCGTTGACATGATGACTGCCTGTATCTGCTGCAGACGTGTGTGTGTATATACAAAAATTATATATATAGTCCCGAGTGGCACAGCCGGGGTCTTTATGTATGACAAGGACAAGAATAGCACCACTGTTCCACAGAGAGCATGTCTTAAGAGGCGACTAACTGTGTGACATGGTATAACACCGGAAATTGGCAGCTAGTTTGTTAAGAGCAGCATAGATGGCGCATAACAGACTGCGGGTCTTCTTTGTTCTAGTGTTTGAGTCTATTAGGATGGACTGGCACCTCGGTTAACCACTCTCTGCGGCACATATCTGAAAGCAGTAGAGTAATAAGCTGCTTGAGCCTAGCCCACTAAGCAGGAAATCCTCCTACCGGCTAAATTCAGTTCACACCAGAGTTAGGAACTGCACAGGGACATCCGTCCGTGTAGAAGTACAAGTCAACTAAGAACTAAGTTATACATATATGGATTCTATAACATGGATATATTTACTGATATATACGTAGAACGATATACTATAATAGATGGATACATATACTGCTACACATGTAGTAACATGCTATAACAGATACATTTACATATATTTCTGTACTCTTTTTATTCTGCGTGTGCCTTTCAACGTCAGGTTATGAAGAGGTTCCTTGACCGTGTCCTAGTGTGTGCTTCGTACACGGGAAGCGTTATTGCTTCTGTTATTTCTGCTATATATCTTTTGCGTGGTCAGCCCGTGGATTTATATCCATCTGTACATGATTGATTTCTGAGAAATACTGTCTGGTGCTTGACGTGTCACGTGGTCGAACCATTTAGTTTGCTGTCTCTTGAATAGGTCTAGCACTTGTGTTGTACTTGTTTCCTAATATCTTCATTTCTAATTCTATCCATTCTTGTTACTCCAAGCATCCTGCGCAGGGATTTCATCTCTGTTGTTACGATGTTTCTTTGATCTGTTTACTAATGTCCAATTCTGGCAATGATATTACAATGTGAGTAGGAGGAACATTGTGTTGTTTAGTGTTCTGTTACGTCTACACATGGATAAAATCAGATAATATAAAGGATATATATATATATATATATATACTTGTACAGGATACGTACAAAGTTAGATAACTGCAACCTACCAAGCATGAATTAATAAAGGTTCCTTACGGAACGTAAGGGTGGAGAGGGGAGAAAGAGAGAGATAGAGAGAGAGAGAGAGAGAGAAGGTAGAGAAAGAGAGAGAGAGGGCAAGAGAGAGAAAAAGAGAGAACGATGAGAAAAATTTAGTGAGGACGAAATAATGTCATTCTTACAGATAGTCTCACTAAAACTAAGGCCTCTCGTAGACAAAGATGGAAGAAGATATAACCAAAACAAGATTAAGCTGATAAGTAAAAAAAAAAAAAGGAAAGCTCAGTTCAACCTAAACGGGAAGAATATACGTGAAGCAGCTGGGGAACGTCTTAGACAGAGGGAACCAGTGGGGAACGTCTTAGATGAAACCTCTAAGAGTTATGAGGGAACCAGTGGGGAACGTCTTAGATGAAACGTCTAAGAGTTATGAGGGAACCAGTGGAGAACGTCTAAGACTAAGGGAGTACAAGTGGGGAACGTCTTAGTCAAAGAAACAGTGGGGAACGTCTTAGACAGAGAACCAGTGGGGAACGTCTTAGTCTTACAGGGAACCAGCGGGGAACATCTAAGACTTACAGGAAACAGTGGGGAACGTCTTGGACAGAGAACCAGTGGGGAACGTCTTAGTCTTACAGGGAACCAGCGGGGAACATCTAAGACTTACAGGAAACAGTGGGGAACGTCTTGGACAGAGGGAACCCGTGGAGAACGTCTAAGACTAAGGGAGTATCAGTGGGGAATGTATTAGACAGAGAACCAGTGGGGAACTTCTTAGTCTTATAGGGAACCAGTGGGGAACGTTTTACTTTTAGGGAACCAGCGAGGGAAGTCTTACACTTACAGGGGACCAGTGGGGAACGTTTTACTTTTAGGGAACCAGCGAGGGAAGTCTTACACTTACAAGGGACCAGTGGGGAACGTTTTACTTTTAATGAACCAGCGAGGGAAGTCTTACACTTACAGGGGACCAGTGGGGAACGTTTTACTTATAGGCAACCAGCGAGTGAAGTCTTACACTTACAGGGAACCAGACAGGGACGTCTTATATGGAACCAGGGGCAACGTCTCAGATGGGACCAGTGGGGATGTTTTAAAACTTAGAGAAGAACCAGTGGGTAATGTCTCCGAACCAATAACAACCACGTGTCATTTGACATGCATGAAGAAGAGGTTCTTAGAAAAGACGAACAGATAACATCGGGATGACTTATACTTTGCCCACATCTAGACTAATGAATGTCTCTAACCGTTGACCTTACTTACATGCCCAGACCATCATGCTTATATTAAAAAATGCACTAATCTATTCATACCCTTGACCTTACCCACGACACTAACGCCTTCACTAACCACTGACCTTATCTACGACACTAAAGCCTTCACTAACCACTGACCTTATCCACGACACTAAAGTGTATACTAACCACTGACCTTACCCACGTCACTGTATACTAACCACTGACCTTACCCACGACACTAAAGCCTTCACTAACCACTGACCTTATCCACGACACTAAAGTGTATACTAACCACTGACCTTATCCACGTCACTGTATACTAACCACTGACCTTACCCACGGCACTAAAGCCTGTACTAACCACTGACCTTATCCACGACACTAAAGCCTTCACTAACCACTGACCTTACCCACGTCACTAAAGTGTATACTAACCACTGACCTTACCTACGACATTAAAGGCTTCACTAACCACTGACCTTACCCACGTCACTAAAGTGTATACTAACCACTGACCTTACCCACGTCACTAAAGTGTATACTAACCACTGACCTTACCTACGACACTAAAGCATATACTAACCACTGACCTTACCCACGTCACTAAAGTGTATAGTAACCACCGACCTTACCTGCGTCACTAAAGCCTTCCCTAACCACTGACCTTACCCCCGACACTAAAGCCTTCACTAACCAATAACCATTGACTCTAACGTCTAAACTAATCCACGACCCTAATGCCCGACCTCAACGTCTATACTGACCCCTGACCTTAACGTCGATACTGATCGCTGACCTTAACATCTTTACTGACCCCTGACCTTAACGTTTATACCAATCCCTGACCTGAACGTGCATACTGATCCCTGACCGTAACATTTATACTGACCCCCGACCTAACATCTTTACTGACCCCTGACCTTAACGTTAATACCGATCCCTGACCTGAACGTCTATACTGACAGATGACCTTAACATGTAAACTGTTCCCTGACCTGAACATCTTTACTGACCCCTGACCTTAACCTCTATACTGACTCCCGACCTTAACATCTTTACTGATCCCTGACCTGAACGTGCATACTGATCCCTGACCTTAAAGTCTATACTGACCAAAGACCCTGACGTAGATTTTGACCTTAACATCGATACTGACCCCTGACTTCTGAACCTTAATGACAATACTAACGCTCGACCTTACCCCCGACACTTGACCCAAATGCCTATATTTTACCCTCTACACTAGTGATAGTCATGTTTCCAGGCGCTTTGCCCGATATCGATCTGCCGTACCGGACTCAACCGACAGGTCTTATAAAACATTTTTTTTTATATCCCCCCCCCCCCCAACCACCAATAAGGAATGGTATGTTGCGTCTTGCGCGTTAGCTCTCCTTAATGTTACCAAGTGTTCTCTCGCACTACCATCATACACCCGTCGGTAGTGGTTGCTTGAGCGTGAGCTTTGGGTCATGTGCAATGTGGGTCTAAGAATAAGGATCGAACTATAATGTGCAAAAAAAAATTGCACCTGATAAGGGTTGCTCATGAGACTTGCAATCTATTCGCGTAAAATAAGAGCCCACGGGAACCAGTGTTGCTGCCGCTCCATACTCCAGCTGGAGCGAAGAAAGAATTCAACCAATATCACACCGTATCAAATGTTCGAGAAATTGTTCGACTAGCGGTCACTTCTGGCGCCCACACTCACCCTCCTGTTGGATTGTTCTGCACAAACTAAACTTAACGTCTTTATACTGGTTTAGAAGACTCTGCAGAGTTTTTGTACAACCAGTTTTATTTAAATATCCTTGCTCTAAAAGCTATGCGCATACAGTCTATTCTTAAATGCATTAATCGTCCCTACCTCCACTACTTCCCGGGGCAATGCAATCCAAGCATCCACCACTCTCCGATTAAAATAATATTTTCCTAATATCTAATCTGGACCTTTCTTTCGTTAATTTCTAGCTATGCCCTCTTACTCTTGTAGGTGATGGTATTTTAATTTAAAAAACTTCTTATAGATTAATATATCCTATCACTTCGTGAACAAGTAATTACATATTAACACATTGCACCAAAACAACCTAATTATTGGGAGAGGCGAAGTGGGGGGAGGAGATAGGGAATCGCTAAACATTGTTCTGATTAATGCGATCTTTCAATTTAAAAAAATAATTAGAATAACAATTGTAAACTCTCAAGTAAAGAAATGGTTTATGTATAAGATGGCAAGCGGTATCTTCCTGCTCTAATAAAAATATTTTTTATTTTTCAAGGCACAGAGTGTAAAGTGTTAAAGACAATGAACCAACGACTAGCTTAATGAAAGGGAACAAATCCTGGTAGACACATGAGTTTCTCCACACCGTTACAAGGAAACAATGTGATATGAGGCTTGTTAAGTGTAGGCTGGTTAATCGATCGATTTCTGGGGAATACTTTACAGCGGCAAATATACAGAGCGGCCATTTAATTGACGTAATTCGTTGATCAGACAAAGAGAAGACCTGGTTTATTAAGGGCCTAGTCTAGGAAGCACGGTTATTGTAGAGTGGAAGTTAAGGGTATGGGTAGAGAGGTATGGCATGGTTCTTACTGGGTCTGGTCTGGGATGTATGGTTATTGTAGGGTGGAAGTTAGGGGGATGGGTAGAGAGGGATGGCACGGTTCTTACTGGGTCTAGGATGTATGGTTATTGTAGGGTGGAAGGTAGGGGGATTGGTAGAAAGGAATGGCACGGTTGTTACTGGGTATAGGACAGGCTGAGAATGACATCCCGGTGTTCCATGTTCGGGGGTTTGGACAAAGGGCTGACACCCCTGCCTATGACCAAAATTACCTAGTTACAGAAACAGCATTAAATAGATCTTCATTGCGCGGGATTGCCATCCAGTGTACAATTCTCTAGCCGTTCTGTCAGTCACTGGCCGAAGGACTAAGGAGAAGAGACTGAACAAGGAAATGGTGATAAGTGTGAGCGACAATATGGAATAATTGCAAGTGCAAACAAGAACAAACCAAAGAACAAGAACAACACAGGCACACATAATCAAACCAAAAGTGACAAAGAGATATGCTAGAGCCAGAATATGCTGGATGAGAGCATATCTACAGTAGGTTGGGGCACGATGTACGCCACTCAATCCTTGTGACAGGGATCAAGACGCTGAGCAGCGCATGAGCTGCAGTGGTCAGCGACCCATAGCTGACTGCTAGCGTCAGGGCCAGCGAACCATAGCTGCCAAGACCCTTCTACACCTCCACGCGGTGATCCTGGATAACAGGCTGCAGCAGGGCAGACTGGCTAAGGAGAAGGGATCGAAGAGGGAATGCTAACCCGGTTCTCAAACAATGCTTGCTGAAGTCGGGTGTGTTGGACCGAAAGGTGCAAATATCGCAGTCAAGCTGTAAACTACGACACAACGCATTCCGATCTCTGGACTACATTCTGCTACTTAAGCCTTAGGGTTTGGTAGCGGGAGATTGGGAACGAACGAAGAAGAAGAAGAATCCTTGTGACATCATTTGGGAGGGGTAACTGTACGCCACTCAATCGCCGTGAAATCAGTAGGGTTAGGACAACACCTTATATAGTCAAATCTGAAGGGAGGGACAATTTTCACACAATGAACTCTCTCATCATCATCAATGCTCCCACAATCAATTCTCTCATCATCAATACTGAAACAATCAATTCTCTCATCATAATAAATACACAATCAACTCTCTGTTCATCATAAGTGCTCACTCACACAATCAATTCTCTCATCATAACCAATACTCACACAACCAACACTCTCATCACCAATACTCCCACAATCAACTCTCTCATCACCAATACTCCCACAATCAACTCTCTCATCCTCAATACTCACACAATCAACTCTATCATCATCATTAATACTCACACAATTAACTCTCTCATCATCATCAATTCTCTCATCATCAATACTCACACAATCAATTCTCTCATCATCACCAATACTAACAAAATAAACTCTCTCATCATCACCAATAATCACACAATCAACACTCTCATCATCAATACTCACACAATCAACTCTCTCATCAAAATCAATACTCACACAATCAACTCTTGCGTCATCATCACCAATACTCACACAATCAATTCTCTCATCATCAATACTCACACAATCAATTCTCTCATCATAAATACTCAAACAATCGACTCTCTCACCATCATCAATTTTAACAAATCAACTCTCTCATCATCATGATACTCACACAATAAATCTCTCACCATCACAAATACAATCAGGTATCTGTTATCATCTTCATTATTGTCTAAAAATTATTACTTTCCTCTGATCTAAAAAGAACACTTGACTAATCATGAACACCAAAATGAACACTCTACTAATCATGAACAACAGAACACACACTCTATTAATTATGCATGACAAACACAACATTTTACTAAACCTGAACAACAAAAACAACACACCACTAAACACGAACAACAAAAACAACATTTGACCAAACATGAACTACAACAATAACATTTGGCCAAACATGAACAACAAAAACAACATTTGACCAAACATGAACTACAAAAACAACATTTGGCCAAACATGAACAACAAAAATAACATTTGACCAAACATGAACAACAAAAACAACATTTGACCAAACATGAACTACAAAAATAACATTTGGCCAAACATGAACAACAAAAATAACATTTGATCAAACATGAACAACAAAAATAACATTTGACCAAACATGAACAACAAAAATAACATTTGACCAAACACGAACAACAAAAATAACATTTGACCAAACATGAACATCAAAAATAACATTTGACCAAACATGAACAACAAAAATAACATTTGACCAAACATGAACAACAAAAATAACATTTGACCAAATATGAACAACAAAAATAACATTTGACCAAAAATGAACAACAAAAATAACATTTGACCAAAAATGAACAACAAAAACAACATTTGACCAAACATGAACAACAAAAACAACATTTGACCAAACATGAACTACAAAAACATTTGACCAAAAAATTAACAACAAAAATAACATTTTACCAAACATGAACAACAAAAACAACATTTGACCAAACATGAACAATAAAAACAACATTTGACCAAACATGAACAATAAAAACAACATTTGACCAACATGAACAACACACCACTAAACACGACCAACAAAAAAGAACATACCACTAAACATGAACAACAACACAATCAAGATTTTACTAAACATGAACAACAAAAACAACACACCACTAAACATGATCAACAAAAAACAACGCCACTAAACGTGAACAACAAAAAACAACATGCCACTAAACCTGAACAACAAAAAGAACACGCCACTAAACACGAACAAAAACAACACGCCACTAAACATGAACAACAAAAAGAACACGCCACTAAACATAAACAACAAAAAAAACATCACTAAACATGAGCAACAAAAAGAACATGCCACTAAACA
Source organism: Ariolimax columbianus (assembly GCA_036924085.1). NCBI lineage: Eukaryota > Metazoa > Mollusca > Gastropoda > Stylommatophora > Arionidae > Ariolimax > Ariolimax columbianus. The sequence continues at coordinate 69,200,184 of JAVGWX010000002.1, forward strand.
TGAACAACAAAAACAACACGCCACTAAACCTGAACAACAAAAACAACACGCCACTAAACCTATACAACAAAAACAACACGCCACTAAACGTTGAACAACAAAAAGAACATGTCACTAAACATGAACAACAAAAATAACACGTCACTAAACATGAACAACAAAAAGAACACGTCACTAAACGTGAACAACAACAAAAAACACGCCACTAAACATGAACAACAAAAAGAATACGTCACTAAACATGAACAACAAAAAGAATACGCCACTAAACATGAACAACAAAAAGAACACGTCACTAAACATGAACAACAAAAACGAACACTCCACTAAACATGAACAACAAAAAGAATACGTCACTAAACATAAACAACAAAAAGAACATGTCACTAAACATGAACAACAAAAAGAATACGTCACTAAACATAAACAACAAAAAGAACATGTCACTAAACATGAACAACAACAAAAACACGCCACTAAACATGAACAACAAAAACGAACACTCCACTAAACATGAACAAAAAAAAAGAACACGCCACTAAACATGAACAATAATACAAACAACAAGAACTAATATAACACGGACATAAGAAGGGTGAGTCAGATAATCGCAATATGATTGGTGGCCGTCCGCAGACATCATCCAATCGATAGTGAAGAGAATGCGTGCGCGCATGCTCAGCTCCAGACCACATACGTGAGTCACAGTTTGACGCACAGCCATTCCCCCGCACACGCACACATCTCGCTAAGCGCGGATATCACACTTGACATTATATACGGGTGGGGCTTCGGGTGCCAGTGCTATTTGTGATGCATGCGTGTCAAATAATTGGGTCGTGTGCAGGCATTGTGACGCTACCCCTCAGCATCAATAAATCATTGTGCACGCACGCCACTACCGGTTGTTTGCTTATTGAAAGATCGCGCCGTGAAGACAGCACGGAGTAACACAGTTTCAGAAACGAATATCAACAAGCCACGACAGAATATCAGCATATAATGATAGGTTATCAGCACGGAATACCAGCATATAGGATAGGCTATCAGCGCGGAATATCAGCATATAGACTACCAGCACGGAATATCATGATAGTCTATCAGCATCGAAAATCAGCATATTAGGATAGAGTATCTGCACGGAATATCAGCATATTAATATAGACTATCTGCACGGAATATCAGCTTATTAGGATAGACTAGTATCTGCACGGAATATCAGCTTATTAGGATAGACTATCTGCACGGAACATCAGTATATTAGGATAGGCTATCAATACGGAATATCAGCACGGAATAATTGACACAGAATAACAATATCAGCACATAATAACTGACACCGATTGTGGTAAAAATCAGAACGGAGTAACAAATACTAAACAATAAAACATCAGCAAGGAATAACGATTACTGAACAATGGAACATCTGCAATGAATAATGAATACTGAACAACGGAACATCTGCAATGAATAATGAACACTGAATCATAGAACATCAGCTGGGAATAACGAACACTGAATATTGGAACATAAGCAATAAATAACATGCACGGAATAACGAATACTGAACATCAGCACAGATTAATGAATACTGAACATCAGCACAGATTAATGAATACAGAACATCAGCACAGAATAATGAATACTGAACATAAGCAATAAATAACTAATACCAAATAACTTAACATCGGCGCGGAATAATGCACACTGAACATCAGAACGGAATAATGAACACTGAACATCAGAACATTAGCACAGAGTAGTGAATATTGAACAACATCAGCACAGAATAATGAATAATGAGCAACATCAGCACAGAATGAATACTGAAAAACATCAGCGCAAATGATGAATAATGAACAACAGCAGCATGGAATAATGAATACTGAACATCAGCATGGAATAATGAACACTGAACAATGGAAATCATTACAGAATACCCAACATTGAATAGTAGAATATCAGAAGTAAAAACAAAAATAAAATAGCACGGAATAACGAGTTCTTGTGTCAGGTCACCGGTGCTGTCTGTGAGTCACCATTGTTGAATCATTCCACTGGTGTCTGAGATGTTCTCAAGACTCGGTACCAGTGTCTGTCAATGTTTTCCTACATAAGGAGGCTCTCAATGCCTGGTACCAGTGTCTGTCAATGTTTTCCTACATAAGGAGGCTCTCAATACCTGGTACCAGTGTCTGTCAATGTTTTCCTACATAAGGATGCTCTGAATATCTGGTACCAGTGTCTGTCAATGTTTTCCTACATAAGGATGCTCTGAATACCTGGTACCAGTGTCTGTCAATGTTTTCCTACATAAGGATGCTCTCAATACCTGGTACCAGTGTCTGTCAATGTTTTTCTACATAATGAGGCTCTCAAGACTTGGTACCAGTGTCTGTCAATGTTTTCCTCTTCGGGTATGTTCTCAAGACCTGGTACCAGTGTCTGTCAATGTTTTCTTCTTCGGGTATTATCTCAAGACCTGGTACCAGTGTCTATCAATGTTTTCCTCTTTTGGGTATGTTCTCAAGACATGGTATCAGTGTCTGTCAATGTTTTCTTCCATGAGGATGCTCTCAAGACGTAGTACACAATAAAATCACCCTGCAGTGGATTCCAGCTCACTGTGGCATACCTGGGAATGAATGGGCGGACAGACTGTCCCGGGAGGGAAGACAAAAAGAGAACAATTCACCCACCCAGTGTCAATGCTAGAAGTCATGGCACACATCAAAAAAAAATATTTAAAAAACAATGGATAGCGAGAACAAACAGCAAATACCCACAGGACCCAATCAATAGACTGAATAGGAAACAGTATACCACAATTTTTTGCCTCAGAACAGGTCATTGCAGACTAAATGCACACATGCATAAATGAAAGCAGCACAGAATGCACATGTCAGAGAAGACCCCAGAACATACTGCAAATTTGTCCATAGCGCCAAGGCTCCAGTGAGAAGACCTGGCCCAAAGAAAGCAGCACACAAGACAAACTGTGTGGAATCATTGAGGACCTGCGACTGATGTTTCACTTCATCGAAGTGGCCCATCTGGTGGCATAAAGTGAGCATTCGAAACCGAACGCAAAGAAGAAGCAAAAACAAAACAAAAGAATAGTACGGAATAATGAGTTCTCTTGTGTCAGGTCACAGTTATGGTCTGTGAGTCACTATTGTTGAACTGGTGTCTGAAATGCTCTCAAGACCTGACACCAGTGTCTGTCAATGTTTTCCTACATAAGGGGTCTCTCAAGACCTGGTACCAGTGTATATCAATGTTTTCCTCTTCGGGTATGTTCTCAAGATATGGTATCAGTGTCTGTTAATGTTTTCCTCCATGAGAATGCTCTCAAGACCCAGTACCATTGTCAGTTAATGCTTTCCACTTTGGGTATGCTCTCAAGACCTGGTACCATTGTCAGTTAATGTTTTCCACTTTGGGTATGCTCTCAAGACCCAGTACCATTGTCAGTTAATATTTTCCACTTTGGGTATGCTCTCAAGACCTGGTACCATTGTCAGTTAATGTTTTCCACTTTGGGTATGCTCTCAAGACCTGGTACCAGTGTATATCAATGTTTTCCTCTAGGTATACTCTTAAGACCTGGTACCATTGTCAGTTAATGTTTTCCACTTTGGGTATGCTTTCAAGACCTGGTACCAGTGTATGTCAATGTTTTCCTCTAGGTATACTCTTAAGACCTGGTACCATTGTCAGTTAATGTTTCCCACTTTGGGTATGCTCTCAAGACCTGGTACCATTGTCAGTTAATGTTTTCCACTTTGGGTATGCTCTCAAGACCTGGTATCAGTGTATGTCAATGTTTTCCTCTAGGTATGCTCTCAAGACCTGGTACCTGTGTCTGTCAATGTTTTCATTTGTAGGGATGAAATCTTTCTCTTCAGCATTTATCCTAAAGGATGCTGCGGCATAGTTGACAGCAAAGATGCTATATCTGCGCCTTTCAGCCCGACATAGCTGGTTTCAGCAAGACAAATTTTTGGGATTTGGTTTGTCTTCCGTCTTCAATCCCTAATCTTTTAACTCGGACGACACTGGTGTGCCTGTTTTTAGGGTCGTCACTTGGAGACAGAATAAGGTCTTGCTCAGACCTGGTTCACTGACTACCTTGTGAGCAGCCAACTATGAGTAGCTGCATTTCACTGCTGCATTTTCTAATGCAATGAAATCAAGATCTAGTACTTGTACGAGGGATAGTCGTACAGTTTTGCACTTTAGTATGGAGAAGTCAAGGCCCTTGCCTGGAAATTGTGTGAACTTTAGTGTTCTTTACATATTGACACTACCAAACGATACACTTCTCACATCTTCTTTAATTGTGAGAATGAACCTTAATCCCTGGATCTCAATTGGAGAGACAGAAAGGGCAGCTCAACATCAAACTTGCTGGAGGAAGGTTGTCAATGGCATATGCCATGAAAAGAGCGACGGCATTGATGATGATGAATGATACTTGTGTGTGTATGTGTGCGTGAGAGAGAGGGGGGGGGGGGGGAGAAGAGGAGAAGTAAATGAAAGCTACACTGCCAGAACTAAGTAAAGGAACATGATTCACATTACTTGAGACATATCTTCCTACCAGACACATGGCAGCTGTGTGTGTCTCCCTCTTCCAATATATGGATGGGACTAGCCACACAGACAAGTGTGAGATCTACTTTGAGTGGGCCTATCAAACAACGTCTGAGGGCCACCTGCTGTTAAAGCTGACATCAAGATCAATCTCGTGGGAACAAGACAGCAAAAATGTTACTTTATCTAGACCAGGGGACACTCCTTTCTCTCGGGTATTGTAAGATTTCAAGTGTGGAAACAGGATAACATGCTCAAACGGTTGCAACATTTAACCTTCTACAAACTTCAGTTTTACAGATTGCACATAACCTACCTTACATTATGTTATTGTCTTAGTTTAAGACCTAACCTACCTTACATTATGTTATTGTCTTAGTTTAAGACCTAACCTACCTTACATTATGTTATTGTCTTAGTTTAAGACCTAACCTACCGTACATTATGTTATTGTCTTAGTTTAAGACCTAACCTACCTTACATTATGTTATTGTCTTAGTTTAAGACCTAACCTACCGTACATTATGTTATTGTCTTAGTTTAAGACCTAACCTACTGTACATTATTTGTCTTAGTTTAAGACCTAACCTACCGTACATTATGTTATTGTCTTAGTTTAAGACCTAACCTACCTTACATTATTTGTTATTGTCTTAGTTTAAGACCTAACCTACCTTACATTATATGTTATTGTCTTAGTTTAAGACCTAACCTACCGTACATTATGTTATTGTCTTAGTTTAAGACCTAACCTACCTTACATTATATGTTATTGTCTTAGTTTAAGACCTAACCTACCGTACATTATTTGTTATTGTCTTAGTTTAAGACCTAACCTACCTTACATTATATGTTATTGTCTTAGTTTAAGACCTAACCTACCGTACATTATTTGTTATTGTCTTAGTTTAAGACCTAACCTACCTTACATTATTTGTCTTAGTTTAAGACCTAACCTACCTTACATTATTTGTCTTAGTTTAAGACCTAACCTACCTTACATTATTTGTCTTACTTTAAGACATAACCTACCATACATTATATGTTATTGTCTTAGTTTAAGTCCTAACCTACCTTACATTATATGTTATTGTCTTAGTTTAAGACCTAACCTACCTTACATTATTTGTCTTAGTTTAAGACCTAACCTACCTTACATTATATGTTATTGTCTTAGTTTAAGACCTAACCTACCTTACATTATTTGTCTTAGTTTAAGACCTAACCTACCTTACATTATTTGTCTTAGTTTAAGACATAACCTACCGCAGATTATATGTTATTGTCTTAGTTTAAGACCTAACCTACCTTACATTATTTGTCTTAGTTTAAGACATAACCTACCGCAGATTATATGTTATTGTCTTAGTTTAAGACCTAACCTACCTTACATTATTTGTCTTAGTTTAAGACATAACCTACCGTACTTTATATATTATAGTCTTAGCTTAGGACATAACTTACCTTACATTATATGTTATTGTATTGTGACGAAATAAAAAGTTAGTTACTCATCACAAACAAAGATGGCAACACTATCAGACAGTTTTTGTCGTGATGATGTAACTCGCACTGGTCACCAATCTCACTCTCTGGTCTCGAACTATCTTGGGTCAGTGGCAAGGCATAAACCAAGACGACTGAGAGTAATTCAGGATGTAGGCACTCTGGTCCCACCCACCTCCTTTGAGAACAGGGGGGCCGCTTGAAATCTGACCTTTCACTGTCACTAAAGGCAGTCATTGTTTTGTTGACATCTCGTAATGACATCATGTAATTGAAGAAACTGATTACATCTTGTGCTCTCAAAATGATGGCATTTGTGTCGAGAAATGGTTTGAAGAAAGAAATTGGAACTGTCTGACATGGTATTGCATCGGCCATGGTTAGGTGGTTTGTTAAGAGCAGCATGCATGGCGTCTAACACGCTGTGGGTCTACTTTGCTCTAGTGTTTGAGTTCAGCCTAGTGCACTGCCAACACACATGGTGCTTGCACCGCTGAGTAGAGGACCATCATGGAGGTGCTGGAAAAGCAAGCTGCGTGAAAGGACAGAATGCAAGACTGCCCAATTACAAGTGCTGTTCATGTGTACCCTACATGTGGTAGAGTTTGCCATGCTCAGATCGAACTATAGTCATATGCAGTCACATTTGAATGAACATGTCTGACGCTGTCGCCATCTTCGCTTGCGATGGCCAACTAACTGGCTAACTAGTGTTTGAGTCTTTTAAGATGGACTTTACCACCCTCCGCAGCTTGTCCCAACGCAGTGGAGTAGTAAGCAGCTCAAGTCTAGCCCGTTGAGCAGGAAATCCTCCTCCCGGCTACATCCACTTCATGCCATAGCTAGTACCTGCACAGGGACATCCGCCACTGTAGAAGTAGAGGTCGACTAAGACTAAGACTAGCAGTAGTTTCACTACCAAACTGTCCTGATCAAAGGACAATCAATGACATGGCCATTGACAGCAACAAGCAAGCTGTGCAAGTGATTAAGTCTGTGACATGTGGTTTATTTTAAATTGAACTTGATGAATGGACTGATGTGGCACTGTGTTCCCAGTTGCTGGTGTCTGCAAAATGTGTTTACTCAGGTTAATGTCAACAGGGGGTTTCTCTTTTGTTTTAATCTTGAAAATACTAACATGCCTCTGATATTATGATTTCTTTGAATGAGATAATATGTGGGAAGAAGATGCTGAGCAGCGCATGAGTTGCAGCTGTCAGCGACCCATAGCTGACTGCTAGCATTAGGGCCAGTGAACCAGAGCTGTCAAGACCCTTCTACACCTCCACATGGTGATCCTGGATAACAGGCTGCAACTGAACTGACCGGCTAAGTAGAAAGGGCTCAAAGATGAAAGGCAACCCGGTACTCAAAAATTCCTTCTGAAGTCAGATGTGTTGGACCGAAATGGGCAAATATCGCAGTCAAGCTGTAAACTATGAAACAACACATTCCGATCTCCGGACAATATTCTGCTACTTGCAAAGCCCTTTTCAGGGTTTGGTAGCAGGAGATTGAGAATAAACGAAGAAGAACTGAAGCATTGGGTGAAAAAATTTGTCCAAGGCATTGTCTCTGTTAAAAAGAAGATAATATGTTGTGAGATAATGTTTGTGGGTGCTGCATTAATGGAATACCAGCTAAGTTGCAAACACAATCTGGATTTCAAGTTAGTGTGAAAAAGCAAGGTCCAAAAGTAAAAGAAAATTCATTGCATGATCATCAGGCACTATACACAGGCCCAAAAAACACTTCCATCTCCACTAGGAAATGTTTTGAATCAAACAATTCAAATAATGTGATTTTTTTTCTTTCTTCAAAGAAGAAGCTCTCAACTCACAACACTTCAAGCATGCATTGACATGGAAGCAGTCCATCATTTGCATCTTTTCCACACATATGTTCAATGGCTTTCAAGAGGAAATGTAACTGAGAATTATTTGTGCCAAGAGATTGAGTTATTGTTTAAAGTTGAAGGCTAAAATATCCTTTTGTGCCTGGTTGGATGATGGTGAGGTATGACATTCTTGAGCAGTTAAATAAACTGAATCTTCATATGCAAGGAAGGAATGCAATCATCATTAAATTAATTGATTTCTCTTCTTCTTCGTTCGTTCTCAATCTCCTGCTACAAAGAGCTGAAAAAGGCTTTGCAAGTAGAAGGATGTAGAAGAACGGAATGTGTTGTGTCGCTAGTTAACAACTTGACTGCGATATTTGCACCTTTGAGTCGACACATTCGTATTCGTCAGAATTGATTTCTCAAAAGCTTATATTATGAGATTAGATGAGAAAGATCAAGATTAAAAACAATGTTGTAATGCTTGAGAAACTGGCATCAAGTTTATGTTGCTGGTGGCCATGAACACGTGAAAGAGAAAGGTCAAGATTAAAAACAATGTTGCAATGCTTGAGAAACTGGCATCAAGTTTATGTTGCTAGTGACGATGACCATGTGAAATAGAAAGGTCAAAAATACAAACAATGTTTGCTGCAAGCAGTGGTCACCAAGTGATTCCCCATTTGGGAAAAATACACTTTTTCAGCATTTGACAGCAATAGGGAAATGAATTCACCTAACATTATCATGAACTTAATGATGAGGAGTTTGATCTAGAGCAAAATCCATTCAAATTTTCAGTTGAAAAAGTGTCTGATGATTGTCTAGATGAAATTGTGGAACAGAAGACTGATTCTTGAGCAAAATATACGTTTGATGAGAAATTAATCACATAATTTTGGCCATGGATGTGCAATTTCTGCTCAAAAGTGGCAGAAAGAGTTATCCATACATTGGCTCTATCTGTGTCGACATGTCTTTGTGAGTCAGTCTTTTCAACTCTGTTACAAGTGAGGTTGACAGTGACCTGCAATGTGTCCAATCAAGCACTGCTCCGCATAGCCAAGAAAAAACAATGACCTGCAATGTGTCCAATCAAGCACTACTCCATGTAGCCAAAAATTTGTGAAGAAAACAAACAATCAAGAGTTCCATATTGACTGCATTCTTCCTTTGAATAAACTGAAGTCCCATGTGTGTGTTCTGATCATGATACATGGCCTTCGTGTCTTGGACATTTTGGAGTCTGAAATATTAATGAAAATGGCCAAAGGCTCTTACATTTCTGTGTCTATCATGAACTAACTCTGTGTGACCAACTTCTATTTTCCTACAAAGCTCCACAATAAGGTGTTGTGGATGCATCTACAGTGGATGTCGTTTGATGTAGTCTAACCTGGTATTGTGTCCACCAGTCGCATGATGTCATCGTTTCTGATCAAGTCTCTCCTGGTTACACTCAATATTTGTCTTAAACATTTCATATCTGCTGTTATAGGGGACGGCGTGGCCTAGTGGATAAGTGGCACGGCTCACAATCCGAAGGTGCTGGGTTCGATCCCCATCACAGCACCTGCCGTTACCCCGGGGAAGCAAACCCTTAGAAAATGCAGGAGGAAGCAGAACCTTACATAAAATGCATGCTGAAGTCGGATGCATTGGGCCGACAGGCGCAAAATAAAAACTACAGTGCAACGCACACCGCCTTGGGGATTAGAGAAATAAGGCGAACGCAAAAAAAAAAAAAAAAAAAAAAAAAAAAAAAATATCTGCTGTTACGATTTGTCGTTTTGCATTTGATGTTAGTGTTCAGTTTTGACATTGGTAGAACTGTGTCGAGACGGTAATCGCGTTATATAAAGCTCTTTTGGAAGTTATTGTCCCGTGCTTGCAATATAACGTATTGGTGTTAATTGTTCAATGATCTGATTAGCCGTATTGCATCTTTGCTGGATTTCCGCTGTAATTCTTCGTCTGCTGATAACATGCCCCCTAAGTATGTGAAATCCTTCACCTGTTTGATTTGTTGTTTTTCAAGGCAGATGTATCCGGCTATTCTACATATTTTCATGACCTCCGTTTTTTCTACATTGATTCCATGCTGTATTTACTTTATCAATATGTTGTTGCAATTGTGGAGAGAACAGATCAATAAAAGGTATGTCTATAGAGGGAACGGATAAAGAAAAGGTATGTGTATATAGAGAATGAATCGACCAAAGGTGTGTGTGTCTGTAGAGGCAACTGATCGACTTCACCATTAGCTGCAGCTTCCGATGCTGGTACTGGACCCCACGTGACTTATGTTCCTGTTGCAAGCTTTTATCTAACGTGACATGATCGTTGTCCGTTTGTGTGGACTTCTATTTCTCCTATTTTAACCAACTTCCCCATAACCTAGAGAACTGAAATTGTGTACACAGCCTTGGAAATATGGTTTTAGGCCAATATTATTTTGTAACCCACGGCACTTAATGGACGATGTGGTCAGCATCACGCCGCCCGCCTTTACTTCCCAGATTTTGCTGGTACCCAATTTATGTGGCTGAGTCGGCCACAAAGGCCGGTTTGCGATCAGAAAAAACAAATCCCTGATCGCCTGACTGGGAAGTCAGTGCACTAACCGATGCGCTACAGCGGTCCCTATCAGTGTGCCATGTTGTTAATCTATCCCATTTTGATGGATCCTGGACAGGTCATTCAAAAGTTTGTACTGAAAAACATCGGTTTTTTTGTTATCAGTGAAATCATCGACGACGACCCAAAGCAACTTCAAGTCGCATTCGAACAAGCACATGTGCTCTTTGAGCTGGGAAACTAAGCGAAGTAAACATTCAAGATGGCGCGGACGAGGAAAACGTCATGACCTGCGCCCATTTTCAACGATTAAAGTTGGCAATGAACACAAATAAAGTAAATCAACAAAAACAAACGCAAATAAATAAAACAAACACTTAAAAATACCGACATTTCTGTAGTCGCACCTCTCTCCCCAAGGAAAAAATGTATAAATAATCGATTGTACCCCCAGTAAAACCGACTTGCAAGAAATTGTAAACACGGTAGATCAGTAAAGTGAAAATAAAGTTCTTATTTTAAATAAAAAGACATCGGAGGTGATGGTAGTGACTAAAAAAAACCGACTCCACAATATGCTGCGTCAAAGCGAAGGGAACCGAATTGAAACACGTTTAAATACCTGGGTGCATACATAACATCAGATGGAAGATGTAATTACGACATAAAATGCAGAATATCCCAAGCAAAATCGGTCTTCCAGACCATGAAAGGAATATTGTGCAACATGTCCTTGTTGCTGGAACTGAGAAAGTGAGTCCTTGGATGCTACGTGAAACCATAATTGACATATGGCAGTGAATCCTGGACAATCAGTAATCAAGCGAATACATCTTTGGAAGCAAAGGAGATGTTGTACAGAAGAATGCTGTGGATAAAATGGACAGCAAAGAAGACTAATGATACAGCACTCGAAGAGGCACAAAGACAACTTATTTCAAGGATCAGATCAAGGCAGTCATCCTTTTTCGGACATGTTATGAGAAGAGGTGGTTTGGAGCACGTTGTGACAACGGGAAAGATAGCAGGAAAGAGAGACAGAGGGAAGACAGAGAGAGAAAAGATGTTGGACAGCTTGAGAGAATGGCACTGGCAACAATCAACAACAGAGTTGGAAACCGACACACGTGACAGGAGTATTTATTTGGAGGTCTATGGTGGCCAACGTCAACCGGCAGGACACCTGATGATTCTCTCCCCCCCCCCCCCCCCCCAAATAAAAACACACATGATTCTTTATATTTACTTTGTTGTTCATTCTACGATCACGGTCCCGATTCTTTCTTACAAAGGTCATCGTGTTTGTAAGACTGTTTTTGTCTCCGGACAGCTTCTGTCTTTCATCTGTCTCGCGAGGTCTGTATTGTTCTCTCTCTTGCTGCGTGAGCATGCCGTTTTTGTAGGATGTGTCACACAGTCATACTATGCTCCCTCCCCACATGTATACTCCTCATCTGTCCCAATCCTCATTTTGCTGTAAAAATTATCTTTGAGTTTGTAATGCCCAGTTCTCAATCTGAAGATGATGACTTGCTCTTCTCTACCTAAATAGTAACTATCACAGCTACTAAAACTACCACAGTAGTTATCTTTTCGGAAATTGAGATATTGATCAGACCATTTCCCACTGAAGTTGGCTTTAACTATGGTCCTTGAGTATTTAAATTTTATGATGAGGTCTGTCTATGGGGAAGGTTCTCCACACACTGCTAGTTTGTCTGCAGCTTCGTTGCCTTCGATATTGCAGTGGGAGGATATCCACTGAATGACCAATCTTGAGTGTTCTGATAAGAGCTGTGTCAATGAGTCCGTGATCTGCTTGAGATCTCCATCATTATGTTGTGTTAAAGCTGCTAATACTGACGAGGCTCCATTCAAGAATACTATGTTTTCCTTGTTAGTATCTTCAATTTGGATTACATGCTCAGCTACAGCCTTCAGTGTCGGACTACTTCTGCGCGGAAGTTCTTGGAGTATTCTTCCGTTGTTAATACTTAAGGTTTTACGTAATTTACTGCACGGAAATTGAGACGTGGCTTAGTTTTTCATATTACATTAAAATGATTAAGTTTAATCATGCCAGATTACATTACAAATAGGAGTGTCAGACTATATAACAATGGTGAAAATGAAGCGAGTCAAACTGCATCAAACACCGATAACATAAAGAAAGGTTAACATGACACATCACAATGGGCCCTTATAAAACACGCGGCATGGATCATTCACTGACAATAGACGCTGACAGCACACGAGACACATATCACTGAGCACAATAGGCCCTGACAGCACACAACACACGAGGCACAGATCACTCAGGGTCAGCACAATAGACTCTGACAGCACACAGCACACGAGGTACAGATCACTCAGGGTCAGCACAATTGACTCTGACAGCACACAACACACGAGGCACATATCACTCAGGGTCAGCACAATAGACTCTGATAGCACACAACACACGAGGCACAGATCACTCAGGGTCAGCACAATAGACACTAACAGCACACAACACACGAGGCACAGATGACTCAGGGCCAGCACAATAGACCCTGACGGCACATAACACACGAGGCACAGATCAGTCAGGGCCAGCACAATAGACCCTGACGGCACATAACACACGAGGCACAGATCACTCAGGGCCAGCACAATAGACCCTGACAGCACACAAGACATGGATCACTCACTGACACCACACAAGACATAGATCACTCACCGACACCACACAAGACATGGATCACTCACCGACACCACATAAGACATGGATCACTCACAGACACAACACAAGACATGGATCACTCACGGACACCACACAAGACATGGATCACTCACCGACACCACACAAGACATGGATCACTCACCGACACCACACAAGACATGGATCACTCACAGACACCACACAAGACATGGATCACTCACAGACACCACACACGACATGGATCACTCACCGACACCACACAAGACATGGATCACTCACCGACACCACACATTACATGGATCACTCACCGACACCACACGGATCACTCACCGACAACACGATAAACCCTGATACCATACACGACATGGATCATTCACCGACACCACACACGACATGGATCACTCACCGATACCACACGGATCACTCACCGACACCACACGGATCACTCACCGACAACACGATAAACCCTGACACCACACACGACATGGATCACTCACCGAGGCAGGCTTAGCATCCGTAATAGTCAGTATTAGCAAAACACACACACAGGCGGTTACAAGCGCCAAACAATTGGTGGATAACATTCGTCCACACCCCATGTTGGCTTCAGTATTCAAGTGCACAGTCCGGCTGCCGAGAAACGACTGCCGTCGATGATGGAGATGGATGCAGCGCTGGAGCCGTCCACAGTCTGCTCACCTTGCCAGTGGTAGGGAGACACACACAGAGAAACGCACCACGTGAGACTCAGCTATCGATTTTCCCCTAAGCTGTTACATCCAGCCTAGAAATAGATAATGAAATGGTAAGTGATTTTGTTTGCGAGGGTCGCGTGCACGACGATGTGTTACTCATTACAGGCCTAGTATATATGGGTGAACAAGCGGCGGCAAATATGCTTCGTGAAGTGTGCAATACAATGTCTGCTTAATACTGAGCAAACAGAAGCATTATTAGAGAATGTGATAAACACGAGTCCACTATGTTAATAGGGAATGTGATAAACATAAGCCCACTATGTTAATAGGGAATGTGATAAACACGAGTCCACTATGTTAATAGGGAATGTGATAAACATGAGTCCACTATGTTAATAGGGAATGTGATAAACATGAGTCCACTATGTTAATAGGGAATGTGATAAACATGAGTCCACTATGTTAATATGGAATGTGATAAACATGAGTCCACTATGTTAATAGGGAATGTGATAAACATGAGTCCACTATGTTAATAGGGAATGTGATAAACATGAGTCCACTATGTTAATAGGGAATATGATAAACATAGAGTCCACTATGTTAATAGGGAATGTGATAAACATGAGTCCACTATGTTAATAGGGAATGTGATAAACATGTCCACTATGTTAATAGGGAATGTGATAAACATAGAGTCCACTATGTTAATAGGGAATGTGATAAACATGAGCTCTCGACATTATTAGAAAATGTTGAATAAAGTGATAAACCTAAGTTCACTGCATTTACTGAAAACGTTATAAACATCCGACCAGTACATCAATAGAAAATGTGATAAATATCAGCAAGCGATATGAAAAGAAAATATAATACATATCAGCCTACTTTATTAACAGAAAATGTGATAAATATTAGTTCACAACATTAACAGAAAATGTGATAAATATTAGTTCACAACATTAACAGAAAATGTGATAAATATCAGCATACTATATTATTTGAAAATATCATAAGTATTAGTTCCCCACATTAAAAAAAAAAGATAAATAATAGCTTACTATATTAATTGAAAATGTGATAAATATTAGTTCACCATATTAATAGAAAATGTCATACATATCAGACAAGCAGATGCATAGAAAATGTTGAATAAAGTGATAAACAGCACGATAAACAATATGTCAGAACAGTTATTCTGATTTGAGTGAAATGACTTTCAGACATAAAGCACTACAGTGCTCGGCATTACTTCAATTAGAATCTTCAGCATACAATATTGTGTTATTGATTGACAGACGGGATCAAGATGCTGCAGTGGTCAGCGACCTATAGCTGACTGCTAGTGTCAGGGCCAGCGAACCATAGCTGCCAAGACCCTTCTACACCTCCACGTGGTGATCCTGGATAACAGGCTGCAGCAGGGCAGACTGGCTAAGGAGAAGGGATCGAAGAGGGAATGCTAACCCGGTACTCAAAAAATGCTTGCTGAAGTCTGATGTGTTGGACCGAAAGGTGCAAATATCGCAGCTAAGCTGTAAAACTACGACACAACGCATTCCGTTCTCTGGACTATATTCTGCTATTTAAGCCCTTTCAGGGTTTGATAGTGGGAGATTGAGAACGAACGAAGAAGAAGAAGAAGAAGATTGACAGACGAAAATAGTATTGCAACCTATGTGTCTCGATAGTATGTACATCTCAGAGAGCGTGTGTCAATAGTATGTACATCTCAGAGAGCGTGTGTCGATAGTATGTACATCTCAGAGAGCGTGTGTCGATACCATTAGCTGACGCTGTTACCGGCAATGGTTGCATCAGCGGCCATGATACAAACGTCATGATTGCGGGCATTCCGATTTCCTAATACATAATTGTGAAGTACGTTTACAGGCAGTGCAGCGGCGAGCGCCGCTAGATTTCGTTCGAAGCGTGACAAGGTTAATACACAATTACTCCGACAATATAATATATATTATAAGTGGCAGGATAACATCAGGAGATGGACTAGAAAAATCCTGTCCTGTCAGATTGCACAATTAAGGCAAGAGAGTACATTGGAGAGGCTTTGCAGCTGATGAACTGAACTGAACTGAACTCTGACATAGCATTTCACAATTATTATGACTAGCATTATCATACGTTCTGCTCTACGCATTCTCCCAGTCTCTTTTCGTGGACACATACATATTTGAATATACACGTTGGTCCCATCACACTGTAACATTCAAGGCAATAAGGAGGCAGATAGACTGGTGAAAGAAGGTGGAAGGTTACCACAACCAAATTCTAGTGTGACCTACGAGGAGTATAATAGGTTTATTACAGTCAGATACATGCACAAATGGGAAACATTGCATAATGGCTACACAAAAAATGATGCGTACTACAAGTTGAACAGAATAGAGCAGGTGGTGGTCTTCAACAGGCAGGCCCCAACAGACTGAGGTGCCATCTATTCAATAAACTGAAGATAGGTGCTACAGACGAATGCACCTGTGGTACTGGAAAAATGACCGATGAACATCTGCTGCAGAATTGTCCGTCTTACGAGGACCAGAGGAAGCACATGTGGCTATCACCAGTGCCGATATTAGACAAGCTCTATGGCAGTGTCGACAGACTCAAGAAGACCGCTGCTTTCGATGAACAATTTCAAGTCGACGTCTGACAGGATGAAGAAGAATAAGATACGTACATTAATAATATTAATAATAACTGCTGCTGGGGATTCCGTAGCGAAGTGGTTAAGCCGTCGGCCTCGTGATCAGGTGGTGTTGGTTTGGCTCCGGACTCTGCCGTCTTTTTCACAGATGCTTGATGCGGAGTCCCCTGCATCGTAGTCTTCCCCTATTCGTCTTGTCCTTGACTTGCCACTGGGGTCGGGCGGTACGCTAGCAAAATTAATGATGCCATCATCATCTACGATGGACGGCGGCCTTTGCAATAACTGATGACTATCGTACGCGATGATGGTGATAGCGCCAGGCATGTGTACGTATATGTCAGACGTGATCGCATATGACTACAGTTGGAATAGAGTGCGACAAACTCTACCACATGTGGTGCATGCTTGGACAGCATCAGGAATTAGGCCGTCTTGCATTATGTCCTTTCATGTAGTTCGCTTTTTCTGCGTCCCAGGTGATGTTTCTCTTCTCAGCGATGCCAGCACCTTGTGTGATGACAGTGCACCAGGCTGAACTGTTCGGAGCGAGCAGCTCTCAGGAAGCGACATCAATTGAGAAACTGTTCAAAGATACGCTCAGAGAGTATCATTTCTTCTGTTCCATTCGCCCCCCTCAGGGATGCGCTGTCCTCAACTGCACCCTCGTACAAGATTTGCCTAGGGCGGCGCTTATCTGGTATGCGAACAACATGTCTGGTCAATCTTATCTGGGCTCTCTGCAACAGCGTATGAATACCAGAGTATCACCCTGCTGAGGACTGGAGTTGGACACTATCCTGTCAACCGATCCTGAGCAGCCTGCGAAGACAGCACACGTGGAAAATGTTGTGTTTTGACATGCCTGCTATATAGACTGTCCATGCTTGACTTGCATTTAGCACAATAGCACGATACTCATTGATCTTGGTGACAACACTGACTCCTTGCCGGTTTCAAACGTTTGCTCGTAGTCTCCCAAAAGCAGAACGTATTAGCAATCCTTTTGTGAGCATTAGAATGAATATTCGCTTTTCTGTTGAGGGTTCCACCAAGGTAAGTAAAGCTATCAACTGCTCGTAGGTGTTAGCACGTGATAAGACTTCCCGTTCTCTTGGTGTGGACAGTACGACCAAAGTCAGTGCAGGGAGCTGAAAGATCATCTATGGTTGTCTCCATGAAAGAGTCAAAGGCGTTGTTCTTCTTCTTCCTCGTTCGTCTTCAGACCTCAACTTCAATTACTCTAACGAAGGCAGCGGTCGACTCAAGGCTCTGTACACTTCCGTACTGCTTCTCGTGGAAGGACACTGGTTGTTACCAAATACTACTTCTTTTGTCGGTATACAGTGGACAGGACTGCAAAATATGTTCTGTCTTCATGGGGACTGTGCCGCAGGCACAAAGGTCTGTAGTGCCAATCTTGAACTTGTTGTACAGATGGCATCTAAATATGTTGTGATCTGTGCGTAGCCAGAGAATTATCACCTGGTCTCGCCTGGAGAGTTGATGATAAGGCGTTGTTTTCTATGTGGCCAGGGTAGCCTTTTTTCCATTTTGCACTGTACGTTATCCTGATGAATGCTTTAGTCTTATTGTATGTGATTTCCGTGTCACTCTGCTGTAGCGTTTCTCCCTCTCTGGCGAGTCTGTCTGCCTCCTCGTTGAAAGGCCTTGTTCGAGTCAACAAAAGTCGTGTACAAATCACCCGACGATGTTCTTGACGAGCGGAGCACATATGTTCTTGTTCTTCGTCGGAGAAAATACACAGCAAAAGGTGGTGACTATGTAGAAAAACAGTTTTCTGTTGCTAAAAAGGTGCTCAATCAGTGTTATTGTGTTCTTTGTATCTGTTATGGTTTCATGAAATCAAATAGAAGACATTACTAGAGTTCAGATATCCAGATGAGCCACGAATGACGAAACCCCGTCAAATAAACAAATTACTATCAAGCAGGGTGAGAACTTGATCACAGGTAAGAAAGCCGCAAACGCCTTTGTCGATCACTATGCCAGAGCAAACCACATCGAGGTCCCTGCAGATAAGCATACAGACATTAGCGAAGAGCTAAAGGGACACGCAAACATAAATACGGCTCCTGAAGAGCACATGATGGCCAAACTAACAATGCGCGAAATGGAAGAGGCTATGAGAACACTAAAGAAAAGGAAATCTCCCGGAAAAGACGGGATAACAAACGAAATGCTGATGGGGCTGGGCCAAACAGCGAAGAAGAAACTACTATCAGTCCTGAACCAAAGCTGGAAAAGGGGTATTGTACCCCAGGCATGGAAAGATGCAATACTGGTACCAGTACCAAAAACAGGGAAGGACAAAACAGATCCAAATGGATACAGGCCCATTAGCCTACTGAGCTGTGTCGGCAAGCTGATGGAACGGATGATAAACACCAGACTGATGTGGCATCTGGAAGAAAAACGAATACTAATTCCACAGCAAGCCGGCTTTAGACAGCACAGATCCACTGAGGACCAGGTCATCCTCATAGCCCAGGAGATAGAAGATGCCTACCAGGCACAGAAACACACAGTAGCTGTTTGGGTGGATCTGGAAAAGGCATTTGACAAAGTCTGGAAGGATGGACTTAGAGTCAAGCTAAGAAGAAGTGATGTCTGTGGGAAGATGTACAAGTGGATCAACCACTACCTCAAACAAAGAACGGCCAGAGTCCAAGTACAAGGGCAGATGAGCAAAAAGGTGACACTCGAGCAGGGAGTACCCCAAGGGGGAGTATTGTCACCCACACTCTTCCTGGTATATATAAACGATATTACAGAGAATATACCAAGAAGAGTCCATAGCTCAATGTTTGCAGACGATCTGGCTATGTGGACCTCTGAAAAGAATCTCACCATAGCAAGAAATCGGATGCAGACGGCCCTAACATCGCTGGAAGAGTGGGCGAACTCATGGCTGGTCAAAATAAACGAGGAGAAAACCACGTGCACAATATTCTCGCTCTCATTAAAACCCCAAAGTACCAAATTAAGTCTGAATGGCAAAATCCTGCAGCCAAACGACAACCCAACCTATCTGGGAGTCACATTTGATCGGCGCATGACATGGAAAAGTCAGATTGAGAGAAACCGAATGAAAGCCAGAGAAAGAATGGCGATCATGAGGAAACTTGCTGGCACAAGCTGGGGAGCAGACGAAGGCATACTAAAGAAACTGTACACTGGAAGAGTGAGACCAGTTCTCGAGTATGGCATTGCGGCATGGACAACCGCAGCGAAGGCGAACTTCGATAAAGTTAACAAACTTCAAAACCAAGCCATGAGAATTATAACAGGTGGCATGAAGTCAACGCCAATTGTAGAACTTGAAAAGATTACAAAATTGCAATCCATGACCGATAGAAGAGACTGCAGAGCCCAGCTGCAGTCAGAGAAACTCAGAAGACTGACGGACCATCCAATGTACCAGAGACTAAACAATTTGGGAAATGGGAAACTAAAGCGGAGAAACTTTGCAGAAATAGCCAAAGCAAAGATGCACGAAGATCCCAAAAACGCACTAACAACACCAAAACCCATCACTACTGTACGAAAACCTACCTGGAGGCAGGATATATTTCCAGAGGTGGTAGAAAATATACCAGGTATTGCAAACAAAAACTGCCAGAGTGAAAAAGAAAGGAGAGACACTACCCTAAGCTTCATAACGAAAAGCTACCCAAGCATGGACTGGACCCATGCATACACCGACGGTTCTGTAACAAACACTACACAGAACGGAGGGGCAGGAGCATTCCTGAACCTACCAAATGGCAGAAAAATAACACTGTCATTCGCTACCGGTAAGTACACAAGCAATTTCAGAGCAGAGGCAGAGGCACTGAGGGCGGCAGTGGAAGAAATGGTAACACACAGTGAAAATGAGAGCCATATAGTCCTGCTGACAGATGCTCTCGAAGTAGTCACAGCGCTAAAAAGCCAGAAAAACACTGAGCTTAATGACTTAAGAGCAGCACTCTGCAAACTGTGCCAGCAGTCCGCACCAAAAAGGGTAGTGGTACAGTGGGTTCCGTCACACTGCAACATCCAAGGCAACGAGGAGGCAGACAGACTGGCAAAAGAAGGTGCAAGGCTACCACAAACAGATACCAGTATGACGTACGAAGAGTCAAAACGGCTTATCAAAGCCAGATACATGACCAAATGGGAAACCGAACATACTGGTTACACCAAAAACGATGCCTATTACCAGTTGAACCGAAGAGAGCAGGTCGTTGTCTTCAGACTTCGCACTGGCCACAACAGACTGAGGTACCACCTATTCAACAAATTGAAGATAGGGTGTACCGACGAATGCCCGTGCGGTACTGGTAAAATGACCAATGAACATCTGCTGCAGAACTGCCCGACATACGAGGATCGGAGAGAGCAGATGTGGCCATTGCCAGTGGAACTGCAAGACAAGCTCTATAGTAGTGGCGAGAGTCTCAGGATGACCGCCGCTTTTTTCGAGAAAATAATGGTTACTGTCTGACTGTGTACGCAGAAGAAGAAGAAGATATCCAGATGACACAGTTGTTCTCTCAAAGAGCGATGCGGGACTGGAACGGATGATCATGTCGGTAAAACAACACAGCGAGGACTAACATCTATACCTGAATATAAGTCAAACTAAGATAATGAGCACAGACAAGGCAAAGACCAAACCTAAAGTTATTCTAGATCAACAGGAAATTGAGAGAGAGACAAGTTTTGAGTAGTTCGCCTCAATTGTAAGCATCAATGAAGATTGAAGGAAGTCAGACGGAGAATGGATATGGCAATGCAGAGGTTGAATAAAATGAGAAACTTATGGAAGAACTTTAATAAAATGACGAACATAAAAATCCCGCGAACTTGCATGTTTCCGATGGCAACGTGCGGATGTGAAATATGGACCACCACACAAACACTTAAGAAAAGGATTGAATCTTTTAAACTAAAATGCTACAGGAGTGTGCTCAAAATACCATAGATAGCGAAAAGGAAAAATGCAAATATCCCGTAAGAACTGGATATCGAGGAAAATTGATTAGTAAACAATATCTTGTCCAGAAAACTAAAATATTGTGTCCACGTCAAACAACCATAATGGCCTGGAGAGAACGATACTGGAGGGAATGGTTCCTGGAAAACGGGGCAGAGGCAGACCGAGGAGAAGTTGTACACAAGATATCATGGAGGTTCTGAAAATGACAACAACAGAGGCGGGAGTTCTGGCTAGAGATCAAGAATCTTACAGATCGACTGTCGTGAGAGCAACGTTCTGCAATGGACATACTACTTGATATATATATATATATATATATATATATATATATATATATATAATATTTATATATATATATATTTCATGTACTATACATATTTCTAGTTGTGTGTATGTATAACGTATGTACGTGTTCATGTATAAACATGTTATAATATATGTATTGTCGTGAAAGCACTTATCGCAAGGCTTACTTTATCATAAATGCCAAACCATGATTCACACATTCCTGGCCACTCTCTGACTAATGTCTGTTGCCTGAAGTTGTATGTGTTTGGTGTGATGTCCACTCTCATTATTGTTGTGATACTTTATGTATTTTCGTTAGTTCTTTGACACTGATGAAGACCACGTGCACGTAACCAGGGTTTCGTTTTTGTTTCCGTCCAGGTATTGTAACTGACCCAATCCTATTAAGTAACTAGGGTTTCGTTTTTGTTTCCGTCCAGGTATTGTAACTGACCCATTCCTATTATGTAACTAGGGTTTCGTTTTTGTTTCCGTCCAGGTATTGTAACTGACCCATTCCTATTATGTTTTAATGGACCTTTGACCTTCAGCACCGCTACAGCCTTGATTTATGTATTACCTTCTTCAACCTTTTAATAGCTTGTGTCTTCGTCTACACTTCGTCTGTTCCTGCAATGGTAGCTTATGAAGCTATTCTTTTAACACTAAAAATGCTGTAATATCCACACACACCTCTCATCAGTGGTCAACCTGTTCTTAGTTGCCAGATCTTGTAACTACAGATAGCCCCACGTGAGAACTAAAATCAGTCTCACGGTGGAAATTAGTAATAGTCATATATCATAAACTAAAAGTAGCCACACATAGGGAACTAAAGAGTCAGACAGTTGGAACTACAAAGTCAGACAGTTGGAACTAAAAAGTCAGACAGTTGGAACTAAAGAGTCAGACAGTTGGAACTAAAAAGTCAGACAGTTGGAACTAAAGAGTCAGACAGTTGGAATTAAAGAGTCAGGCAGTTGGAACTAAAGAGTCAGACAGTTGGAACTAAAGAGTCAGACAGTTGGAACTAAAGAGTCAGACAGTTGGAACTAAAGAGTCAGATAGTTGGAACTGCACCCGTCTAGAGAGGAGTGATCTGTATTCTTATTTAAGACCCAATTTCGCCCCTACATATTGACATCCTCCACGTATGTATTAATCTCTTCTTCTGTGATTCGTTAGTTAATTATTTTTATTGTTGTTAATTATCCCCGATGAAGACTTATTGGTCGTAACGTTGGTTTCGTTTGTCTCTTCGTCTCGGTATATGATCATATCCATTAATGATTGTTTTTTTCACTTTGTTTTTTTTTCTACGAACTAAAGAGTCCCAGACTTGGAACTATAAAGTTCCATAGTTGGAATTAAAGAGTCACACAGTAGGAACTAAAGAGTCACACAGTTAAAACTAGAGAGTGACACAGTTGGAAATAACGAGTGACAGGGTTGGAACTAGAGAGTGACACAGTTGTAACTAGAGAGTGACACAGTTGTAACTAGAGAGTGACACAGTTGGAACTAGAGAGTGACACAGTTGGAACTAGAGAATGACACAGTTGGAAATAACGAGTCATACAGTTGGAATTAAAGAGTGACATATTTGGAACTAGAGAGTCACACAGTTGGAAATAACGAGTCACACAGTTTGGAATAACGAGACACACAGTTGGAAATAACGAGTCACACAGTTGGAAATAACGAGTCACACAGTTGGAAATAACGAGTCACACAGTTGGAAATAACGAGTCACACAGTTCGAAATAACGAGTCCACCAATTTAAACTAAAGAGTCAGATAGTTGTAACTAAAAATTCACACATTTGTAACTAAAGAGTCAGACAGTTGTAACTAAAAATTCCCACATTTGTAACTAAAGAGTCAGACAGTTGTAACTAAAAATTCCCACATTTGTAACTAAAGAGTCAGACAGTTGTAACTAAAAATTCCCACATTTGTAACTAAAGAGTCAGACAGTTGTAACTAAAAATTCCCACATTTGTAACTAAAGAGTCAGATAGTTGTAACTAAAAATTCCCACATTTGTAACTAAAGAGTCAGACAGTTGTAACTAAAAATTCCCACATTTGTAACTAAAGAGTCAGACAGTTGTAACTAAAAATTCCCACATTTGTAACTAAAGAGTCAGATAGTTGTAACTAAAAATTCCCACATTTGTAACTAAAGAGTCAGACAGTTGAAGATCACGGATAATGATAATAGCCTTACAACAGTCAGTTACAGACCTGGAGCAGGAGTTCTGATGAGTTCATCGATAACACCTGATCGTCTGCGTCAAACCTTAACACCCCGAGCCGTGCCGGTGTTATAAAGCAATTAAAGAAGGGGTGTCGGCTCATGGACACCCGAGAAGGATTCCATCAATAATATTGTAGACGTTCAGTAGGATTACATGTCACCAACCCACTGGCTTGTAGCAGAATCCAGCGATGGCTCATTTCTCTTCAACATAACGCCAGATTAGTTTGCTGGAGTTCTTCATAATCTTATGTGTGAAGTAACGATCCATGTATGAATAGACTCCTTCTAAAAATACGTAAAATAAATTGCAATCAATATTTCCTTTCAGAGGGTTACTGTATCAACTACAGCTGGTCTCACGACAAATTGTGCAGACAAGAGGATACAATCTGATCATCAGACTACCTTAAACCCCTAGTATGATTATCCTCTCTCTCTCTCTCCCTCTCTCTCTCTCTATATATATATATATATATATATATCAGATCATCCTGTAACTAGTGAGGTGGTTGGGCACACATGAAGACATCCTCACAGCCCCCCGCTATCCTTCTCTGTCAGCGGCCGCTGCTTGTGCCTCTTCTGGTCGGAGATTGGTCCAGTCTTTTATGTTGTCCTCCCACCTCTATTTTGAACGCCTTTTCGTCGTCTGTCTTGCACCTTTCCGTGGAGGATCGTATTTGCAAGACCATTTGATCTCGATATGTGACCGTACCAAGCGAGTTTCCTTCTTTTGACAGTTGCCAAGAGGTCTTCAAAAGGCCCTATTGCTGTTGCGTAATTCTTTCTCGTATTTCCTCATTTGCCACTCGATCTTTGTACGTGACGCTTGGAAGTCTTCGGAAACATCTCATCTCCAAGGCCTGTATCCTCCGCTGCAGGTCACTTGCAATTGTCCATGTCTCACAAGCATAGATGAATATTGACAGGACCAATGTACGCATTAATCTGATTTTCGTGCATAGTGCTAACCGTTTATCTTGCCAGATTAAGCCGTGCAAGCGCCGCTATTGTCTGTGCTATTCTTGCCAGATTAAGCCGTGCAAGCGCCGCTATTGTCTGTGCTATTCTTGCCAGATTAAGCCGTGCAAGCGCCGCTATTGTCTGTGCTATTCTTGCCAGATTAAGCCGTGCAAGCGCCGCTATTGTCTGTGCTACTCTTGCCAGATTAAGCCGTGCAAGCGCCGCTATTGTCTGTGCTACTCTTGCCAGATTAAGCCGTGCAAGCGCCGCTATTGTCTGTGCTTTTCTGGCCAACACTTCTCATTTCTATCCTTCATCACTGATAATCGAACCCAGATATTTAAAACGGTCAACCACTTCGAGTTCCTGGCCATTAATTTTTATACAACTGTTGAAGCCCTCGGCGTTGTTGGTCATTAATATTGTCTTTCTAGCGTTTATCTCCATACCATAGTCAAGAGCTGTTTCATTGAGCCTTCTGACCCATTCCTGGAGTTCTGCTTCTGTGCCCGTCAATCCGACGATGTCATCTGCAAAACGAAGGTTGGTAATCGTTCGGCCCCCTATCTTGACTGTACCAACGTGACTTCTAACTGTCTCACTCATAATTTACTCCAGGGATATATTGAAAAGTGTTGTCTCACACCGACTGAAATGCGAAACCAGTGCCCGGGTCTCCCATTCACAAGAACTGCGCTGGACGCCTTGTAATGCAGGTATTTCAAGGACCTTTATAATATATCCGTTGATTTTATACATCCTCATGGTTGCCCATAGCGCGTTATGCCATACCCTATCAAACGCCTTCTTAAAATCAACAAACACATGATACAGTTTTTGCTGCTGTTCTAGATATTTTTCGCTTAGCAATCTTAAATTAAATATCTGTTCTGTAGTGCTTCTTCCCTGTCTGAACCCTGCTTTCTCCTCGGCAATGATGTTCTCTGCTTGGGGTTTCAATCTGTCGAGGATTAATCTAAGCACGACTTTGCTAGGGTGGCTGATGAGGCTTATTGTTCTGTAATTTTGGCACAGCTTTAAGTTTCCAGACTTTGGTAACGGTATAACCATTGATTTTGTCCATAAGTCAGGCCAGTATCCTGTCGCCCATATTTTATTGCAGATGCGTGTCAGGCCTTCCACCACTACCTCCCTACATGCTTGTAAGAGCTCTGCTGGTATATTGTTCACTCCGACCGCCTTCCCTCTTCTCAATGTCTTTACCGCTACAGCTACCTCTTTCTTCGCTATCAGTTGGTTATCCTCTATAGTTGTTGATGTTGAAGGGATTGTTTTCCAAGGTTTGTTCTGGCCCTCATAGTTGTATAATTCGGAATATTATTCTGTCCATCGCTCCAGTACGTCATTGTTCTCATCAAGGCACTTGCCGCTTTTATCATGCGTCACAATTCTTTGACAACCTTGTATGCTCCTTTATCGTCATTTCTGTTTAATCTCTCTTCGATGTTTGTACATTGCTCACATATCCACGCTTCTTATCGCCTCTTATCTTTTGTTGTATCGAGTTCTTGACCTATGTATATCTGCCGACCTCATCGGGTGGATGTTTTTAGTTTTCAGTGACCTTCTTCTATCACAAAGGTATATAATTTCTTTGGTCACCCAAAGCTTCTTTTTTGTTTGGTGGCATCCCAGGATCTCTGTTGCTGTATCTATGAGTGCTGAGTTAAAAGACTCTGTTACTGTATCGATATCCAGTCCCTCTCTGAGAGCTAACAGTGGAGCTAATCTCCCTCCTACCCTCGATTGGAACACTTCGATGATTGTTGGGTCTTTTAGTTTGTCCAGGTTAAACTTTAGTCTAGTCACTTCTTTCTTTGCGACTCTCCTCAATCGCAGACGCATAGTCATCATAACAAGATCGTGGTCAATTCCTATATCCACTCCTGGAAAACGCATCGTTTTGTCGGTGTTGGTGCTAGATCTAACCCTCCTCTAGACTAGTATATAATCAATTTGACGGTGCACTTCATTGTTTGGTGTGCAACGGTGTGTTTGCGCTCAGCATCGCAACCCAGCGATGTCGGGGTCGGCTAGCTCTTCTACTGAGTGGTGAAAATTGAAATGAGTATCCTGCCGATAAAGTGAACACACAAGTCAACCTCACCTCCAAGTGGTGCACATGGGAAACTATGGCCGCGAGGCTGTAGGCGAACAAGGCAATGGCTCGTCTGGGGAGACGGGCAGCTCCAGAGCAGATGTTGGTCCGCACCGGCTTGGAGAGGAGATGGGATCCGCCAAGAAACAACCGCCTAAGATTCACCAATGAAGACACAACCACAATCAACTATACCGGCTCGGTCGCAGCAGGTGTTAACAATGACCGCGTCTGCCGTCCCACACCAGGTCGGAGGTGATAGGTGTGCTACTGGTGGCACAATAAAGCTGAAGAAGGACAAGCTGATAATAGGAGCATGGAATGTCAGAACACTGAACTCATGTGGTAAAATCAACGAGCTAACACACCAGATGAAGACCTATCGGTGGGACATCCTGGGAATATGCGACGCTCGATGACAAAATTTGGTGAGTTTATCACGGAGAAGGACCACAAGTTCTACTTCAGCGGGAGGGAGGACAAACACTTACACGAAGTGGGGATACTGGTACATAAAGGCGCAACCAGATGCATATTGGGTTGTCGTCCAATATCTAGCCGATTTATCATCTTACGGCTAAAGGCAGCACCGTTTAATATTACAATAATACAGTGCGACGCACCAACTGCAGACTTAGAAGATTGTGAAATAGAGGCATTCTATGATCAGCTTCAGTCTGATAACCGAAATGCCAAAAAGTCATATTGGTAGTCCAGGGGATTGGAACGCAAAAATTGGAGACGATGCAGTCCATGACCGATACGGTAACAATTCGTGTATTACAAGCCGACTATATATATATATATATATATATATATATATATATATATATATATATATATATATATATATATATATATATATACAGACGAGGCGTGTTCAAATTAAACCGGACCTAACTGCACCAAGTGAACACATGTACGATGCGCATGATGACATCACCTCTGATGTAAACAGCACATGCCAACCGTTACGTTTGAAAAATTTCATGACCCTCATAGTTTCCTCAGCAGACCGTTGAAAACATGGCAGCTGTGATACGGAATCTGTCCAGAGTTGATCAGCTAGCGGTGATTCGGTTTCTAACAGCTGAAAGATGTCGACCAGTTGACATTCATCGCATAATGCAGGCAGTGTATGGTGACAAAAGTATGTCGAAGACAACAGCAAAAAACTGAACAACGATGTTTAAAGAAGGGCGTGAGTTAACACAAGATCTTCCGAGGCCAGGTCGGCGCATATTGTTACGTCAGAAGATGACATCGCCAAAAGTGATGCAGCAATTCGAGTTGACCGTTGCCGGAGCCTGCGTTCGCTGGCATGGAGATTGGTTGTGTCGCTAAGGAAGCTCAAATGGTGGTTAGCAAGAAACTGAAGTATCGGTACCCGTTGTGAGCATCGTCCAATACTTCCGTTTCTTGCTAACCACCATTTCAACTATCCCTAGCGAAAGCCAATTTCTCGTTTTAAGTCATGTAGCATAAATGCAATATCTGCTAGATGTGTTAGCCGTGTAGCATGAAGACAGGATATGCTGGACGTTTTAGCCATGTAGCATGAAGACCAGATCTGCTGGACGTTTTAGTCATGTAGCATGAAGACAAGATACGCTGGACGTTTTAGCCATGTAGCATGAAGACAAGATATGCTGGACGATTTAAGCCACGTAGCATATAGAGATCTCCTGGACGTTTTAAGCCATGTAGCACGAAGACAAGATATGTTGGACGTTTTAGTCATGTAGCATGAAGATAAGATCTGCTGAACGTTTTAACCAAATAGAGTACATATAATATTTGATGGATGTTTTAAGCAACGTATCATCAAGACAATTTCTGCTGGAAGTTTTAGTCATGTAGTATGATGACAAGATTTGCTGGACATTTTAACCATGCAGTGTGTTGACAAGATATCCTTGACGTCTGAACCATGCAGCGTGTAGACACGATTTTCGGGGTGTTTCAGGCGAACAACGTGCAAATAAACAAGTTACCATCTACCAAACGTGCAGATTGGAAAAAAGTAAGAAGAAGACGTAGTTGCAATCTATTAATGAAAAACTGGAGGGCAGAAAGAGATAATCTTAGCTTGGTACAAAACTCAGCACACATAAACATACCATAATTATATAACAGTCGAAGAACTCAAAACAGAAGAAGCCCGATGTTGGAACACGAATAAATTATATGGGTAAGCAATGCTCGGACACAGACAAGGCAAAGAACTAACTTAAGGAGGCTGCTAAATACCACGATTGAAAATCACAAGACAAAGAACATTCACTTAATACCACATCACAAGACAAAGAACATTCACTTAATACATCAGTTCCACAACAGAAAATCACAAGACAAAGAAAATTCACTTAATACCACATCACAAGACAAAGAACATTCACTTAATACATCAGTTCCACAACAGAAAATCACAAGACAAAGAAAATTCACTTAATACCACATCACAAGACAAAGAACATTCACTTAATACATCAGTTCCACAACAGAAAATCACAAGACAAAGAAAATTCACTTAATACCACATCACAAGACAAAGAACATTCACTTAATACATCAGTTCCACAACAGAAAATCACAAGACAAAGAAAATTCACTTAATACCACATCACAAGACAAAGAACATTCACTTAATACCACATCACAAGACAAAGAACATTCACTTAATACATCAGTTCCACAACAGAAAATCACAAGACAAAGAAAATTCACTAATACCACAGCTCCATAATTTAATACCACAAGACAGGTAATTCACAAAACACTACAGCTCCACAATTTAACACCACAAGACAGGTAATTCACAAAACACCACAGCTCCACAATTTAACACCACAAGACAGAGGCAATAACAAAATGCCACATTACAAGACCTAGAGCTTAAAAAAAATCACCAAATATCACCACAAAAATAAAGTACAAGCCATGGACATCTCAACACTCATCCTGAGGATTTCCAGCCAGACAAAAAGGACGATTTCTTATCCAATCTTGACGGCCCTTCCAACGACGAAATCATCGTTATCGATGATTTTAAATCATCCTCTGGAACTGACATGAATGGCTTGGAGATCATCCTGGATCCATATAAAACTGAAACCCTCGATCATGACATGGCTAGATTCCTCTCTTTCAGCGTCTCCATTGGTACGAGGATTGCAGGCACACGGATTCTTCTTCTTCTTCTTCGTTCGTTCTAAATCTCCCGCTACCAAACACTGAAAGGGCTTAAGTAGCAGAATGCAGTCCAGAGAACGGAATGCGTTGAGTCGTAGTTTACAGCTTGATCGCGATATTTGCACCTTTCGGTCCAACACATCGGACTTCAGTAAACATTTTGTGAGTACCGGGTTAACATTCCCTCTTCGATCCCTTCTCCTTAGCCAGTCTGCCCTGCTGCAGCTTGTTATCCAGGATCACCGCCTGGAGGTGTAGAATGGTCTTGGCAGCTCTGGTTCGCTGGCCCTGACGCTAGCAGTCGACTATGGGTCGCTGACCACTGCAGCGCATGCGCTGCTCAGCATCTTGATCCCACACGGTATACGTTGATTTCAAACAACCACAAGATTAGTAAGGAATTGGACTACATCCTCTCCAGAAACCCCATCCTAAAAAAGGTTTTATGGCGTGCACCGGAGCGGCTGATTATCGCAGTGATATTCCACTAGCTTTTAATGACAAATTTACGAGGTTCAACTTCCACCACCGGAAAGCTCCAGTCAACCCATCTGTAAATGGGTACCTGACTTACGGTTATGGAAGGAAAAGGCAGCGAGGAAAGGAACTTACCACCCCGCCTCACAAGCTGACGCTTTGTATACTGAAGTCGCTAACACTTCATTCCTGACCAGCGGTTAAGTCTGCTGAAAGACTTCATTTACCTTAGAATCCGAGACCCTAGTCGGCATAGATCTCCAGGGTCGTAATTACCGCCAAGATAGCACGACGATCAAAACAGCAACTATGCACAACACATATTCTTTACGAAAGGTCCCCAACAAAGTTGCTCAGCATTCCATATCCATTCAAAACAAGTCTGTAGCATAGGCGCACTTTCAGACTACGCTGAAACCACCCGGTCTATTTTAGTCAAGCGGCGCATCAGGTTGCAATAGAGGTCTTAGATCCTCCAAAACCCCGACTCACAGCGACTGCCGTATCCATCTTTGAGGAAAAGAAAAGTCGCCAGGCACAGAAACGACTTCGCTGAAAACAGAGGAGATGGGAGGATTGAAGGGAGTAAGAAAATGTCACAACTGAGGCCACAACCAGGACAGGAGCACAATGATGACAAACTTGTTGATTCATTGTGTGTTACGGGCGGGTGGCTTCAAACACCAACATCCCCAAGCAAGTCTACACTGGTGCACTCAGACCAATCGTGTAACATGCCTCTAGCACTTGGGTAACAGTGGCCAAAACAGACACAGGACAACTAGACCGTCCAAAATATGGGTATGATAATTACCCTTGGGGCATTGAAAAGCACTCCGATCAAAGAGCTATGGAAGATAGGAAATATTGATCCCCCTCGAATTAAGGAAAAATACAAATCCATTACTCAATTTGAACAACTAAGAAGCTACCTGATCATCTTCTACCCCAGAAGACCCAAGAAAGAACTAAAATCGAACTACTAAGGAAAAGCCCTAACCAACTGGCCAAAGAAATCTGCAGAAAACATGCAGACATCACTGAAGCCGAAATCGAAAAGTGCGAAAGCACTCATTTCAGAAGAAGGGCTGGTTCAAAATAATCTTGGAGGTTCCGGGGTTAACGAAGAAACGTGAGCAGTCAGCGACAGAAGTAAAAATAATTCACGTTCTACAGGAGCTCAAGAGACAGTGCCCTTGCAACTCCTGGACACACGTGTAGACAGATAGATCAGCTCGGTGAGCAATAAAAAGGGGAGGCAGTGGAATCTACATCGCACGCTACAATGACGACATAGAAATTCCCTCCAAACCAGCAGGAGAGACCTGTACCAATTTCAGAGCTGAAGCAACAACTGTCCATTCAGCAACGAGGATTCTTATCAGCCAAAACATAACTTCGAGCAAAACGGTCATTCTAAGACTCCACGATCATACACCAAGACATGTCAAGCCCGAACAAGATAGACTCACACGAAATAAAATACAACATAGAATTGACGTCTGAAAAAAAACCACCAGATCTAGTTCTACAGTGGAATTCGGTCCACTGCTGGATCCTTGGAAACGAGGAAGCAGATGAGCTTGCAACAGTTGGAAGTGGCGGTATATAGACTCGTCATCCACAGAGCTATAAAGAAGCAAAGACACTCATCAAACTTTCCATAAGGGCGGAATGGAGAGACCAGCACAGATCTTCAAACTCAGAACGGGATATTGCAGGCTCAAGGTCCACCTCCACAGAAAAGGTATCACAGACACCGCCACGTGCGATTGTGGAGCACCCAAACAAACACCAGAACATATCCTGTAAGACTGCACTACATATTCAGATCAAAGAGAGACAGTCTGGTCCGGGGGAGCGACCATTCTAGAAAAGCTGTGGGGGGCTGACGAAGACCTGAAACACACAGTCTCCTTCGTGAACCTCACTGGACTATAAGCACAGCATCAGTTGATCGTGAACCTCACTGGACTATAAGCACAGCATCAGTTGATCGTGAACCTCACCGGACTATAAGCACAGCATCAATTGATCGTGAACCTCACCGGACTATAAGCACAGCATCAGTTGATCGTGAACCTCACCGGACTATAAGCACAGCATCAGTTGATCGTGAACCTCACCGGACTATAAGCACAGCATCAGTTAGTAGAAGAGAGGAGTACACATAGGAGGAAATGTTTTCATTGCAAGAACTCCATTCCATCTGAAAAGTATGCTATTTCCTGTGCGAAGCCGGGTTCTATAGTCAGTAAGTGTGTGCAAGTGCGCGTATTTCTATGTATATGGAGTAAGACAGGGATGTATCCTCTCACCTTATTCGCATAACATCTATGCAGAATGTATAATGAGAAATATTAGAGACGACGAGAACATTGGCAGTTTTTATACATTTACTATTGGCGGGTATGAGATTCTAGAGTTACGATACGCAGACGACACAGTGATACTATCAAGAAGTGCAGAAGGGCTAGAGCAGCTAATTTCAGCTGTGAATGGATACAGTAATAATCTAAACATCTTTATAAACATAAACAAAACAAAGATAATGACCACCGACAAAACACTATGTCAGCGTAAATTTACAGTGGATGGTGAAGAAATAGATCAGGTTACGCATTTTTAATATATGGGCTCCAGAATTAACAAAAATGGCGACTGCTGGAAAGAAATCAGAATAAGAATAGCCCTGGCAATGCAGAGACTATTTCAGGCGGTTCGCCTGAAGAAATCATGGCAGAGCACCAACAAAAGTAAAAGTCTTGAGAGCCTGTGTTTTTCCTGTGGCAGCTTATGGATGCGAATCATGGACGATTACTAAAACTTCTAGACAAAGAATCGAATCCTCCGAGTCAAAATGTTACAGAAATATCCTCAGAATACCCTGGATGGAGAAAGACAAATGTAGACATTCGGCAAGAGTTGAGCATAGAGAAGAACTGGTTTATCAATTCCCTTGATGGTCATAAAATGTAATTACTTTGGTCCCATCAAGAGACACAACGGTCTTGAGAGAACAGTGATGAAAGGTATGGTGCCAGGCAAAAGAGACAGGGGTAGACCAAGAAGACGATGGTACCAAGACATCAAAGAATGCCCGAGTCTGACTGGTGGAGGCTGGAGTTTTGGCATGGGAACGAGTTTCTTTAAGACAGACGTTGATGGGAGCGACGTTCTATAAAGGACATGCTACAGGATGAGATATATATATATATATATATATATATATATATGTTTATTATCATCATTGGAGTCTCAGTCTCTGTAGACCATGCGCGTGACACTCGGTGGGTGTTATCCAGCTCTGTCTCCCGTATTACAACACTGTCTGCTATGAAGTTATTTATTTGACCATGGCGCTCTTCATTTTCCTCTTGCTCTTCTTCTTGTGTGTTACCAACTGACATGGATAAACCCCGAGCCCACATGTTTTCATACCCCTAGTGATGTGCATCCCTTCTAAGGCTGTCTTGCTTCTAAGATCAGGCATTACATGCCGATTACGTATCGCTATAGCAATGTGAAGCCGCCGAACGAGTACTCCTAGCCTGGTTTTAGTTTAACACAACATTAAGCGCTGCAACCAAAAATAATCTATTGGTCTTAGATACAATCGTTACCGTTTTATCTGTGGCGGCATTTTTTTCTCGCATATTTATCAATCGAAAATCAATAGCAGCCGCTGCTCTGCACTTTAAAAAGTCACGAAGAAAAACCCCAGAAAAGCAATCATATCTGAAGGTATTGTTAGAAACAAATGAGGCAGGGTTTGAACCACCCACCCCATAGGTGCAGTATTACTAATAATTAAATAAGAAAATGTAAATTTATTGACGGACACCAGCTTTCCTTCCTCACCACCCTCCGTTCGTCTCTCGCTCATTGTCCTCCATGTAAGCCTGGCTATATCCCACGTGTATCTGTCTGCCACCCATGACTAGGCCAGCTATTAGTGTGACCGGATCGATGCTGAGATCGTTTCTGCCCTTGTCGAATGAGTGGTCGGTTACTCACTGCATGCTGACGGGGGAACAGTGAATCGATAACGGCAATTCGTCACCGATAGATCCTTATCACCGTGACCACACAGGTCGGCAGAGTTGGTGGGTACGTGATCTCAACACGTAGACAGACACACACACGCAGAGCTGAACCTTGAACCAGAACTGATATAAGATCATGGTAGGATACAAGACTGAAGCAGGCTAGAAGACAATGGATGGACAATAAAACAGGGCATTACCAACAAGAAGGGGAAAGAGAGAGACGAGAGAGAGAGAGAGAGAGAGAGAGAGAGAGAGAGAGAGAGAGAAGAGAAAGAGAGAGATATGGGAGAACTTGACCAGAAGATTGAGCATTTCTTGTACGGCGGCCAAAGATCGGCTTGGCACGGAGCTATACAGCTACAGTGCGCATAAACCGCTGTCATCTGACGCACAGAGCTATACGACAGATGGCAATGCAACAAACTACACACTTGTAGATCAGGGTGGGTGGGGGTGGGGGGTTACCCTATTGGGCACCGAACTACTAGACATAAAGTAGTGCAACAAACTACACACTTGTAAATCTATCAGCAGTGTCGCCTAGCGGGCGGGAGGACTACTTTCATTTGGGGCACAGAGCTATTTGAGGCAGACATATACACTACATAGATCTAGAAGGTACATCTTCCGGAAGCGTTGATGTACAGATGGTGGCAGGAAGAGACGTATATTTATGAGCCCTGCACAAACATTATAGAATAGTTGCAATAAGGTTTGACGTTATCCTTGTGGGAGTATGTGCTAGGTTCTCGGTAGCGAAGCATTAGAATAGATAGGATATGTTGAGCTATCCCAACCGGTTTTGAAGAATTAGAGAAATATCTTTGCATAAAACAGATGTGAATTAAATATGAAATTGAAATGGTCATTTTTGTTTAAGCGTAGTGACATGTTAGCAAACGCGCGAAGCGGCAAAGTCAATGTATCAGTTGCTATTGGAAAGGTAAGCTGCTTGCGTTCAGCCCAACACAGCTTTGGAATCAGGTCAATTGGTAGCTAGCTACTTGACGGTCATTACGGCGCTACTTTTTTCTCACAGCCAACACGCCACAAATTAGGCCGGCCTTCCCTGACAGAGAGTGTTACATTCCAAGCTCTCAAAGTGTGTTTCAAATGTTATTTCAGTGCAGGTTTGTTTAGTTTTGTGATGTGCGATTTGATCACGTGTTAAAGGAGAGGATGATTTTTATATTTTTTTTCAAAAATGAAACAAAAACGCTCAGAACTAATTGACAAGAAAACATAGGCAACTGTGCAGAAGCACGTTCACAACATTGGTTTCAACTACCTCATTCAGCACAAACACGAAGCACTTTTCAACATTTTTTAAACATCCTTAAGTGTGCCTCTTTACGTTCATTGCTCAGATTACCCTAAAATTATCATCACGCTACGTTTCTGTAAGTTTCTACAGTCACCATATGAACATCCTAACATGTAGTCAACCCGCGTACTGATACAAGTAGTGCATGCGAAATCTATAAAACAAACACAGTCCATTTGCGGCAATGTGTTGCATAAGGTGACAAAAATATCGACATCCAAACAAGACGACAATGAGATTGTTCGACTATGGTCTACATTAGATAAGCTGTCTGACTCACCGAAAAAACCCCTGAAACGTCCCATTCCACCGCGGACTAAATAACAGAACTATATTATGCCAAAGTTTATAATCAATAAATGTTCCATACAGAGAAATAAAACAAATTCACAGTACAAAACACAACAAATCACGATTGAGAGTGATCCTTTCACAGAATCCAGCCCTGAAACCAATTGCGTATCCATCTTTGTTTCCCGAACACGCTATTTCAGTTGCACTGATAGTTAACACATGGAAGCTCCGTTATTTAGTAAGCCTTGGAATGTGACGTTTCAAAGGGATTTCTCCGTGAGCCAGTATCTACAGTAGGCTGTGGTTCGACGGTCTATATATGTATATCCGTTATGACTTCCTGCTGGTCTACAAACATGGACAATGACCACAAAAACGTACTATAGCTCGACAGAAATGACGTAACGTTCCCACAAGGTTGCATTTCCTTGAAGCCGCGGAAGACGTACAAATCAAAAAAGGTATTTCCAATCAATCTGGATTGCAAGGGCAAACACTGAAATACATTGTTGTTGTTGAATGTCCACGATGAGTGCGACCAGTCTTTTGTGAGAAGTGGCGGGTTGCAGTAGCTTTCCTCACATTACAGGCGCGGTGATGGTGAAGGTGGGTCGGGGTCATCCGGGCAATTGTGCTTTGCTTGGCTTCACATGCTTGTCGCTCACTACTACGGGGATAACGTCGATCCCGCACTTCGTTAGACAGACTGCCATGAAACAGTCTGTTTCCAGGGAGAATTGTGTGGAGATGAGGTGGGGGGGGGGGGGGGGGGGGTCCCAAGGTCAGTATGTTTTACTTGACCCTGATTAACATTGTCTGATCAGTATATTTTACCTGAACCTGACTAACATCGTCAAATCAGTATATTTTACCTGACCCTGACTAACATCGTCAAATCAGTATGTTTTACATGACCCTGACTAACATCATATTATGAGTGTGTTCTGTCTAACCAGACGTCGGTCTTCTCTCCCTATTGTGGCCATTGTCCGTGTGAGGATATTGCCTAGCGAATGGTGGGAGATGACACAGATTGGCTAAATACGAAACGACCTACTGATACCACATAACATTCACGTGAGACCATACGTGTGTTGATCGTAATGTTACCCTCGGCCAACATACGTTTACATCAAGTGGCACATGTACTAGGAAACGTGTAGACCACGAGAGGTTTGCGCAAAGAAAAGCACACACAAAAAGGAGGGAGCATTAGCTTAGGATACGCGTGTTTCAGTTAAAGCTAGCAATATAGTTGACTAATTCCAGCTAGCAATATAGTTCGCCAGTTCCAGCTAGCAATATAGTTGACTAATTCCAGCTAGCAATATAGTTCGCCAGTTCCAGCTAGCAATATAGTTGACTAATTCCAGATAGCAATATAGTTCGCCAGTTCCAGCTAGCAATATAGTTGACTAATTCCAGCTGGCAATATAGTTCGCCAGTTCCAGCTAGCAATATAGTTGACTAATTCCAGCTAGCAATATAGTTCGCCAGTTCCAGCTAGCAATATAGTTGACTAATTCCAGCTAGCAATATAGTTCGCCAGTTCCAGCTAGCAATATAGTTCGCCAGTTCCAGCTAGCAATATAGTACACCAGTTCCAGCTAGCAATATAGTTCGCCAGTTCCAGCTAGGAATATAGTTCGTTAGTTCCAGCTAGGAATATAGTTCGTTAGTTCCAGCTAGCAATATAGTTTGCCAGTCCCGGCTAGCAATATAGTCCACCGGTTCTAGCCAGAAATCTAGTTAACCAGTTCCGGCTAGCAATATAGTTCACCAGTTCCAACTAAAAATCTAGTTGACCAGTTCCGGCTAGCAATATAGTTCACCAGTTCCAGCTAGAAATCTAGTTGACCAGTTCCGGCTAGCAATATAGTTCACCAGTTCCGGCTAGAAATCTAGTTAACCAGTTCCGGCTAGCAATATAGTCCACCAGTTCCAGCTAGAAATCAAGTTGACCAGTTCCAGCTAGGAATATAGTCCACCAGTTCCAGCTAGAAATCAAGTTGACCAGTTCCGGCTAGCAATATAGTCCACCAGTTCCAGCTAGAAATCTAGTTGACCAGTTCCGGCTAGCAATATAGTCCACCAGTTCCAGCTAGAAATCTAGTTGACCAGTTCCGGCTAGTAATATAGTCCACCAGTTCCAGCTAGAAATCAAGTTGACCAGTTCCAGCTAGCAATATAGTCCACCAGTTCCAGCTAGAAATCTAGTTGACCAGTTCCTGCTAGCAATATAGTCCACCAGTTCCAGCTAGAAATCTAGTTGACCAGTTCCGGCTAGCAATATAGTCCACCAGTTCCAGCTAGAAATCAAGTTGACCAGTTCCGGCTAGCAATATAGTCCACCAGTTCCAGCTAGAAATCAAGTTGTCCAGTTCCGGCTAGCAATATAGTCCACCAGTTCCAGCTAGCAATATAGTTCACCAGTTCCAGCTAGAAATCTAGTTGACCAGTTCCGGCTAGCAATATAGTCCACCAGTTCCAGCTAGAAATCTAGTTGACCAGTTCCGGCTAGCAATATAGGTCATCAGGCAACAAGTTATAACTAACTAAAGAATTGTAATGACGCACCCCATCTTCTATCTCCCAAACCTCACACAATCGTGGTGTTCTCCCACACATCACTCAATCTTTATCTTCTCCCACACATCACTCAATCTTTATCTTCTCCCACACATCACTCAATCTTTATCTTCTCCCACACATCACTCAATCTCTATCTTCTCCCACACATCACTCAATCTCTATCTTCTCCCACACATCACTCAATCTCTATCTTCTCCCACACATCACTCAATCTCTATCTACTCCCACAAATCACTCAACCTCTATCTTCTCCCACACATCACTCAATCTCTATCTTCTCCCACATGACGTTGTTGCGAGTGCACATGATGAGTAGGTTACTCTTTTGTGCGCCCTGAAAAGGACGTTAATTGGC
Source organism: Ariolimax columbianus (assembly GCA_036924085.1). Taxonomy (NCBI): domain Eukaryota; kingdom Metazoa; phylum Mollusca; class Gastropoda; order Stylommatophora; family Arionidae; genus Ariolimax; species Ariolimax columbianus. The sequence goes on from JAVGWX010000002.1 coordinate 69,239,690, forward strand.
GGATTGCAGTAGCTACCCTCACATCCTGAGCGTGATGATGAAGGTGGACCGGGTCCTCCAGGCGGTTGTGCTATGCGTAACTTCATCTGCGCGTCACTCACTATTACGGGGATCACATCGATCTCTCACCTCGTTAGCCAAGCTGCTTTGAAAACAGTCCGTTTCCAGGGAGGGCTACTAGGCAGCCGAAGTGAGGGTCTTGGCCAGTATGTTTTGCCTGAGCCCGACTAACATTTCTGATCGGTATATTTTGCCTGACCAGACGTTAGTCTTCCACCCCTCTCACACACGTTATACAATCATTATCTTCTCCAACACAATCACAATCTTCTTCGACACTTCACACAATCGTTATCTTCTCCCACACATCAACCAATCCATTATCTTCTCTCACACAAACCTAACCTTCTCCCAAACCTCACACAGTCGTAATCGTCTCCCACACCCCCATAGCCCTCGCATAAGAACCAACCGGACACAGCACAACCATAATAGATTAGCCACATTGACACTGAAGATCGCGGATACAGGAAGAACCATATTAGCTATGCAAGTCTTCATCGATAATCAATCTCATTCCAGACTTCTCAACCTCCATCCTTTCTCTCCACACTTGTCATGATCTCCATCTAACAGAATATATTATGAGCAGTCTTGACATTCAGGCGGGGTGTAAGGGAGAGATGGGTTTAGCAGAGATCATTCTCTCTTCCAGTCTCAGGTCGATTTCTCGCCCTCCCCAGAAGTCTCAGATTTCGATACCGACCACACTGCTGAGGCTGTGAGCAGACCTAAGCCACTAAGTTTTGGAAGAGTTCCAACTTATTCCCAGGAAGGCAAGGGAGACCTTCACCACAATGTCCACATCGTGACTAGACCTAAATGACTGACAACATTGTGACTAGACCTAGATTACTGTCGAGATTATGACAGACCAAAATGACTGACCACATTGTGACTAAACCGAAATGACTGCCCACAATGTGACTAGACCTAAATGACTGCCCACAATGTGACTAGACCTAAATGACTGCCCACAATGTGACTAGACCTAAATGACTGCCCACAATGTGACTAGACCTAAATGACTGCCCACAATGTGACTAGACCTAAATGACTGCCCACATTATGACTAGACCTAAATAACTGCCCACATTATGACTAGACCTAAATAACTGCCCACATTATGACTAGACCTAAATGACTGCCCACAATGTGACTAGACCTAAATAACTGCCCACAATGTGACTAGACCTAAATGACTGCCCACAATGTGACTAGACCTAAATGACTGCCCACAATGTGACTAGACCTAAATGACTGCCCACAATGTGACTAGACCTAAATGACTGCCCACATTATGACTAGACCTAAATAACTGCCCACATTATGACTAGACCTAAATAACTGCCCACATTATGACTAGACTTAAATGACTGCCCACAATGTGACTAGACCTAAATAACTGCCCACAATGTGACTAGACCTAAATGACTGACCACAATGTGACTAGACCTAAATGACTGACCACAATGTGACTAGACCTAAATGACTGCCGAGATTATGACTAGACCTAAATGACTGCCGAGATTATGACTAGACCTAAATGACTGCCCACAATGTGACTAGACCAAAACGACTGCCCACACTGTGACTAGATCTAGATGACTTCGTCTTGGACATGTCCCAACTTGTTCTCAGGAGATCAAGTCAAACCCTGACTCACGTTCGCGCTCCTCACCGCCTACAGTGGAGAGAATCAACAAATAATCAATGTGTTTCACTCATTACCCACTGAAGTTCATCATCTGATCGTCTGCAGCACTGGTTCCCTCCGACATTAGAGTGGTGTAAGTATTACCATTGTTTTCCCCTGCCAAACTGACCGAATCTCATTTTGTTATGATGAGCTAAGAGAGAAGCCGTCGCTGTTTCAAAGTTCCTGACAAGTGTTCCCATATCGTAACGGCGACACATATTTTATCTGCAAGCGTCCGGGCGCCAATGTCGGCTTAATGTGGCTGGCGGGAATGTTAATAGTTGATTAGAAGGGTAGTTTTTATCTGAATATTTGATTGAGCTGTTGTGGGTGTTGTGGCATGGAATATGTAATGGCTGTTGTGGTGTTCTGGTATGGTTTATTTGGTGGGTGTTGTGGTGTTCTGGTATGGTTTATTTGGTGGGTGTTGTGGTATTCTGGCATGGTTTATTTGGTGGGTGTTGTGGTGTTCTGGCATAGTTTATTTAGTGGGTGTTGTGGTATTCTGGCATGGCTTATTGGGTGGTTGTTGTGGTGTTCTGGCATAGTTTATTTGGTGTGTACCAGATCCCTCATTAGATATCAGATAGCCATCCTCACGTTTAGAAATGAGTCATTTTAGATCATCATTCCCGGATTAACTGTGTCAGCTCTTCATACGTCATCTCCGAACTGGCCATAACAGAATGAGACACAACATATACACCAAATTCACCAGTATGTTACTGCGGCCTGGCAAACACAAGAGCAGCACATGTACTTCAGGACTGCCCTCCAAGCACACAGATCTTAGGAGATGGATGTGGGCCACTCCGACTCCCTTCAAGTAGAAACTATGTAGTAGTATTGAGACCATTCGACTATTGAGGAATCCGAAGTCCCAGTCTAAATAGCATGATCGCAGAAGAAGAAGTGAGACATATTGATCAAGACTCACCCCCTAGTCCTGATTGTGTTCCTGGACACAGGCTGCGTTCCAGCAGTCTGACTAATGAGGTGGGTATCAACAGTATCATCCCCATCGTAGTGAGCATACTGAGCAGCCTCATAATGGACTACAGCTTGAAGGACCTAGATTCTTACATAGGTCTCGAGATGTAAGAACTGCTCATATAACTCGCCAAGCAAGAAAGATAAAACGTTGAACAGACTCAGTACGAGTTACCCCCAACAACACCAGGGCTATAATCATTGAACTGCTCATGTAATGTGCCAAGCAAGAAACATCAAACGAACGAACTCAGTACGAGTGACGCCCAACAACATCATGGCTATAATCATTGAACTGCTCATGTAACGTGCCAAGCAAGAAAGATCAAACGTTGAACGGACTCAGTACAAGTGACCCCCAACAACATCAGGGCTATAATCATTTCAGCTGGATTCCAGTTACACTGTCTTCTTAAGTTTCATCCAAGAAATCCCAGATGTTTGGACTTCATCTTCCACTATTCTTTCACCGTGCACTCTTTTCTTCCTACCTTGGTTCCAACCAAGCGAATGCCTGGATATGTTGTTAAGTTTCTTCTTAAGGCTATGTCCTTCTTCTTCTGTTCATGCTTTTTGGTCATGCTAGATTCGTCACTAGGATGAAGTCCAGTCCTCTCCAGATCTGGGTGGCAGCTCCACAGCTTCTGCATCATCTTGACACCCTCTGGTCAGATTTGACATCTCTGTATTCTGGGCAGTCCTGTAGAATGTGTTTAGCGGTCAAGGCTCTGGTTCACATGGGCAGTCATGTGTGTGATATCTAGAGTCGATATAGGTGACCCAATAGTCTGCAGTGGTTTGTTATCAGGCGAAGGATGGTGGTTTTTTTGGTGTCTGGAGCTGGTGCAGGTCTACTGCTCACGCCATGTCTTTCTTCCATTTTGAGTTGTACTGATTGTGGATGATAGTTTTTGCTTCTTTGTAAGACACTGTGGATAAGTTGCTCCATTTTGTCACCTGCTTTGGACACCACATTAACTCTCTCATTCCCTGTGATTCCACAATGGGAGCAACTGTAGAAGTTTTTGGGGATTTTGTTGAGCTCTGATCCCGCAGCAGTTATTCAGCTGTTTTGTACTGCTTCTAGTACTGATCTGCAATCTGTAGAGAACACAATCTGAGTTGGCCGATATTCGTCCGATCTGGTGAACGTCCTTATTGCCTGTGGGAGCACCAAACTCTGCCCTAAGGCTGGAAGAAATTTTTCCAGTACGGAAAGCCTTATGGTTTTTTTTGTTTTGTTGTTTAATGCCCAAAATGAGTAAGTTTAATCTTTTGTGTGCCCTGAAAAGAACGTTAAGTAGCGGGTTGTGTTAGCTTTCCTCACATCCCCAGCATGCTGATGAAGGTGGACCATGGTCCTCTAGGCAGTTGTGCTATGCTTGGCTTCATCTGCGTAGCGCTCACAACAACAGGGATCACATCGATTCACATCTCGTCAGCCAGGCAGCCTTGAGAACAGCCTATTTCCAGAGAATGCTACATGCAAGAGAGATTGTGGTCTTGGTCAGTGTATTGTGCTTGACCCTGACGCAGCGTCCTGGTCAGTATGTTGTGCTTGACTGCATCTCAGTTCCCTGCCTTATGGGTTATATTCCCATTGTTGTTTCATACAAAGATGCTTCCTCCCCCATGCTTAACTGCCCCCACTGCCGATCCATCTGTGTGTACGTGAGTCTAATCCTTAAGGCTGTATCTTCCTTCAATCATCACCTGAGCTATGGTTTTTAGGCGGATAGCCTGGCAATTTTCCTTTTTAATTCACAGGATCTCCCCGGTTCTTAAGGTGTTAATGGCAATAGTTTGGATCCTCATAGTCATTCATCAGTTCCTTTCTTCTTCTTCTGTGTCCGTTCTCAATATCTCCCACTACCAAGCCCTTTAAAGGGCTTTGCAAGTAGCAGGATGTAGTCCGGAGAATGGAATGCGTTGTGTCGCTAGTTTATAGCTTGAATGTGATATTTGCACCTTTCTGTCCGACATATTTGTCTTTGGCAAAGGCATTATTTTAGCTCCTGGTTAGCCTTCCCTCTTCGATCCATTCTCCTTAGCCAGCCTGCTCTGTCGCAGCCTGTTATCCAGGATCACCTCGTGGAGGTGTAGAATGGTTTTGGCGGCTCTGATTCGTTGGCCCTGACACTAGCAGTCAGATATGAGTCGTTGACCGTTGCAGCTCATGCGCTGCTCAGCATCTTGATCCCTCAGCATTTCCATTTCTGTGCATTGCTTTGTAAGAAGGTTTCCATGGTGGTGATGCAGGTGTTTTGAGTTGTGCAAGAAGCTGGTTCACTTTAGCCGTTTTTTGGGCTTAGATTTTGAAGTTTGTCTTACATAGGATGGTATGTCCTATCATCTCTACTTACTCTTCTAGATCTCCAATTTGACCATCATTATCAGACCTGATTAAGTTTACTATACCGTTCAACTAATGGGTTGATGTATACTCTCTCAGACAGAGAATGCCAACTTTATTTCTAGTACAATTCCTTCACTCTGACAACCACCAAAATAAAAATAGATCAAGCCCTGAACTGTGCCCACCATTAGTCCCATACCTGTCAACCCCGCTTGGACACTGCCCTTACAAATATTGAAACACCCCTGTGAAGAAACGTTTCAATGTAAATTTTTAAAGTAGTAGACAATTTCCAAGAAGTAGTCAAAGTTGATGTTGTTTAGATAAACAATCAATATAATATGTTTGCAAATTAATATGTACATTGTATATTATCATATTTGTCTGACAAGATTTTTTTTTTTAAATGTATTTATATTTTATAGTTTACTGATTTTGGATTTCTGCGTATCATTTATGAAATACAGAGTTTCACTTAGAAGTCAAGGTTTGTCCCATCATAGTTGCACTACTGTCAGGGCAATGAAGTTATTAGAGACCAGTATACTGAGTCAAGGTTTGTCCCATAGTAGTTAAACTATTGGGGAATGAAGTTGTTAGAGACTTCAGTATATCAAGTCACAGCTTGTATGAGGCAGGGCTGACAGTTCATTTCCTCATTGCCATTTACTTCACTAGCCGTACACGAGGTACCAATTTATAGCTGGGTTGGCTGGACAGTGATGGCTGTGGAAGTTGAACCCCTCACCTTTGTAGTGAAAACGAGTGCTCCGCCCCTAAACGTAGATGCTCAAGAAACCCTAAAAATTGCATCAAATACGGAGGGGCCGTATATAGTCCCATCAAATAACCTGGAGTAGAAATACAATAAAAGACAAACAGCCAATAACTGCAGGATTTCTAAGATCATTCTAGAAAGAACAGGATAACTTGCTACTGATGACACGTGTCATGCCACGAGCCATCTATATGAGAAACCTGTAGCTGGTTATATCCAAGGTCTCCCATAACATAAATCTTTTAGTGTCAAGCGGAATTATACCTTTCATTGGAAAACTGGTTCCGTTCTGCAGCTGCCTCGCTCTTTCTAGAAATAGACTAGAAATATTGGATGCGTGAATACGTAATTAGCCCTTCATCTTTCACCAACTCTAAACATTCGCCCCCATCTCAATCATTGGGACGCAATGGATCAATAGAATCAGATAAAGCTGTGAGGGCAGAGACCAGACAGAGATTAGGGTTGGAATCATAGCTTCCACGGCATTCCCTATTCCATGCATACTTTATGTCTGTCAGAAGACTCTTATCCCATCATTCCTTGCATCAGGAAAACCTTGCGCCTCGACTTCCAACACATCCTCTCCAAACGATTCTCATTTCGGGTTCCTGAGTAAACATTAACAAGAAATTAGCTTTTACAAGACTTGATGTCCAGAAAATACATGTTCTCAAAGTTAATTTCAGACAGCCAGAAAATGCATGCTCATAAAGTTAATGTCCAGACAGCCAGAAAATGCATGTTTTCAAAGTTAATTTCAGGCAGCCAGAAAATGCATGTTCTCAAAGTTAATTTCAGGCAGCCAGAAAATGCATGTTCTCAAAGTTAATGTCCAGACAGCCAGAAAATACATGTTCGTACAGTTAATTTCAGACAGCCAGAAAATGCATGCTCTTAAAGTTAATGTCCAGACAGCCAGAAAATGCATGTTTTCAAAGTTAATTTCAGACAGCCAGAAATGCATGTTCTCAAAGTTAATTTCAGACAGCCAGAAAATGCATGTTCTCAAAGTTAATGTCCAGACAGCCAGAAAATACATGTTCTTACAGTTAAATTCAGGCAGCCAGAAAATGCATGTTCTCAAAGTTAATTTCAGGCAGCCAGAAAATGCATGTTCTCAAAGTTAATGTCCAGACAGCCAGAAAATACATGTTCTTACAGTTAATTTCAGACAGCCAGAAAATGCATGTTCTCAAATTTATCAGCATGAGAGAGTAGTGAGGTCAAGAAATAAACAAATTTTCTCAATCCAAAATGGCGATTGACAGGTTTCTCCTTGGTAATAAATGTATTTATTTAGTTGACTGGGAAACATGCACGCAAACAGGCACATCACACCTAGAATGTACGCTTTCGCCAACAAATGACTCAATGATATATCACACCCGGATTGTACTCTTTCCCCAACAAATGACTCAATGATACATCACACCCAGATTGTACGATTTCACCAACAAAATAACCCAATGGTATATCACATACAGATTGTATGCTTTCACCAACAAATGACTCAATGATACATCACACCCAGAAAATACGCTTTCACCAAGAAATGATCCAATGGTATACCACACCCAGATTGTACGCTTCAAAAAACAAGCACCGCTTATGAAAGAGACTCTAGCATGCCATACTGCAAAACTGAAACACTGTGGAACTGACGGAACTCCTCTTCAGGACTCTGTATGTCGGCACTCGACATTGCACTCCGTTGGATGCATCACGCTCCCTTCCCCCCGTTTCCTTGTGGTCCGGAAGGACAGCCATGGGGACCCCTGCACTATTAACTATAATCCCAAAGAGCTAATCAACGAGGACCCCTGCACTATTAACTATAATCCCAACGAGCTAATCAATGAGGACCCCTGCACTATTAACTATAATCCCAAAGAGCTAATCAACGAGGACCCCTGCACTATTAACTATAATCCCAAAGAGCTAATCAATGAGGACCCCTGCACTATTAACTATAATCCCAAAGAGCTAATCAACGAGGACCCCTGCACTATTAACTATAATCCCAAAGAGCTAATCAACGGGGAACCCTTGCACTATTAACTATAATCCCAACGAGCTAATGAACGAGGACCCCTGCACTATTAACTATAATCCCAAAGAGCTAATCAACGAGGACCCCTGCACTATTAACTATAATCCCAACGAGCTAATGAACGAGGACCCCTGCACTATTAACTATAATCCAAAAGAGCTAATCAACGAGGACCCCTGCACTATTAACTATAATCCCAAAGAGCTAATCAACGAGGACCCTTGCACTATTAACTATAATCCCAAAGAGCTAATCAACGAGGACCCCTGCACTATTAACTATAATCCCAAAGAGCTAATCAACGAGGACCCCTGCACTATTAACTATAATCCCAACGAGCTAATCAATGAGGACCCCTGCACTATTAACTATAATCCCAAAGAGCTGATCGCAACAGTATCACTTTCAGACTGTAAGCTTTCACCAACAGCTGTATATGGCTGAGAAACATGACATGCAAGAAAGATATGACTATAGACCTTCCCCAACAGATGACTCCATCACATGTAAGCAAGAGTATCACATTCATATACATTGCAGCACATTTAAACACATGAATTTGTTGTGAAAGTAGTTTCATGGCATAACTCTATGTGACAATGCGAGTCAAAAGAATATGTGACACAGTGAGCAATAATAATATGTGATAGAACGAGCCAAACTGAACATGACAGAGTGAGCCAACAAAATATGAGACAGAACAAGCCAAACTGAATGTGTGACAGAGTGAGCCAAACTGAATGTGTGACAGAGTGAGCCAAACTGAATGTGTGACAGAGCAAGCCAAATTGAACATGACAGAGTGAGTCTAACTGAACGTGGCAGAACGTGTGAAATAGAATGAGCCAAACTGAATATGTGACAGAACGAGCCAATTTGAACGCGACAGAGTAAAGAGCGAGGCAAGCTAAATGTGACAGAGTGAGCGAAACTGAATATTTGGCAGAACAAACTGAACTGAATGTGACAGATCTAGCAAACAGCAACAGAAAATGACACCTAACAAGCTATGAAACTAAAATTGTCTACTGATAATGTATTATTATCAAACAACGTTGCTGGCAGCAGTAGACAGGGGCCATCCTGCTCATCATTTATAATATATGTTATTATATTATTTGATTTATTTTCATAGCAGCAACGTAGAACCAGTTGCTGCCTCAAAAATGGTTTGTAACAACTGTACAGACAACCCCAGAAGTCTCAAACTCAAACCACACAGAGGGCTGCACGAAGACAAGTTAATGAACCATGAACTACAATGAAATCAGGATTGTGACACAAGAGCTACATGTAATCAAACAAATGATCCAGTGGCTACATGAAGTCAAATTAATGGTCCAGTGGCTACATGAAGTCAAATTAATGGTCACGTGGCTACATGAGGTCAAATTAATGGTCAAGTGGCTACATGATGTCAAATTAATGGTCCAGTGGCTACATAAAGTCAAATTAATGGTCCAGTGGCTACATGAAACCACAAAAACGGTCTAGTAGCTCGAAGAAGTCAAACTAATGGCCCAATTGCTGTTTCTTCTTCATTCGTTCTCAAACTCCTGCTTGCAAGCCTGTCAAGGGCTTTGCAAGCAGCAAAATGTAGTCTGGAGAACGGAATGCACAGTGTCATAGTTTATAGCTTGCCTGCGATGTTTGCACCTTTTGGTCCTACACATCCGACTGCAGCTGATGTTTTTGGGTATTGGGCTAGTCACCCCTCTACGGTTCCTTCCCCTTATCCAATCTGCCATGTTGCAGCCTGTTATCCAGGATCACCCTGCAGAAGTTTACAAGGGTCTTAGCAGCTCTGGGCCGCATGCCCTGACACTAGCAGTCAGTTTTAGTCCCTGAACGCTGCTGCTCATGCACTACTTGGCATCTTGATCCCCAATTACTGTTGGATTTTTAACTAATGTTCCACAGGTGGTATAATATCAAACTAATGGTCCAATGGTTGTATCAGGTCAAACCAACGGTCCAAAGGTTGTATCAGGTCAAACTAATGGTCCAATGGTTATTTCATGTCAAACTAATAGTCCAATGGTTGCATCAGGTCAAACTAATGAACCAATAGTTGTATAAGGTCAAACTAATGGTTGTATCAGGTCAAACTAATGATCCAATAGTTGTATTAGGTCATGGGTGAATCTTGGGCGGTTGTCTCTTGGCGGATCCCATCTCCTCTCCAAACCGGTGAGGGCCAACATCTGCATCTGACGTGGAGAAGCCCGTCCCCAAGGCAAGCCATTGCCTCGCTGGCCTACAGCCTCACGGCTATAGTTTCCCTGTGTGCACTACTTGGAGGTGAGGTTCACTTGTGTGTTCACTTTATCAGAAGGCTACTCATTTCACTTTTCGCCCTACAGAAGAAGAGCTAGCCGACCCCGGCATCACTGGGTTGTGATGCCGAGCGCAAACACACCATTACACATTGTCCTGTCCGTATTCCTCTATGCTTATGAGACATGGACAGTTACAGCTGACTTTCAGCGAAGGATACAGGCCTTGGAGATGAGATGTTTCCGAAGACTTTTAAACATCACGCACAAAGATCGAGTTACAAATGAGGAAATACGAGATAGAATTACAACAGTAATAGGGCCTTTTGAAGACCTCTTGACAACTATCAAAAGAAGGAAACTCGCTTAGTCTAGTCACATATCGAGATCAAATGGTCTTGCAAATACGATCATGCACAGACAGGTGAAAGGCAGACGACGATGAGGCCATCCCAAAAAGAGGTGAGGGGGGAGACACATAAAAGAATGGACCAATCTCCGACCAGTAAAGACACAGGCAGCGGCCGCTGACAGAGAATGGTGGCGTGGGGTTGTGAGGATGTCTTCATGTGTGCCCCAACGGCCTTACCGGTTACGGAATGACGTGACCTGATCTATATCAGGTCAAACTAATAGTCCAATGGTTGTATCAGGTCAAAACAAATGGTTGTATCAGGTCAAATTGAAAGCCCAATGGTTGTATCAGGTCAAACTAATGGTCCAGAGGTTGCATTAGGCCAAACTAATGGTCCAATGGTTGCATCAGGTCAAACTAATGGTCCAATGGTTGCATCACGTCAAACTAATGGTCCAATGGTTGTTTAAAGTAAAACTAAAAGAAATGAAGACAAATGGTATGAAGCACCTAACGATGATCTAAAAAGTACTTCACACCTGGAAATGAGAGCACCATTCGTGCAATTGTGTCAACTCAGAAGGTGCCCTTTAAAGGGGATTAGGTTTTGAACTAAATAGGTGGTGCTGAAAATGCAGCAGTAAATGAGCTGACAGCAGCCAGCGACTCATAGCTGACTGCATATACAAGGGTCAGTGACCCATAACTAACTTAGACCCTATTCCACCTCCCAGTGATGCCCCTGGGAACAGACTGCAACCATGCAACTTGGCTAAGAAATAAGGAACGAGGGATGGCAAACCAGGTCCCAAAAATGCCATGCTGAAATCGGACAAGTCACGTGTAGATATAGCAGCTTAATTGCAAAACAGCATCGCAATGTCCTTTTCAGGACCAACAGCAAAGAACTAAACTGCAAGTTGTTTTTTTTATTTAGCCTAAGCTCGGATAGTTTTTGGTCAGCCCTCATGCAATTAGTTTGGCCCTGGCCAAAGGCTACATGTGAGTTAACTGTAGACAAGATATTCCTTAAGTACAACAACACTGATGATTTGGGAACATGAATAAAGGAAATTTCATGGAAGTCGCAGAGGATAATTGGGCAGTTGACCAATCACCTTAATATAACTGAGAAAGTTTTCATACGTGTCAAAGAATAATTGGACCAACCACAACCGAGACTGTTCTCACTCTGTTTCTGGTTCACTTTATTTCCTTATGGCTGAGCACGCTGCTCTGTGTCCTGCATCCTATCTGCCCAGGACACATTTTTTTATGGATTTACTATGTGCTTTTTTTCTGGGTATACAAGGGTAAATGCTTTAAAACAACTTTAAAAAAATTTAATTTGGCTTTGAGCTGCTGTTTAAATCCTTCTATAACAGTGCTAAAACACATACCCTTTTTTTATAAACACAGAATCAATCAAAGCCCATTGCTCTTCTCGGTGCATGAGCCATTGACAACATCCTGCTATTATACATGGTTCCAGGCTGCTCTTACTGCCTCTCTACAGGTGTAATCATTTAATGTTAGTTCCTACTAAAATCTACATTTTCTCTAGAAAGAAATCACTGGGGTTTATTGTACATAGGGGTATGATGTATCAGTTTCATGAATCCGGACACAAGCAAGTCTTGGTTGCGGGCTGTACCACTAGCAGCTTCGCCATTGTTCCCCTCCCTCGACTGTAATCAAAGAGGAAGAATAGGTTCACACTGTCGATGGGTGTGCTACAAATGAGTCATCACAACCCTCGGCAGTGAATACAGAGTTATGTAATGGGGATGGTAATATGAGATAATATAATGAGATAATATGAGGTTAAACAAGTAAAAATTGCTAATACCCAGAATGATAATATTGTATATACCGGCGGATTTGTGTTACAGGGTAAGCAATTAGAATGAAGTTCTTCTTGAGGAAAATGCATGGTCATTGCAAAGTGGAGTAAAGCACAAATGTCAGCAACGTCTAGTATGAGAAGGGGTAGTTACTAGCACCGAGGCAGCTATCTGAGACCTCATTAATCAAGAGCACACATAATATCTGACCCAATTTCTTCCTCAAGAGGTACAGAAGGGATGGCTACAGCATGAGTGGATAGCAGTCACAAAGCTTAAGCATCTTGTATACTTCGAAAGTCACATAGTCAGGATATTTTATATAGATAGGGGAAAACATACAGAAATCAATCAATAACCGTGTGTTACATAATGAAACTTCAGTTGATGAACTATCAATTTGCAGACTGTTTGAGTTCATGAGATGATCGAGTAGGGTGTACACATCTAGTGAGAATGAGCAGGAAGGGTGCAAGAGATGATGGAGCAGGGTGTACGCAAATAGTGAGAATGAGCAGGAAGGGGACATGAGTTGATGGAGCAGGGTGTACGCAACTAGTGAGATTGAGCAGGAAGGGTGCATGAGGTGATGGAGAAGGGTGTACGCACCTAGTGAGAATGAGATGATGCAGCAGGGTGTACGCAAATAGTGAGAATGAGCAGGAAGGGGACATGAGTTGATGGAGCAGGGTGTACGCAACTAGTGAGATTGAGCAGGAAGGGTGCATGAGGTGATGGAGAAGGGTGTACGCACCTAGTGAGAATGAGATGATGCAGCAGGGTGTACACAACTAGTGAGAATGAGCAGGAAGTGTGCATGAGGTGATGGAGCAGGGTGTACACAACTAGTGAGAATGAGCAGGAAGTGTGCATGAGGTGATGGAGCAGGGTGTACACAACTAATGAGAATGAGCAGGAAGGGGACATGAGATGATGGAGCAGGGTGTACACAACTAGTGAGAATGAGCAGGAAGGGACCATGAGATGATGGAGCAGGGTGTACACAACTAGTGAGAATGAGCAGGAAGGGGACATGAGATGATGGAGCAGGGTGTACACAACTAGTGAGAATGAGCAGGAAGGGGACATGATATGATGGAGCAAGATGTACACAACTAGTGAGAATGAGCAGGAAGGGGACATGAGTTGATGGAGCAGGGTGTACACAACTAGTGAGAATGAGCAGGAAGTGTGCATGAGGTGATGGAGCAGGGTGTACACAACTAGTGAGAATGAGCAGGAAGTGTGCATGAGGTGATGGAGCAGGGTGTACACAACTAATGAGAATGAGCAGGAAGGGGACATGAGATGATGGAGCAGGGTGTACACAACTAGTGAGAATGAGCAGGAAGGGACCATGAGATGATGGAGCAGGGTGTACACAACTAGTGAGAATGAGCAGGAAGGGGACATGAGATGATGGAGCAGGGTGTACACAACTAGTGAGAATGAGCAGGAAGGGGACATGATATGATGGAGCAAGATGTACACAACTAGTGAGAATGAGCAGGAAGGGGACATGAGTTGATGGAGCAGGGTGTACACAACTAGTGAGAATGAGCAGGAAGGGGACATGAGTTGATGGAGCAGGGTGTACGCAACTAGTGAGATTGAGCAGGAAGGGTGCATGAGGTGATGGAGCAGGGTGTACGCAACTAGTGAGATTGAGCAGGAAGGGTGCATGAGGTGATGGAGCAGGGTGTACGCAACTAGTGAGAATGAGCAGGAAGGGTGCATGAGGTGATGGAGCAGGGTGTACGCAACTAGTGAGAATGAGCAGGAAGGGGACATGAGATGCTGGAGCAGGGTGTACGCAACTAGTGAGAATGAGCAGGAAGGGGACATGAGATGATGGAGCAGGGTGTATACAACTAATGAGAATGAGTAGGAAGGGCGCATGAGATGATGGAGCAGGGTGTACACAACTAGTGAGAATGAGCAGGAAGGGGACATGAGATGCTGGAGCAGGGTGTACGCAACTAGTGAGAATGAGCAGGAAGGGGACATGAGATGATGGAGCAGGGTGTACGCAACTAGTGAGAATGAGCAGGAAGGGGACATGAGATGATGGAGCAGGGTGTATACAACTAATGAGAATGAGTAGGAAGGACGCATGAGATGATGGAGCATTGTGTACACAACTAGTGAGAATGAGCAGGAAGGGGACATGAGATGCTGGAGCAGGGTGTACGCAACTAGTGAGAATGAGCAGGAAGGGGACATGAGATGATGGAGCAGGGTGTATACAACTAATGAGAATGAGTAGGAAGGGTGCATGAGATCATGGAGCAGGGTGTACACAACTAGTGAGAATGAGCAGGAAGGGGACATGAGATGATGGAGCAGGGTGTACGCAACTAGTGAGATTGAGCAGGAAGGGTGCATGAGGTGATGGAGCAGGGTGTATGCAACTAGTGAGAATGAGCAGGAAGGGTGCATGAGTTGATGGAGCAGAGTGTACACAACTAGTGAGGTACAAGAGCCAGTGTACATACAGGAACCTGTTGTTGAAAGGGACCTAGTATCTCTTGTACTGCCTAGAATAGACTGATGGCTATTCTATATAACATAACACCATCTTCCAACATAGATCCAGCCACATCAAGATGTGGTATAGGTGAAATGACACTACAGTGCCTTCGTGGATAGATTACAATTGAATACAACACAGACAACGATGTGGTTCACAACTGACTCGAGAGTTATCCCAAATGTTTATGTGAATACTGATCACAGATTGGTCGTTATGACACGTTTCTCTGCAACACGGAACTAATCACAGACCAGCCGTTATAACACGTTTCTCTCCGACACAGAACTGTAAGAGAAGGGAGATGACAAGCAAGATCACGAATCTTTAAAAATGAAATGAGTCTGTCAGGATCAGTGAACTGCTATGACTAAGGCGTATGAGGCACCCGACAGAGATGCCACCATTACATTTAATGAATATTCAAACTGACAAATGATGAAAACTCTCAATAAAGTATGTGGAAATAAATCTTTAAGACATAGCATGGGGCAAAAAAGAACAGCCTGGTAGAATGAAGAAGTTGAAGTGTCCACGCATGCCAAAAATAAATTAAACAGACATGGCTCACTGCTAGACAACAACAAACAGATAATCAAGTGGCTTAAGGAGGACGACTGGGCTCTGTGTGGCGAGCACATCTCAAACATATGCAAGTCCTGACTTCTACAAGAGCATCAAAGTGACCAGACAGTTAAAACTCAACATCAATCATTAACAATGGTAAAGAATCCCCTCCGCTCGAAAGACCAGAGCAGAGAGAGCGTTCGAAGGAATACTTCCCCGACCTTCTTCAGTGAAGGTACAGTGAAGGAAATGCCATTCGTATCCCAGCACATGGACCCCCTAGAGCTAGACATACTGATTCCAGAGGGGAAAGAGTACTTAAAAACAACCCAAGGAACAAGTCTATGAGTGAAGACAGTATTCCAAGACAATCATGTGGACAGGCAGGAGTCCTGCGGCTAATGAGAATATTTACAGCAATCTCGGTATCATAATATTATCCGATGGGTGCAGCAGTCACAATATGTCAAGGCGGATCAGACTAGCTGCGTCTGCTATTCACGACCTCAGACATGTGTGGAGTAATGGCAGGATCTCCCTTGGGACGAAAATCCGCATCTACCAGTCCTGTGTGGTCCCAGTCCTGCTTTACAACTCCGAAACCTGTACATTGCTGAAACATATTGAGACCAGAAGCCTTTCACATGCGAAACCAGCAGCGTATCCTGGGCATCCGATGGCATGACTACATCCGCAACGTGGAGGTCTCTGCTAAAACAGGCCTCCCCTCATTCTCAGAAACACTTTATAGGCTTCAAGTTTCTTTGTTCAGGCATGACGGCTGGACCAGGAAAGCCCTGACCGCAAGATACTACTCAAGTCATTCCTCAGCGCCAAACGGCCTTCCCCAACCAGCTAGAGATGCAGATTAGGACGTTTCCGAACAGTATGGCTCCAGCAGATATCAACCTCCACCTCTGATCTAGACGAGGCCTGGAACAATGCCTCAGATGCCTAAGCGAACATTATTACTATTATTTAGGGAAATGGAGTCCCAGATGACTGGCAGCAGGCTACAATTGTACCCACATGAAAAAGAAAGGTATCGAAGCAGAACTGCAACATATTTAGGGGCATTTCAATGTTACATTATGCAGATGGATGAAAAACTTCTCAACCAGAGGATGTGATTGATTGTTGAACCTCAGCTCAGCAATGCCCAGTTCAGTATCCACTAGGGTAAGGGGTGCATCTATGCTTTATTTACACCTTTGAGCATGGCTGGTATCTCAACTTAGCATTTATTGACCAGGAGAAAGCTTGCACAGTGTTAACAGAAATAGACTGGACGGTGATGGAGAAGTTATGGGATATAAGGCCAGTAACTTGACAGTGTCAGGGCTCTGTACCAAGAGTGTAGTGCATACAAAGGATGATATCACATACATTTTTGCAATCATCAATGGTGTGCGTCAGAGATGTGTGCTGTCTCCACTGCTTTTTAACATTTATATGGACAAAATTGTGACAAAGGTCTACCAGGCAGCAACACAGATGCAGATTAATAATTCCATACTTCTTCTTCTTCTTACGCTGTCAGACGTCGACCTTTATTTTTTTTTTTTAAAACAGCGGTCATCCTGAGGCTGTCGACACTGCCATAGAGCTTGTCTAATGTTGCCACTGGTGATGGAAACATCTGCTCTCTCTGGTCCTCGTATGTCGGGCAGTTTTGCAGCAAATGCTCAGCGGTCATTTTCCCGGTACCACACGAGCATTCGTCAGTGCCACCTATCTTCAATTTGTTGAATAGGTGGTACCTCAGTCTATTGTGGCCAGTGCGAAGTCTGAAGACCACGACCTGCTCTCTTCTGTTCAACTGGTAATAGGCATCGTTTTTTTGTGTAGCCAGTATGTTCTGTTTCCCATTTGGTCATGTATCTAGCTCTAATAAGCCGTTTTGACTCTTCGTATGTCACACTAGTATCTGGTTGTGGTAGCCTTGCACCTTCTTTTGCCAGTCTGTCTGCCTCCTCGTTGCCTTGGATATTGCAGTGGGATGGAACTCACTGTACTACTACTCTTTTTGGTGCGGACTGCTGGCATAGTTGACAGAGTACTGCTCTTAAATCATTAAGTTCAGTATTTTTCAGGCTTTTTAGTGCTGTGACTACGGTCAGGGCATCTGTAAGCAGAACTATGTGGCTTTCATTTCTTTTACCTGTCACCATTCCTTCTACTGCAGCCCTCAATGAACTGTTATTCACATATGACCAATGCCTTGTATATATAGACAGGGTTGAGCATGCAGCAGTGCATGAGCTGACAGCAGCCAGCCAGCAAACCATAGCTGACCAAGACCCTATTCCACCTCAACATGGTGGCCCTGGAAACAAGTTGCACTAGTTACTAATGTAGTCTGACCAAGGGAAAGGTATCGCAGTGAAAAGCAAACACTGTACTTAAAGAAGGCAGCTGAAATCGAATGTGTTGGGTCAAAATGCAGATATTGCAACCTCACTGCAAACTAGAACACAATGTCATTTTCAGGACGAACACAGAGGAAGAAGTATATACAAACAGACACTGTAAAGCTCTTTGCCATGTTAGAGTCAACCTGCAATAAGTATGGTGTGCGTATCAGCAAGTCAAAGGTGATAACTCTGAGGTTGGTGGCTACTTAACTTGAGTATTCAGAACGTGAATCTCCAGCACGTCAGATGCCTGATGCCAAAAAGCAGTAGGAGTAACTTATCAACTGACATGCTCAAACATCCCCTTATTAGTCTGGCAATGAAGCAGCAACTGATTCACAGTATCTTCCTACCAAGCCTGTGCTATCTGAACCAAACATAAACCATGTCCAAGACACAAGAGAACAAAATCTCCACCTGCAACATGAGATGTCTGCAAATGACCATTGGTATGTCCAGGTTAGACAGATTTTTAAAATGGTTGGTTTCATTTCATGTGTGGATAACATACGCATACAAAAGGTACAATGGATCAGTCATTTCATGTGTGGATAACATGCGCATACAGAAGGTATAATGGATCAGTCACTTCATGTGTGGATAACATGCGCATACAGAAGGTATTATGGATCAATCATTTCATGAGAATGGTTCCTGATTAGCTTCCCTTGTGGTCTTACAATGCCCTACAGTGTGGCTCCTGACCAAGTCATAAGTCAAGATAACTGAAGGAAACTCAGGATGCAGGCACTCTGGTTGCACCTTCCTTGAAAACAGGGATCGCTTGAATCTTGCAGGATTCGATCGCCCACCATTTCTGTTCATCATTTTGAGAGGTGAGTGCCCTGCCTCTCAACCACAGCGACCCCATCTTGTTACATTTCTTCTTTCTTTTATTTTATCTGTACATATTTATAGTGATACAATATTATACACCTTTTGTTGCATTTGATGCAAAAATTAAGCCAGTTAAAAATTACTTTTCTCTGAAATTTCATACAGTCCATGTTATATACATGAATTGAATGAGGTGTTATTGAATTTTTAATTAACATCTGTCAAGAGCTATCCAGCTGTATAAATTGCAATGTTGAAAAATTATTTTGAAAATGTGATTAAGTGTCCAGTTGTGAATAAGTGAGTGAGCAAGTTCAGATAGTAGTGAAAAATATAAATGCAATATTAGATATGATAAAAAGAAATATTAAACAAAGGAGCATGGAAGTGATACACAATCCGTATAAAGCATTAGTTAGACCTAGATTGGAGAACTGTGTACAGGTTTGGAGTCCTTATCTTAGAGGGGATATAAACATGCTGGAAAGGATACAAAGAAGAGCGACAAAACTAATAGTGGGACTCCAGAATTGTAGGTAATAGGAAAGACTCCGAAAAACCGGCCTACAGTGTCTGGAAAAGAGAAGAATTTTAGATGATTTAATACAGGTTTATAAGATAATCACAGGAAAGGTTTAATTAGACTATAACAAGTTTTTCAAAATACAGCCACCTACAAGAACAAGAGTGCACAGCCACAAATTAGTTAAAAAAAAGGTCCAGATTAGATACCAGGAAATATTTTTTTAGTCAGAGTGGTGAATGCTTGGAATGCATTGTCAAAGGAAATAGTGGAGGCAGAGTCAATTAATGCATTCAAGAATATATTGAATGCGAATAGGTATTTTTAGATCAAGTGAATGTAAAATAAACTCTTTGTATACAGACTCTGCAGAGTCTTCTAAACCATTATAAAGATGTTAAGATAAGTTAATTGTAGCAAGCACATCATTCACCCTAGGAATCTCATTTCTGCTGCTGCAAGTTATTTTAGTGCATTCTGTGAATGATTCCATTTCCAAAATTCACAACAATACCTCAAGTTGTTCAAAATAACATTGCAAACTAACAATTCTATTTTTCGCTTCCATTATCGTCAAAACATTTCTTTACTGGTATATTTCTTTATTATATTCTGAAGGCCTGGTTTGACTTCGACATTGCTATTTTTGTTTTTAAGTTGTACATATGACATCATCTGCTTACCTGTAATAAGTGTTTCAAGCTATTGAGCGACACTGGAGAAACTTTATCAGAAAGTATTTGAAATGTTTCACTTGTTTTGAGATCTATTGTCCTACCAGAAAAGAACGTTAAACTCAGCGTCTTTATACTGGTTTAGAAGACTCCACAGAGTCTGTACACAGCCAGTTTCTTCTACTTCACCAGTTTCTTTTTATTATACCTAACATTGCATTTGCCATTTTCACTGGATTTAACTTCATTATACTGGTTTAGAAGGCTCTACAGAATCTGTATACAACCAGTTTATTTCACTCCACAGATACTAAAAATACTGTGAGCATCAAATCTATTTTTGAATGCATTAACTGACTGCTTCCATTACATCCTGCGACAACACATTCCAAGAATTCTCCACTCTCTGACTAAAAAAATACTTCCTAATATCTAATCTAGACCTGTCTTTAAACAATTTGTAGCTGTGTCCTCTTGTTCCTGTAGCCGGTCATACTTTGATAGACTTGGTATAGTGTAATCTATCCTTTCCATTTATTAATTTATACACTTGTGTTAAGTCACCTCAAATCTTCTTTGTTCGAGACATTAAGACCAGCTTTTTTTAGTCTTTCCTCATAATTATAATTCTGGAACCTCGCAAACATTTTGTAGCTCTTCTTTGTACCCTTTCCAGCATATTTATATCCACTCTATTTTATGGACTCCACACCTAAACACAGTACTCCAATTTAGATCTCCCTAATGATTTATATAACTTGTCTATTACTTCCTTGTTCTTATGTCTTATGTGAAATGTTTCTTTTCATCATACCTAACATGGCATTTCATTAGCCTTTTTCACTACCACCTGGAGTTGCTCCCGCACTTCACCTGCAAGATCTATTACAACCCCTAGGTCTCTTTCTTTTTCTATCTTAATATTGTTCTCTCCCATATAGTAATTATATGTCAAATTGAATCTACCAATGAAGATGACTACATTTTTATGCATTAAACTCCCATCTGCCAAGTGTCCGCTCTCAGACCATTCTGGAATTTTATCTAAAAGTAGATCTGATCTTAATGTACCCACCTCTGCTTTAGATAAGACACCTCTGCATAGTTTTGTGTCATCGACAAATTTTGCAATTATGGATCCGATATCATTATTGTCTAAATCATTTATTTATATCAAGAGACAAGAACAAAATTGGAAAAAAAAAGAACACAAATATATTTTTTAAACTAAATTTAATCACTTTGTTAGCGTTGCTTGTTATGTAAATATTTAATTTAAATGAAATGCCCTTCCTAGAAATGAATGTCTTATTAATATTATATCCCGTTGTTTGTGATGACTCATTCACAGACAATCCGGGTAGAATGGTAGATAAATAATTAATATTATTTGGCGCGTGGAATAGGAATATTTGAGATTTCCTAGAGAAGGAGATACTGCTAGATATTTTACCCTGAGTGTCAGAAATTTGAGAAACACTGATTTTACATTCATATAATATCCTTATCGTGATGTTCTGCACTGTCCATTCTTTGAATCATTAATAAATTAGTCTAATAGTAATGATCGATTCAATGACTGACTGACTCATTCTTCTTAATTCAGCTTCAGTTTGTTTTTTTAGTTTGTTTTTTTTGTTTACTATTTTCTGAGTCTACCACTTTACTTACTCCCACAACCTTTTGTTATTTGACACTGATTGGTTTATAATTATATCCCGCTACATTTCATCCAGATTAAATGAAAAACGTGAGATAATTATAAGAACATACCTGAGACGTCTGCTAGACTCACGAACAGCAACACAAAAAGTCAAATACGCTATTCCTCAGCTCGCAGAAGTAGCAGGCAAACTAGCTCAGGGCAAGCTATTCTAGAGCCTTCAATACGATCAGAACTCTTCATTGTCAATGTTAACGATAAGTCACAGAGCAATCTATCGTAGCATCATCATTTCGGTTTTTATGTTAGGCAGCACGAACAAATGGATTGATTCCGCTTTAAATTATCCCGAATGGTCCGCCGGGGTTTTTGTGTATGACAAGAACAAGACTAACACCACTGCCCCACAGAGAGCATGTCGTAAGAGGTGACTAAATGGGTGACAATGCATAACACCGATCATGGCTAGGTGGTTTGTTAAGAGCAGCCTAGATGACGCCTAACAGACTACGGGTCTACTTTGCTGTAGTGTTTGAGTCTATTAGATGGACGCGCATATCGGTTATCCACCCTCCACAGCACGTGTCCCAACGCAACGGAGTAATAAGCTGCTCGAATCTAGTCAGCTAAGCGAAAAATATTCCTCCCGGCTACATCCAGCTCACGCAAGAGCTGGAACCAACACAGGGACATCTGCCTTTGTAGAAGTGCAGGTCGACTAAGACTAAATGGTAATTATATGAACATAAACAAATGTCAGAAATTAATGGAACAATATACAAGAGACGTGCATAAATAATAACGCTAGAAATAATAACAGAAGCGGGTTATATGAAAATCAGATCAGGAAAATTATTGTTGATGAGAAGAGCAAACGAAAGTGACGAGTAGTAACGTGTGCAGTTAAATTCTTCGATGACAGCAAATGCAACAATATTATATACTATACTGTACAAGACGTGTCACATGATGTGTCGAACCGAAAGGTGCAAATATCGCAGTTAAGCTGTAAACTAGTGACACAACGCATTCCGTTCTCCGGACTACATCCTGCTACTTGCAGGGATTGGTAACAGGAGATTGAGAATGAACGAAGAAGAAGAAGAAGAAAACTCTCGTCAAGATGGGATCATGCATTATGATGTATGCTACTAAACCATGCGAACACCCTATGGCATTCCCTACACTGTCTATCGTTACACGCCTGTCATCTCGAATCATCTCCACCACCCGCCGCACATATGCTTTTATTGCAATCTAAACAGGGCTTAACTTAATTTAACTTTATTATACTGCTTTATCAGCAGCAGCAGACGATTGTGAAATGGATGATTTTTATAACACCTTGCAAGAAGCGATGGAAAAAGTTGAAAAAAGAGACATCTTGGTAATCATTGGAGATTTCAATGCGAAAGTCGGAGAGGAAAGAGCCGAAGAGGAGAGAAGTGTTCGAGGACCTTTTGGGTTGGGACATAGAAATGAGCGAGGAGAAAGACTGGTTGAATTCTGCATGGAAAACAACCTCTCCATTGCCAACACCTTCTTCAAACAACATCCACGAAGACTGTACACGTGGACCTCCCCGTATGGCAACAGCAGAAACCAAATAGATTACATCCTAGTGCAACAAAGATGGAGATTAAATGTGCTGGCGACAAAAACACTGCCAGGAGCAGACTGCGATATGGACCACGAATTACTGTTTGCAGTTTTCCAAACAAGACTACGCAGGATCAACAAAGGTTGCCAGCCAATACGCTTCGATGTATCAGCAATACCTACTGAATACAACATCACAGTAGAAAACAAATTTGAGGCGTTGCTTGCTATACAGGAAGAGATGACATCTGAGGAGTTGACATCGTACGCAAGGGATATTTTGATCTCGACAGCAAAAGACATGATTCCAAAGATATTGCACAAGATACAGAGCTATATAACAGACGAAACACAGAAACTCATTGCAGAAAGGCAACAATTAAAACAAATGGGAAGTAAGGGGACCAACACATCATATAAAAACTGCGCAAGAAAAGTTAGAAGAGAAATAAGAAAAGATAAAAGAAGATACATAGTAGAAACATGTAAGGATATAGAAAACCTACAACAACAAGGCAAAGAAAGAGATGCATTCAAAGCAATAAGAACACTGACAAGGGAATTCCGTCCGGTTCCACATGTCATAAATGACGAAGAGGATAACCCATTAACAGAAGCCAAAGACATACTGAATAGATGGAGAGAGTACTGCAGAACCATGTATGGAGACAGCACAAAGCGCTCAGTTACAATCCTACCAAAGGATGAGAAAGAACCTGAACCAACATTGGAAGAAGTACGCTCTGCAATTAAAAGCCTGAAAAGGGGAAAGTCCCCAGGATGCGATGATATCCCAGCAGAGCTAATACAAGCAGGAGGAGAGGCATGTGCTCGAGTCTACCACAAGCTGTGTAAACAGATATGGCACAGTGCAGAGTGGCCAGAAGCATGGAAAAAATCAATTTATATTCCCCTCCCCAAAAAAGGCAATCTGAAGCTGTGCACGAACTACCGAACTATCGCACTGATCAGCCATGCTAGCAAGATACTCTTGCGAATCCTATTAAGAAGGATAGAGAAAAGGTTTGAATCTGAAATTCACGTAGTCCAGGCAGGTTTTAGGAAAGACAGAGGGACCCGGGACCACATATTCAATTTAATGAATATCTATGAAAAATGTAGAGATTTTAATGTAGACCTGTACACATTTTTCATTGATTACACTAAGGCCTTCGACACGTTAAAACATCAAAATCTGTGGAGAATCATGAAGGAAATGGGGTTTCCTTTGCATATAGTCCATCTCATTGAAACATTATACCAAGATCAACAAGCCGCTGTCAGAGTATCTGGGCAAACATCAGATTGGTTTGCAGTACAAAAGGGAGTCCGATAGGGATGTATCCTCTCACCTTATCTGTACAACATATATGCGGAATGTATAATGAGAAATGTGCGAGAAGATGAGAACATTGAAAGTTTCGACCCATTTACGATTGGGGGGAACGAGATTCCAGAGTTACGATACGCAGATGACACAGTGATATTATCAAGAAGTGCGGAAGGGCTAGAGCAGCTACTTTCAGCCGTTAATGGACATAGTAAAGATCAAAATCTGTTCATAAACATAAACAAAACAAAGATAATGACCACCGATAAAACACAATGTCAGCATAAATTTACAGTGGGTGGTGAGGAAATAGATCAGGTCACACATTTTGAATATCTGGGCTCCAGAATCGACAAAAATGGTGACTGCTCGAAAGAAATCAGAAGAAGACTAGCTATGGCAATGCAGAGACTGAACAGCCTGAAGAAATTATGGCAGGGCACCAACAAAACTATAAAAGTAAAAGTCTTGAGAGCCTGTGTTTTTTCTGTGGCAGCTTATGGCTGTGAAGCATGGACGATTACCAAAACTTCTAGACAAAGAATAAAATCCTTTGAGTCAAAATGTTACAGAAAGATCCTCCGAATACCCTGGACAGAGAAAAGAACAAATGTAGACATTCGGCAAGAGTTGAGCATAGAGGAGAACTGGTTTATCAATTCCATTTTGGCTAGAAAATGCAAATACTTTGGTCACATCAAGAGACACAACGGTCTTGAGAGGACGGAGATGGAAGGTATGGTGCCAGGCAAAAGAGGAAAGGGTAGACCAAGAAGACGATGGCACCAAGATATCCAGGAGTGCCTGAGTATGACAGTGGCGGAAGCTGGAGTTTTGGCAAGGGAACGAGTTTCTTTCAGACAAACTGTGATTTGAGCGACGTTCTACAAAGGACATGCTACATGAGAGATACTGCTTTATAAAGCTTTACAGAGCCGTATACAACCAGTTTATTCCACTTCCTCAATACTGAAAATTACTGTGATCGTCCAATCTATTTTTGATTGCATTAACTGTTCTTGCCCCCCCCCCCCCCTCCCTATTTCCTGTGTCAATCCATTCCAAACATTCACCACTCTCTAACTAAAACAATTTTTCTTAATATATAATCTGGACCTGTTTTTAATTAATTTGTAAGTATGTTTCCCTAACTATATCGAATGCCCACCCCATTTACAATTGGCGGGGTGAAATAGGCTCGGTGGTAGTCTAGCATTTGATGCCAAACCTTCATCGTTAACTATAATCTCAAACGTGGAAAATGCAGACGATACAAGTACAACAAAAGTGTTCAAATCGATTAAAGGATTCCAGAAAAATGTACCAACAATTGGAACGGCCTCTACATACGGTCTTTATCTACGTGGGCAGTAAACTGACTTCTGTTGCACGCAGTGGACAGAAATCACTCGGAGAATCGGCCTTGCGGCATCATTCATGACCTCTCTGTACAAAGTCTAGTCCCAACAGAGGCTCTTCCCGGAGACCAAGCTGCGCCTGTAGATTATGTGTTATTTCAAACCTCTTGTACGTCTCACAGACCTGCAGGATCTTACTGTGAGATCGGAAGCGGCTCGAGGCCTTCCCCATGTGCAATAACGAATGCTTGGAGTTTGCAGGCAAGATACACCCACTGATATCGAGGTCTCCAGACGCACACAACTCGAGAGCATTTGTCCTGTCTTCAGTCATGTGACCCACCTCTCTTAAGACTCGACAGCTTCTACACCTGCCACTGGAAATCAGGGACAGAAAAAGATCGTATCCCTCATGGAGTCGTCCCAGAGGCTACCTACCTGGACAACACCTGAACACCTGAATGAGACACACCGCCTTCACTCGATCTACCCTGCTCGTTGCCTGCGACTCTTGTCATTAGCCGTGGACAAGAGCATTCATCGCTACTGGTCCAAGTTGTCTAGGCGGATTACTTGAATTGGCTTGACTTGGCTTCGTTCGTTCTCAATCTCCCGCTACTAAACCCTGATACGGGCCTACGTAGCAGAATGTAATCCCAGAGAACGGAATGCACTGTGTGGTAGTTTACAGCTTGACTGCGATATTTGCACCTTTCGGTCAACACATCCGACTTCAGCGAGCATTTTTTAGTACCGGGTTAGCATTCCCTCTTCGATCACTTCTCCTTAGTCAGTCTGCTATGTTGCAGCATGTTATCCAGGATCACCGTGTGGAGGTGTAGAAGGGTCTTGGCAGCTCTGGTTCTCTGGCCCTGACGCTAGCAGTCAGCTATTGGTCGCTGACCGCTGCAGCTCATGCGCTGCCGATTACTTGATTTGATTTTAAATGAGACTTCTGCTGCAGCACGAGACGACTAACGACAAACGACATTCCATAAAAATGGTACAGAACAAACGGAAGCAAGAATTATATGTATGAAAATAATATAATACTACAATCTATTCGTATTTTAATAGAACAGTAAACACGCTTACTACAATTTAATCACAACGATACCATCCAGGTTTGAGCAGTACGTGCCTCTCTAGAGTAACATATGTACATGCTGTCACACACACACGCACACACACTTGCATACACGCAGAACGACCTTTTGTCTCCAGTTCTTTCCAGCTTGTTCCTGAATTCTTGTATTGATGTCTAATTCTCTTCTCCGTGCGTTCGTTAGCCTTCATTTGCTTATTTTTCCTTCTGGGTTCCATCATAAGACAGTGATACTTGCTTGAAGTTTTCGCAGAATGTACCTATCCATCGCCACCTTTTCCCCACCATTTCTTATTGTATCTGTCTTTGTCTTGTTCTCTCCCATAAGCTTTCGTTTGTAACTTTGTCAAACCACTGCATGTCCATAATCTTTCTCATGGATTTATTGATAGAGTCCGGTAATCTTTAAAAAAAATCCCTAGCTTCATATGCTATTTTGATCACTTTAGTTTCACCTGATTTTCAACACGACAAAGGCCACATTTGCTTTTTGTATCACATTTTTACATCCTCATCTGAAATATTTGTCTTGTTTATTATTCTCTGTGAATATGTGTAACTCTCTACTTCCGCCAGTTGTGTTTTTCTCAATTTGATAAGAACCATGTGATTGGTACGCGGAGCTGAGACAAAAGCTATGGGGCAGCCGCCCCCACCTGGTGAAGACTACAGACTTCATCATGGCGACTGGCCTGCAGATATAGCATAGCCAAAAGATCCTGAACGCAAAGAGGAAGAAGAAGGTCACATTTAATTATACAATTTTTGTCTTATTTGTTCATGCACGTACTTGCTGAGAGATTCTGTCTGGTGTACATGTCTTCTTCTGCATTTGGAGATAGCTTGAGTTAGGAGAACTGTGTCGTCTACACAATCCAAGTCTTTCAGCTGTTTTAATAAAATTTACTGGATTTTATTTTTATAATACGGCTGTATTTCCTTCTATAATTCAATTAGCTGCTAGCAGAAATAAGATCAGACGATAGAGAACGTCCCAGATGAACCATTGATTTGAATGTTAAATGATTCTGTAGATTTTTCGTGCAGAACTCTATATTGTTTTTCGAAGGAAGTGATTGTCAAACTGTATAAAACATTAGTTAGACCTAGATTGGAGTGATGTGTACATGTGTGGAGTCCTTAACGTAGAGAAGATATAAACATGATGGAAAGGATACAAAGAGGAGCGACAAAGCTGATGATGGGATTCCAGAAATAAAGTTATGAGGAAAGAGAAAAACCAGCCTACAATGTCTAGAAAAGAGAAGAATTCGAGGTGCCAATACAGGTTTATAAGATAATCAAAGGAATGGATAAATTAGACTATAACAAGATATTAAAAATGCAACCATCTACACGAACTAGAGGACATAATTACAAATTAACTAAAGGAAGGTCCAGATTAAATATTAGGAAATAGTTTTTTAGTTAGACAGTGATGAATGTTTGGAATGCATTGCCACATGAAGTAGCGGAGGCAAGGACAATTAATGCATTTAAGAATAGATTGGATGCGCATAGCTTTTAGAGCAATAAAATGTAAATTAAACTGGTTTTATACAGACTTTATGTAGCAGCGTAGACTTTTACTGAGTAGTTAGTTATCTTATCACAGATATCCTGGTCACTGGGACCAATATTTATAATGTAGCAGGGTTACTTTTACCTAAGGCGTTACTGACTCACAACATAGACTGTAAGACGTTAACTTCAATCACAGAATACACTAAAACTATTGTTAATCATTGAGACAAAACAACATAATTTATTAACATGAATAATGGTTACATAATTTCAACAATCGAAAAGAACTTCTAAACTAAATAACAATAATATATATAATAAACTAACACATAAGATCAAAGCAATTGCTATAAATGTTACTTCTGTAATTTTCATAAAACCCAGATTATACGTGTCTCATAAATATAGCATACATTCTAAACTTAGCCTAGTTCAATAGTATTACAAATCAATAATTCTATCTAAGTCATCTCATGTCGTCCTCCAGATAATCTACGTTGGTGATGATCTGTCATTCCTGTCAGGGTTGCTGCTTTAGTCTGCCAAACGTATCAACATAATTTAACTAATGAGTTATGTTTCACTTACACCTGGTGGTAGTTCTCAAGTGTTTGAGACATGACCTTTTGGTGACCGTGTTACACCTGTATCGAACAATTACGTTCTCTGAGGGCTCAAGTGATGCACTTCTCTTTTTCGAACTTACATACCACTGGGATCACCGCCCCTTGGATCCTTCGAATCCCCAATCGAATCGAACTCTCGTACCGCTAGGATCTCCGTCGCAAGGATTCTTCGAATTCCCAATCGAACCGAACTCTCATACTACTAGGATCTCCGTCGCAAGGATTCTTCGAATTCCCAATCGAACCGAACTCTCGTACTACTAGGATCTCAGTCGCAAGGATTCTTCGAATTCCCATTCGAACCGAATTGTGATGGAAGAAGGGCCATCGTTCTTCTAACCGACACCAGTTGCAATGGTCTTTTAGAGAACAGTCGGACTGTCTTCTAGATCAACTCAGTTCGTCCCGAGACGAATCTTCTCACTCGATGTGATTAGATCTCAATCTAATTTTGTTTATAGGGTGTCCCCCAGTCGCACCAATGAGCACAGAGTGTCCCCCAGTAGCACCAATGAGCACAGGGTGTCCCCCAGTAGCACCAATGAGCACAGAGTGTCCCCCAGTAGCACCAATGAGCACAGGGTGTCCCCCAGTCGCACCAATGAGCACAAAGTGTCCCCCAGTAGCATCAATGAGCACAGGGTGTCCCCCAGTCGCACCAATGAGCACAGAGTGTCCCCCAGTCGCACCAATGAGCACAGAGTGTCCCCCAGTAGCATCAATGAGCACAGAGTGTCCCCCAGTAGCATCAATGAGCACAGGGTGTCCCCCAGTCGCACCAATGAGCACAGAGTGTCCCCCAGTAGCATCAATGAGCACAGAGTGTCCCCCAGTAGCACCAATGAGCACAGAGTGTCCCCCAGTAGCATCAATGAGCACAGGGTGTCCCCCAGTCGCACCAATGAGCACAGAGTGTCCCCCAGTAGCATCAATGAGCACAGGGTGTCCCCCAGTAGCACCAATGAGCACAGGGTGTCCACCAGTCGCACCAATGAGCACAGGGTGTCCCCCAGTCACACAAGTGCAAGGCTCTAGGTGTATGATGGGATAATTATCCCGTAAACTCTCTCTCTCTCTCTCTCTCTCTCTCCGAATCTTGAATGAAATTTGTTTTTAATGTTACGTGTTTGCCTCATTAGTATTTACTGGCGGAGGCGCGCCTATTCCATCCCAGACCGTAGTCATTTGGGCGATATTAAGACGCATAAACCAGTGATTGGATGCATATGTGTGTCTGTATGTGTCTATGATAGGTTTGAGCGCATTCAGAAGCCAGCCCAACCAAAATGCAACGGAAGGGTCTCACCCTGAAGGCGCGTGTGAAAGTTGTGCAAGAGTGTGATTGTTGGACATAATAAAATGAAACAAGAGTGTGATTGTTGGACATAATAAAATGAAACAAGAGTGTGTGGTAAGAAGAGCCTCTTCTCTTCTAAAGGAGGGACTTAGCTCTAGAAACAAACATGGTGGTGTCCCTCAGTTGGCTGGCTAGCAATCATTTTAATTTGTTCCCAGTCGATCTAGAATCCCATTAGTTGTACGACCATAGGTCATTGTCCCTTTCATGTAACAGCCTGTTGTGTGGGTTCTTATCTTTAACCAAAACTCCTGCCACTTAGGTCCGATACTAGAAATGGTCAAACCGACACCCACCCCCAATCCAGCCAAGTTTCCCACGTTCGTCGTGAACCTTTGCCTCTCGCTTCGTACTGTGCGCAGGCTTGGTGTCAGGGTCGGAGTTTGACCCTTGCTCGTCCAACAACATTCAGGCAACCTTTTATTCTTAGAGTCGCCAGCCCAATCTCCTCTGCTCTAAACGCCTATGCTCCACAGGGAGCGGAGCTAGAAGTGTCACATCTGCAGAATAGTCTTCTAAACCAGTATAAAGACGTAAAGATAAGTTATACAGATTTGCTTTATTATACTGGCAAAATTGTATACCATAGTACGTGGTTTCCAGAATGTATTCCTTACCAAACTGCCTACGTATTTTTCACAGTCAACAAAGTTGACATTCAGACTTGTATTCCATCTAATGACCATTCTGCAAGTTTCAGCAATGTGGCTTTCTGGTCTGCGCATGATCTATTTTGTCTGAAACTGTCGAAAGCTGTGGGGGTGTGTCGAAGACCTAAAACGCAGTCTCCTTCGTGAACCTCACAGGGCTAGAAACATAATCTCAATTGAACGAAGAAGAAGTAGAAAAAGATTCGAGTAAAATTTGCGTTTTCCCACTTTAATGGCGTGGAATCGGTCATCAGAATTACTACAGTACCATTCTGCTAACGTGTCCCGTAACTATCTCTTTGTCCACAAACGTTGGTGGGTGTCGTAACTTTTCTCAACTCATCACGTGCCAACACAAGGTGAACTGCTTTCTGTAGTCCATAAAATGTCTAGGGGACACAATGGCTTTCTTCCATTAAGTCATTTC
This sequence comes from Ariolimax columbianus, assembly GCA_036924085.1. Taxonomy (NCBI): domain Eukaryota; kingdom Metazoa; phylum Mollusca; class Gastropoda; order Stylommatophora; family Arionidae; genus Ariolimax; species Ariolimax columbianus. The sequence goes on from JAVGWX010000002.1 coordinate 69,271,285, forward strand.
ATCGGTCTATTGGGTCCCCAATGTTCTTTCGTAATACATTTCATACACACCTCAACGGTGAATGTGTGAGATAGAGATAGAGATAGAGAGAGAGAGAGAGAAAGAGACAGTCTGACATAGAGGCAGGGGTGTATATATATATATATATATATATATAGAGAGAGAGAGAGAGAGAAAGAGAGATAGATAGATAGATAGATAGATAGATAGATAGATAGATAGATAGATAGATAGATAGATAGATAGATAGATAGATAGATAGATAGATAGATAGATAGATAGAGAGAGAGAGAGAAAGAGGGAGAGAGAACTCAGCCGACCATCAAATGCTCAACTATTTTCCATCATGGCAGCGAATTGTGCAATGAATATAATTCTATAATTTTCTCCAAGTTTCTACAGTTGATAGATTCTTAAGTGCGGATGGCTAAGAACTAGAGACTCCAACAGGAGTATAGGGTCAACACTTAGCATGTTATACTCATACTGAGCTGATTTGTCTATCGCTTCGTTTTACTTCAGGACATTGGTAAGCCCATACACAATCTTCTAAAGTGCATGTTAAGACATAACAGCACAGTTACTTGTTGTCCCTGATGAAGGCCTATTGGTCGTAACGTAGTTTTGATCGTGTTCTCGTCTCGGTGCTGCATCTGACCATACCTTTTCTTTAAATTTTGATTAAATTAAATTTTAATAAACTTTAAACATGTTTTTTCTCATTTATTTTTTCTCTCAAATTTCACAGTTAAGCTGTAAAATGCGACACAACGCATTCCATTCTCCGGACAACCTACTACTTTCAAAGCGCTTTTTGGGGCTTGGTAGCGGCAGATATTGAGAACGAACGAAGAAGAAGAAGAAATATACAATATATATACAATATATATATATCTTGAAAATATAAACGGAAAATGTGTTCTTCCTGACGAAGGCATGTAGGCCCTGGCGTTGGTGTTGTTCATGTTTCCGTCTTAGCGCAGTATCTGCTGGCATTTTGTCAATTACGAGAGACAATTGATTTTTGGCACACGTGAGAGGCTTATTTGATAAGTTGCTGTTGTTTCTGTCGTACACCTTTCGAGTCTACAGTTTGTTGCAGTTTTTCTTTAGGTGTTCATGTCTATCGCTTCCAGGTCATGTTTGGAAATGTCTTAATAGCCATTGAAAGGTTTCCAGATACTAACTCAACATCATACATGATGGAAGTACGTAGCATGTCCCTTACAGAACGTGACTTCTTACCAGCGCTCACCTATTTGGCGGGTATATGTTTCTTGTCAGGTACGGTTGGTTGTCATTACTTTCCATACGTGGATGGGCGTTCGTACCGAGAAAAATCTCACGTGTCTACCAAACTGGACACAGCAGGGTTAGAACCCGGGACGACGGAATTGTGAGAACCGAGCTAGTATCACCCCTATGCCACACTGCCTCCATTACAGGGTGAGAACCGAGCGTGTTGTACCTCTAGGGCACACTACCTCCATTACAGGGTGAGAACCGAGCGTGTTTTACCTCTAGGCCACACTGCCTCCATTACAGGGTGAGAACCGAGCGAGTTTCACCTCTAGGCCACACTGCCTCCATTATAGGGTGTCTGTTGAAATTCGCCCATCCTCTATTCGGCACATATGTCTCAACCATCTTTAGCGGCGTTGACGGATGATGGTAAATCGACGCCATCTTCACACGTGTTGACCCTCACCCTGACTTCCCAGTAATCATCACTGGAAACGGGCTGTTTTCATGGCAGCCTGACTAACGATGTGAGGGATCGACATGATCCCCGTAGTAGTGAGCGACACGCAGATGGAACCAAGCAAAGCACTACCGCCTGTAGGACCCCGGTCCACCTTTATCAGCACGCTTTGAGTGTGAACCCCCCCCCCCCCCCCCCCCACTAAACCTCCTTTTCAGAGCGCACAAAAAGAGTAATCCTACTCATTGTGTGCATTCAACAACAACAAAATAGTTTTTTCTGCCGGTGAGACTTCAAGTATGCGCCCCAAGCAGCGCATATTAAATGTTCAGTTGTTCTTTCACGTGAAGCATGCATGGTTCACGATTCGTTGGCAAAGATAAGGCCATTAAGGGTACTAAGCCGCCGTAAATTTTCATTAATCTTCATTAACCGAACTTTCCTAGGCACAAAGACCAGGCAGCATGCTCTGTGCTCACCCATGCATTGAAGTCCCCAAAATAGAATCAGGTATTCCTACTTGTGGATCCTTGTGATGAGTGAATCCAGTTGGTGATATAATTCATCATTGGAGTCACTATCAGTGCCAATTGTAGGAGAGAACACTCTTATCATAATTTTCGTGGGCATTTAATGTGTGGAGAGGAAGTGATGATAATCTCTCTATACCCCTTTGACACGACTCTGTTTCTGAGAATACCTATACATGTTTTGTTACAGCTCAGGCTCAGCACTCCCAGTCCCAATGTTTCTGTGCTTTTAGCACATTCTTTCTTCGTACATCACTGCGCCTAGCCTATCCAGCCACTTTAGACATCCCGTCTGACTCACATAGGAAACCCATTGAAACGTTCCATTCCACCCCGGACTAAATAACGGAACTCGTATTGTGAAAAGGTTTATAATCAATACAAACTCAACACAGAGAAATAAAACAAATTCACGGTACAAAACACAATAAATCACTATTGAGAGTGATCCTTTCACATAATCATGCCCTGAAACCAACTGCAAATTAATTTTTGTTTCCCGAACACGCTATTATAGTTGCACTGATAGTTGACACATGCAAGTTTCGTTATTTAGTCAGTCGTGGAATGTGACGTTTTAATGGAGGTCAGTTATAAGCAGGGCATGACAAATTTTAGGGTGGCTCACAAGTCAGTCAAACATTTCACCAGTCAGCATGATCGGACTACAGTAATTCAATTTATGTTAACAAATTTAAACTAGGCACTAATTCACCTTTATTTCTAAATAACAATGCTTACCAAACCATAATATATTGTATTACTTACATAGTATTAGCTTATTTCATTTGAAAAAAAGCACTGCTGTCAATGACATGGCGTTTGTGTCCTTGAACATGCTTGGTAGTTTTAGCACTGAAGAATCATTTAAATTGTGACAGTGGATGTCCATATAGATTCACCATCATAATGTATCGTATGTACAATATATTTCAATCGTATTTTCATTAATAATCGTGCGAGAGTCGTTATGTAGTAACGATTAAAAACGTAATTAACAATTAAAAACGGATATTTATTTTACTCGTCAAACAAACATTTTTACTCGTCACAGACGAGCAGACGATCACTATAAGTAACAACACCAACAAATGGCGCCGTGTCCGGACCATATGTTAAAATATTCTTACAAATTTCTTCACACAGAAACGATTTTTAAACGCGATGACTGCCCTAGTCTGTAGCGTCACCATTTAGATACATGTGACAGTTTTCTTCTTAACCTCGTACGATACCGTAACTATATATGAAAAGGGGGAGTTAGTGCTCTGTCGTCGGCACTTTTAACAATAAAAAGGACTGATAACATATAGAGCGCTCAGGTACAGTGAAATCGGTTCAAAGACAAATTCTCCATTTCTTTCCCAAATAAAAATGTTCACAAAATCAATTAAGCACAAGATATGTGAACGGTTCTGTCAATCTGGGATCTCATGCATTACGAAAATAAAAATCCGCCTGTTTGCGTTCGTGGGAAATTTATCTCAAATTCTGTTTTTATTATCGCAATGGGTTGGCTGGGGCACAATTTGCTTAACGCCTCAGAGGCGTATCTGCAAATCAATAAATTCTGATACCGTATTCTGCTCTAAATATCCACTCTCGGATTCTGGTCCATCAGTTCTCGCACTACCTTCAACTTCTGGATATCCGGACTCTGTTCTCGGGCCCTTTTCTTGTCTAAATACTAAACGTCTAGTACTATCATGCTGTATCTGTCACCTTCATTTGCTTATACCAATCTCACTTTGTCGCCTCTCAGCCCATCCTCTGAGGTAACCCTGTTCAAATAATGAATACTGCTGTTTGTTTTTTTTGTTGGTTCCTTAAACAAATCCCAAATTGCACAATAAATTGTTATACCAATGAGTTGACCATTCTTAGACACCAATAATTGTACTAACGTGGAAGATTCTTGACGTTTCTTTGCCCACCCTCTAAAATAGAATCTTTTCCAATTGGTTTACTAGCTATACTCACGACATGTCTCCAATATGACTGTCCGACAAACCTTTCTTCTTTAGCCAAATCGGTACCTTACGGTCCTACCAATATTGATTTCTAAACGCCGCGAGGAAAGCCTCGACTGTCTGCTCACCTGCGACTCTATTCTCCTGTGGAGCGTGTAGCCTAGTCGACAGTGTCTTGGGTTACTAGACTGGGATTACAGCGTGTTCACGGACGGACAGAAACAAAATCCGGGCTGTGATTCGTGCATGGTACAACCGCTCCTCCAGTCGACCCAACTGTAAATGGGTACCTTACGTAAGAGTTTGGGCAGGTAAAAACAACAAAGAAGGGAACTGGCCACCTCACATAAGCTGCAGTACAGTACATAAAGAGGTATCTTCATCCCAGACGGCAATTGTTGCCATGGGACTGACCTTGACATTTTCTTCTCTTGTACTTTGATGTCCCTCCCTTTTTTCGTGGCAGCCTGGCTAACGTGGTATCGGATCGACGTGATCCTTGTTATAGTGAGCGATACGTAAAAATACGTAAAAAAGTTGGAGAACAATGCACCAGAACTTGTTTTATTTGAAATAAACAAAATGAGTGTGACACTGCATAACTTATTTTAAACGAAACAAACACAATTAATAGATGATACTGTGGAACTTATTTTTAACGAACGAAACACAATTAATAGATGATACTGTAGAACTTATTTTTAACGAACGAAACAAACACAATTAATAGATGATACTGTAGAACTTATTTTAAACAAACGAAACAAACACAATTAATAGATGATACTGTAGAACTTATTTTAAACGAACGAAACAAACACAATTAATAGATGATCCCTGCAGAACTTATTTTAAACAAAACAAACACAATAATAGGTAATACTGTAGAACTTATTCTATTGGTGTGCAATGGTGTGTTTTGCGCCCGGCATTGCAAACCAGCGATGTCGGGGTCGGCTAGTTCTTCTTCTGAGGGGCAAAAAGTGAAATGAGTAGCCTGCCGATAAAGCGAACACACAAGTCAACCTCACCTCCAAGTGGTGCACACTGGGAAACTGGGGCCGCGAGGCTGTAGGCAAACGAGGCAATGTATCGCCTGAGGAGATGGGCTCCTCCAGGTCAGATGCAGATGTTGGCCCGCACCGGCTTGGAGAGGAGATGGGCTCCGCCAAGAGAAAACCACCCAAGATTCACACATGAGGACACAACCACAATCTAACATACCTGCTCGGTCGCAGCCCGGGTTAACAATGACCGCGCCTGCTGTCCCACACCACGTCGGAGGCGATAAGTGTGCTACTGGTGGAACCATCAAACTGAGGAAAGACAAGCTCACAATAGGTACGTGGAATGTTAGAACACTGAACCCATGTAGCAAAATCAATGAGCTAACGCACGAGATGGAGAACTACCGGTGGAATATCCTTGGTATATGCGAGGCTCGATGGAAAAGCTTTGGAGAGTTTACCACGGAGGAGGGTCACCAGTTCTACTTCAGTGGCAGGGAGGACAAACATTTACATGGAGTGGAGATACTGGTGCATAAAGACACAGCCAGATGCATATTGGGTTGCCGCCCAATATCTAGCCGTTTTATCATCTTACTGCTAAAGGCAACAGCGTTTAATATTACCATAATACTAAGCACCCACTGCAGACTACGAAGATTGTAAAATAGAGGCATTCAATGATCAACTTCAAAGTCTGATATACGAAACGCCCCAAAAAAGACATATTGGTAGTCCAGGGTGATTGGAATGCAAAAATTGGAGAAGATGCAGTCCACGACTGGAGGGGAACATGTGGCCCATACGGAAATAAAGAAACCAATGACCGGGGCCTCAGACTCCTAGAATTTGCAAGATGCAACCAGCTGTTGGTGGCAAATACGTTTGGGTTTAACAAGCCGTCGAGACGCTGGACATGGCATAACCCAAGCAATGAAGTGCATAACCAGATTGACTATATACTGGTCCAGAGGAGGTTCCGATCGACCATCAACACCGACAAAACAAGATGTTTCCCTGGAGCTGATATAGTAAGTGACCACGATCTGGTTATGATGACCATGCGTCTGCGATTGAAGGGAGTCGCAAAGAAGGATGTGACCAGGCTAAAGTTTGACCTAAACAAACTAATTGACCCAAAAATCACTGAAGTGTTCCAAGCAAGGGTGGTAGGGAGATTTGCGCCACTATGGCTCTCAGAGAGGGACTGAATACAGATACAGAGTCTCTTAACGCAGCTCTCATAGATACTGCAACAGAGATCCTGGGATGCCACCAAACAAAAAAAGAAGCCATGGGTGACCAAAGACATTCTAGACCTTTGTGATAAAAGAAGGTCCCTGAAAAAACACAATCACCCACCGGAGGAGGTCGGCAGTTATAAAGAGGTCAAGAAAGCCATACAACAAAAGATGAGAGAGGCGAAAGAAGCGTGGATATGTCAGCAATGCGCAAACATCGAAGAGAGATTAGACAGAAATGATGCTAAAGGAGCATACAAGGTGGTCAAAGAACTGGTAACACCAAGATATAGCAGGAACCTTTTGATTCATGATAAAAACGGCAAGTGTCTCCTAATGACGTAATGGCAAGATGGACTGAGTACTGTTCCGAGCTATATAGCTATGAAGGGCGAAACAAACCTGAGAAAACATTCTCCCCAACACCAACAAATATAAAAGATAACCAACTGATAACGAAGGAAGAGGTATTTTCAGCGGTAAGGACATTGAGAAGAGGGAAGGCGGCCGGCATGGACAATATACCAGCAGAGCTCTTACAAGCATGTGGAGAGGTAGTGGTGGAAGGCCTGACACACATCTGTAACAAAATATGGGCGACAGGAAACTGGCCGGACGTATGGACGAAATCAATAGTTATACCGTTACATAAGTCTGGAAACCTAAAGCTGTGCCAAAATTACAGAACAATAAGCCTCATTAGCCACCATAGCAAGGTCATGTTTAGATTAATCCTCGACCGATTGAAACCCCAAGCAGAGAACATTATTGCCGAGGAGCAAGCAGGGTTCAGACAGGGAAGAAGCACTACAGAACAGATATTTAATTTAAGGCTGCTAAGCGAGAAATATCTAGAACAGCAGCAAACACTGTATCATGTGTTTGTGGATTTTAAGAAGGCGTTTGATAGGGTATGGCATAAAGCGCTTTGGGCAACCATGAGGATGTATAATATCAACGGAAATATTATAACGGTCCTTAAACACTTGTATAACAAGGCGTCTAGCGTAGTTCTTGTGAATGGGAGGCGAGGGGACTGGTTTCGCACATCAGTTGGTGTGAGACAGGGGTGTACACTCTCTCCAACTATTTTCAATATATTCCTTGAAGGAATTATGAGTGAGGCACTTGGAGGTCACGTTGGTACTGTCAAGATAGGGGGCCGAACGATTACCAACCTTCGTTTTGCAGATGATATCGACGGGTTGGCGGGTTCAGAAGCAGAACTCCAGGAATGGGTCAGAAGGCTCGATGAAACAGCTCTTGACTAGAGAGGGAGGGCGTGGAGTTGTGAGTATGTCTTCATGTGTGCCCCAACGACCTCACCAGTTACGGGATGACCTGACCAGAATAAAGAAAATGAATATCTGCTACTAAATAAATTATCAGAAATTCCCATTCTTCCTTACTAGGGAACAGAGGGTCATGTCATGAATACAGACACAGAGAGGATGAATGTTTTAGTCAGCGTTAGGAAACGCTATGTGGGTCAGTGAAGTTTGGGAACAAGATCAGATCGAAGACAGGTGGATAGTTGGTTAATGACCTTGTTACCTGTTAACTTCACTTGATGACGCGTTCCTCAGTGGCGTCTGTAACGCTGCGGGTCCTAACAGTCTCCAGCGATCTATATCCAGTGAATAACACGTTTTCCTTTTGACACATCGTGGGTGTTGTAGTGGAGTGCAAGAGAGTCTCACCAGCACATTGTAGGTCTACCTCCACGGTCTTTTTCCGCACCAAGGGTACCAGACTGCTGTCAACGTGCTCCAACGGACATCCTCTCCTCTGAGTACGTCACTGCCCTGAGGATTTTTTTGCGTCGCTTTGCCAATGATAATTGCCGTAAGTCGGAACTGGGAGGATTCTGCATTCACTGGTTACTGGGAGTAAGGCCAACAATGCGTGGTTACTGGGAGTAAGGCCAACAATGCGTGGTTACTGGGAGTAAGGCCAACAATGCGTGGTTACTGGGAGTAAGGCCAACAATGCGTGGTTACTGGGAGTAAGGCCAACAATGCGTGGTTACTGGGAGTAAGGCCAACAATGCGTGGTTACTGAGAGTAAGGCCAACAATGCGTGGTTACTGGGAGTAAGGCCAACAATTTCGTGGTTACTGGTAGTAAGGCCAACAATGCGTGGTTACTGGGAGTAAGGCCAACAATGCGTGGTTACTGGGAATAAGGCCAACAATGCGTGGTTACTGAGAGTAAGGCCAACAATGCGTCTCTTGATACAGGCCTGGGTCACTTGCAGTTTGTCACCATTGCTTTTGTAAGTGTCCATGTTTCAGCAGCATTGCACATTGTATGGAGCAAAGTGGAGTTGAATTGAGAAGTGCCTACGGTTCCATCCAGAACTGTCATGGTGGATGAGAAGGTGACTCACACCACGCTGCCACATCTTGTCAGTTCTAGTTCTGGGATCAAAATGCTGAGCAGCGCATGACCTGCAGCGGTCAGCGACCCATAGCTGACTTCTAGCGTCAGGGCCAGCGAGTCAGAGCTGCCAAGACCGTTCTACAACAGAGCAGACTGGCTAAGGAGAAGGGATTGAAGAGGGAATGCTAACCCGGTACTAAGAAAATGCTTACTGAAGTCGGATGTGTGGACCAATAGGTGCAAATATCGTAGTCAAGCTGTAAACGAAGACACAACGTATTCCGTTCTCTGGATTTCATTCTTCTACTTAGGCCCGTGTCAGGGTTTGGTAGCTGGAGATTGAGAACGAATGACATGGAACATCGCCTCATGTTCATCCTATTTCGTCAGGTCGTGTTGTCTGTCATCGATTACGAACTAGGCATCCTCACACTATCAAAAACACAGTGTGAAAGGTTGGAGTGCACCCAGAATGAAGGTATGTGACTGTTTCTTGGCTGCACTAGAGATACCTCGATTGTGATGATGAGGTACATGTTGGAATTGTAATCAGTGACGCCCAGACATGAACTGGCTCAAGTCAAAGCCTATTTGCGTGTCATCACAGACACGCGGCACCCTATGTACAGTAGTATCTCAGACATCAAGAATCAAGAGAGGGGCGTCATGGATGGCACAGGCAGAGACAACAATCGGACACATCACTCCAGCTGAGACGATAGCCAAAGGGGAAGAATGGATACACACTGGTAATATAATGATAGAGTACCAGAGAGTCGTCATAACCTTAGGCAAGGAATGCAGAGAATGGAGCAATGGGAGAGCAGAGCACGAGATAAATCAGCTGATAACTGAGAACACGAAGGAGACTGATGCCGCCATATCCACCGACGGATCAGTGCTGCACAGTGGGACATCAAGCTGGGGTTTCTAGGCTTGAGTGAGAGGACAGGTCGTTGCTGAGTGGGACACCAGGCTGGGGTTTCTTGGCTAGAGTGAGAGGAGAGGTCGTTGCTGAGGGCAGTAGGACATACATGTCAACAACCTCCAGTATGAAATGAGACGAAAGCAGTGACTTCACCAATGAAATGGATATCTGAGACTTCTATAACAAGGGCAGTCATCGTGACAGACGCGCAAACCCGTACTTCAGAAGGTACAGAAGGGATGGCTTAGGTACGAGTGGATAGCAGCTGTTAAGGCCTCAAACCTCCAGGGATTGACATGGATCTACTGGCCTGCTCATGCTGGGGTTCGGGCAATGAAAGAGTTGACATCATGGCTTCACAAGCTCCCATCATGGGCACATTAGTGATGGATAGAAGTGACATTTTGAAATCAACGAATGGCCGCCTGCTGGATGAGGACGCTGCAATACGTGAAGCAGCAATCCACAGACTGCAAAGTTTTGTCATTAAACGAGGTTTGAGCAGAGTATGGCACATGAGAAGACGGCGCAGGAGAGTGTATAACCAGCGAGCTACAGGGGCCATCATCATCCATACCTTACGCCATTTGTTGAGAGAGACTGAGCACCTATGGGTATGACTGGAGTGCATTGATGTCGATTCTTAGAAACAGAAAGAAAGGAAGATATTCTTGTTGGGCAGTGCGATCAACAACATCATCACTGTCCATGGGATAAATGTCACCTTGCAATGGATCCATGGACATAGTGGGCTACTAGGGAACGAGCTGGCCGACAGATTGGCAAAAACAGGAGCCTCGAAACAATTCGATAGACCCTGCAGTAACCACACAGTACAACGAGTTATTAAGAATAATACTCGGGAAATCTGGATGAACAAGTGGGCGACAGGAACAACAGGTCGTAGGGTATTTAGCGAAATGTCACAGTCAAAAAGTAACGATGACATAAATAAACTACTTAGAAGAGATCAAAGTCTCATCTTTCAGTTCCGAACAGGGCATACCAGAGTCAATAGCCACTTGAACTGCATCAATCCCCAGTACCTGTGCAAACATTGCTCTCATCCTGATGAAACAGTTCGACATCTACTCATTGAGTACAAGGCGCTTGCAGACATGAGGAAAAGATTCTTACAAGCACTGCTGACAATTACAACACACTGTACGGAGCAGGGAAACAACTGAAGAAGACCTGCATATATATTAGAATGGCATTGGGTTGCCAAGAGCAGCCTTGCTCAGCAGCTATGGGATAATAACAACAACAACCACCTTCCTTAACTCATACGTCAGGTACCCATGTACATCAAGTATCACCACTCAATCTATCACTGATTATTATTTGAAGAACTATATTAGAATGATAGAAAAGGAAAGGGACCTAGACGTTATAATAGATCATACAGGTAAGATGAATGAGCAGGTAGCAGTGAAAAAAGCAAATGCAATGTTATGTATGCTAAAAAGAAATATTAAACATAGGAGTAAGGAAGTGATGGTTCTTGTGCGTTAATTCCCACATTCTGAAATGTTATACCATTCAATGACCACACGGGTTTCCGTACAAAAATAATTATAAGTGTCCGCTACAGGAGGCCAAATGTCTGTGATGTTCTGCAGAATATTGTCGAACGGGTCTAACTGACGGACTTTATTCCGATGTCGCCACAGAAACTCACACATGTAGGAATCTATCATGTGTCTGTGTGTTCCGTTTTGGTTAGGGTTAGGTGCCTTCTAACCATGTGTCAGAACGAACAGGAATATCCTGCTGACATGTGGCATGTGCGACATCTCTAACGATCTTGGCGAACTGTGAGAGACAAAGTCATAACATGATTTTTAGCACAAAGTCGGACGGTGTGTATAATTCGTCTTTCCTGCAAAAACTGCACACAATTTATTTTCATGCGTGTCAAGTGTGACAACTGCAATAAATCCATCTTCCACGTAGGGTGTTAGATCTGAGAATGACATGGACATAGGTTTACCGCGCGAATTGAAGACGCACGAATTGAAAAGTATGGTGCTTTGTGTGGCTACATTTGACTAAATTTGACCTATTATAATCCGTGGGTGAATTAACGCACAAGTACTGAAGTTATTGTTAAATTGTATAAAGCATTGATTATACCTAGATTTGAGTACTGTGTACAGGTGTGAAGTTTTTATCGTAGAGGGGATATAAACAATATGGAAAGGATACAAAGAAGAGCGACAAAGCTGATAGTGAGATTCCAGAATTATAATTTAAGACTCAGAAAACAGTGTCTAGAAAAGAGAATTCAAGGTGATTTAATACAGGTTTGTAAGATAATCAACAGAAAGAATAAATTAGACTATAACAGGTTTTTCAAAGTACAGCTGCCTACAAGAACACGAGGTCATAGCTATAAATTAATTAAAGAAAGGTCCAGATTAGATACTAGGAAATATTGTTTTTAGACAGAGAGTGGAGAATGTTTGGAATGCATTACCACAGGTAATAGTGGAGGCAGGATCAATTAATGTATTCAAGAATAAATTGGATGTACATAGTTATTTTTAGATCAAGTAGAGTAGAAGAAACCTAACTTCATCTGTGCATCGCCCATTACCACAGGGATCAACATTTCAGCTAGATTTGTCATTCAGTTGGCAAGTTATAGTGTCTTCACACAAATATGTATATATATACCACTTTCAGAAATGTGGTATAAGATACATTTACATTTAACAAATAGAGATATTGTGCATTATTTTATAACTTCATTAAAAAAAAAAATTGTCAGTGTCATAGTTTTCTTCATATGGCGTGTGTCTGTTTAGAAGCCATCTTTGGTTGGACTTCTGTGCAGTATTGATTTTTATCTACTACGTTCAAACCTTCTTTTATTAAGGTTATCATTGGTGTGATCCTTGTTTTACAGTACCAACAATTTTAACCAAAAAAAATAAGGGGGATTCAGTGGTCTTGAGGTAAGGTGTCCGCCTCGGTTGCTGGAGGTCGCAGGTTCGAATGATGGTGAAGACCGAGATTTTTTCACGTAGATCTTTTGGTAAAAATTTCCTGGATATCTGGGTAGTGAGATTGGACTCCCGTATTCAGTGTCGAGATCATTAACAATTTATTGGCAGTTAGAAATAGAAAAAAGTAGACATAACGGCCGTTGCCTGGACAAAATTAAAAAATTATAGTTAAAAATCTACCCAAATTATTTATACCTTCCCCCAGGTCTAGTAAGTCGCAAGAAGTTTAAAAGATCTACTACGTATAGCTGAAGCCTTCGGCTACCTGGCAATAGACATTAACATGCCTGTTTGAATTCAATTTTCCAAGCAGTAAGTAAACATTTGAGATCATCATTAATTCATGTTGGAAGATTGCACTATCTGTTGTTCTTAGTTGTTAGTCGACCTGTACTTCTACAAGAGCTGATGCCCCTGTGCATTATTCAGCTCTGGTATGAGCTGGATGTAGCCGGGAGGAGGATTTCCTGCTTAGCGGACTAGGCTCGAGCAGCTTAATACTCCACTGCGTTGGGAGAATCGCTTATGGAGGGTGGTTAACCGATGTGCGAGTTCATCTTAATAGACTCAAACACTAGAGCAAAGTAGATCCGCAGCCTGTTAGGCGCCATCTATACTGCTCTAAACAAACCACCTAACCATGGCCGGTGTTGTGCCATGTCACATGCCTCTTACAACATTCTCTCTGTGAGGCAGTGGTGCTATTCTTGTCCTTGCCATACACAAAGACCCCGGCAAACCTCTCTTTTATCTTTATAGCAGTGAGCTATGGAATGTAAGAAAACATGAATTGCAGATAACAGCATGTACAAGCAGGACAATACTCTGATAAGTTTTATAATAATTTTAATAGAAAACATTGACAACTGACATGACCTGAGATATGTACACACTTTTGAGTTTTAGCAATCTGTAAACACAACGTGACATATTAATCACATACATGTACACCACAACAGAACCTGACATACATGTACGCCCCAACACAAACTGTATACACAACCTGAAATAACAATGACACTGCTGACATGTGCAGATGTTGTTGCTGAATGTCCATAATGAGGATGTTTACTCTTTTGTGCATCCAGACAAAGGATGTTAAGTGGTAGGTTGTAGTAGCTTTCCTCACACTCTGAGCATGCTGATGAAGGTGTACTGTCATCACCCCAGGCTGTTGTGCTATGCTTGGCTTCACCTACCTGTGTGATGCTCACTACCATGGGGATCTTCACATGTCCAGTAAAACCTGTAAATATCTGTACAATGTTTAACATCAAACAGCATAATTGGCAGTGCATGAGTTGCGGAGGTCAGAGACTCAAAGCTGACTGCTCGCGTCAAGGTCAGAGAACCAGAGCTGTCAAGACCCTTCTACATCTCCACATGTTGATACTGGATTACAGGATGCAGCAGAGCAGACTGGTTAAGGAGAAGGAATCAAGGAGGGAAGGCTAACCCAGTATTTAAAAATGCCTGCTGAAGTCAGAGATGTCGGACCGAAAGATGCAAATATCGCAGTCAAGCTGTAAACTAAGACACAACTCATTCCGTTCTCTGGACAACATCCTGCTACTTGCAATGCTCTCTTCAGGGCTTGGTAGAGGGAGATTGAGAATGACAGAAGAAGAAGAAATAGCATAATCAACTGCTCTGAGTGTGGACTCAACAATGGCATACATGATCTTGCCAGCACCACAAGTTAGGGTCAGTGACTCGTGCCCCACAAATACTGATATACTGCTCTAATGTAAGTAACTTCCAAGTGCTACTCAAGATGTATAGCACAGGGACATTGAAAGGTTGTGCATGGGGCAAGCAACCTCATCTTGTCAAAACGGTTTGTTCCCCATCACAGCACTGGCTGTTACCACGGAGAAGCAAACACTTAGAAAATGTGTTAGGAAGCAAACCCTTACATAAAATGCATCTGGGCCAATAGGCACAAAATAAAAACCACAGTGCAACGCACACCGTCTTGGGGAATGGAGAAATAAGGCGAACGCCCAAAAAAAACAAAAAACCGATCTTGTCAAACAATAACTACAAGAACCGTGCTGACTGGGAAAGAATTGCTGGCAATTGCAGCACTATTGCTGAGGGTGTTCAGAGACATGATGCATCAAGAATAGACCTATTCAGAGACGATCGCTCTGCAAGTCTACTCACATCAACTCTTCTTCAACCCTGGTGGTGGCGGTGAGGGGAAGAGAGAGTCCTATTTCCTTGTACTAAGTGCAACAGACAAACAGGGCATCAATTGGCTTATTAGCCATCTTCAAACTCATGCGAACGTTGACAAAGTGGTCGTCAGCGATTACAATGTTCACACAACACTACAGGAACTGACACAACAAGTGCTTGATTACAAGTTTCTGTAAAGGTGACAGCTGTGGTGGTGATGGCCTATGCTTGACATGGAATGAAAAGACACAATCAATGAATAAATGTCAGTAAATGATGTACATACAATCATAATGATCAAGAAGCAATAATAGAAACTAAGCCCAACTGCCAGAGTGTATGTAGCTTGAGCAATTGTGTGCATTGTCCACTTAGCAGTCAAAGTTGGAGAACATTTCTTGTGGTATGATACAATGAAATACTAACTATATTGATGAAATGCCAGTTAATTAAATGCAAAAATATACCAAACATACATGTAGCTAGCTACATTCACTAAGTGCTGTGGATTACAAAATAATATGGACCTAACACCATATTTCCTGTGCGCCGCATGGCATGACGGGAACTTTACTTTTACACATGTAGCTGCACTGTCTATGTATGCACTAGTAGCCGTAACCGGCTGTGGGTCTACATTGCTCAGCTGTTTTAGTTCATTATTAATGCCGCCAGACCACAGATTTGCCTGTAATTCACACTAGTCAACGACTTACACTTGTGTTCACAGAAACGTGTTGTTGTTTTCCATTTGGACTGGTTAATTCGTTTTTTTTTTAAATTTCTTGCGTCCGATTATCCTGGCCTGGACATTGACTCTTTGAATAGCACTACGCTTAAACCTGTGTCATATTTGGTTCACACGGCTGAACTTCACGAAATTGGCATGCGGACACGCCATCCACAGAATTATAAAGAAACAAAGACACTAATGAAATGATCTATGAGGACGGAATGAAGACTCAGAACAGGGATCAAGATGCTGAGCAGCACATGAGCTGCAGTGGTCAGCGACTCATAGCTGACTACTAGCGCCAGGACCAGCGAACTAGAGCTGCCAAGACCCTTTTACACCTCCATGTGGTGATCCTGAATAACAGGCAGCAACAGGGCAGACAGACAGGTGCAAATATCGAAGTCAAGCTGTAAACTATGACACAACGCATTCTGTTCTCTGGACTACATTCGGCTACTTAAGCCCTTTCAGGGTTTGGTAGTGGGAGATTGAGAACGAACAAATCCAAGCCAAGCCAAATCAACTAGTCACCTACATGTGGAGCACAGTCTGCTGGTACTTCTCCTCCTTCCCAAACTTTACTGTTGAAGTGTTCATGTCTGCTTTAATTGCTTCTTCCAAAATACCATAGGGGCTAGTGGATTTACCATCTTTCAGGGCCTTCTACAAATATATTCACAAGCTGCTGGCATAACAAGCATGAACAGTGGAGATGATCAGGTCAGCCAATTTAAGGAAGAATAATGAAAATAAAGCACATATAGTTTTGTCAGGGTAACACACTTGGCTCACATATGTCTGTCTTGTTAGCATTTTTCCCAAGAACAGAGAGGAATGACATTTACCAGGGTTCAAAAGTACCTACATTGACTCCCAACAAATCAAGTGGTTTGGTCACTTAGTCAGAATACATTATGACAAGCCTGCATTAAGAGCATATCATATGCAGGTCTCCAGTCCACAAGCAAGAGACCTCGACGTCCGTAGATCGAGGGTGTCTCTGACACTCTCAAGAAGTTACGCCTAACAACAGCACAAGTCTCCCACTTGGCAATAACAAGAAATCTACTGCCATATGACAAGGGCAGTAGGGCAAAAGAAAAAGAAGAACAAGTACTAGAATCATCATTGACACTTATGGATCAGGTCTGAGTGTATTGACGTTAATTTCTAACAGAACAGATGTTCATCTATACTGTTGACTTTTACGTTACCTTTTGCTGCAGCTTTCTTTGCGTAAATAATGAAAGTTATTAAATTATTATCCATCGTGACCAGATGATGGCCACAACAGCAGATGGTTTTGTCTTAATAATGTGATGTGCGCTGTATTTGGATTATAGTAAGGAAGAATATGCGCTGGTCATCAATCTCACTCTTATCCCGAGTTACCTTGGATAAGTGGCAAGACTATTGGTCGAGACAACTGGAGGTAACTCGAGATGCAGGCACTCTGGTCCTACCAGGGGTCTTAACCTCTTGACTACAGCGACCCCTAACTAATTAAGAACTTATATGAAAATCAAACAACGAATATAACCCTCAAGAAGGGTTTAACAAATCCAGCATCAATCAGAAAAAGGAGTAAAGAACTTTGGTCAAGTTTTTGAGGAATTTAATGCAGAAATATACCAAATGTCAGGAGCAATCAAATATTTTTGGTGCAGTATTTTCCCAACCCCACATTAATGCTTTATACTAATATATAATCTTTATTATGAATATTTCATGTCATAGTTTAATTACATGTCTTATGATATGTATACTGTAATTTTAGCTCAATTTACTCATTTTCATTTGAATAAATCTATTTGCCATATGAAGTTGTGCCACTTTCTCTAGACTGATTCACACAAACTGACAAAGTCATACAGGACTGGAAAGAGTTAACCCTCTTGACATTTTCTGTAGATGAGCCTTCCCTCCATCTTAGACACTCTGATCCGCAGCTGCCTGTCCGTGTTTAGTAACGTGGCTCGACTGGACCAGGAAGTTTCGGCTTATCAGATAATGTCCAAGTCAGCTATGTGTAACAATGGTCTCCCACCGGCTGGCTGAAGGGGGTGCCTCCATTCTACATGGCTTCGGCAGATAGCAGTTTCTCCGTCGGCACTGAACGAGGTTTGGCTACAAGCCTCAGCAGTTGGACATGATAGTGGTGGATCGATGCAAATGGCCCTAGATGTCTAGGCGAACATTATTATTATATGGTTGATTTGTATATTCCTCCTAGTTGATGTGTCCATATTTGTTAAAGTGTTTGTAGCTTAAAATTTATACGCATGAAGTAGATGATAAAATGACCCATCTAAGTCACCTTTTATGACATGCTTACTGTGTTACTAATCATTGCTTCCCGTTGGGGTCCTGGCATCAGTCATACGAATCATTGACAGCTAAATTACTCTACAAGAAAAAAACAATACAATACTAAATACCAAAAACAAATTTAACCTTACTGGCCTTTGTGGTGAAGTGCCTTAGTAGATGATTCATAAAATAGGCTAAGGTGTACAAATGTCATATCAAAATGCTATCATGGAAAGGAACAACATCTACTTTGATCAAATGTCATTGAATGACATTTTTACAGCAGCAGCTATGCAAATGCTGATCGCACAAACAAAATGGAGTTGTACACCATCAGTATGTGTTGGTAGAATCAGTGTACACACATGTACTGCCTCACATGGTAGGCTGGTCAGTGTACATGTCATGCGTAACATCACAAACAGGTTTTATTATGTCAGTGGCTATATTGTGGATGATGGTACACAGCATGTGGGCTGCTTCAATCCCTATCATCCTTCAGGTGAACATCCATCACCAAACAAGGGTTTACCTGTACATGCATTGTCCCAGTACTTCAGGTGAACATTCAACCACCAAATAAGAGACTACTGTCCGAGTACTTGTAGTGAACACTTTCCCAAAAAACAAGAGACTACTGTCCCAGTACTTCTAGTGAACACTCCACCAACAAACAAGAGACTACTGTCCCAGTACTTGTAGTGAACACTCCACCACCAAATAAGAGACTACTGTCCCAGTATTTGTAGTGAACACTTTCCCACCAAACAAGGGTTTACCTGTACACCCACAGTACCAGTACTTCGGGCAAACATTCTCCCAACAAACAAGGGACTGTGTCCCAGTACTTTTGATGAACACTCTATTACCAAACAAGGGACTACTGTCCCAGTACTTCAGGTGAACACATACACCCCTTCAACAAACGCGGGATTACCTGTACACCCACTGCCCCACTATCTCAGGTGAACACACCACCGCTCCCCCCCCAATCCCCACCAAACAAGGGACTACCTGTACACCTACTGTCCCAGTACTTTAGGCAAACACTCCACTAATTGTCTTAGTACTTCTAACTTACAGGTGAACACTTCCCCACCAAACAAGGGACTATCTGTACACCCACTGTCCCGGTACTTTTAGCATACAGCCCCTATGTTTCAGCTAAGGATGAACACAATTTTGTGTGTGTGCACATGTGAGTGAGAAGTGATCTGTCACACACTAAACATGTCATCTATACAAAGTATTTGAAAAACTGATATTAGGTCGAATCTCAGGCACTATTGATGATAAACGTATCCCAGAACAGGCTTTTTTAGGCCAGGAAAAACATGCTGTGGACAGATACTTAACCTCATGCAACATATTTAGGATGAGTTACGAGCGACGAAAGCAGGTGACAGGGGTGCATTTGTTGACCTCATGGTAATCATCGTTTCTGATCATCTCTCTCCTTGTTACACCCAATATTTTTCGCAGGCATTTCATTTCTGTTGTTTACAATGTGTTGTTTTTCATTTGATGTTAGTGTGCAGTTTTGACATTGATAGCATAGTGTCTGGATAAAAATCGTGTTGTATAAAGCTGTTTTGGTAGGTATTGTCACGTACTTGCAATTAAGTATTGGATTTAATTGTCCAATGATCTGATTTGCCTTATTGCACTTTTGCTGAATTTCCGCTGTAATTCTTTCATTTGCTGATAATGTGCTCTCTAAGTATGTGAAATCTTTCACCAGTTTGATTTGCCTCTTTTCAATGGCGATATTGATGTCTCTGGCTATTCTAAATATTTTCATGACCTCAGTTTTTTTTACATAGATTTTCATGCTGTATTCTTTACATGTTATATTTAGTTTTTCAATATGTTGCTGCAATTGTAGTTCTGAAATTACTATCACTGCTTGATCACCATAAAAAAATTCACTTAATTGTTCATCAATGTTGCTACCTTCATTTAGGTTGGC
This sequence comes from Ariolimax columbianus, assembly GCA_036924085.1. Lineage (NCBI taxonomy): Eukaryota > Metazoa > Mollusca > Gastropoda > Stylommatophora > Arionidae > Ariolimax > Ariolimax columbianus. The sequence continues at coordinate 69,291,251 of JAVGWX010000002.1, forward strand.
TGTTTTACAAATGTGGTCTACATATGTAATGAACAACAAACGGGATATATAGCACACAACCTTGTCGTACCCCTGATTTGATATGAACTTTAATATGGCATATGTGGTTTTTCTGTTGGGGGTGAAATAAACAAACATAACCAGCACACGAAGTAGCGACAGCAGTGGCAAAGCGGCCTGTAGTTTTCAGCCTAAAAAACCCCTCGACTACCCCAGCAATGGGAACAAGCCGTATTGACAGTTTTTAAAAAATATATGAAGTTCTGCATTCTATGAGTGTTGAAGAAAAAACCACTGTCGGCTCGCTAGGCCAGTCAGAGTTTCATCATTGCCCTATTGATACGGTACCCGGTGCACTACAATATACTTTCCGTCCAGAAAACACGTATTCCGATGAATTGGCATCTGAAATTTGCCGTTACAGAGGCTTTAAAATTGCACTTCAAATATAAATTGTTCACACACAACACACAAATTATGTTTCCAGATTTCATTTTCCCCCAAAACTTAAATCTCTCTGCTGTTTGTTACATTTCATAGGTGACTCACACCAACATTGAAAGTGAATGTGGAATGGGATAATCCCTGAACAAAATATTAAAACAACCATCCAACAGTTTTTCAGGGGATGTGACATTGCAGCCCAAGTTGTAAATATTGAACAACATTCAAGCAGTTTTACAACTACTGTCTACTGATGATAAATTGCATGTGTAAATTCTCTTTCATGATATCAACATCTCAGGATTTATAATAGTTAAAAAGTTCACAATTTACAATAATTAGCTAGAAAAAAACACAAAAAAACACTGGTTTAGTGCTGGCATGTCTCAAATGTATACACAACAGGTAGTAAAAACCTGGCAAAGATGATCAGCAATATTGACAGTTAAACAACAACCAGCAAGTAAGCTCACAGGAAATTATATCAACGATTTAGAAACAACTTCATTCAGAAATGATTGCTTTATCAAATCCAAATAACTCTTCCTCATTCGCCATCAGACATCCACACCAACGACTCTATAACAAAAACAGAAGTCAGTTCAAGCCTTCTGATACTGTTGCAGTTTCTCATCTCGAGTGGACTTCATTTTTAAAATCAATAATTATGATGCACTGCTCTACTCAATAACAGCAAAATATAAGTTAGTTAATGGTCCACCAGGGTCTTTGTGTATGGCAAAGACAAGAATAGCACCACCGCCCCACAGAGAGCATGTCATAAAAGGCGACTGACTGTGGCATGGCATTACACCGGCCATGGTTAAGTAGTTTGTTTAGAGCAGCATAGATGGCACCTAACAGGCTGTTGGTCTACTTTGCTCTAGTGTTTGAGTCTATTAAGATGGACTCGTACATCGGTTAACCACTCTCCGCGGCACTTGTCCTAACACAGTGGAGTAATAAGCTGCTCAAGCCTAGTCTGCTAAAGCAAGAGATCATCCTACATCCAGCTCATACCATAGCTGGAACCTGAACAGGGACATTTGCCCCTGTAGAAATACAGGTCGACTAAGTCTAATGGCTTTATTAAAGGTAAAGAAGGAAATTTTACTTATTAGAGTAAATGAAGTCATGGGCAGATCTCTCCAATTTTTTACATTATACTCAGTTGAGCCACCAGTGTATACAGTGCTCAGATGTCTGTGTCTTCGGCTTCTCAATGCCCAAAACCTTGTATTTGAGGTGTGGGATGCATTTTACTTTCCATAGTGAGAGATTTGTAATTGATAATAATGGTTTGGTCAATGTATTTACAAGTGTAGATCAAAATAAAACTGCATTTTAAAGACTCCCATATGTCTTACATGCTTCAATGTCAACTCATGTACATGGTACAGAACCACCAGGTATGTATGGAGTAGAACCACCATCAGAGGCGCCTCCAGTTCTGAGGAATGCTGGATATCCAAGGCTCGGAGAGAACGTACTGTGCAGAAAGACAAAACAACTCATATGTCCAACTCTGACCTTATACGCTGCATACGTGGAAGGGGATTCTGTGCAAGAATTGGATGAACAGCAATCTCCAGACTCACCGGTGAGGTGCAAACACAACATGTGTGACTGCTGTTGTCATCATCGCTTGCAATGGATGGCTATTATTACAATACATTAACCCTTAATAGGGATCCAATATGGCTACATGTTGGACTTTGCTTGTGTGTGTTGAAAGATCTATTCCCAGCTCAAACACTGCTCATCACTCACAGGTATCCATTTATCCATTGCAGCTTAAAAAAACTATCTAGTTAATAAGATCAACTATGAGTGCTACAAAATATAAAAAGCCAGATTAGAAGCGTGTGGTATATAGCAGAAAACAATCAGGCAAATATGAGCACACTCATTATATTCTCTGACCTTAGAAATCCTAAACAAGATGCGGTTCTAACAATTTGTATAAGACTTGTGGATAAGATATCAGAGGATAAGTCAATGAGGTTTACTGTTCCTGTCCATCCATATAACCACTGACCTATTCTCAGAAAATCATGTGATAGTATTCAGATACCAATTAAAAAATGGACCATACTAATCAATCGATACGTCAGACGTCAGGCAAGTTCAGGCTCTCAAATTCTGAAGGTCCAGATCAGGTATCTCTACTTTCAAAGAAGGCAGCTTGTCTTCAGTGTTGTACTCGTCCAATGAGAATTCTGGCTGATCCTGGAGCAACATTTCTTGTCTGGAGGTAGATGTGAGACATAATGTTAGTATATACAGAGACGATCAGTACAAGATGGGAGAAAGACACGTTAGTTTACAGCCTCAGAGGAGACCAGTACAAGATATGAGACAGACAGAATGTTAGTTTACAGCCTCAGAGGAGACCAGTACAAGATATGAGACATACACAATGTTAGTTTACAGCCTCAGAGGGGATCAGTACAAGATGTGAGAAAGACATAATGTTAGTTCACAGCCTCAGAGGGGACCAGTACAAGATGTCAGACAAACACAATGTTAGTTCACAGCCTCAGAGGGGACCAGTACTAGATGTCAGACAAACACAATGGTAGTTATCAGCGAATATTCTCGAAAAGCTGTGGGGACCTGAAATGATGTCACAGGAATCAGTCCCAATGGTTGATCATAGTACACAACAGACAATAACATGTCTTCTGCAACTAGGCCATAACAGTGGCAGGCAAGAAGGTTACTGGAAGACGTAGCTTGGTATAACAGCTAGAACACACAAGTAGAAATATGGCTTACAGATAATCTGGCCAAAGCATCTGACTGCAGTATTACCCTGATAGAGAGACAGAGACATCCTGTTTGTACATGTGGGGAAGTGCTTGTGAGAGTCTGTTTATTTGTATGTCAAATGATAGGCTGTCCTTGTAGTCAAGTCATTGAATTCACTGAGTCCCAACTAAACATCTATGGCAATGGTCAGAACAGTTAGGATTCAAGTAAAAGCCACAAAGACGAATGTCATGGCTTCCACAACCACAATGGTTGATATCAAGCTACAGGTGAAATCATGGCTTCCACAACCACAATGGTTGATATCAAGCTACAGGTGAAATCTCTACAACATTTCCAACACTTCACATACATGGGAAGCAAAATAACACAAGATGGAGATGCCATGAAAAAAATTTCCACTTGAATTGCTTTGGCCTCATGGGCCTTTACTCATCTGGAAATCAACGACACTGAGCAAACATACCAAGCTCAGACTATTTAACTGGGATCAAGATGCTGAGCAGCACATGAGCTGCAGTGGTCAGCGACTCATAGCTGACTGCTAGCGTCAGGGCCAGCGAACCATAGCTGCCAAGACCCTTCTACACCTCCACGCGGTGATCCTGGATAACAGGCTGCAGCAGGGCAGACTGGCTAAGGAGAAGGGATCGAAGAGGGAATGCTAACCCGGTACTAAAAAATTGCTTGCTGAAGTCGGATGTGTTGGACCAAAAGGTGCAAATATCGCAGTCAAGCTGTAAACTACGACACAACGCATTCCGTTCTCTGGACTACATTCTACTACTTAAGCCCTTTCAGCGTTTGGTAGCGGGAGATTGAAAATGAACGAAGCCAAGCCAAACCAAGACTATTCAACTCAATCGTAATATCGGTCCTGACATATGGATGTGAAAGCTGGAAGACAACAAAAGCGCTGGAAAACGAACTAAATGTCTTTTAAATAAATGTTTAAGAAAATTATTTATTATATGCTGGGACCAGTTTATAACTAATGACTCGATAAGAACAGAGACAAACCAACTAACAGTGTCAACCATCATCAGGAAAAAATGATGGACATATGTCAGACATGTCCTTAGAATGAACAACAACCGTCTTTTATTGCAAGCACTCGAATGGACACCAAAGAGCGTTCGGAAAAGAGGGAGACCCAAGGAAACACTCAGAAGAACAATCATCCAAAAGGGCTCAACTATGAGTCTCAGTACCATACAAGATCTAAAAACAGTGGTGTTACACCGTTCGATCATTTGTTTCTGCCTTATGTGTCATATTTGGCTCGCAAAGAACATAGATAGAACAAAGAATCTTGGCAGAGTAGCACCACTTACAGTACAATTTATCTGAAATAACATGTAGCATTTTAACCATATCTTATTATTTAACTAAACTTGATTTATAAACAAAAGCCGTATCTTTAAAAACATCTTGTAAATTACATTGGACTGTAAAGGGTTAAGATAGTTTTCAGGGAGTAACATCTTAAGGCAATTAAGCAAAAGGGCAATAGAATTTAATGAACATCATTGATCAAGAAAAAAACATGATGATGCTGAAAGATTATGGTGTACAGAGTGAAGTGTTGTGTGAGTAAAAACATTGTTAGAACGACTTATGGTGCGCAAGATGCTTCTGAAATTACTACGTGTGTGAGCTTTCTCCTCTGTTGTCCAACGTCTACATGAACAAAATCACAGCAAAGGCCAGTCAAATTGAAATATCAGAAGTGGAACAGAATTCAATAAATGAATTGCTCTTTGCAGATGATCAGTGCCAAATATAATATGCTAATTAACAAGACAAAAACACAAACTATGAGGATCAGCAGAACACCTGGGCCACCAATGTGTAAACGATATTGCTCTTCAACAGGCCTATCGTCTTCTTCTTCATCATGTTTTTTCTTGTTACGTCTATACGTGAAGTCCAGTTCTCTAGATAAAGGCTGCCATTGTGGAAAGTTCTTCGGGTGTTCCAAACAGCTTTGTGTGGATATTGGTCTCTGTGGGCCAGAGCTCAGTATGAAATTGGCTAAGTACATAACAATCTTGCAGGATATGTTCAAATGTCTGTGCTGTTGTCAGGCCTATGATTTCAGGTATTTGGGCAGCATTTTTTCAGCCTACTGTAGGTTTCATATGAAAATTGAAACTAGGTGTCAGAAAGCATCTACTGTGACTCATCAGCTGTCACTATTACTTAGGCACCTGGGTATTAGTTTGGTAACAGAGCAACAGCTGATAAAACAGTTTATTTATGTTGGTTGTGTGTTACAGTGCCAAACATGGTCCCTGTCCAAGATGTGTGAGCGCAGTTATTCGAAATGAAGTATTTGAGGAAGTTCATCTAGAATAATAGATAAGGAAAGGGACTTAGGGGTTAAAATAGATCATACAGGTTCACCGCTGGAGCTACAGGGTTCGTGCTTTATGTGATGCTCTTGGCAGGCGGGACACTGTTCTGCGGAGAGAGATAGAGCCATATGGGGGAAACCTGAGGCGATGAAGTCGAGCCCTCGCTGCTAACATTTTTGTTAACACGAGGTTTCACTATACGCCACACAATAGACCCAAACTGTGTCCAGATTTCATTTCTATATTTGCAGCTGTCCTTTTATTCACTGATTTCCTTCCTATCAGACTGTCAACATCATTGTGTCAAAACCTGAGTAGCAATTACAAGTTGGTCTCTGTGTTGTTCAAGTCCTATCCCTTTTCATGTGTACTTACTCATGCTTGTTTTGTCAATGACCAGATTTCTGCATTGGAACCAGTTTTCTTGGTGTGAACAGTCTGGTTTATAACACATGTTGAAGAAAGTCCATCTACTTGTTGCTCTAAAATTGAGTTATTGAACATTTTTCTTGGATTTTATGACCATTGCTCATTTAGACTAGGACTCCGGATTCTTCAATGAATTCTGTTGTCTTTTTCAGGGTCTCAATGCCTCCCTATAGTTTCTCCTGGAATAGCAAAGATGGTACTGTACCGTCTGTGGGTCTAACATTGCTCTAGTGTTTTAGTTCATTATGGATGCCCCCATGCCACAGATTAACCTGGAATTCACACTAGTCGACGACTTACACCTGTGCTCACAGAAATGTGTTTTTATTTTCCATTTGGACTGGTTAATTTGTAAATTTGTTTGTGTTTTCTTCTCTCTGATTATTCTGGCCTGGACATTGGCTATATAATTAGTACTATGGTTAAATATCTGTCTTATTTCCATGGTCAAGGGCACACTGCTGAACTTCACAAGAATGGTGCCCTTCGTGCTAGCTGCAGACAGCGTCGGTTTTGGTGTGACTGTGAAGTTTAGACATGTGACTTTAATGAACTAGAACATGGCCCAGGAGAGATGCCCAACACACCACTCACATGCTGAGTGATGTCCCTACGACCTCTAGTGGTTATGGGAAAGGCAAGACACATAACAACATATGAAATCCCCCCCACCGTTGTCTTGCGGGATACCTGTTTACGTGAAAGACTTCAGGGGTAAACCCTGAGGGAAAATCTGCATCCTGTGCTTTCTCCAGTGGTCTCGATAATGTCTTGCCACTGGCCAAAGGTAGCTAGCTCTGGAGCAGAGAGTGAGGTTGACAAAAGCCGCAGTTTCTTCCTCACTTTAATCAAAATCACAGCTCAAGTCACCTATTTCAGCGGACACAGCAAGAGAAAAGACTGTCCACATGGTTGAACAAAGAGAGTTGTCTTCATCACTTGTGATGGACGAACATCAAAGTTTTTCCTCGAGGAGAGCAAGTGTGAGCCACATTCTTCTTCTCAGATCTGTGTGATAGGTGCCATCCTGAAGTACATGTGCTGCCGTCAAGTTTGTCAGGTTAGGACACTATCTTGAATTTGGTGTACAGCTCGGAGATGTAGTACAACTTGGACTTTTCTGTACAGCTCGGAGATGTAGTACAACTTCGACTTTTCTGTACAGTTGGTAGTATCCATCATCTGCGTGGTATTTTTGGTGTTCTTCCTGCCACTTTACATTGTATTGCCCTTTTATTATGACTTTTGTTTCTCCGTAGTTGATCAGGTATTCTTCCTGTATCAGTTTCACACCCTCTTTGACTAGACTATCAATATCCTTGTTTGCTTTGATGTTACAGTGCGATGGTATCGACAGAGGTCGCGACGTAAGGTACTTGCCTCACAAAACAATGAACGGAAACAGTGGGCGATTGAATCCCACAGGTTTTAAGCGACCTATGGTCTCAAGGGAGGTAGGACCAGAGTGCCTGAATCCTGTTCTGTTTCTAAGAATCAACGTCACCGCACTCTGGGCATACCCATAGGTGCCCAGTCTCTCTCATCAAATGGCGTAAGGTATGGATGCTGATGGTACCTGTTGCTCGCTGGTTGTACACTCTCCTGCGCCCCACTCCACTCGAACCTCGTTTAATGTCAAAACTTTGCAGTCTGTGGATTGCTGCTTCATCTATTGTGGTGTCCTCATCCAACAGGCTGTCATTGATTGATTTCAAAATGTCACTTCTATCCATCACTAATGTGCCCATGATGGGAGCTTGTGAAGCCAAGATGTCAGCTCTTTCATTGTTGCCCTGAACCCCGACATAGCAGGACAGTAGATCTAGGTCAACGCCTGGAGGTTTGAGGCCTCAACAGCAGCTATCCACTGGTACCTAAGTCATCCTTTCAGTACTTTCTGAAGTATGGCTTGCGCGTATGTCATGATGACTGCCTTTGTTATAGAAGTCTCAGATAGCCATTTCAGTGGTGAGGTCACTGCTTCCGTCTCCATTCTCACATTGGAGGTTGTTGACATGTATGCCCTACTGCGCTCAGCAACGACCTCTCCTCTCACTCTAGCCTAGAAACCCCAGCCTGATGACCGACTGCGCACGACTGATCCTTCGGTGTATATGACAGCGTCACTCTCCTGGGTGTTCTCAGTTATCAGCTGATTTACCTCATGCTCTGCTCTCTCGCTGCTCTGTTCTCTGCATTCCTTGCCGAAGGTTATGATGACTCTCTGGTACTCTACTGGATCCTGAGTTACCTCCACTCATATCAACTTTATGTCTTGCCACTTGTTCAAGATAGCACGGGACCAGTGAGTGAGGTTGATGATCAGCGCAGTTTCTTTCTCACCACAATCCAAATACAGCGCAAGTTATATCAAGTTGAAACTGCCTGATGATGTTGTCCGTATCGCTTGCAATTGACAACTAACTATATAACATCTACTGTATCACTCCTTTCTGAAATCTGTGGGTAATTTTCATCATCAATTCATTAGTGATTGAACCAAATGAAAGACAAACATTGACTAAAAATACCTCCTTTCTCTGGTTTCATTCTGTCGCTTGTAGAAGAAAGTGATTAGAAGGCTGATGAAGATAATTGGTATGATGACTGCCATGCACATAAGAGCAACAAACATTGTCTCATCTTTAGCGGGCAGATTGTGAAAGAAAGTGGAACTGTTCTCTGTCACATCTGTAGAAGAGAAAAGTGAGAAATTGTATATATATATATATATATATATATATATATATGTATGTATGTATGTATGTATGTATGTATTTATGGGGACTTAGTGGTTTTGAGGTAAGGTGTCCGCCGTGGGTGATGGGTTCAAAACATGGTGGATACCGGGGTTTTATCACATGGATCTTTTGGTAAAAATTCTACTGATCTCTGGGTAGTGAGATTGGACTCCAATGTTCAGCACGTTAAAAATCCCTTGGTAGTTTGAAATAAAAAAAAGAGTAGGCCTAATGCCCACTTCCTGGACAGCAATAACAAAAATTATGCTTGGGTGCTCCAAAATCACATGTGGCAGTGCCTCTGAGACTCATTCTCTTGAGGTGGGCCTTGAGTCTGGAATGACCCGTTCTGAATCTGAAGAGCTTTGTCTGGCTGTTTCTGCCAAGTTTGTAAATGCTGTCAATTTCTAGTTTGTATTTGTTGTGCTGGGCTCAACATTCCAAGCCTGGTACCAATTTACAGCTTGGTTGAATTTGATAGTGCTGATAACTTGAATCAAACCCAGCACCATGTGAAACACAGCATACTACCTTGAACTACTACAAAATTGAGAATAAATGTGCAAATAGATCGTATAAAGCTATTAGAAGAAATAGTGAAAATGATTAAACTAGTGATGATTTATCAAACAGTGCTTAAAAACTCATGAGCTGCAGCAGTCAGCGACTCGGGGCCAACGAAACAGAGCTGCAAAGACCATTCTACACCTTGACATGGTGATCCTGGATAACAGACTGGCTAATGAGAAGGGGTTCTTCTTCTTCTTCTTCTTTGTACGCAGTCAGACAGTAACCATTATTTTTTTGAAAAAAGCGGCGGTCATCCTGAGGCTGTCGTTGCTGCCATAGAGCTTGTCTTGCAGTTCCACTGGTGATGGCCACATCTGCTCTCTCTGATCCTCGTATGTCGGGCAGTTCTGCAGCAGATATTCAGCGGTCATTTTACCAGTACCGCACGGGCATTTGTCGGTACCACCTATCTTCAATTTGTTGAATAGGTGGTACCTCAGTCTATTGTGGCCAGTGTGAAGTCTGAAGACAACGACCTGCTCTCTTCGGTTCAACTGGTAATAGGCATCGTTTTTGGTGTAACCAGTATGTTCGGTTTCCCATTTGGTCATGTATCTGGCTTTGATAAGCCGTTTTGACTCTTCGTACGTCATACTAGTATCTGTTTGTGGTAGTCTTGCACCTTCTTTTGCCAGTCTGTCTGCCTCCTCGTTGCCTTGGATGTTGCAGTGTGATGGGACCCACTGTACTACTACCCTTTTTGGTGCGGACTGCTGGCACAGTTTGCAGAGTGCTGCTCTTAAGTCATTAAGCTCAGTGTTTTTCTGGCTTTTTAGCGCTGTGACTACGGCGAGAGCATCTGTAAGCAGGACTATATGGCTTTCATTTTCTTTGTGTGTCACCATTTCTTCCACTGCCGCCCTCAGTGCCTCTGCTCTGAAATTGCTTGTGTACTTACCAGTAGCGAATGACAGTGTTATTTGTCTGCCATTTGGTAGGTTCAGGAATGCTCCTGCCCCTCCGTTCTGTGTAGTGTTTGTTACAGAACCGTCGGTGTATGCATAGGTCCAGTCCATGCTTGGGTAGCTTTTCGATATAAAGCTTAGGGTAGTATCTCTCCTTTCTTTTTCAGTCTGGGAGTTTTTGTTTCCAATACCTGTTATATTTTCTACCACCTCTGGAAATATATCCTGCCTCCAGGTAGGTTTTCGTACAGTAGTGATGGGTTTTGGTGTTGTTAGTGCGTTTATGGGATCTTCGTGCATCTTTGCTTTGGCTATTTCTGCAAAGTTTCTCCGCTTTAGTTTCCCAGTTCCCAAATTGTTTAGTCTCTGGTGCATTGGATGGTCAGTCAGTCTTCGGAGTTTCTCTGACTGCAGCTGGGCTCTGCAGTCTCTTCTATCGGTCATGGATTGCAGTTTTGTAATCTTTTCAAGTTCTACAATTGGCGTTGACTTCATGCCTCCTGTTATAACTCTCATGGCTTGGTTTTGAAGTTTGCTAACTTTATCGAAGTTCGCCTTTGCTGCTGTTGTCCATGCCGCAATGCCATACTCGAGAACTGGTCTCACTCTTCCAGTGTACAGTTTCTTTAGTATGCCTTCGTCTGCTCCCCAGCTTGTGCCAGCAAGTTTCCTCATGATTGCCATTCTTTCTCTGGATCTCATTCGGTTTCTCTCGATCTGACTTTTCCATGTCATGCGTCGATCAAATGTGACTCCCAGATAGGTTGGGTTGTCGTTTGGTTGCAGGAATTTGCCATTTAAACTTAATTTGGTATTTTGGGGTTTTATTGAAAGCGAGAATATTGTGCATGTGGTTTTCTCCTCGTTTATTTTGACCAGCCATGAGTTCGCCCACTCTTCCAGCGATGTTAGGGCCTGCTGCATCCGATTTCTTGCTATGGTGAGATTCTTTTCAGAGGTCCACATAGCCAGATCGTCTGCAAACATTGAGCTATGGACTCTCCTTGGTATATTCTCTGTAATGTCGTTTATATATACCAGGAAGAGTGTGGGTGACAGTACTCCCTGCTCGAGTGTCACCTTTTTGCTCATCTGCCCTTGTACTTGGACTCTGGCCGTTCTTTGTTTGAGGTTGTGGTTGATCCACTTGTACATTTTCCCACAAACATCACTTCTTCTTAGCTTGACTCTAAGTCCGTCTTTCCAGACTTTGTCAAATGCCTTTTCCAGATCCACCCAAACAGCTACTGTGTGTTTCTGTGCCTGGTAGGCATCTTTTATTTCCTGGGCTATGAGGATGACCTGGTCCTCAGTGGATCTGTGCTGTCTAAAGCCAGCTTGCTGTGGAATTAGTATTCGTTTTTCTTCCAGATGCCACATCAGTCTGGTGTTTATCATACGTTCCATCAGCTTGCCGACACAGCTCAGTAGGCTGATGGGCTTGTATCCATTTGGATCTGTTTTGTCCTTTCCTGTTTTTGGTACTGGTACCAGTACTGCGTCTTTCCATGCCTGGGGTACAATTCCCCTTTTCCAGCTTTGGTTCAGGACCGATAGCAGTTTCCTCTTCGCTGTTTGGCCCAGCCCCATCAGCATTTCGTTTGTTATCCCATCTTTTCCGGGAGATTTCCTTTTCTTTAATGTTCTCATAGCCTCTTCCATTTCCCTCATTGTTAATTTTGGCTATCATGTGCTCTTCAGGTGCCGTATTGATGTTGTCGTGCCCCTTTAGCTCTTCACTAATGTCTGTATGCCTATCTGCAGGGACCTCGATGTGGTTTGCTCTGGCATAGTGATCGACAAAAGCGTTTGCGACTTTCTTACTGGTGAGCAAGTTTCCGCCCTGCTTGATGGTAATTTGTTTGTTTGACGGGGTTTCGTCGTTCATGGCTCTGACTAGCTTCCATAGCTTGTTCCCTTCTTTGTCCAGGTTTAGGCTTTCCGTTTTGTTTTTCCAGCTTTCTCTTGCTGTTTGCTTGAGAGTGTATTTGTATTTCGCCGTGGCGGCTTTGAGGGCGATGTTTGCCTCCATAGATTGTTCTCGCTCTGCCATGTCCCTAGCATTTGTTACAGCATCTTCCGCTTTCTGCAACTCATCATTCCAGTAGGGCTTATAGTTTTTCTTAGCTCCTCTTGGGATGGTTTCAGTGGCGGCTTGCATTATTGCCTTTGCTTAGGCTTTCCACCATGGGCTTCATTTTGTTGTTTCGTGTGTTGATGGTTTCACACAGCCCATCTGTCAGGATTGCAAATCTATCCCAGTCGGCTCATTTGTAATTCCAACGTGGGAGCGGTTTTGTTTCCTGTGGGCCTACTTCCATATCAATGTCTAGCCTGATCGGCCTGTGGTCGCTACCTGCCAGTTGATTTAGCACCTGGCGATCTATTTTATGGTGTATGTCCTGTGTGGAGAAGGCCAAATCTGGAGTCGAGGTGGTACGCCATGTTCTAGAATAGAAACTAGGGGTATCCTCCGGCCTATTGATTAGGGAGAGATTTGTATCTATCTCCCAATCTTCCATGCAGGTGATGTGTTAGGGAAAGTTTTTTGTTAATGACTCCCTCCGCATTCCACTGTAGTATTTTGAGGGTCTTGAGTTTTTGGTCAATAAAAGTTGCCCCATAGCCATGTGCCTTGACTCCACGACACAGTAGTCAAGGGTGGGCCCCTTCGAGGCGTGAGGCCCGGCACTATCGCTGCCTGGCGGGACTCCGCAGGATGAGCGCCATACGTTTTTCTGATCGGTTGTACTGTCATCATACTGCGATTTACGTTGCACTTTTTTGTTAGGCTTGCGGCCCCGTGCATCCGATTTCAACAGGCGTTTCTGTAGGGATGCCCTCCTTAGCCTTTGGCTGTCCCCAGCCTATCTGCAAGGCAGCAGTTGTTTATGATCAGAGTTGTCTCTCTTATGGAAGTTGTCTTACCAGACTAACGAGTCTTCACTACTCGTGTCTATAGGGTGCGGTGATGATATGTGAGATGATATATGAGATATATGATATGGACTGGTTTACCCGGAAGAGAGGCAGTCCAGTGTGTCTGTACCCCAGGATCGTCACGTCCTGCCAGAAACGTAGCATTTGCATGTGAGTGGGGTATCTCTTTCTCCCTTTATTTTCTTGGCTTCTATGCAGGGATGGTACGCCTAGCATTCCCCGCCACCTGGGATGTTGACACAGTGGAGCAGGTGTGCAATGTCCGCTGGTCTGCATCTCTTCTGCGTCCATTGGTATGGCTGATAGCGTACAGAGGTAGATATCGAAGCAGAAGTGCATTTACCCAGGGGACAAGCCTGGTAATGTCACGGAGATGTTGTTCGCCTGGTTTGCGGACATATCTCGTGGTCAAGGAGTGAGTCTCGACAGTTCACAGTGAGGTGGCTGCTCTACTGTTTTCGATACCCCGACCAGGAACTAAGTCTTATGTTGGTGGTTTCGCACCCCATCGCCGTATAGGGTGAATATCGAGCAGCTATCCGCCCGCTTTGATCAGCGGATGGAAGAGACCTCTTTCTGTGGCTCGACCTGGTAGGGTTGAGGCGCGATCCCCAGGTCCCGACCATATCGAAGCCTCCCATTGCAGTGGTGCTGAGAATTTGGGCGGGATTCCGGCTAACAAGCATCCGGCCGTTATCCCTCGCGCCATTGGCTTATCAGCCTGGTATGTGAACCAAATGTCTGCGGTTCCTCTCGAGTTGAGCAGGATTTCCGTAGCAACGCCCTGTCATTTGTAGGGTAAAACTGACCTGTTTTCCGATGGTCTATTTCCAGCAGAAGGGGTTCAAGAGGGAAGACTAACCCAGTACTCAAAATTGCCTGTTGAAGCTGGATGTGTCGGACCGAAAGGTACAAACATCGTCGTCAAGCTGTAAACTACGACACAACGCATTCCGTTCTCCTGACAACATCCTGCTGCTAGCAAAGCGCTTTTCAGGGCTTGGTAGTGGAAGATTGAGAACAAACGAAGAAGAAAGAAAAAGAGTGCTTAAAAACAAACCAAAAATGTGTTGATTACTATTCTTACCTTAAATTAAAGTAAGTAATATGTCCTTTGCAGAAAATCGCTCTAACAACGGCCAAACCCATTTTGGCTGCAATAAGTTTCTTGGTATGTCGCTATTGCTTTCCGTATATGGAGAAGATGTTTTTTTTTCTTTTTTTTTTTTCTCTCTAATCCCCAAAGGCGGTGTGCGCTGCACTGTGGTTTTTATTTGTGCATGTCGGTCCAGTGCATCCGACTTCAGCATTGCATTTTATGTTAGTGTCTGCTTCCTCCTGCATTTTCTAAGGGTTTGCTTCCCCGTGGTAATGGCTGTGATGGGGATTGAGCCCGGACCTTCGGTTTGTGAGCCGTGTCACTTAACCACTAGCCCATGCAGTCCCCACACAGAGAAGTGATCATATCAATGAAAAACCTCTGTGTTGCTAAGCTGGACATGGCGGGATTCGTACCCGGCATGCTGGGGTTGTGAAACCAAGTATTTACAAAAATAGATTTATTAACTTAAAAAAAAAATATATCCGTAGATCAACGTCTGATTAGCACAGTGAAAGACCACTCACATTTCACAGCAATGGTATGGGTTTCAGCTTCCACAATCGTTGCACTCCAGATGACTCAGCTGTAAATTGGTACCAGACTTATGGTTAGTAAAGGAAAAGGCAAGGAACTGACCACTTTACCTAACACAAGCTGTGACTTAGTATACTGAAGAATTTCCTTTTTGATCAGTAAAGAACACCTTTTACCTAAAGATTTTAGTTTTTCTATGTTTTGATCTTTATTCTGAAGTTACATTTACACACAAAAATTTGCAAACTTTTTTTTTAATGTCTGTACATTTTAGCTTTTCTGTGCTATGATCTATATTTTAGAGCTACATTTACAACAATGGATTTCTAACTCTCTAATTTTATGTTATCTCCTTAGTTTAGTTAGTGACTTCTTATGTGCTGTTTTTGTCTGTCCAGTTCCTGACAAAGACATTTTGGTAGAAATGTGAATCTCTTCTGTTCTCTGACAAAGGTTAAAACTGTCTTTGAATCTTTCAGAGTTGTTTACTGATATTGAGTTCTACTACAGTCCTTTACATCTTTGTGGAGCGTGTAGCCTAGTCGACAGTGAGCTGGTTTGCTAGACTGGAATTACACTGTGCCAGGGTTCAAATTCACGGACAGATAGTAAAAAATCCAAGCCGTGGTTCATGCCTGATGAGACCGCTCCTCCAGTCGACCCAGCTGTAACTGAGTACCTGACGTATGAGTTGGATTACTGGACGACATGTTCCTCAGCGGCAGTTACGCTGCTGCGGGTACAAACTTCGTTTCCATTGTCTTCTGTCTTGGGCCACAGTGGACCAGTGGGTGATAAGTTTCCCATCTGCAGCACCGCAGATATTGTTTCTGAGTTCGAGGGAGTCAGACGAGCGCGTAGGTGGTCTTCTTCTGTCTCGTGGATACCAGACTGTTGTCGCCGTGCTCTAACAGTCATCAGTTCTCTGAAGCAGGTGACCAGCTGAGCAAGGCTTTGCCTTGTCTGCGTGTGTAACTTCATCCTTCATCAATGACATTTGCTGTACGTCAAATGTTGGTTGTGGAGGGCGAGGCCGATCATATGTCTCTCGAGGGAGGATTGGGTCACTCTGAGTTTGGATTCTATTTCTTTTGTAAGAATCCATGTTTCTCTATGAGTTGGGGAAGGTAAAAAAAAAACAGCAAGGTGGGGAACTGGACAAGCCCACCTCACACAAGCTGCTGCTTAGTACATGAAGAGTTATCTTCATTCCCTGCGGCAATTGTTGGCATTGGACTGACCTTTTCAATTTTGGTAAAGCTAGCTATAAATGGGAATTGACAAAACAACCTTCATTCTCAGACTTACATGTTCCATTTGTGAAAACTTTATTGAAAACATCCAACTCTATTTCAGAATCCAAAGTGACGATCAACCTCTCTCTAACTGATGACAGTGAGGTATTAGAGATTAGGAAATCACTGACGTTGACTTCATGCATGGCCTCATCTACGGCTCCTTCTACGGCATCTTCAACTTGTCTGTGGATCTGAGAACACAATCAAAGATTAACATATTCAACTTCCCAGTGGATCTGAGAACATAATCAAGGAATAACATCTTTAACTTGTCTGTGGATCTGAGAACATAATCAAGGAATAACATTTTCAACTTCCCTATGGATCTGAGAACACAATCAAAGATTAACATCTTCAACTTCCCTGTGGATCTGAGAAAATAATCAAGGAATAACATCTTCAACTTCCCTGTGGATCTGAGAACACAATTAAGGAATAACATCTTGAACTTCCCTGTAGATCTGAGAATACAATCAAGGATTAACTTCATCTTGCTCATTAGCATACACTTTTTTCCTCCTGTGCTTTGGCATTTGTCCTGAAGGATGTTGTCACGTTGTGTAGTAATTTATAGCGAGGCTGTTATATCTGCACCTTTCAGCCTGACACATTTGATTTCAACACAACAATTTTGGACTGGGTTTTGTTTTCCTTCTTCAATCCCTAACCTCCTAGCCAAGCTGCAGTCTGTTTCCATGGCTGTCATTTGGAGGTAGAATATGGTCTTGGTCAGTTTTGGGTCACTGACCCCGATGCAAGCAGCCAGCTATGAGTCGTTTGCTGCGTTAGTTCATTCACTGCGACATCTTCGCCCTCTTACACTTCCAAATAATCATCTATTTTTCTCACAAAACTTGTGCAGGCGCCAGATTTCGCTCGCGGACATACAGTTTATACCTTCAATATATCAAGGAAGACCATGCTGTCCCTCCGGGGTCCTCCAGGTGGTTGTGCTATGTTTGGCGTCATCTGCATGTCACTCACTACAACGGGGATCACGTTGATCCCTCACCCCGTTAGCCAGGCTGCCATGAAAACAGCCCGTTTCTAAGGAGGGCTACTAGGAAGCCGAGGTGAGGATCTTGGCCAGTATGTTTTACCTGACCCTGACTAACATGTCTGATCAGTATATTTTGCCTTCCTCCTCACTTTGAGAATATAATTCTATTATATTGTTCGGGGAGGAAGTCATAACGTCTGGTCAGGCACAATATACTGATCAGACATGTTAGTATGAATATGAATACATTAATATTCCATAGACATATACATGTAGCTGCTGGTGATGATACATACATCTTAGCTCTTAGTCGACCTGCACTTCTACGGTGGCAGATGTCCCGGTGCAGGTCCCAGCTCTGGTATGAGCTGAATGTAGCCGGGAGGAGGATTTCCTGCAAATCGGGCTAGGCTCGAGTAGCTTATTACTCCTCTACGTTGGGCTTGTGCAGCAGAGGGTGGTTAACCGATGTGCCAGTCCATCTAAATAAGTTAAGTTATAAGTTATTGCCCATCGCGATGATGACCACAACATCTTATGTGATTTACGCTGTATTTGGATTATAGCTAGGAAGATTATGAGCTGGTCATCAATATCACTTTTATCCTGAGTTACATTGGATCAGTGGCAAGACTATTGGTCGAAACGACTGGAGGTAACTCTGGATGCAGGCACTCTGGTTTTACCTCCCGTTAGACCAGGGGTTGCTTGAAACTTACGGGATTCGACTACTCACCATTTCTGTTCATCACTGTGAGTCCATAAACTTTTAAAGGTCATAAGAATGCTGTCAGCGTTCTTCCTGGCGTCTGCTTGATGCCAAAAAAACTTTCATATCGTTAACAGAGCATTGAACTAAATTTGTTTAGTTTTTTCAGTGTTTCTAAATTTTAATTGACATTACATGTCATATTTGTGTTTCTATTGTAAAAGCTTTGACGTTTATTGTGAGGAAAATCAAAGTTGGAAAACATTTGTCATCTTTCAAGTCAGTTTATCACAAAAATGTGTAGCAAGCCTAGCACTTCAAGATTGTCTAATAGTAGGTTGTTTTTATCTGTTGAAAAGGCTAGGGAGTTGTGTACTCTAGATGAATTTAGTGACTAGCATTCACATTTTTCTGATATCGAATTGGGTTATAGAATATAATATTATTCAACCTACCCAGCCTACTGAATCTGATAATGAAGATGAGGGGGCATTGTCATAGCCAGGACCTAGTGCTGCTAAAAGACAAAAACATTTGACTGCACCATCAATAGAAAAATGAAGATGCAATATTTATAAAGCAAATTCTAGAGAACATGATAGCGAATGGATTTCAATACCAAATTCCATCACCACTACTGACTGAGACCCAGAACTCATTCGGTTTGCTGCCAAAATGTGGTCGACCATGTGGAGTGAATGGAGACCTGTAACTCAGTGATACATCAACTCTATATGACTGCTACAAAAAAATATTTTCTTGTAGATATTATTCATACGTGGATTAGTTATTCTGAAGTACACTACACCAATCTGCATTAGGTTTCAGTAGTTATTCATGAATTGGTGACATTTTTGTTTGTGAAAAATCATTTTTATTACGAAAAATTATGATATAGTTATTAACAATTACTTGTAATATTTTATGAAATTCTACAAGACCTTCATATTTTTACTGTATATTCATTTTCCTTAAATTTGATATATAACATGTTTGTCTTCCTTGTGAAATAATTAAGAAAAGTCAAGTTTTATGAAGAGACTGCTTTTATTAAATATTTAATTCTGGTAAAACTAGTTAAAGGACTATGGCTTTTAAGAGTTAACCACTTGACTACAGCGACCCCCTATCCATATTAATAAACTCAAACACTAGAGCAAAGTAGACCCGCAGCCTGTTAGGCGTATCTATGCCGCTCTAAACAAACCACTTAACCATGGCTGGTGTAATGCTATGACACACAGTTAGTCGCCTCTTATGACATGCTCTCTGTGGGGCTGTGGTGCTATTCTTGTCTTTGTCATACACAAAGACTCCGGATGCACTCGAGAATACACACACACACACACATGTAATTAATGGTACAGATACTCATAAATGTAATTGCTGGTACTAAAACATATACATAATAACACGAGACTGTACAACTCACAGTATGATGACTTTCCCCTATGTGACGTCCAGGATCCACATTTTTCAGGGGCGTTTCCAAGAGCTCCTGCAAACGCTGCTTGAAATTATTGACACTTTCAAGAACTTTGCTATCATAAATCAAATGCATTTGGGTTCTCTGGATAGCTTGATCCACCATATGGTCTATGCGCTCCTTAACAAGACTCCAGACATTTGGTAAATGAGACAGATGGTCTCTGTCATTGGTAAGATTACCCATTGGCATGTCAGTATGAGCATCCATCGCTATCTGTACTCGATTAGTGCCCCACCGCTGGAAATGGAAAAGTGAAAGTACGTTATAGTTTTCAAGACTAAGCGACAACAATCTAACAAAGCACATTTGCTACGTTTCTTTCCAGTTATGCCGTTGAGCAACATGGGCAGCTTAAGTTGTCTGTCTGTCCTGCACCAAGTGCATTGCATCTGTCATTGTGAGCCCATGTTGATGCTCAATCAGTCTAATGTCATTTATCCACCTGCCTCATGGACGCCCTCATGCCCTGTAGCCAGATATACCCGCGTTGTAAGCCACGAGTAGAAGTTGAGGGTGCCTTCTCGTGAGATGACTGAACCAGTGTATTTTGTGCCTGGAAATATACTCTGTACAGGAAGTAAATCTCACTATCCTTCGAATGTCTTTGTTTCTTCATCTGTCCTTCCTGTTAAATACTGGTTAGCTTTCTCAAACACTTCATTTCACATATTGAAATTCTGATCTCAACACGAATTGGACTGTCACCATGTTTGGCACTCAATCAATAGTGCGCTTAGGCGACCAGGGCCCGTCGCATCAAATAGCCATGTCCATGACCATGTCTGATGATTGTGTCCCAGGCGGCCTGCAGTTCTATTGGGAAGGAGGCGATCTTTTTTGCCAGGTGTTGCGAGGGCATCTCCAGGATGAGCATGGCTTCTTTCCGTAACTCGCCCCCACAGCCTATCAGAGCATCCTGTGGGCTGGTGGACTTCCCAGGAAAGGCGAGCAACGTGACCGAATAGGGAGAGACAGCGGCAATCAATCGCTGAGACAATGCCTGCAAGTTGAGTAGGTAGAACTACTTCACTGTTGGAAATCATGTCATGCCAGACGATCCTGTTGGTGCGCAGGTGGAAGGCCTCAAGACGCTGCCGGTTCTGCTGCAGAAGTGTCCAGGACTCGGAGTTGTACAGGAGAATGGGAACAATGCAGGAGGAGTAAATATGAAGCCTGGTCTTCAGGGAGAGCCCGCTGGTACCACACTCTGCGGAGCGAGAGCACGGATGAAGCCGCTAAGCCCATCCTATGGGTGATGTCGTGGCTTCTGCGTGCATCAGAATACTGTCTGCTGCTGAGGTATACAAAGTCTTTGGTGGCTGCAACAGGGTTGTCGTTCATGGTGATGCTCAGCAAAGAGGGGCCCCTGCTAAGGTTTTGGATTTTCGTCTTCGTCCAGGAAATGTGCAAGCCTAGGTGGGTAGCCAATCGATCCAGTGCTTCTGGGGAGCTACCAGGGCCTGAGAATCGTAGACCGGTATGACGACGTCATCAGCATAGAAGAGATCGGTTAACCAGGAGACTTTGCCGGGGACGGACAGTAGGGTAATAGGCCAGTAATTGCTGCATTCCAGATGGGAGTCTTTTCCCTTGCACAAGGAAATTATTATTACCTCATGCCATGCCACGGGCACTTGTCCAGTGTTCCACACCGTTACGAAGAGTTGGTGCAGGGTGGTGGTCATCAGGTCCAAGGCACACTTAAAAAGCTAAGGTAGAATATTGTCGAGGCCCACCTTTCTGCTGTCTTTCAGTTTTTCTATTGCTGCCTTAACCTCAGCAATGGTTGGGGCGTCAGGGCTGGTGTCAGCGTCAGGAGTTGCTGTGAGAGACTCATTGAGTAGATCTGGCGAGGGGGTGGCAGGAGGGTGGTTCAAGGCTGAGTTGAAATGTTTGACCCACCTGCTAGCTATTTCCTCTCTTGAGGTGCAGGGAGATCTATCGGACTTATTCAGGAATTGGGGGGTGCCGGAGGGACATTGGGAGAAATCGGAGCTGAGAGTCTTTAGTACACGTTATGTCGCTCTCGTGTCGTTGTGCACTAGACCTTCCCTGGCGCTGTCGGCTATGGAGTTGTAATGGTATTCAAGGTCCTTCTTGGCGGCAGCCCAGAATTTGTTTTGTAGGCGTTGCCATTCCGGGAAGTCGTTCCTGGCCTCGCTTGGCACAGAATTGGCATTAATATACTGTCGCAGTGGCGACAGCCGATAAATCACAGCAGTTGCTTTCTGACACCTAGTCTCGATTTCCCTGTCGAGTCTACCTTCTGCCGAAAAAATACTGCCCAAATACCTGAACTCATGGGCCTGTTGCAGAGCAATATCATTTACAATTATGTTGAGTGGCCCAGGTGTTCTGCTGATCCTCATAATTTCTGTCTTGATCTGGTTTATTTGCATGTTATATTTGGCACAAACAAAAAAAAAGATGGACAGGTTGTAATGGGGCCATGGTTGCTGGTGTTTCTCCTGGCCTGATACCTCAGTCTTCAGCACATGTTCTACAGCGGTGTGCTCCACCTACCCCCTCTGGCTCGGATCTTTGATTGATCTTAATCTTATTTGCTGTCAAATTTTACCTACCACTGAGTTTTTTTGTTTTGTTTGCGTTCTCCTTATTTCTCTAATCCCCAAGGCGGTGTGCGTTGCACTGTGGTTTTTATTTTGCGCCTGTCGGCCCAGTGCATCAAACTTCAGCATGCATTTTGCGAGAGGCTCTGCTTCCTCCTGCATTTTCTAAGGGTTTGCTTCCCCAGGGTAACGGCCGGTGCTGTGTTGGGGATCGAACCCAGCACCTTCTGATTGTGAGCTGTGCCACTTAACCACGCCGTCCTCTCCACTGAGTTTAAAACCCAACTTTTAGCAAGATTACTGGCTATAACATGATCAACCAATGTGTAGATGAAGTGGACTGGCCCACGACGACAAACCTCCATACAAAGCTATTTGGGAGCATGTCTCCATCATGACAACCTTGAGAACTGGACTGTAGACATAATAAAATATCATGGTAAATGAGAAGGCTTCTCAACTTATCCCACTTTCTTTTGCCTTTCATTTCTTTCTTTATACACCTATCTCTTATTATTTGTCTTTAATTAATTTCCATTCCTTTTTCTGTATGGTCTGTTTGTGTATTTATATGTACACATATATATAAATGTTTGTATTTTTTCTCCCTCCATATCTTTGTAGGCCCTATATGTGTGCCTCTTGATATTTGTGACTTGTTCATGTTTTCGTTTGTGTGTAATCATACTTTTCATTTGTTGTTTGGTCCACTCAATTTCATAACTGGCATACTGTGCCCAACACTTTCCTGACACATCCAGGTATGAGGGCTAACATAAACGCTCATTTTACAATATGTCTGGGGTGGAAGACTAACGTCTGGTCAGGCAAAATATACTGATCAGACATGGTAGTCAGGGTCAGGCAAAATATACTGGCCAAGACCCTCACCTTGACTTCCTCGTAGTCCTTCCTTGAAACGAGCTGTTTTCATGGTAGTCTGGCTAATGGGGTGAGAGATCGACGTGATCCTTGTAGTAGTGAGAGACACGCAAATGAAGCCAAGAATACCACAACTGCCCAGAGGACCCTGGTCCACCTTCATCAGCACTAGGGCTTAATAAATTTTAGGGTGGCTTACCAGTCAGTAAAAAATGTCACCAGTCAGCATGGTCAGACTATAGTCATGCAATGTGTTAAATTAAAACTAGGCACTAATCCACCTTTTTTATTTCTATATACCAATGCGTACTAAACCAAAATATATTGTATTACTTACACAGTAATTGTCTATTTCTTCTTAAGAAAAAATGCACTACTGTCAAGGCATGGCGTGTGTCTTTTAACGTTATTAGTAGTTTTAGCACTGTAGTACCATTTATCAATAGCTTCAGTATGTTTAAATTGTGACAGTGGAGGTCCATTTAGATTCACCATCATAAACTAGCTTATGTGCAATCTATTCGAACAGCAATATAATTAATAATCGTGCAAATCGTTATGTAGTAACGATTAAAAACGTAATTAACTTTTAAAAACTGATTTTTTTTTTTTCGTCAAGCAAACATTTTTACTTGTCACAGACGAGTGCTTTTGTCAAGCCTTGATCAGTATGCTTTGGATGTCAGGAAAGCTACTGCAATGACCCACTTAACATCCTTTTCAGGGCACTCAAAAGAGTAAACCTACTCATTGTGGGCATTCAAAACAACATGTTTAGTTTTCGTTTGATTGTTTTTGTTAGTTTTTTTGTGCATGACGAAGGACTTTTTGTTGTATTGTAGGTTTCTGCCCTGGTGTGGTCGCTGAGCCATTACCTATTTATATCGACTGACAAGAAGAAGACTGGCACAAAATTGCTTGTATATATTGCATGCACTTCTTTTTTTAACAGGATCATTACAGAGAAATTGAAGCTTGAAAAATATGCCCCTGCAGTCATTTCCAAATTTATCTCAGCGAACTTATGTTTGGTCTTTGCCACTGGAGGACCATGTTTGATGTTGCACCAAGAGCTTTACTCAGACAATCTCTCTGTCTCATTGATGGACACTTACATTTGCAGGTCACCACTTTTCTATTTGTAGACAGGCATACACATCACAAACCAGTGCACATACCCTGCTCATCTGCATTTTCTTAACAACACACTTACACAGTATCTATAATAATCATTGCTGGACCGATGTTGTCTCCAAAACAACATAAACTGCATCTGAAATTGCTGCTTTAGGGCATTTGATGTTTATAACTATAAATTATAAGGTGGACAGTTTGAAAGGCTGAGTGTAGTGTTGTGTTTGTGTTAAGTTACGTAGTTACTACGACTACGGTAGTAACAGTACATTATTACTAAATGGTGGCTGTTCTCCCTCTTTTCTTTATTGCTCTACTTTGTTGTCTCTCTCTACTTGATGTCTGGTAATCTATTCTGACATGTTCATCAGTTCATTGACGACATACTCTTACTTAGTGTAGTACTCAGTACTGTAGTCTATAAGTGTGTAGATCTATATTTTTGTTTAAATTCGACTGTAAAAAATATAAATTTATAATAATGATGATCAATCATTTTTATGAGAATTTTATAACGCGCTTAAAAAAATAAATAATACGTGCCTCACACTACTAAGGACTATCGATAATAATAAAACATTCATGACTACCTAGACAATGAGTGTGACAAACGTAGTGAGATGATTCACCAAACGTTGTTGTCGTCCTAACTCCTATCCTATAGGCCTTAGTCCTGGTCCTAGTCCTGGGACATAGATAAACAAGCAGACAGGATAGTCAACTTCCGGTTGTGAGGGAGGTAACTAACAATAATCTATTATCTCGCCTGGTTTACCTCTCTTGTGTAGAAATGTTTGTTTTTGTTATTGACGCTGATTAGGTACAGAAGGTGAAATATCGTTGGTGAATGAGCTGACAGCATCCAGCGACTCATAGTTGGCTGCTTGCCTCAGCGTCAACGACTATAGCTAACCAAAACTGATTTCCGCCTGCTAGTGGTTACGTCGAATACACGAAAGCGTTACATGATGAGATGAAGGGTTACCTCGAAACTGGCTACATTCGAATAGTCTTCTTCTGCTTCTTCGTTCATCCTCAGATCAAGGTTCCGGTTTCTCTTACAAAGGACACCGTTGTTTGTAAGGCTGTTTCATCTCCATACAGCTTTTGTCTCATATCTGTCACACAAGGCCAGTATTGTTCTCACTTTTCCTGCGTGAGCGTGCAGCTTTGCAGGATGTGTTCCACGGTCATGATTTGCTTCCCACATGGGCACATCTGTCCCAATCCTCATTTTGTTGTAAAGATGACCCTTGAGTCTGTTAGATGACTTGCTCTTCTCTAGTTAAGTTATAGTAGCTGTCTTCTTTTCGGAAGTCGGAGTGTTGACCAGCCCATTTCCCCCTGAAGTTGGCTTTAATTATGGTCTTGGCCTCATTATATGTGATACTCAGGTCTGTTTGTGGGGATGCTCCTCCAATCTTTGCAAGTTTGTCTGCAGCTTCATTACCTTGAATATTGCAGTGGGATAGGATCCACTGTATGACCAACCTTGGTTGTTCTGCTGAGAGCTGTGTCAGGGAGAACATACATTGCTGTAGATCTTCATCTTTGTATTGTTTTAGCGCTGATAATACTGACGCGGCATCAGTCAGGAATACTATGAATAGTCTGACAAATAGATTCGAAGAGGGAAGGTAAACCCGGTATAAAAAATGACGCGCTGAAACCTGATGTGCCGGATCGAAGGGCGCAGATATCGCAACCTCGCTGAAAACTATGGCACTACGTTGCAACGTCCTTGTCAGGATAAACGCCATAAAAAAGGAAAGATAACCTGATTCGGTAGGCATGGATGAAATCAAACGAACCTACATTACGGTCAGGAGCGAAGGGATTACTGGTCTCTACTGTCACAAGGCATTCTCCAGAGACAAAGAACAAACCTAAGCACACACATCCATATATATATATATATATATAGTATACATTCATCATGATGTAGCATGTCCTTTATAGAACGTCGCTCCCATCACAGTCTGTCTGAAAGAAACTCTTTCCATTGCCAAAACCCCAGTCTCCGCCAGTCATACCCAGGCATTCCTGAATATCTTGGTACCATCGTCTTCTTGGTCTATCCCTGCAGCTCGCCTGGCACCATACCTTCCATCACTGTTTTCTCAAGACCGTTGTGTCTCTTGACCAAAGTATTTACATTTTCTAACCATAATGGAATTGATAAACCAGTTCTCCTCTATGCTCGATTCTTGCTGAATGTCTACATTTGTCTTTTTCTCCGTCCAGGGTGTTTACATACATCAGGCCAGGTCAGGTCAGGTCATCCCGTAACCGGTGAGGTCGTTGGGGCACACATGAAGACATCCTCACAACTCCACGCCATCCCTCTCTGTCAGATGCCGCTGCCTGTGTCTCTTCTGGTCGGAGACTGGTCCATTCTTTTATGTTGTCCTCCCATCTCATTTTGGGCCGGCCTCTTCGTCGTCCGCCATGCACCTTCCCGTGGAGAATTGTGTTTGCAAGACCATTTGATCTCGATATGTGACCGTACCAAGTGAGTTTTCTTCTTTTGACAGTTGCCAAGAGATCTTCGAAAGGCCCTATTGCTGTTGAAATTCTATCTCGTATTTCCTCGTTTGTAACTCGATCTTTGTATGTGACATTTAAAAGTTTTCGGAAACATCTCATCTCCAAGGCCTGTATCCTTCGTTGAAGGTCAGCTGTAACTGTCCATGTCTCACAAGCATAGAGGAATATTGACAGGACCAGTGTACGCATTAATCTGATTTTCGTGCTTAGTGCTAACCGTTTATCTTGACAGATTTTGTTCAGCCGTGCAAGCGCCGCTATTGTCTGTGCTATTCTGGCCAACACTTCACATTTTGATCCTCCATCACTGACAATCGACCCAAGATATTTAAAACGGTCAACCACTTCGAGTTCCTGACCGTTAGCTTTTATCTTGCTGTTGAAGCCCGTAGCGTTGTTGGTCATTAATTTTGTCTGTCCAGCGTTTATCTCCATACCATAGTCAAGAGCTGTTTCATCGAGCCTTCTGACCCATTCCTGGAGTTCTGCTTCTGAACCCGCCAACCCGTCGATGTCATCTGCAAAACGAAGGTTGGTAATCGTTCGGCCCCCTATCTTGACAGTACCAACGTGACCTCCAAGTGCCTCACTCATAATTCCTTCAAGGAATATATTGAAACGAGTTGGAGAGAGTGTACACCCCTGTCTCACACCAACTGATGTGCGAAACCAATCTCCTCGCCTCCCATTCACAAAAACTGCGCTAGACGCCTTGTTATACAGGTGTTCAAGGACCGTTAAATACATACATATACATACAGACCTGGACATAGAGTTTGCGAGGCATGAGATCCAAAGCGTACAAAAAAAATAAATCATTTTGGTATTGATTGCCCACCAACAAATGCGTTCATTTTAGTCAATAAAGCAAGCAAAGTCATTCACAATTGATATAATAGCCAAGTTAGCGAAGCATCGTTGATCGCATGTAGGTGTTGATAAGTTTTAGCTTTTTCTTCTTCGTTCATTCTCAATTTCTCGCTAGCAAGCCCCGAAAAGGGCTTTGCAAGTAGAATGATGTAGTCCGGAGAACGGAATGCGTTGTGTCGTGGTTTACAGCTTGACTGCGATATTTGCACTATTAAGTCCGACACATCCGACGTCAGTAGGCATTTTTGGTTACCTGGTTGCCTTCCCTCTTCGATCCCTTCTCCTTAGCCAGTCTGCTCTATTGCATCCTGTTATCCAGGATCACCGCGTGGATGTGTAGAAGGATCTTGTCAGATCTGATTCGCTGGCGTTGGCGTTTGCAGTCAACTATGAGTCGCCGAAGGCTGCAAGCTCAGGCGTTGCTCAGCGGCTTGATCCCAGTTTTAGCTTCACAAAGCTTCATTCCTCAGAAGTTCCGAAATGACAGGAACAGACAGTAGTATTCGAAGCATATTGAGAGTGTTATGAAAATCACAATTATCATCATCATCATGTGGTTGATCAGTCCTGAGATTGGTTGTAAGGTTGTTTAAGTCTCTCCATTTGAGCCTATCCTTTGGTTGACCAGTCCCAAGACTGGTTGTAAGGTTGTTTAAGTCTTTCCATTTGAGCCTATCCTTTGGTTGACCAGTCCCAAGACTGGTTGTAAGGTTGTTTGAGTATATCTTTCCATTTGAGCCTATCCTCTGGTTGACCAGTCCCAAGACTGGTTGTAAGGTTGTCTGAGTAAGTCTCTCCATTTGAGTCTATCCTTTGGTTGACCAGACCCAAGGCTGGTTGTAAGGTTGTCTGCGTAAGTCTCTCTATTTGACCCTATCCTCTGCGGTCTTCTTCATTCCAGCTTAGGTTTGTACTTTATCTGCACGCCCGAGAAGAAGAAGAAGAAGAATCAAAAGAAGAAGAAGAAGTAAGAGAAGCAAGTGAAGAAGAAAAAGAATAAAAAGAGTGTAATTGAGCATACATGAGTTGTGATTATTATTTTCTTCAGTTCTTTCCTGATATTTATTGAGGTTAGTAATTTATGTTTTCCGCTGAAGCTCTTTTTTGCCAATGCATTCTTTGTCCGAATTTCTGTCTCAACACGGACATCTTCTGCTTTAAAGTAAACTTCTGCACTTTTTCGATTATTTTGCCATTGATGACTGCTGCTTGCCTATTACCAAAGTCTTTGTCCTCAATGTGTTTATTTTCATGCTAAACTCTTTGATTGTGCTGTTAATTTGTTCAAGCAGAATTTGCAAAGCTGCTACTGATTCTTCCCCTATTTCTCGATCAGCGACTATTTAATGACATTAACTTTAATACCATTGACAACACTAATAAACCACTTTGAAACCACTATTACAATTCCGAACAACATTTGTTATCATCATCTTAGAAAATGCGCTTTGCTGAAAGCAAGACACCATGTCGTACCCCTGTCTGGGATCAAGATACTAAGCAGCACATGAGCTGCAGTGGTCAGCGACCCATAGCTGACTGCTAGCGTAAGGGCCAGCGAACCATACCTGCCAAGACCCTTCTACATCTCCACGCGGTGGTCCTCGATAACAGACTGCAGCAGGGCAGACTGGCTAAGGAGAAGGGATCGAAGAGGAAATGCTAACCCGGTACTAAAAAAATGGTTGCTGAAGTCGGTTGTGTTGGACCGAAAGGTGCACATATCGCAGCCAAGCTGTAAACTACGACACAGCGCATTCCGTTCTCTGACTACATTCTGCTACTTAGGCCCTTTCAGGGTTTGGTAGTGGGAGATTGAGAACGAACGAAGAAGAAGAAGTACCCCTGTCTTATTGAAACTGGATCTGTTAGTCCTTCTTTGATTGAAATCATCACCCTTTGATTTCATACAGGTTCTGAATTAAATGACACAGCTCACAACCCGAAGATGTTTGGTTCACTAACTAATCACAGCACCAGCCGTTGCCCGGAGAATCAAACTCTTAGAAAATGCAGAAGGAAGTAGACCCTTACATAAAAGGATGCCGAACTCGGATGCACTGGGCCGACAGGTGCGAAATAAAAACATAGTGCAACGCACACCGCCTTGGTAAATAGAGAAATAAGGCGAACACAAATATACTTCTCTACACATATTTGTTGCAAATCTGAACAAATTTGCTTCAGGAGACTCGATCAAAGGCTTTCTCGTAGTCAATAAAGTGAATAAATAGTGGTCGTCCTTGATAAATCATTCTTTCTGCGAGAAGCCGCAATGACCCAATGTTATCCCTTGTACCTCTGGCCTTGCAAAATCTAAACTGGTTATTTTTCAGCGCCACCTCTATCTGGTGTCTATATCGCTTGTTTAATGTATGAAAATGCAAAATCTTAACGTGATCGCTGTAGGTGGCTCCAAAAATCAAAGAACTCAATGATGATAGCTCCATAAAAAGTATTTAACAATCAATGTCCTATTTTCTCTGAGACTGTGAGCTATTTTTTTGCAGATTCATTTCGCAGTTTAGAAAATCAGTTTTTTTTGTTGGTAACTCATGATATTCGTAAGGAAATCTAAACGAGTTATGACAGATTCACAGTTGTTCAAAGTGTTGGTTCATAGCAACAATCTGGTAACAATTATTTGTGTGAAACTTTTTTTCTGTATCTACAAATCCTTCATCGTCATCTTCATATGTAAATTTTTTTTGTCCCTTTGATGCACTCTAGCCTCTTTGAAAACTGGTTCTAATTCTATATCCGTGACGATTTCTGTTGCAATTTTTATTGCCGTTTAAAACAGTTCCTTATGTAAGATTTCAACCATTTGTAAGCTTTTTCCATGATGTATATGGCATTTGCTAGATCGGCTCAGATATTTTGTAATTTTAGTTCTAAGTTTTTAGATGACCCCCTTCAGCGAAGGATACAGGTCTTGGGGATGAGCTGTTTCCGAAGACTTTTAAACGTCACGTACAAAGATTGAGTTACAAATGAGGAAATACGAGATAGAATTACAGCAGCAATAGGACCTTTTGAAGACCTCTTGGCAACTGTGAAAAGAAGAAAACTCGATTGGTACGGTCACATATCGAGATCAAATGGTCTTGGAAATACGATCCTCCACAGAAAGGTGCAAGGCAGACGACGAAGAGGCCGGCCCAAAAAGAGGTGGGAGGACAACATAAAAGAATGGACCAATCTCCGACCAGCAGAGGCACAGGCAGCGGCCGCTGACAGAGAAGGATGGCGTGGGGTTGTGAGGATATCTTCATGTGTTCCCCAACGACCTCACCGGTTATGGGATGACCTAACGTGACCTGACCTGAATATGTCGTATCAAACCAAAAACCAATTGAAACAATGTTGAAGCTCCTAAGTTCTTTGCAAAAATAACTAAGCCTCCATTCGAGCTTTTAGATCATTAATGCCCTGAAGCTTCAACAAGTGCATCCCAGTTTTTGCCTACTTGATATCGCATTGCCTTTATACTTTCCAAGCGTCTTTTCTACCATGTTTCACAAGATGATTTCACTTAAATATTTTGAATATTCTTAGACAATCAATAATAGATTTGTTGAGTTCATCATCATCATGTAGCATGTCCTTTGTAGAACGTCGCTCCCATCACAGTCTGTCTGAAAGAAACTCGTTCCCTTGCCAAAACTCCAGCATCCGCCACAGTCATACCCAGGCATTCCTGGATATCTTGGTGTCATCGTCTTCATGGTCTACCCCTTCCTCTTTTGCCTGGCACCATACCTTCCATCTCCGTCCTCTCAAGACCGTTGTGTCTCTTGATGTGACCAAAGTATTTGCATTTTCTAGCCAAAATGGAATTGATAAACCAGTTCTCCTCTATGCTCAACTCTTGCCGAATGTCTACATTTGTTCTTTTCTCTGTCCAGGGTATTCTGAGGATCTTTCTGTAACATTTTGACTCGAAGGATTCGATTCTTTGTCTAGAAGTTTTGGTAATCGTCCATGCTTCACAGCCATAAGCTGCCACAGGAAAAACACAGGCTCTCAAGACTTTTACTTTTATCGTTTTGTTGGTGCCCTGCCATAATTTATTCATGCTGTTCAGTCTCTGCATTGCCATAGCTAGTCTTCTTCTGATTTCTTTCAAGCAGTCACCATTTTTGTCAATTCTGGAGCCCAGATATTCAAAATGTGTGACCTGATCTATTTCCTCACCACCCACTGTGGTCATTATCTTTGTTTTGTTGAGTTACATGAAACAAATTGTATTGCATCAGAACATCATTTTTGCCATATCGCTGTACAGCAAGTTGTGGCTGTGGCAGACACAAGGGCCATTGGAATATACAAATCCAATCTTGTCATTCCCAATAGTAAAAAACAGGTGTTTTTCAATACTTTCTTATACTTCTAGAAGGGGGACGGCGTGAGCTAGTGGTTAAGTGACACGGCTCACAACCCGAGAGTGCTTTGTTCAATCCCCATCACAGCATCTGCCGTTACCCCGGGGAAGCAAGGCCGCAGTCCATCGAAGACGATGATGGCATAATTTATTTTGCTAGCGCTATTTTTAGTAAGGAATAACTGCGCTACTTTTTATCCCCACTCTCTCGTCTCGTGCCGCCCCATCCCAGTGGCAAGTCACGGACAAAACGACTAGGAGGCAACTACGAGATGCAGGGTACTACGCATCAAGCACTCGTGAAAAAGACGACGGAGTCGGTAGTCGAACCCACACCACCTGTTCACGAAGTCAACAGCTCTTCGCCACGGAATCCCCTGAATCCAACGAAATAAGCTCGTATTGAATTCGCGTTCTCAACTAGTGATGATGAATTTCATTATTTTGAATGCGCCTGTATGACCGGATTAAATGTTGACAGAAATTCTACTAGATCCAGAAAGCTTCTACTGTGAGCCTGATGTAGTTTGTCAATGGATCTGCCAAAAACTATATTGTGCTCGGTAAGAAAGTGAAGAATCATCATGAGCCGCCGAAACGCACTTTGCCAACTCGCTTGTTCACCTTTTATAAGTTTCTGCTCGTTTGTTAATTAGCCAGTTTTTCAGCTCAATCCATTTCAAAGTACGTCATATGTTATTTTGACTTCCCATGCTCAGGCAATCGCACAGTGGCGTTGTTCCAGTCACAAACACCGTCTGATCCCAGAGCAGACAAAGGGCTGCCTAAAAGTTAGCAACCGAAACAAAATATTTTGTCATTCGCTGCTGAATATGTTGTTCGTGCATTATAATCAATAATAACCACTTTGTCAACATTCCCAATATCAACAATATCAATATCGCAAGTGTCAATGTCCCACTCGGTATTCTTTTCAGAAGTTGTGGCATTCTGATCTTCAGATGTTGCTCTCGTGCAGCAATTTTGTCAAGAGACCCTGTTAGTGCATTCACGTGTTGTAGAACTTTGCTCTCGTACAACCATTTTGTCAAGAGATCCTATTAATGCCTTCACGAGTTGTAGAACTTTGCTCTCGTGCAACAATTGTGTCAAGAGATCCTGTTAATGCCTTCATATATATTGTTTCTCGGCTAGAGTGATAGGCGAGGTCGTTGCTGAGCGCAGTAGGGAATACACATCAACAACCACCAGTATGAAAATGGAGACGGAAGCAGTGACCTCAGCACTGAAATGGATATCTGAGACTTCAACAACAAAGGCAGTCATCGTGACAGACGCGCAAGCCGTACTTCAGAAAGTACAGAAGGAATGGCTTAGGTACGTGTGGATAGCTACTGTTGAGGCCTTAAACCTCCAGACGTTGACCTGGATCTACTGTCCTGCTCATGCCGGGGTTAAGGGCAACGAAAGAGCTGACATTTTGGCTTCACAAGCTCCCATCATGGGCGCATTAGTAATGGATAGAAGTGACATTTTGAAATCAATCAATGACCGCCTGCTGGATGAGGACACCGCAATAGATGAAGCAGCAATCCACAGACTGCAAAGTTTCGACATTAAACGAGGTTCGAGCGGAGTGGGGTGCATGAGATGACGGGGCAGGAGAGTGTACAACCAGCGAGCAACAGGAACCATCAGCATTAAATACCTTACACCATTTGAAAAGAGAGACTGAGCACCTATGGGTACGCCCGGAGTGCAGTGACGTCGATTTTTAGAAACAGGAACAGAAATATTGTAGAACTTTACTCTCGTCCTACAAATTTGTCAAGAGATCCTGGTTAATGTCTTCAGATGTTGTGGAGCTTGCTCTCGTACAACAAATTCGTGGAGAGATTTAGATAATGCCTTGCTACTTTTGTATCGTCTGCCAAATAATGACGATCTCGTTTTGCTGGCATAAACCCTCAGCTTAAAGTATAGTAAGCCAAAAATAATTAGTACAACAGTTCGCCTAAATGTGTCCAAGAAATAAGGGCATCAACTGTTCGAATTATTGTTCAACTGTTCATGTTCAATTTATTTCACAGTAGTAAAAAAGGTTTGGTCATCAGCGCTGTGCCCCTGAAAGCGTCGACCCTACGGCGGTTGAATGACTCGCCTCACCCTAATGCCAGGCCTGTATATATATATATATACACACACACACACGCACACATGTTATTCACACCTAATGCTGTCGTTTGCACTGGAGTACCATGTTGGGCCAAGACTTAACTCCTGCTGTCTCTCCATCTCACTGGGTGTCGTTCACCTGGGCTCTTAAAGTATTGGCGAATTATATTAGAATATCACTTTTCGTCTTCATCTGTTGACAGGCATACGCTCAACGTGACTCGTCCATTTGCATTTTCTAAACAATGCAATATCTATGGCGCCATTGATATTTACACACACATACAAACACATACACACACATAGACACATATATATATATAATGATTGAACAAACCAAAGAAATATGCAATATCGGCAGAACGTTATACAATGGTCCAGCATATTTTTCGATTGCCAGGGGAGTCGACAGGACACACAATTTCTTCAAAGCTATTTACATCAGCTATCTAAAAGACTTCACAAACATCATATTTTGGTGCATAGAGACGTAAATATAAATGGCGATAGACTCGCCGATTTGCAATTTGCAGATGACATTATGCTATTCAGTCACATCATCGATGTAGCCCAACAGTCATTGAACGACTTAAACAAGGTCAGAAGAGCAGCTGGTCTGAAGGGTAATAAAATAAAACACAATGTCTCAGAAACCCCTGCTGTCACATATAGGAAACCAAGCTATGAGATTACATAAATGCCACAAAATTGATAGTGAAATCTCTAGACGGAAAGCGACAACTTGGTATAAATTTAATTGTTTTTAAAGCCTATACTTCAACAGATGACAGACAATGTAGCAAGCGCAGAGGCTGTTAACGTTGTGGTCATTCCAACAATGATTTACGGCTGCGAAGTGTGGAAGTTGCGAAAAAAAGATGCAGTGAAGCTTTGAAATATACAGAGAGCAATGGGACGACATGCTCTAATGGGATCGATAAGGGATCAGATCCGAAATAGGGACATTCGACATGAAACTTTATTTCCAGACGTCGTGGAAGCAGAATTATCGTGCAAATATTGCTGGACTGGACATATCGTACGTCTGTTTAAAAACAGATGAACAGGCAGAACAATAATTTAATGATCACATGTTTCTACTCGTCCCCGGGTGCGTGGTGTTGTTGTTTGTCCATCGTTTCCAAAGAGGACCACATTGTAATTTTTCAATACTAGGTGGCTGATCAAACCAATCCGAACCTGAAAGCGTCTGTCACACTGAGGACAGAGAAACACTGTATGGCCGTCAGGCAGAGGCAACTCGTCTGCTGCCTTCGTGTCGCTCGTTTCCGAGCAGCTTCCGTGATTCTTGCCT
The DNA here is from genome assembly GCA_036924085.1 of Ariolimax columbianus. Taxonomy (NCBI): domain Eukaryota; kingdom Metazoa; phylum Mollusca; class Gastropoda; order Stylommatophora; family Arionidae; genus Ariolimax; species Ariolimax columbianus. Next base: position 69,326,379 of record JAVGWX010000002.1, read on the forward strand.
GCTCTATATGTGTCGCGTCACAAGAGATTTGACTACACCAGACAGAGCGATCAGCAGCAATATTCTCTCAATTATCAGGGTCAATGTCGCAGTTTTCCAGTGAGGCTTTCAGTGTGTCTTTGTAACGTTGTATCTGGCCACCGCGAGCTCGCTTGCCCGACTCAAGCTCACCATACAAATTGTTCTCTGCAAGCCACTAGTCTGATATGCGGACAACATGGCCAGTCTATCTAAGATACGATTTGCACAGAGTTGTGTGGGTGCTTGTCATGCCAGCCCGCGAAATAACTTCTACATCTGTGATCCTATCTTGCCATTTTATGTTCAGCAGTTTTCTTAGGCAGCCAAGATGAAAGTGGTCAAGCTTTTTTCACATATCGACTGTACACAGCCCAGGTTTCACAGGCGTACAGAAGATCTGGTAGGACGACTGCCGAATAAACCTTCAATTTAGTTATATGCTCAATTCCTCTGCGGTTCCAAACTGAGGATCTTAGTTTGCCAAATGCCTCACATGCTTTTGCAATTTTCGAGTTTACTTCATCATCAATATTGACTGCTCTGGAGAGTGCTACTAAGGTATACAAAGCGTTCCACCGACATCAACTTCTGACCATTGATAAATGGTGTGTGGGCGTCATAAATGACCTATGTCTGCATTAGTACAGCGCAGCAGATGATCGGAACACATACAGTGTGTTGCTGGCTTATTCGGATGCGACATACTTGCCGGATTGGCGCCGACAATAATATGACGATATATATACATATATATATATATATATATATATATATATATATATATATATATATATATATATATATATATAATATATATATTATATATATATTATATTATATATACACACACACACACACACAACGATACACACACACACAAAGACATGCACGCACTCACGCACGCACGCACACACACACATACATACACATTCGGCATCGAGGAAGAGGACTGATTACTTCAGCAAAATAAAGCCGAGACCTAGCACAAAGAGGTTGCTAACATTTCATCGCAGATATAAATTTAAAAACGACAAAATTAAGCGGAGTTGCAGAGGTACGGTGGATTAGATGCAAAATGTAAAAACACATTCATAGGTATGGTTCCGATATGATATTTCTTCCTGACGTTCAGTAGCTAGCCAACCCCAGCTCTACTTGATCGGGGTTGGCAAGCTAGGGAAGGTAGGCCAGTTCAAGTAGAGCTTGGTTTGGCTAGCTAGGAAAGGTAAGCCAGATCAAGCAGACCTGGGGTTGGCAAGCTAGGGAAGGTGTCAGTTCAAGTAGAGCTGTGGTAGGCAAGCTAGGGAAGGTAAGTCAGATCAAGTAGAGCTGGGGTAGGCAAGTTAGGGAAGGTGTCAGTTCAAGTAGAGCTGGGGTAGGCAAGTTAGGGAAGGTAGGTCAGATCAAGTAGAGCTGGGGTAGGCAAGCTAGGGAAGGTAGGCCAGTTCAAGTAGAGCTGGGGTTGGCTAGCTGTGAAGGTAGGTCAGATCAAGTAGAGCAGGTGTTGGCAAGCTTGGGAAGGTAGACCAGATCAAGTAGAGATATGGTTGGCAAGCTAGGGGAGGTAGGCCACATCAAGTAGAATTGGGGTTGGCTAGCTTGGGAAGATAGACCAGATCAAGTAGAGATATGGTTGGCAAGCTAGGGGAGGTCTACTTGTAGAATTAGAAAGGGTCTTGGCAGCTCTGGTTCGCTGGCTCTGACGCTGGCAGTCAGCTATGGGTCGCTAACCGCTGCAGCTCATGCGCTGTTCAGCATCTTGATCCCTGGTAAGTGCAGGATTAAAAAAATCTAGGATGGCAAATTAGACAGATAAATTGAGGTTCGCTGTTCATGTAGTCGACCACAATTGCGAGTCAACTGTTTCGCCTGCTGAAACACCAGAACATTCAAATGTCCACTTAAAGACTATTGATCAACATTATATTTGTTCCAATACTCTTATGTCAGTGTCAAATGGGCTTAGTGGTCTCGAGGTAAGGTGTCCGCCTCAGGTTCCGGGTGTCGTGGGCTCGAATTACGGCGGAGACCGTTTTGTTTTTGTTCATGTGCATCTTCTGGTAAAAAATTCCCCTGATCTCTGGGAAGTAAGATCGAACCCTTGATCTCTGGGTAGTCAGATCGAACCCCTGATCTTTGGGTAGTGAGATCGAACCCCTGATCTCTGGGTAGTGAGATCGAAATCCTGATGGTAGTAAGATCGAACCCCTGATCTCTGGGTAGTAAGATCGAACCCCTGATCTCTGGGTAGTAAGATAAAACTTATTATCTCTGGGTAGTGAGAACGGACTCCTGATGGTAGTAAGGGACCCCTGATCTCTGGGTAGTAAGATCGAACCCCTGATCTCTGGGTAGTAAGATCGAACCCCTGATCTCTGGCTAGTAAGATCATACTCCTGATCTCTGGGTAATAAGATCGAACCCCTGATCTCTGGGTAGTAAAATCGAACCCCTGACCTCTGGGTAGTGAGATCAAACTCCTGATCTCTGGGTAGTAAGATCGAACCCCTGATCTCTGGGTAGTAAGATCAAACTCCTGATCTATGGGTAGTAAGATCGAACCCCTGATCTCTGAGTAGTGAGATCGAACCCCTGATCTCTGGGTAGTGAGATCGAACTCCTGATCTCTGGGTAGTGAGATCGAACCCCTGATCTCTGGGTAGTGAGGTCGGACCCTTGATCTCTGGGCAGTAAAATCGGACCCCTGATCTCTGAGTAGTAAGAACGGACTCCCGTGTTTAGTGTCGAGCACGTTAACAATTTTTTGGCAGTTGGAAGTCCAAAAGAGAAGTCTTAACGGCTACTACAAAAACAAAATTCAAGTTAAAAATCTACTCCAGTTATTTGTACCTTTCCTCGGGTGGTTTTCTAAGAGAAGCTACAGATGGCGTCTAACTGGCTGAGGGTCTACTTTATTCTAGTGTTTTCGTCTATTAAGATGGACTCGCACATCGTTTAAAAGACCCTCCAAAAAAAAACTGGTTGTATACATACTTTGTAGAATCTTCTAATCTTCAGTTTTAAAGGCGTTAAGTTTAACGTGGACACTAAGACAGACCCAATAGAGACAGATCCCGACCTGTGAGATGCGATGCTTGAGAGCTGCTAGGAGAGACACAATGAGAAATAATGACATTCTAATATTGTCGAACGACACCAAGCACCGAACACATGGATAGTGAGGAAATTAACTGGTTCGGTCGCATAATGCGAATGCAAACCTTCGAGGACTTTACTGCGCGTTTATAAAGCACGCAGTCGTTCTTCCGCAATTGTTAACGACAAGGAACCCGGTTGTTACGGGCTCAACAGCATCCGGGGTCTCGGGGTCCAGTCATGTATTTGTGGGGAGGAATAATAACGTCTGGTCGGGCAAAATATACTGATCAGACATGTTAGGGTCAAGCAAAATATACTGATCAGACATGTTAGGGTCAAGCAAAATATACTAGCCAAGACCCTCACCTCGGATTCCTAGTGGCCCTCCCCGAAGCGGGCTGTTTTCACGGCAGCCTGGCTAACAAGGTGAGGGATCGACGTGATCCCCGTAATAGTGAAGGGCACACAGATGAAGACAAGCATAGCACAACCGCCTGGATTACTCCAGTTCACCTTCATCAGCACGCTCGGGATGTGAGGAAAGCTACTACAACCCGCCACTTAACGTCCTTTTCAGGGCTCATCGTGAGCATTCGCAAACAACAACAACAACGTGTGTTTGTCAGTTGTGGTCTAGTGCTATACATTTATTTGACCTCGGAGGAAGACACACCAGGTAGTAATTGTAAGGGATATCCAAAACCTCCAAGGAGTGTCGACGACTACATCAACAAACCTGGTCATTGACAGATCGCTAAGGCTCACTCCGACGCCACACAAATAGACGGAGAAAGAGAGAAAGAAAGAGAGAGAAAGAGAGAGAGAGAACGATAGAGAAAGAGAAAGAGAGAGAGAAAGAGAGAGAGAGAGAAAGAGAGAGAAAGAGAGAGAGAAAGAGAGAGAGAAAGAAAGAGAGAGAGAAAGAGAGAGAGAGAAAGAGAGAGAGAAAGAGAGAGATAAAGAGAGAGAGAGAGAAAGAGAGAGAGAAAGAAAGAGAGAGAAAGAGAGAGCGAGAGAGAAAGTGAGAGAGAGAGAGAGAATGAGCCGAGAGAGAGTCTGTGAAATGACAGTTTCTTATCTGTCAGACAGGAAATAATGCAAGATTAAATTCTTGCTTCCCCAAGACGACCTACCTTCCAAGATGAAACTATTCAGCTGGAATGAAGTCGTCGCGTCTAGGAGAAGGAACTTCTGGTTTCAAACTACATTTTGGGATCAGGATACTGAGCAGCGCATGAGCTGTAGTGGTCAGCGACCCATAGCTGACTGCTAACGTCAGGGCCAAGGAACCAGAGCTGCCAAGACCCTTCTACACCTGATCCTGGAAAACAGGCTGCAGCAGGGCAGACTGGATAAGGAGAAGGGATCGAAGAGGGAATGCTAATCCGGTACTCAAAAAATGATTGCTGAAGTCGGATGTGTTGGACCAAAAGGTGCAAATATCGCAGTCAAGCTGTAAACTACGACACAACGCATTCCGTTCTCTGGACTACATTCTGCTACTTAAGCACGAAAATGTAACGAAAATGTTCAGAACCGCTGATCTTCTTCTTCTTTTTTTTTTTTCTTCTTCTTCTTCTTCTTCTTCTTCTTATTCGTAAGCTGTCAATCATCTACCTGTATTTTTTCGAAAAAGCAGCGGTCATCCTGAGGCTGTCGAAACTGCCATAGAGCTTGTCTAGTGTTGCCACTGGTGATGGCGACATGTGCTTTATCTGGTCCTCGTATGTCGAGCAGTTTTGCAGCAGATGTTCAGCGGTCATTTTCCCGGTACCACAAGTGCATTCGTCAGTGCCACCTATCTTCAGTTTATTGAATAGGTGGTACCTCAGTCTGTTGTGGCCTGTGCAGAGTCTGAAGACCACGACCTGCTCTCTTCTGTTGAACTGGTAATAGGCATCATTTTTTGTGTAGCCAGTATGTTCTGTTTCCCATTTGGCCATATATATGACTCTAATAAGCCTTTTGGACTCTTCGTAGGTCACACTAGAATCTGGTTGTGGTAGTCTTGCACCTTCTTTTGCCAGTCTGTCTGCCTCCTCGTTGCCTTGGATGTTACAGTGGGATGGAACCCACTGTACCACTACTCTTTTTGGTGCCAACCGCTGATCTAATATGTATTTACATTGTCGTGATTAGCTGGTTGTGCTAAGGGAGACAGATCTACCTCCTTCGAAACGATAGGTATTTGAGTATCTGATATGGGGCAATAGAGTTTAGACTAGAGTATGGCTTGGCTTTGTTCGTTCTCAATCTCCCACTACCAAACCCTGTATGGGCTTAAGTAGCAGAATGTAGTCCAGAGAACGGAATGCGTTGTGTCGTAGTTTACAGAGTGACTGCGATATTTGCACCTTTCGGTCCAACACATCCGACTTCAGTAAGCAATTTTTGAGTATCGGGTTAGCATTCCCTCTTCGATCTATTCTCCTTGGCCAGTCTGCCCTGCTGCAGCCTGTTATCCAGGATTACCCCCGTGGAGGTGTAGAAGGGTCTTGGCAGCTTTGTTTCGCTGTCCCTGATGCTAGCAGTCAGCTATGGGTCGCTGACCACTGCAGCTCATGCGCTGCTCAGTATCTTGATCCCAGACTAGAGTAGATGACATTATGTACTATACAAATGGAATATACATTTTTATAAAAAATTTGTCAAACTAATGAGAAAACATGTATTTATGTAAGTTGACGGTACAGTTGGGGGTACCCAGTGGTCTCCAGGGGAGGTGTTCGCCTCGGGTGCTGGAGGTTGCGAGTTCAAATCACGATGGAGACCAGAATTTTTTCAAGTGGATCATCTGGTAAAAAAATTGCTCTAATCTCTGAATAATGAGATCGGACACCTGTGCCCAGTTGCCCGCACGTTACAAATCCATTGCAAGTTGGAAATCGAAAAGAGTAGGCTTAACGGCCGCTGCTGGGCAAAATTGAAGTTAAAAATGTACTCAAATTATGATAGGGATTCTCGCCCCATAGAGAATATGTCGCATAAAGGGGACTGTGTAGCTATAACATCAGGTCTTTGTTATTTGAGTAGGGTATCGGCATAGTTGGCGCCTAAAAGGCTGCGGATCTACCTTGCTCTAATTTACTCTTCAACCACCACCAGTCCTAAAAGGCGATCGTATATTCCAGGGACAGCAAACCTAACAGATACTAGGTTTGACCTTGCCAGGCACCAGCGGATTTTCACCTGCCAAAAATAAATGCAATAAAGGAGGTCACACCACCTCATGCAGTCTAAGGACACAAGTGGACTGTAGTTATATAAATTTTGATATTTTATTCATGAGCCTACTACACATTCAACAACTAATTAGCTGCGAGAGCTGGAGGGCCCAAGTGCAACAGAGTATCTACAAGTGGCTCACGAAATTCAGTTGGAAAACATGGCTGCGATGTAAAAATATGTGAGAGCAGTGATGAAGGTCTGAAGCACCAAGCCCAGACGGAGGGAAGTCAACACATATGGGCCTCGCAACGGAAAGCAGACATAAATCATTTAATTTATCTATTCAATGTTGAACTCTTCATTTTTATGTATACTGTATATATTTTGTCATCTTTCATAATCATTCCATTTCATTCATCATTGTTGTATACCTCACTACATTGCATCTTCACAACGTTTTGTAAATATATGATTGTTTTGATTAAAACAAAAACAATATATATATATATATATAAAAATCGGAAACAAATAAATGAAAGGGGTCCAGATTATGAAGGAAAATAAAACATACTCATTACCAAAATGGTCCCAGGAAAACAATTGCGCTTATTTTGATTCGGAAACTCGACAGCGTAAACCGAGGAAAATTAGAAAATGGAAAATATCAACCAAATACCTTCGAAGGACAACGAGAGGATCATCAAGTGGCGATGAACAACAGGAGGAACATCACGGAAATACCAGGTTAGGTACAAACAGACACACAAAAGCATCCACGCACTGGTTTATGCGTCTTAATATCGCCCAATTGTCTACGGTCTGGGGTGGAATAGGCGCGCCTCCGCCAGTAGAAACTAGTGAGACAAACACGTAAAATTAAAACAAATTAAAAAACATAATTCAAGGGCGTGTACTTTTATGAATTATGGGCTTCTAAATGAGCATAGAATTGGGCGTATGCGGGATATCGAAGGCATTTGGAGGGTGCTTACAGTAGAGCAAGCAACATCCTCATGTATGTCCACAGAGACTTCCTCTGCAAATAAAAATTGTGAATCTTTTCTTGGAGGCTTCTTGTTAATACGACCTACTTTTGTAAAACGTTTTCCCCCATCGTTATTCCCTTAAAAGTGCCTGCGGCTTTTATACCGCAAACACTTTCGTAATATTATAGACCATCTCCGGGCTATTTTCTGACTTTCTACAGCGTATCCGTTTTCTTATCTGTCTCTCGAAACGCGCGCTGCATCTTATCGTGAAACGGCGCTAGATCCTGTTACGATGGCACGGTCTAATCCAAGTATTATAGAATATCCAGTTCAATCTAGGCTGTGGAAGGGAGTTTATAAATGTTAAGGATAGACGACGGGTTGACGAGACACTAGACGTGTTGACAAGACACTAGACGTGTTGACGAGAGACTAGACGTGTTGACGAGAGACTAGACGTGTTGACAAGAGACTAGACGTGTTGACGAGACACTAGACGTGGTGACGAGAGACTAGAAGTGTTGAAGAGAGATACAGTGTTGAAGAGAAACTAGAAGTGCTGAAGAGAGACTTGAAGTGTTAACGAGAGAATAGAAGTGCTGAAGAGAGACTTGAAGTGTTGACGAGAGAATAGAAGTGCTGAAGAGAGACTTGAAGTGTTGACGAGAGAATAGAAGTGCTGAAGAGAGACTTGAAGTGTTGACGAGAGAATAGAAGTGCTGAAGAGAGACTTGAAGTGTTGACGAGAGACTAGAAGTGCTGAAGAGAGACTCGAAGTGTTGAGGTGAGACTAGAAGTGCTGAAGAGAGACTAGAAGTGTTGACTAAAGATACAAAGTGTTGAAGAGAGACTAGAAGTGCTGAAGAGAGACTCGAAGTGTTGAGGTGAGACTAGAAGTGCTGAAGAGAGACTAGAAGTGTTGACTAAAGATACAAAGTGTTGAAGAGAGACTAGAAGTGCTGAAGAGAGACTCGAAGTGTTGAGGTGAGACTAGAAGTGCTGAAGAGAGACTAGAAGTGTTGACTAAAGATACAAAGTGTTGAAGAGAGACTAGAAGTGCTGAAGAGAGACTAGACGTATTGACGAGAGACTAGACGTGTTGAAGAGAGACTAGAACTGTTGAATAGAGACTAGGCGTGTTGAGGAGAGACTAGAAGTGTTGAAGAGAGACTAGAAGTGTTGACGAGAGACTAGAAGTGTTGAAAAGTAAAAACAGTAATACTTAATTATTCCAGAGAGCACCACGGCTAAAAGTGATCCCATCGGAACACCAGTAATACTATGCTAATCACAGTGAACGAACCTCCAAAAACGCATGCTGGAACAGTATGACTGAAAGGAATCTAGAATAATGATGCTGTATTAGCCTTTTTCCTACTGTTGTAATTATTTGGTAATCGTTTAACTCTCCCAGTATTCACACTTCTGATTCTCATTATTCATGCACTTGCTTTGATCTGCGATTTTGTGTTTTACACTATATTTTATGTTGAATGCTCAGTTGCAAGTTGTTTTTCTTCCCTTTTTTATGTGTGTCAGCTTCCGTCTGGAATTTACAACTATGTCCAAGAATGCAATCGTTTTTTTAGTCTAAGATATATTTTTATCTTTTTATGTGGAGCACACGCGTGTCAACAACGTCATGATGGGATGTTTTTAATTTACATTAGGGCGTATTTTAAAACTATTGTATTTTATGGTCCTTTGCTTGTGAAAATAAATGGTAGTTTCCCCATCTAAGTGTTAGAGAGACACGTCGTTGTTCTAGATCGGTAGTTTGATCAGTAGTTGACAACGTGCCTGACTTGTCGTTATTAAATCTTGGAAGGGTATTGTGCTCATTTTTACAGATGGATAGACCGGAGAATGTCGTTACCAGCTGACGAACTCGATTCCTTGCTTTTTGAGACAAAAGCTGTTGACGACATCATTAATGAGATGTGGTCGTGTTTGCTGTAGCGTTTTGTGTTAATGACGATGTTGCCGGTCTCATGCAGTTGACCAATCACATTGTACGGGGGATGTTTATTTATTTTTTTCGCCGCCCCATTTCTCGATTCTCCAAGGCTGTATGCGTTGCACTATGTTTTTATTCTGCGCCTGTCGGCCCAATCCATCCGACTTCGGCATGCATTTTACGAGACGTGTTAAAATTAAACCGGACAAAACTGCAATAAGTGAACATACGTACGATGCGCATGATGACGTCCCTTCTGGTGTAAACAACACATACCAACCGTCAATTTTAGAAAATGTTATTATACTCCTCAGCAGACTGTTACAAAAATAGCGGGTGTGAATTTGGAATCCGTCCAGAGTTGATCAACGAGCGGTCATTCGGTTTCTAACCGGCCAGTTGACACTCACCGCAGCATACAGGCAGTGTATGGTGACAAAAGTGTGTCGAAGACAACAGTGAAGAACTGGACAACGATGTTTAAAGAAGGACGTGAGTTAACGCAACAATATGCGTCCGACCTGGTCCACAACAAGATGTGCCTGACCTGGTCCACAACAATATGCGCCTGATCTGTTCTCGGAAGATCTTTCGTTAACTCACGTCCTTCTTTAAACATCGTTGTCCAGTTCTTGTTGTCTTCGACACACTTTGGTCACCATACACTGCCTGCATTCTGCGATGAATGTAAACTGGTCGACAATCATCAGCTGTTAGAAACTGAATCACCGCTCGCTGATCAACTCTGGACGCATTCCGTATCACACTGCCATGTTTTCAACGGTCTGCTGAGGAAACTATTAGTCGAAGAATGATAAAATTTTGCAAACTCGACGGTTGGTTTGTGCTGTTTACACCAGAATTGACGTCATCATGCGCATCGTACGTATGTTCATTTGTTTCAGTTTGGTCCGGTTTCATTTGAACACACCTCGTATGTAAGGGCCTGCTTCCTCCTGCATTTTCTAAAGGTTTGCTTTCCCGGGGTAACGTCCGTTGCTGAGATGGGGAGCGAACCCAGTACCTTCGTGTTGTGAGCCGAGTCACTTAACCACTAGGACACGGATGTTTATAAATAGAACCGTTAATGCAAGTTTGATTGTTCCGGTCTCCTCTGTCTATTCTGTTAATCAATGATGTCTTGAATTGGTATACTATCGAGATCAGGGTCGTGTCCAGACCATCTGAAAACTCTCAGAATAACCAATTTATCGCATCCGATTGAACCCGTAACTGAAAGATCTATCTGTTCTTTGAACTGAAACACACGTAAATAAATACAACTGATATATTTACATCTTTACCATGTTTTTCAAAGTTTGAATGGTTGTCTGAAGACGCCATAGCTCGGGAAAGGAATGACATATCAAGCTAAAATTTTCACTGAAGATTATATGGTCCATGTGTAGATTAGCGCAACTTATTTCAAGTCGGTATGTTTCTTCTTTCTTGAGCCTTTAAAGAGACACGATCAACTAAATTAAAAAAATTCGAGAGTTATCTTCTTCAAAATTTTGGGATGAGACGTTCCAACTTGAGCACTTGAATATTTATGTCGTTCCCTTTACGATGAACTAGCATCATGGATCAACAATATAACCGATTTTTGACAACAAAATTCTAAATATTAAATAATTTTTTCTATTTATTGTATGGAAATGTATGGTTAAATTTAAATATTTAAACAGTCGTTTTTTCCGGGCAAAACAAGGTACCAAACCACTTGTGCCTAAATGAACACACCTGACAGATGTATCTGATCTCTGAACTCAATCTGATAGATGTATCTGATATCAGAACTCAAACAGAACTAGAAAACACATCTGATGATCAGAGGAACGGATACAAGACTAAAAGAATTTTTTTCTTTAAAATTCAACCACCCACAAGAACAAGAGGACAAAGCTACAAATTAACTAAAAAGAGGTCCATATTAGATATTAGGAAATATTTTTTTAGTCAGAGAGTGGTGAATGCTTGGAATGCATTGCCACAGGAGGCAGGGACAATTAATGCATTTAAGAATAAATTGGATGCGTATAACTTTTAGAGCAAGGTAATGTAAATGAAACTGGTTGTATACAGACTGACGTTAAGTTAAGCTGACAGCCAAACGTCTCACTGACAAAAACATTTCTTTCTCATTTGGAATTCGTATACAGTCTTTTATCTTACAGGAGCATCATAACATCAAAGGGGATGGTATGGACGTCTCTCTTCGAATATCCCTGATGGTCCAGTATGTCGGTGTCCCAGGATCACCACGTCTTGTCAATGATGTGGCGGACCCATTTGAGTCGGTCATCTTATCATTCCTCAGACAGTCATGCCAGATCACCTGTAGTAACGGCACGTCTGGCATTTCCTGCCACCACGGAGATTGTCATAATATGGCAGAGATACAATGTTCTCTGGCCTGCATCCGTTCGTTGTCTGTGGGGATAATTGATACAGGACAAACAGCAAAGAACGAGGCAGCATTGCATGGCGTGAGGATGAATTGCTGCAGCCCAGAGCAAATACCCCTTTCAGGTGGGTTCTACAGCTACACCTATAGGAATACACATGAGTCCCTTAGTCTGGCCCGTTTCTAAGAACTTGTCCAGCTCGGATGACCCAACAAGGAGCAATACTCCCGCCAGTATGTCCCCGGGATAATTGGGGCGCGCAAGCTCTTCAACCTCGGCAAGGTAGGCTTACGTGTGAAGACATCTCGGCTGATAAACTTCTGAGCTGAGGAGAACAATAGATGATTTGTGTTAGAGTGAGACAACAACTCGGCTGATAAACGTCTGAGCTGAGGAGAACAACAGATGATTGGTGTGCTAGAGTGAGTCAACAACTCGGCTGATAAACTTCTGAGCTGAGGAGAGCAACACATGATTGGTGTGTAAGACTGAGTCAACAACTGGGCTGATAAACTTCTGAGCTGAGGAGAGCAACATATGATTGGTGTGTAAGAGTGAGTCAACAACTGGGCTGATAAACTTCTGAGCCGAGAACAACAACAGATGATTGATGTGTTAGAGTCAGTCAACATGCCAACAAATGGCGTGATAAACGTCTTATTTTTTATTGTCCATCCTCATATCAATGTCCCGGTTTCTTTTACAAAGGACACCGTTGTTTGTATGGCTGTTTATCTCCCTACAACTTTTGTCTCATATATTTTTCACAAAGCCAGTATTGTTCTTTCTTTTCCTTCGTGAGCATGCAGCTTTGTAGGATGTGTTCCACGGTCATGGTATACACCCCACATGGACACCTGTGATCTGTCCCAATCCTCATTTTGTTGTATAAATGACCTTTGAGTCTGTTATGCCCAGTCCTCAGTCTGAAGATGATAATTTGATCTTCTCTAGGTAAGTTCTTCTTCTTCTTCTTCGTACGCTGTCAGACGTCAACTTGAATTTGTTCGAAGAAAGCAGCTGTCATCCTGAGGCTGTCGACACTGCCATAGAGCTTGTCTGGTACCTTAGTCTGTTGTGGCCTGTGCGGAGTCTGAAGACCACGACCTTCTCTCTTTTGTTCAACTGGTAATAGGCATAATTTTTTGTGTACTCTATGTAAGTTAAAGTAGGTGTTTTCTTTTCGGAAGTGGAGGTGTTTATCAGCCCATTTTTCGCTGAAGTTGGCCTTAACAGTTTTGAACGGGACATTCCCGTTTTCCCTATATTTCTCGTCCGTCCCCTCGTTTTCATAAAAATATCCGTTTTGTCCCGTTTTCTGGAAAAAACTATAAATATACTTTTATATTGATCAATCTTAAATTATTACTCAAAATCGCATATCAATATTATGGATCCATAACCCTAGAATAGAACAGTTTCATCAGTGTTCGATACCTAAGTGATTTATTTAGAGACAATTTTAAAAATTCATGTAGCAAACACTTGCGAATCTTAGATGTGGCGTTAGTTTTTTAATTGCCTAGATTAGAAATTTAGATTAAGTGTTAAAACGATGAGGGTTATGTTAGTTGTACGGCAAAATTGTGCGATGGAACGTGGGAAGTTTTATGATCAGGTCTTGAAAGAGCACAATTTGTTACGCAAGACTACTTCATCAGAGAAATGTTCATGGTACGATCGTGGTGAAATACAGACCCTCTCTACCTCTAACTAAATTTGTGTGTGGGATTGCGTCACTATATAATCCGTCAGAATAATTGTAGGCTTTAGGTAATAACACTTTTTATTGTCTCGCTTTTTTAATAAATACAGGATGTTACATTTAACATATCCCCCCTTCCCGTTTTGTCCTGTTTTTGCCATCCAAATGTCCTTTTTTTGTCTCAAGGACATATGGTCAGCCTATTTAATTGTGATCTTGGCCTCATTATATGTGATACTGAGGTCAGCCTATTGAAGTGTGATCTTGGCCTCATTATATGTGATGCTGAGGTCAGCCTATTTAAATGTGTGATCTTGGCCTCCTTATATATGATGCTGAGGTCAGCCTATTGAAATGTGTGATCTTGGCCTCCTTATATATGAGGCTGAGGTCAGCTTATTGAAATGTATGATCTTGGCCTCATTATATGTGATTCTAAGGTCAGTCTATTTAAATGTGATCTTGGCCTCATTATATGGGATGCTAAGGTCAGCCTATTTAAGTGTGTGATCTTGGCCTCATTATATGTGACGCTAAGGTCAGCCTATTTAAGTGTGTGATCTTGGCCTCATTATATGTGATGCTCAGGTCAGCCTATTTAAATGTGATCTTGACCTCTGTTTGTGGGGATGCTGCTACAAACTTTGTAAGTTGTCTGCAGCTACATTGCCTTCAATATTGCAGTTAGATGGGATCCACTGTATGACCAACCTTGGGTGTTCTGCTGAGAGCTGTGTCAGTGAGAACATAGGTTACTCGAGATTCACATTTGTGCGTTGTTTTATAATACACTTCAGAGTTGAGAAGAGAAATAGCTGATTGGTGGCGCTAGATTGAATCAACATGCTAAGAAAAACACATGCCTAGCTTGAGCACCGTCTCGTGTGCCTATCACTTAGGCAACAGCGCCCAGATAGGTCTACACAACAATGGGATCCTGGCATTGTTACCCGTCAAGAATGTCCTACAAAATGCCAACAACCCAAGCCCCGCTGGGCTGGCCATGTAGTCAGAAGGAAAGTGGAACGCTGGAGCACAGCAACCACTCTGTGGTACCGCGCGGCAAAAATAACAAGAAAGACGTCCTGGAAGATCCCCCACTAGGTGGCACGATTCACTCGAGCTGCACAACACTCGCGACCCTGAAACAAACAAGTTAGCCCGTGTGCCCAGTGCCCGAGACAGAACTGACTAGAAAGTGATCTAGGACCGAAACTAACACCCACCCCCCCCCCCACGCCTCTCCTCCCCCCCCCCAAAAAAAAAAAGAAAGACGTCCTGGAAGATCCCCCACTAGGTGGCAAGATTCTCTCGAGCTGCACAACACTCGCGACCCTGAAACAAACAAGTTAGCCTTCCGCTGGAAAACCCGTGCCCAGTGCCCGAGACAGAACCGACTAGAAATTGATCTAGGACCGGTACTAACAACCCCTCCCCCCAAAAAAAAATATTTAAAAAAAAATAAAAATACAAATAAATTAACTGCAGCACAGCTCGAGCCCGGCGTGCTAAGAAGAGAGATGAACCTACCGACTACCACTAACTCGCACAAAAGTTGGGACCTTTACGACCAGACTAAGACTAAGAAAGATTGAATCAACGTGGTCGACAAATAGGGTGATATACTTCAGTTTTTGTTAATTTTTAGTTTTTATTTTACACGTTTGCCTCACTAGTTTCTACTGGCGGAGGCGCGCCTATTCTACCCCATGCCGTAGTCAATTATACGATATTAAGACGCATAAACCAGTGCTTGGATGCATGTGTGCGTCTGTATGTACCTATGCTAGGTTTGTGCACTCTCAGAAGCCAGCCCATCCAAAGTGCAGTGGAAGGGCCTCAACCTGTAGGTGCGTGTGAAAGTTGTGCAAGAATATGATTGTTAGACAGAGTAAAATGAAACACGAGTGTGTGGTAATAAGAAGAGATGCAAGTAGCTTCTCTTCTTCTCTTGAGAAGAATCCACATGTGCCAGGTAAGTATATACTTCAGTTAACGTTGGTGAGATAAATATATACCTGCTTCAGTGGCACTTGATGATGATGATAGTCGTCATTGAAATATCTTTCAGGAAACGAGTACTCGTGTTTCTGTTTACCAACTGCCATGTCGTCCATTTCATGTGGTTATCTGTCACGAACAATCAGTTTGAGTTGACTTCACTCTTGATTGAAATGTCCTTTTCCTAATGTCAACAAACAAGCGTTGTACTTTTCAACCTGTTTCCGGGCATGTCAACTTAACGCGCTTTATCGTGAGATTTTAATTATATAACAATTTCACTCTACAGCCAGAGTTTCTTCCCCCAGAACTCGTCTGGTAGTTAGGCTATTACAATTATTTGTTCAGATAATATATGAATGAAGAATGGTCGTAGACATTGAGTGGTGGCTTCTACACTTATCTTGAGAACACGCAACTCGCCAAGCTGGGTACCACCGGGCTAGTTCAGAAATGGCGCGCAATTGTTTTCGTGATACCCCATTCATCGCTCCTCTTCGCTGACGAACAAAAGTGCGTGCCGCAACGCGAGCATCAAATACCGAAAGATTCAACCCCCCTGTCAACTCCAGTTGCTGCCTACACTTACCGATGTCGGCAGTAGCTGCTCTGTTGCTATAACCACTGGCCTAACATATGGCGTTTGTTTACCTCGCTTCAAGGCGTCACTGTTTAGCTCTCGGAGAATAACAGACCCAAATATTGTCAGTGATGTAACATTTTTGCCAGGTGTGCAAACGATTTTTGCTGGTGAATTCAAATCTTAGAAAGTATGGTCCGTCAACTTTCTCCACAATTCTATTCTTGTCCAAATTTGGAGTGGGCAGTGGAACTATTGCTGTGTGAGGTATGTATATTTAAGTGTGTGTTCTTGGTCAGTCGAAGAGATGCTCATTTGTCGTCTGTATGCCTGTGTTTCTGATTACTTAAAGAATTATTTTCGTTTTAGATTGAACAGTGATCAGTGTGTCTGTTTTGTGGCCAGGGACAGGAAGTGTGATTTATATTTATAGCCTAGGTGTGTGTCTGAGATGTGTGGTCAGGGATGTGTGACCAGATCAACGAAGTGTGACATACATTTGAGACCGAGATGTGTGGTCGAGGATGTGTGACCAGATCAACGAAGTGTTCCATACATTTGTGATCGAGATGTGTGGTCTGGGATGTGTAACAAGAGCAAGGACGTGTGACATATATTTGGGGCCGATGTGTGTGGTTGAGATGTGTTGTCAGGGCCAGGAAGTGTAACTGCATATGTGTGGCTGAGGTGTGTCGCTGAGATGTGTGGCTGAGATGTGTGTGGCTGATATGTGTGGTCAGGGCCAAGAAGTGTGACGAGATATGTGTGGCAGAGACGTGTGTGGTCGGGGATGTGTGACATGAGCAAGGAAGTGGGACATACATTTGTGACCGAGATGTGTAGTCGGGGATGTGTGACATGAGCAAGGATGTGTGACAGATATTTGCAGCCAAGATGTGTGGTCGGGGATGTGTGACAAGAGCAAGGAAAGGTGACAGATTGTTGTGGCCGAGATGTGTGTTTGAGGTGTGTGGTCGGGGATGTGTGACCAGGGATGTTAAGGTCAGGAAGACTAGTTCTTCACTAGGGTGATACAGAACCAACTTGACAATACTAAATATTATCATTAATCGTCCTTTAATAAGTGATGTAGTTATGCTATTGAATGTTTGCGTGCACTTCCGTTTCTGCTATTTTAACGAACTTCCCAGCACAACCGACGGTAGAACCACGGTTCACCTTCATCAGCACGCTCTGGATGTGAGGAAAGCTGCTACAGCGAACACAGAGCTGACTTCTAGCGACAACCAGCCACTACGCTTTTATTTTGGGATCACACAAACGAGTAAACATACTCACTGTGAACATTCAACAACAACAACAGCCTCCGTAATCCAGAAAGCCGAAATTTATTACACAGCCTCTGCCAGTACGATTTGTTA
This sequence comes from Ariolimax columbianus, assembly GCA_036924085.1. Lineage (NCBI taxonomy): Eukaryota > Metazoa > Mollusca > Gastropoda > Stylommatophora > Arionidae > Ariolimax > Ariolimax columbianus. Next base: position 69,343,689 of record JAVGWX010000002.1, read on the forward strand.
ATCTGTCACAATTATAGGCATGTAATTCTCAAAACCTTAGGCAGCGTGGCCTAGGGACCTGTTTCAGTCCCAACGTAAACTGGTTAGAATCCTGCCGTGTCCAGTTTAGCACACAAAATATATAAATATGTGCGATTGCTCCTGCGCGTACGGAAAGTAATGACAACATATCGCATTTGCACACGTGCCAAGAAACTTATAATAGTCAAATTGGTTAATAATTGTAAGAAGCTTCGTTTAGGATCAAGATTCTGAGAAGTGCATGAGCTTTAGCAGACAGCGACACAGAGCTGAGTGCTGACGTCAGAGCTAGCGACACAGAGCTGACTTCTAGCGTCAGAGCCAGCTACACAGAGTTGACTACTAGCGTCAGAGCCAGCTACACAGAGTTGACTGCTAGCGTCAGAGCCAGTGACACAGAGCTGACTTCTAGCGTCAGAGCTAGCGACACAGAGCTGACTTCTAGCGTCAGAGCCAGCGACACAGAGCTGACTGCTAGCGTCAGAGTCGGCGACACAGAGCTGACTGCTAGCGTCAGATCCAGCGACACAGAACTGACTTCTAGCGTCAGAGCCAGCGACACAGAGCTGACTGCTAGCGTCAGAGTCGGCGACACAGAGCTGACTGCTAGCGTCAGAGCCAGCAACACAGAGCTGACTGCTAGCGTCAGAGCCAGTGACACAGAGCTGACTGCTAGCGTCAGAGCCAGCGACACAGAGTTGACTTCTAGCGTCAGAGCCAACGACACAGAGCTGACTTCTAGCGTCAGAGCCAGCGACACATAGCTGACTTCTAGTCAGAGCCAGCGACACATAGCTGACTTCTAGTCAGAGCTAGCGACACAGAGCTGACTGCTAGCGTCAGAGCCAGCTACACAGAGCTGACTGCTAGCGTCAGAGCCAGCAACACAGAGCTGACTTCTAGCGTCAGAGCCAGCTACACAGAACTGACTGCTAGCGTCAGAGCAAGCGACACAGAACTGACTGCTAGCGTCAGAGCCAGCGACACAGAGCTGACTTCTAGCGTCAGAGCCAGCGACACAGAGCTGACTGTTAGCGTCAGAGCCAGCTACACAGAGTTGACTGCTAGCGTCAGAGCCAACGACACAGAGCTGACTGCTAGCGTCAGAGCCAGTGACACAGAGCTGACTGCTAGAGTCAGAGTCAGCGACACAGAGCTGACTGCTAGCGTCAGAGACAGCGACACAGAGCTGACTGCTAGCGTCCGAGCCAGCGACACAGAGATGACTGCTAGCGTCAGAGTCAGCGACACAGAGCTGACTTCTAGCATCAGAGCCAGCGACACAGAGCTGACTGCTAGCGTCAGAGCTTGCGAGACAGAGTTGACTTCTAGTGTCAGAACCAGCGACACAGAGCTGACTGCTAGCGTCAAAGCCAGCTACACAGAGCTGACTTATAGTCAGAGCCAGCGACACAGAGCTGACTGCTAGCGTCAGAGCCAGCGGCACAGAGCTGACTGCTAGTGTCAGAGCCAGCGACACAGAGCTGACTTCTAGCGTCAGAGCCAGCGACATAGAGCTGACTGCTAGCGTCAGAGCCAGCGGCACAGAGCTGCCAAGATCCTTCTCCACCTACACGTGGTGATTCTGGATAACAGACTGCAACATGGAAGACTGGCTAAGTCCAAGGAGAAGGGATAGAAAAGGGAAGGTTAATGTGGTACCCAAAAATGTTATGCTGAAGTCGGATGTGTCGGACCGAAAGGTGTGAATATCGCAGTCAAGACGTAAACTACGACATTACGCATTCCGTTATACGGACTACGTCTCCTATTTGCAAATCCTTATTCAGAAGGTGGAAGGTAATCACAACCAGATTCTAGTATGACCTACAAAGAGTCGAAAAGGTTTATTAGGTCCAGATACATGGCCAAATGGGAAACAGAACATACTGGCTACACACACAAAATGATGCTTTTTACCAGTTAAACAGAATAGAGCAGGTGGTGGTTTTCAGACTCCGGACAGGCCACAACAGACTGAGGTACTATCGATTAAATAAAATGAAGATAGGTAGTACTGACGAATGCACCTGTGGTACATGGAAAATGACTGCTGAACATCTGCTGCAAAATTGCCCGACATACGAGGACCAGAGAAAGCACACGTGGCCATGCCCAGTGCCATACACTAGACACGATCTATGGCAGTGTTGACAGGCTCAGGATGACCGCTGCTTTCTTTAACAAATTCAAGTTGACGTCTGACAGCGTACGAAGAAGAAGTAGAAGTAATCCTTTTTCAAGGTTTAGTAGCGAGAGTTTGAGAACGAACGAAGAAGAAGAAGAAGAGGAAGAATAAACGTCATTCTATATAGGACATGCCGCTTACGTTTACATTCCACAAAACAATACGTGTATGAGTTTAAATGAAGAATTGTTCCGATAAACGTAATTGTTTATATTTGCTTGTTTTACCCCCAACTGAACATAGGCTCTAAGCAAACACATGCCACGCCTTTTTGCTTTTCTCTAACACCTCAGTCGGTCTCATATCTGACCGACTACCGCTACATTTACGGCTATTTCCCGTCTCTGTGTTTGCCTGAGTCCTTCTTTTGCTCTCTGGGGTCAGAAAAAGAGTATGATGGATAACGATATCTTCTGTTCTCCGTAATGTGTGTGTCCCAACCATCTCCACGTCCTTTGTATTATGTTCTGACACACTGGGGATTGACATCTTCGTTCCAGCGTCTCTACACTAGTAACCCTGTCGTTACTTGCGTCTTAATTCACCGCAGATAACAGAAACGTATATTTTTAGTACCGAATTTGACTTAGCTTGGCTGCGTTCGTTCTCAATCTCCCGCTACCAAGCTATGAAAGTGCTCTAAGAAGCAGAACATAGTCCACAGAACGGAATGCGTTGTGTCGTAATTTACAGTTTGTCTGCGATATCTGCACCTTTCGGTCCAACATATCCGACTTCAGCAGGCATTTTTTAATTTCGGGCTAGCCTTCCGTCTTCGATCTCTTCTCCTTAGCCAGTCTGCTCTGTTGCAGCCTGTTATCCAGGATCACCGCGTGGAGATGTAGAAGGGTCTTGTCAGCCCTAGTTCGCTGGCCGTGACTCTAGCCGGCAGCTTTGGGTCGCTGACCGCTGCAGCTCATGCGCTGCTCAGCATCTTGATCCCAGCACCGAATTTGAGATAATGAAGTCACGGAATAGTCCACTTATTATTTTTGGAGGTGGCAAATATTCTGCGAGAATAGCCGACAATTTATGGAATCTGTCAACGTTGGTCCATGCAAAAGAGAGTGGAATCTAGTTTCTACAGCAACACAACATTAGACATTCTGTCAGACGATGTAATGACAGCCATGCTATCTAACCCTTACCCTAATCCTAACCCTAAACCTAACCATAACTTTAATCCTAACCATAAACCTAACCATAAACGTAATATAATAGCTGTCCATCGTTGTCGATAAGGACCGCCGACATCATCCTTGTCACAGATTTCCCTGTTGGGTGTGGGTGCGCATGTGGCTGAACAGGCCAATGCGAGCACGTAAAAACATCTGCTACATATCGGGCACACGAGGTTTGTAGAAGGGGATGGTGTTCCCGCTGCTCTTGATTTCCGCGTCTCGCGTCTGCTCTGGGCTTTCACAACACGGTCGTCTACACCAGCAGCTACAACCGATTTGACTGCGCTTCTCCATTCAGATCTGTTTTGCGCAAGACATTCCAACTTTTTAGTGAGTCCTTCAGACCGTCTTTAAAACGTTTCTTTGGGCGCCCTCTCTCGCGCCATCCCTCTCTCAGCTCGCCGTAGAGAAGCTTCTTTGGGAGCCGTTCGTCTTACATTCCGACGAGGTGTCCGGCCCATCCTAGTCGTGCTTTTTCTAGCAGTGCATGGATGCTGGGCATGTTAGCCCTCGAGAGAACCTCGATGTCAGTGACACGATCTTGCCATCGGATGTGGAGTATTCGCCTCAGGCAACATGTGTGGAAGTGGCTTAACCTCCTTGCATGTCCAGAGTATACAGTCCAGCTTTCGCAAGCGTATAGTAGGGTTGGAATGATGGTTGCACGGTAGACTTTGTGTTTGGTCTTGACGCTGATGCCACGACGTGCCCAGACCATCGAGCGCATTCTACCAAAGGCTGTACTGGTCTTTGCTATTCTGCTTGCCACCTCATCGTCTAGGCTGACAGATCTCGACAGCGTGCTGCCCAGATATGTGAATTTGTCTACGGCATTCAACGTCTGCTCGCTGACTGTAGTCTCTGGTTTTGTGTACGGCATGCCTGGTGCTGGTTGGTACATGACCTCTGTTTTTTTGGCATTTATGGTCAGGTCAAAATTTTTGCATGCGGCAGAGAACTGGTCCATTCCAACCTGCATATTCAGTTCTGAGTTGCTCATTAGAGCGCAGTCGTCAGCAAATAAAAGTACCCTGATTATGTCGCTAGCCACTTTGGTTTTGGCCTTCATTCGTCTGCAATTGAGTAATTTTCCATCTGTGCCGTACTTTATGGATATTCCAAGCTCCAATGATCTGAAGGCGTCTGTCATCGTGGCCGCGAACAACATGCTGAACAAAATCGGGGCGAGTACACATCCTTGTTTTACTCCATTTGAGACTAGAAACGTTTTAGAGATTGCACCGCTGTCCAGTACACGAGCACACATGCCTTCGTGTAGCTGTTTTACCATTATTATGAACTTGTTGGGGCAGCCAAATTTAGACATTATCATCCACAGCCCTCCTCTGTTAACTGTATCAAATGCCTTTGTCAAATCAATAAATGTGGTGTACAAGGCCTGATTTTGTTCTCGACACTTCTCTTGTACTTGGCGAGCGGCAAAAATCATGTCCACTGTTCCTCTTCCGGCTCTGAATCCACATTGGCTTTCTAGGAGGTGGTGGCTTTGTTCAAGGTGTTTGTTTAACCTGTTTAGCAGTAAGCGAGCTAGGATCTTGCCTGCTACGGAGAGTAGCAATATTCCACGATGATTGTCGCATTCCTGACGGTTGCCTTTTCTTTTGTACAGGTGAACGATTGAGGCGTCCTTTAGCTCCTGCGGAATTTTTTCCTTCAGCCCACATGTGACAGAAGAGTTCAGTGATCCTTCTGGTGAGGGATGGGCCAGCTGTCTTATATACCTCTGCTGGTATTTCATCAGCTCCTGGAGCTTTTCCTATAGATAGTGAACTGATTGCCCTGTCGACTTCCTCCTCAGTAATGACTTCATCCAACGCCAGGTTCAGTTCCACCTGCGGCATTCGCCGGATGGCCTCTTCATTTATGGACGATGGGTTTTTTAGTATTTTGCAGAAGTGGTGTGCCCATCTGTCTAGAATCTGAACCTTATCTGTTAGCAGTACCCCATCCGCACTGCGAACTGGAGTATTATTAGAGGGCTGCGGGCCGTAGAGAGCTTTCAGTGCCTCGTAAAACCGTTTGGTGTCATGACGCTCGGCGAACATCTCAATTTCGTCAGCTCTTTTGCTGAGCCAGGAGTCTGGCATCTCTCTGAGTCCGGTCTGGACAGCTTTGCGAGCAGTATTGAAGGCAGCTTTTGCTGCCGGAGATGGTGTGTTCCTCTGGTATTCCCTGTGCGCTTCATGTTTTGCATCGAGAAGGCCCTGTATTACCAGATCGTTCTGATCAAACCAGTCCTCTGCTTGCGCGTGAGTGGGCCAATGTGTTTAACAGCTGTAGAGTGTGTTTCTCAATGATGCCCAGTTCTCTTCGATGTCGTTCTTTTCAAAACGAAGCTCAGATAGTCTGCCCTCAAGCTCTTCCTGGAAGCCTCCTCTCGTGGGTTCGTATTTCAGCTGAGAGACATTTAGCCTCCTCGGTGGTTTCTTTCCCTGGGGGCGCATTTTGGGCTGGATCTTGAAGTTTAGCTTGGCAATGGCAAGTGGATGGTCGGTCCAACATTCTGCACCACACATGCTCTTCGTTACCATAGCATCCGCTCGATCCCTACGTCTGATGATAATGTAGTCAATGAGGTGCCAGTGGCGGGACCTTGGGTGCATCCATGTGGTTCTATTTCAGACAGGAAGTCGGAAAGCTGTGTTTATATTGAGTAGTTCATTTGCGGCACATGTCCTCAGAAGGAGCAGTCCGTTACTATTGCATTTTTCGATACCATGTCTGCCAAGAGCCCCCTCCCAGGCTGTATGGTCTGTGCCAACCCTAGCGTTAAAATCACCGAGGATGACCAGTTTGTCAGATTTGGGGACTGCAGCGTTGAGCGCCTCAAGGTCCTCATAAAACTTATCTTTTGTTTCCTGAGGATTTGTCAACTATAAACGTAGCCCTAACCATAACCCTAACCCTTAAACTGAAATTTAATGTCTGGTTACGTACGTACAGGGAACTTTGTTTGTGGTGAATTAAGGCGCAAGTACCACCCTGTGATAATACTGCAGTACGAGTATTCTGCGAAAATACTTATTAATGAAAGACTACATTTCTGGAGCCAACTTTCGCGACACTCCAGGCTTCATCGCCATACAGTAGTTCAGAACAAGGTCGGGTTGGATTAAGGTTTTGGTTGTTGTAGGTCGGGTTGTTGTAAGGTCGGGTTTATGTAAGGTCGGGTTGTTGTCAGGTCGGGTTGTTGTAAGGTCGGCTCGTTGTAAGTTTGGGTTATTGTAGCGTTGGGTTGTTGTAAGGCTGAGTTGTTGTAAGATTGGGTTGTTGTAAGGTCGAGTTGTTATAAGGTTGCGTTGTTGTTGCTCGGGTTGTTGTAAGGTTTTGGTTGTTGTAGATCGGGTTGTTGTAAGGTTGGGTTTATGTAAGATCGGGTTTATGTAAAGTCGGGTTGTTGTCAGGTCGGGTTGTTGTAGGGTTGGGTTACTGTAAGGTTGAGTTGTTGTAGGGTTGGGTTGTTGTAAGACTGAGTTGTAAGATTCAGTTATAAGATTGGGTTGTTGTAAAGTCGGGCTGTTTTAAGGTTGGGTTGTTGTTGCTCCGGTTGTTGGCACTCGGGTTATTGTAGGTCCGGTCGTTGTAAGGTGAGGTTGTTGTAAGGTTGAGTTGTTGTAAGGTCGGGTTTTTGTTTCACGGGTTGATGTAAAGTTGAGTTGATGTAAGGTCAGGTCCATGTAGGGTTGGGTTGATGTAAGGTCAGGTCCATGTAGGGTTGGGTTGATGTAGCGTCGGCTTATGTAGCTAGGATTCTTGATTATCTTTCGCTCCCACCTTGCTCTACATGTTCCACCTGACCCTGACTATCTTTCTCTCCAAACTTGAATATATTATTTATGCTGACAGCTGGTGTGCCGCCACACTAGCTTGCTGATTTCCTGCTTCGGTCTCCCCACCTATTTATCTGCGGTCTGTGAACATTCTTCCTAGATAATTTTGTGAAACTATTTCTCCACTATCTCCCTCTTCCGCTCTTTCTCTATCATATCCTTGCTCGACATCTATAAAACGTTCACTATCTGTCCTCTCTATATCCCCACAGAACTGTCTACCCGTAATCGCCCGCGCCCCTTCTCTCTCTCTCTCTCTCTCTCTCTCTCTGTGTGTCTGTCTTTCTCTCTCTCTCTCTCACTCTCTCTACATATATATATATTAATATATCTGAATCTATCACTTTTACCCTATCACTCTCTCTCTCTCTCTCTCTCTCTCTCTCTCTGCGTGTGTCTGTCTTTCTCTCTCTCTCACTCTCTCTACATATATATATATTAATATATCTGAATCTATCACTTTTACCCTATCACTCTCTCTCTCTCTCTCTCTCTCTCTTTCTCTATGTGTGTGTCTGTCTTTCTCTCTCTCTCACTCTCTCTACATATACATATATATATTAATATATCTAAATCTATCATTTTTACCCTATCACTCACTCTTTCTCACTATCTCTGTGTGTGTCTGTCTTTCTCTCTCTCTCACTCTCTCTACATATATATATATATATATATATATATATTAATATATCTAAATCTATCACTTTTACCCTATCACTCTCTCTCTCTCTCTCTCTCTGTGTGTCTGTCTTTCTCTCTCTCTCACTCTCTCTACATATATATATTAATATATCTGAATCTATCACTTTTACCCTATCACTCTCTCTCTCTCTCTGTGTGTCTGTCTTTCTCTCTCTCTCACTCTCTCTACATATATATATATATATATATATATATATATATATCTAAATCTATCATTTTTACCCTATCACTCACTCTTTCTCACTATCTCAGTCCATCTTTTACGATCTCTTCTCAATCACTTTCTGTCTCCCTATCTCTATCCGTCTTTTTTACCCCAACTCTATCAATTTCTCCCTCGTCCTCTCCGAACCTCTCTTATTATCTTCCTATCACTCCCATACCCCTCTCTCCTTCTTTCCTCCTCTCTCACAATTTGCTTATCCTTTTGCTCTCTCACATTATCTTCATTTCTTTCTCTCTCACTATCTCCGTCTCTCTCTTCTACTCTCTCTCGTTATCTCTCTTCTTCCCACACACCCCTCCCCCCTTTCCACACATTATTCTCCGTTCTCATCATCTTCCTCTCCCTCTCTCTGCGAATTCCCTTTCCTTCTTCTCCGCCACTTTCTCTCTTACTATCCCAATCCTTATCCCTTTTCTCTCTCTCTCACTCTTTCGACCTTTCTGTCATTTATCTACCAATCTCCTATACTCTGTCTATCTATTTTATATATTTCCCTTTCTTTCCATCTTTCTCTCTTTTACAGAGCTGCTCTCATTTTGTCATAATCTTCCGACTGTGCTATTCTGGTCGCTGGATCAAATACGGTACATATATAACAGCCCTGTCACTTGACTTCCACTTGGCTAAGTCTTGGGGTCAAACATCTATAACCAGCACCTCGCACTGAACATAATGTCTATCAAGAGTTCAAGTATGTTACCGAGTCGGACAAGGTAAGTTTCAGAGCCGGAATAAAAGAAACCTTTCAATATATTTATTCTCATAGTACAGTGGGTCACTGTAGCATTCCAGGCAACGAGGAGGCAAACAAACTGGCAATAAAAAGGTGGAAGGTTACCACAACCAGATTCTAGTGTGACGAAGAGTCAAAAAGGTTTATTAGGGCCATGGACAAATTGGAAACAGAGCACACTGGATACACACAAAATATTATCCTTATTAGCAGTAGAATAGAAGAGAGCAGGTCGTGGTCTTCAGACTCCACACAGGCCAGAACAGATTCAATAAACTGAAGATTTGTGCTACTGACGAATGCACCTTTGGTAGAGCGAAAATGACCTCTGAACATCTGCTGCAAAATTTCCCGACATACAAGGACCAGAGAAAGCATATGTGGCCATCACCAGCGCCAACACTAGAAACGCTCTATGGCAGTGTCGACAACCTCAGGATGACTGCTGCTTTCTTCAAACAAATTCAAGTTGACGTCTCACAGCGTGCGAAGCAGAAGAAGAAGAAGAATTAGTTCTTTTTATTCGTAACAATGGCCGTCTCGTGATTTATTTAACTAATGTTCTCGTTCATTGAGATGTACGTGTGTTAGTGCATTATGCTCTAATAAAAACCCTCGCAATAACTTTTCCCAAGTTCTATTGTTCAATCAATGAATCATGATTCCGAACGCTTTCAATCTGCCGTACCTTTTTGTCTGGTAGTGGAACGTTCTCGCTCTGATTAGAAGATAGTTTAATCAAGGTAGTCACAAAGTCTACGGGTAGCTAACTTTAAATAATATGTGTATGTTGTCCTCCATTATCAGCGCAAAATTATATTTTTTTTCCCACGATCTTTGGACATTTTCGGAAGAAATCTCTGACAGCCGTTTTCACGTCGTAAACTGTATGTAAGCGGGGACAGGAAATTTGTCTTTCGCTTTACCCTAGAGCAAAATTTCACACATCGTTAAGTCTGGACTTCAAAGAAGCCTTACTATTTCGGATCGACTTTCACTAAACTCTTGTGTTTAGTAATTTTTTTACACGGAGAGCAAAATGTGCTGGTATTCCATCTTGTTGAAGATTTGCTGTCTCACCATACGTAGTTGTGAAATGAACCATTCTTAGAGAATGGTCAAGTAAGCAACGTTATCAATACGTTTGGGAAACAAATATGGAAGAATACGATCATTTGCAGAAATGGCTGCCCGCATCATCATGTGTAGAGGATGTTGTTCACTTTCGTCATACTAATTTGTGTTTGCGTTGTTTGCGAATGCCCACGATGAGTTGGTTTACTCTTTTGTGCCCCCTGAAAAGGACGTTAAGTGGTGGGTTTGAGTAGCTTTCCTCACATCCCGACCGTGCTGATGAAGGTGGACCGGAGTCCTCCAGGCGGTTGTGCTATGCTTGGCTTTATCTGCGTTTTACTTACTACTACGAGGATCACGTCGATCTCTCACCTTGTTAGCCAGGCTGCCATGAAAACAGCCCGCTTCTAGGGAGGGCTACTAGGAAGCCGAGGTGGGGGTCTTGGCCAGTATGTTTTGCCTGACCCTGACTAACATGTCTGATCAGTATATTTTGCCTGACCCTGACTAGCATGTATGATCCGTTTATTTTGCCTGACCCTGACTAGCATGACTGATCCGTATATTTTGCCTGACCCTGACTAACATGTCTGATCAGTATATTTTGCCTGACCAGACGTTAGTCTTTCTCCCTAACTGCTGAGGTTAGTGTTTCTCCCTGACTGCTGAGGTTAGTCTTTCTCCCTAACTGCTGAGGTTAGTGTTTCTCCCTAACTGCTGAGGTTAGTGTTTCTCCCTGACTGCTGAGGTTAGTGTTTCTCCCTGACTGCTGAGGTTAGTGTTTCTCCCTAACTGCTGAGGTTAGTGTTTCTCCCTAACTGCTGAGGTTAGTCTTTCTCCCTAACTGCTGAGGTTAGTGTTTCTCCCTAACTGCTGAGGTTAGTGTTTCTCCCTGACTGCTGAGGTTAGTGTTTCTCCCTGACTGCTGAGGTTAGTGTTTCTCCCTAACTGCTGAGGTTAGTCTTTCTCCCTAACTGCTGAGGCTAGTGTTTCTCCCTAACTGCTGAGGTTAGTGTTTCTCCCTGACTGCTGAGGTTAGTCTTTCTCCCTGACTGCTGAAGTTAGTGTTTCTCCCTGACTGCTGAGGTTAGTGTTTCTCCCTAACTGCTGAGGTTAGTGTTTCTCCCTGACTGCTGAGGTTAGTGTTTCTCCCTGACTGCTGAGGTTAGTCTTTCTCCCTGACTGCTGAGGTTAGTCTTTCTCCCTGACTGCTGAGGTTAGTCTTTCTCCCTGACTGCTGAGGTTAGTCTTTCTCCCTGACTGCTGAGGTTAGTCTTTCTCCCTGACTGCTGAGGTTAGTCTTTCTCCCTGACTGCTGAGGTTAGTCTTTCTCCCTGACTGCTGAGGTTAGTGTTTCTCCCTGACTGCTGAGGTTAGTGTTTCTCCCTAACTGCTGAGGTTAGTGTTTCTCCCTGACTGCTGAGGTTAGTGTTTCTCCCTGACTGCTGAGGTTAATGACATAATCATCCATAAAAGATGTTCTTTCTTTACTCAACAATTAAAAATATTTGCAAAAGAAATTTGCAAGCAGCTTCCGTTCTTCTATATCCATGTCGGGCAACTCGCTCACTCTCATGAAGGTTTTAATAGTTTCAATCCCAAATTTCGTTTAATAATGTTTGTGACTTAGGACTACCCAGCTCAAGCGATCTCTTTCTAGAAGATTTGTTAGATGAATTGGTGTATGATGCTCCCACCGTCTCCATATGACATTATCGTATCACTGAACCACCAGAAAGTTTTATGTCAAGGTCACTTCTAGTACTAACAGTTTTCTTCTCCCAAGAATACAGGTATCCCGTTTTGGGGCAGACTTACTGAAATTGTCAATATTGACTTAGCATATCTTCTACAGGCATTCCATCTCTAACACGATCATGCACTATCTATAATTCCTTCTTCTATAGTAACATTAATAATAATAATAATAATGTTCGCTTAGGCGTCAAAGGCCTGTTTCGTTGAACAACCCTTACCATGTCCAACTGCCAACGCTATGTTCATCCGTAGCGTGTCAACGGAAATCCATACAGACTCTCCTGGTGGGGCCGAGTACTCCGCTACCTTGAAATGGGTGCAACGAAGAGTATGTGATAGACTAATGTTTGTGCCAGGCTTTCTGTGTCTGTCTCTGTCCGACTCCCTGTTTTTTCGTGTTCCGCCCCCGAGATTTATGGATTGTATCCACCTCAGCGTGACCCTTGCTGTGCTGAGAAAACGAGGTTGGGAGAGGTATCGTATAACCTCCACTAAAGGGAGTGGAAGGAAGGCGGCTTCAGTCCAAGCAGGGAAGTCCTTGAGTAGTGATAACCTGGAGTTAATTCTGTGTGCAGTCAGGCGGAACGTCGAACGCCATCTTGGACTGAATTCTCACGATTTAAGCCAGGCATGAAATGCAGCATAACAAACAGGATAACCAATCAAAAGCACATCAATTCCACAGAATAAAGTCCTTTATATCACCTGGTGAAGAAGTTGTGAATTATAATCGGAACAGGAACCAGCAAACATCAGAAAACGACACAAACACTGGAGCGAGTAAAGAGCGTAGCCATTCAGGCGCGGCCATCTTACTTTATCAATAATGTCAACCAATCGAAAACAGAAAAAACAATTACTCTTTAAAAAATTTTTTTTAAAAGTTAATATAAAATTATAATGTTGATCAGTGATTTTTGTGTCAATCCTGTAGTCGACTTTCAGACTATGCCTTTAACTTGGCTCTGAGAATTGCTTGGACGATTAACGCATTATAGTCCAATCAAATGTATTTGATTTGTCTTAATCATTTAGTCTGGCCTAATTGATTAGATTCGTCTCTTAACTCTTTACAATACTGTCTAGTTAATTAGGTCCATGTATTAAGACACGGATCTAATCAATTTGCCGGCCTGTAAAAGGTTTAACACTTTGTCAGTTTTTAATGATTTCTATTCTTTATGTTGTTCCTTTTCTATTAAATCTGCTATCGAGTGTCCATATTGGCTTCTCTTGTTCCATGTGGCTCGTTTCAGTCCATCTAGTGTCGCTTCAGTCTGTTATGGTCTGCCGCCTTTTTTATTGCCTCCAATTCGTTCCGAATTCGTCTGCGAGTCTCGTGTCTTCCTGTCCAGTGTTCCTAGACTAACTCTCTCTTGTAGGAAAACACACCACCTGGGATCTCCGCCTCTAGGTACGTCCTGTATTATCGGAATATATGTTCCTGGATTCATACTTTGATTAACGCGTCCTGTTCATACGACGTCTGCTGACAACCACTGTGGTCAATTATATCTTCTAGATTTACGGAGGACCACTTTCACAATGGTTAGTTAGCAATAGCTCCCTCTAGCTGACCTACAAACGTATCGACCTTGCTTGTAGGAATCACCGTTTTGGCATGGGCAGACGCTATATGAGATCCTACCTGAACGGAGAGTCTAAAATGATCAGTCCGATTCTACCATGTATATACTATGTGTTTTTTTTAGATAATAAAGTCTATCCTGACCTTAAATGGTTGGGTTTTGGTCCACGTTTTTATTTTGTCTGTCAGTGGCTTTCTTTACGCTCCTCTACACTTTTAAATATAATTTATGCAATTTGTGCAACAGCCTTCGTAATCCTAGGCGAGGTATCTCTGTCTTATCCATGTGTAGGATTGGCTATCTGCCGTATACCAAGAGAAATGGCGAGAACTGTGTACTTTCATTAACATGTGTTTTAATAGCGGGCAGGGTCTGGTTTAAAAATAGATCCAAATCTTGGGCGGTTTCTGGTTAGAGTTTGACCAGTATGTTATACATGGTTGGATGTTGCCGTTCATTCTCCCAGTTACTGTTAGGACATTAGAATGAAGTGGAGATGTGCTTGCTTTTCAAGCCGGCCATCACTTGGTAGAACGTCTTATTATAAGAATTCGTTCCGGTTAATAACTTGAGGACACTCACATCTAGGTAAGAAATCTTCTAACTGGATTCTAAAAACCGTCTCCTTGGTCTTATCCGGAACAAGAAAAGCTTCTTTGCCACTCGCTTTAACTGTCAGCAAACTGGTAAATGTATTTATTTTTTGACAAGGAGGTGGTGCACGGTCCCGATAAGTCAATGCTTACACTTACCTTCTGTATTGGGAAATGCTGTATGTCCATCTCGTGTAGTGGACACCCAGTGATCCTCTTCTTCTTAACTTTCCAGGTTTCGCTCCTCTACGTATTTGTATACTACGTAATTGTATATTACGTGTTTGTATACTGCGTATTTTAATATTACGTATTTGTGTGGTACGTATTTGTGTACTACGTATTCCTATACTAAGTATCTATATACTGCTTTTAATAAACCTGGCCAGTAATATTTCAACATAAACGCATATATCTTTTTGTTCTTACTTACTCCTATGTGGATTTTCATCGTGGTACTGCTGTATCCCATCCCGCTGTAAGTGTAGCTGGATATACTTTCTTCTCTTGCTTGATTCTCCCAGTTTGAGACATAATAAACCTCGTCGTCCTCTACTGTGACCACACAACTATTCATCATCTTGTCTCGCTTGTTTGTTTTTAAACTGTCTTTTATCTACTTAATTTCTTCATCATTCCATAACGTGACCATATTACTAGCACTTAAAACATCTCACGCCCATCCTATCCCTTTCTAACATATCTTAAAAACCTACTGCTGTCTTGTTTAAAAATATTTTTTCCCACCGAGACCCGATAATTCTTCGTCAGCCAGGTCCTGAGATGCATACCAAATATTTTCAGGTTGAGTGCACACATAATAAACAAAATTACACAGCGATAAATGATTTTTTTTTTTAAATGCTTCAAGTGCTTGTTCGTTCCTTTTCAGGTCTTGATTGTCCGTGCACTTCTTATGATTTGCACCGCTAATAACTAACACTGTTTAGTATTTCTCACTGTTTTATTAGTTCTTTTAACTAGTATTGTTCTCTTTAAAAAAAAACACTATTATTGTTCTAGCCTGCTTTTTAAATCGGGGTTTTACTGTTTTACGAAGCTGCGCTGTGACTCCTCTGTTTTAGATTTTGTGTTGTGATTCTTCTAATTTAGAATCCGCGTTGTGGTTAGTCACTTTATGGTTTTCCTTTGTTGGTCTTCTGTATGCGTTTCTGCTTCGACCGTGTACACCTTGCAGTACACCCTTCCAGTTAGCACATTCTTCCTCATCTGTGTAACCTAGATTTTGCGGCGCTACATAAGGTTCTCTTTAACATATTTTCTCCTCCTGATATGATGTACGCCTAGCTGTGCTGTTCTGGTCACTTGGATCAAATAAAAGTAAAGTAAAGTAAAGCAAAGTAACCTATAGTATTAATGCCATAGGGGTGTGAGGTGTTAGTGATCTCACATTTCAAAGGCTCGGCTATATGAGGGCGATAGCCATCTCCTCTCCATCGGCGCTTTTACTTCCTGGACTGAACCGGTACCCATTTAAGGCTGGGTCGACCCGGGTGCCGTTGCGGTCAAAAAACATTACCGCCTCAACTGGGTAATGAACCAAGGACCACTCAGATGATGCAAAGTCAGCGCCCTAACTACTGCGCTACGCGCCTCCAAAATAAGGTTCATACATAATAAGGTTCATACATATCAGACTTATCGCTTGACTACCACTTGATTAAGTCTTGGAGTCACAGATGTGTAACAAACACCTCACGATGTACATACATGTGTAAGAGTTCATTAAGTCTTGGAGTCACAGATGTGTAACAAACACCTCACGATGTACATACATGTGTAAGAGTTCATCAAGTCTTGGAGTCACAGATGTGTAACAAACACCTCACGATGTACATACACGTGTAAGAGTTCATTAAGTCTTGGAGTCACAGATGTGTAACAAACACCTCACGATGTACATACATGTGTAAGAGTTCATTAAGTCTTGGAGTCACAGATGTGTAACAAACACCTCACGATGTACATACATGTGTAAGAGTTCATTAAGTCTTGGAGTCACAGATGTGTAACAAACACCTCACGATGTACATACATGTGTAAGAGTTCATTAAGTCTTGGAGTCACAGATGTGTAACAAACACCTCACGATGTACATACATGTGTAAGAGTTCATTAAGTCTTGGAGTCACAGATGTGTAACAAACACCTCACGATGTACATACATGTGTAAGTGTAGCAGATCCCACTGTTTGCCTTGGCCGTGATCTATCTTAGAACATTCTCACACTCATCCACATCATCATGACCATACTCAGTAAATGACATATCACACATCAGGTGGCATATTTATTATATCATACTCATATCATACAATGAGTAGAGAAATTACAAACACAATATAATACATATCTTAACTAAACATTATACTAAAACGGGAATTGTAAGCATTAGCTATTGATGGAATTCCCAACTATCTAAAAACCCAGTTCTATTGCCTTGCAATTACATCACACACACATCGCCTTAACTGCGTCTTCAACACACCTTATCAAATACTCTTCCTCACTGAAATCCCCTCAGGCGGGCGATCTCGACATAACTCGTTCACAATGTGTCCTTGCTTACAAACACACTTTCAGATTATCTATTAATGCAAAAATCACACACCTATTTGAGCGCTCCTGTTCGATCACCAAACATTCGTCCAACAGTCTATCAATCGCTCCTCTATCTAAGTCGGTGAGTTAAACATACTATCCACATTCAGTCTCTCTCTCTCCCATACAGCCTCTCTCTCTCTCCATCTCTCATCCAGCCCCCTGAGCTAAACTTTGTCTCGAGTTATATATCCTCAAGCAAGACCAGAGCTTGACCAATCGATCTCAGGTATGGTCATCTTCAATTCCAATTGGAACGAAACACTTTGCACACCTGTCACTCATTCTCTCGCAGCAAGCCCCGTTGCCAATTTCGTCTGTCAATCAATCTCCCCCTACCAAAATCGGAAGGCCAGTGGTCAGTTTCTACCTGTCCACATTCCTTAACCCAACTCTGTTCTCCTTTGCTGAGACAGTGAGTGACCTTGACATGCATTCATGTAGCTTTAAGCTTTAACATGTTCAGGCATCCTAAACTCCCCTTGCTCCGGCGGGAACTGTTACATTACCTCCCTAAACTACAGACCGAAACATGGATGGTCATTTTTTTCATCTGGCAAATGACCACCATTTTCGTCTCTACTATCCAAAATGTAAACACTACTCCTGTTTACAACTTCACTCACATCGTACATGCATAAAAAGACATGTTATTTGATACATATAAACTTTTTGTAATACATACACAATCAATACAAGCAGAAGAAAAACACTGTGGCTGGGCGTTTTTACAACACAAACCACCACTTTTACATCGTTTTGCAGTCAAATACACCAAAGTCTGTCCCTGCGGGACCTTTAACTCATCAAAACAGAAACACCTTAAGGAATTCTCCTTACTCATTGAGGTCAATATACCTCGACCTGTTTCCCGTGCCTTCCTCTAAGGACACGAACCTTCATTGTTACACTCGACCAGTTCAGGTCAATTTTCTCAGGCGGTCTCATTACACGCCTGGCCGACGATTCACTTCATACTAACTCCTGTGAGGCCACGAATTTACGTGGGTTATCCTCAGGCTAGTTATCATTGTCTCTCTTGACAGCTATCCCCTCTCAAAGAAAACAGCAAAATTCTTTATGTTTCCCACAAAAACGATATTTGACAACATATGTCATAGTCAATATTAAAACTTCTGATCAATGTAGTCTTCTCTGCAAAGACTCCACATACATGTGATTCTGGAACTCGTGGTGACTTGTGCTTGCGGAGGCCTACAGTCTGGATGAGATATACTGCTCTGTAGATCACCTAAATAACCTGTATCAAATACCTGTAAACATGATGATTCAACAACAACAAAAAAAACAACAACAAAATAAAGAAAAATTCAATGCATACTATATCGACCATACAACCCACTAAAAATGCAAGTAATACCATTAGTCAAAACCCAAACACCAAATGCAAATGTCAAAATATTTGCACACAAAAACATGATCAAATGCCATCAACCTTCACTCCTGCTCGTGCCCCACAGATGAGCACCTGTTAATGCCCCCTTCAAAAGATACTAAACTATGACTAAGTTCTAACTTAATCAGGTACTAAACTATGTCACTAAATCAGATACTAAACTATGTCACTAAACTATGACTAAGTTCTAACTTAATCAGATACTAAACTATGTCTGAGTCAAAAGTCAAAAACCGAATCGTCCACCTGTCGAATTACGTCATGCTGTAACCCTACTAGTCCAGGTGCAGTCTTTGTCCCGAGGAATCAAAACCGAGTGTTCTGATCTAACTAATTCACCGCTATTTCCCCAAATTCCCCGCATCAAAGCTACCTGGTCAGATTTTGACCGAAACATCACGTCCACGTGTTACCCCGCGTCGCGTAATCATTACCTGGCGCATCCAGCTATCCTGCGTCTCTTGTCCGTTTCTCTGGTCGGAAATGTCCCTTTGATCTCGGTCAGTCTTCGCTTCCGACTGACCGTCCGCTCATTGTCTGGCGTGTACTTCAGACAACGAATTCAAAGGAATTTTTAACATCTGGTCATTCCTCCATCTCTATACCCTACCCCCTAATTATCCAAATCTCCGTTTCCCAAGGATAACGGTAGATGAAACAAATTTTATGCAAATGCATATATTAACTGGAGTTTCACATGACTTTACTCCACACGACTTTACCTAATTCCATTTCTGAATTCCAGGTTTTTGGCTAGCGTCAGTAAACATTGCATCAACCGTTCCTTATCACTACTGCTTATTTTAACCAGACTATGCGTTGCCCCATCAGCTGTCTCTGATTGCTGCGCGATTGCCTCCTGTAAAACGCCCATCGTCTGGTCTGTTTGTTTCTCGGTTGGTTGGTTCGTACCCACCGGTTCTCTGGTAGTGTTACGTACACTTACATCGTCCGCTACTTCAGCCTTCCGTCCATCTGTATTCACTATTTGTGGGAAAAACTTTTCACACTGTTCGTTTGACTGTTGGCTTATTTCGAAATGAGATCTTTTCATCTTTGCTTCGATGACTGGTTCGCTGTCCTGGCTGTGGTTAACCTGTCTGTCCCTTTTCTTCGTTTTCCTTAGAAACTCTGTTCCTCTTTTGTTGGCTGCTGTTGGTGCGTCCGTTTCGCATTCCAACTGTGCGTCATTTCCACTTCCTTCCTCGGTGGCCGAAAGGTTGTCTCTTCTTTCGGTCTGTTCAACAACTTCTCCCGCATGGCTAGGCCCTGCCACCATTCCTCCCCCTCTCATTTCCTCTTTATCTGACGAATCTCCGACTATTTCCTTGTACGATTCTTCGTCGACTTTAACTAATGTTCTACCAGGCGTGACCACAAGTTCCTGGTAAACTTGGCCCCTTTCAGCACGCCCGACCAGGTTAATCGACGTAATACCCTCTTCCTGAATTCTCGGCATACGCTGTCCAATGATGTAACATTTCCTCTGGACCTTTGAGCGAACGTTTGTCTCGTTTGCATTGCGTAACCTGCCCTCCGTACCTAACTTTTCTGGATACACAAAACCTGTATCTCTTTCTTTCTGTCCATCCGCCTCGTGCTCAAAGTCTCTTTGATAGCTCCTGTCCTGCCTCTCCATCTGTAACCGTGCAAAAGGCCTCTTGTGGGCTAAGAATCTGCCCGATTCAAACTTCTGCCCAACCATTCCTCCTCCTCTCACTTGACTTGGCCTCTGCACCTGGGTCAAACTCCAACCCTTTTCGCAACCTCTTTCCAGTCGTCCACACACGTCCGTCCTGAGATTTCCACCTCTGTCCCTCCACGGATCGGAATGTGGAAGTAGTACGGGCTTCCTACTCACTTTCCTACCACTCTGTCCCCTTCCACAATACTGGACCGTGTTTACTTCTGTGATTTCTTGATTTCTTCTCTCCTTCCTAGCTGGTTTGAAAGCTCTGTTTTCAAACTGTTGCAACAGCTGTCGCAGCTTCCATTGGAGGTCGTTTTCCTGTCTTTCCAGCCGAATAACTCTGCTTGTTAGTTCTCTTAGCTGGTTTTGTAGTTGACTTTTGTCCTCCCACTTATCGCTGACTGTAGCTCGTGCCATGAAAGGCTTGTTTTTGACAAACAGTCCTCCTCTCCAGGAACTGTTAATATTCCGAAGAATATTAGGGCATCCGATAGACAAATGTCCAAAAGCTAGACAATGATAACATTGTTTAACATTGTCCAACCTCGACATATTGAATAAACCCGTCTGGCCCACCACAAAATGTATAAGACTGTCAAGTACGCACAAAGTCTTGTCAATAATAAAACAATGGGTGGAAGAAAAAATGTCACACTTACCAGTCAGATGATTGGAAAAGCTGTCTATGGTACTAACACTCTAACCACTAGCTACTCCTCTATTCCTAACTACACACACCAGTTATATATAACTGCGACACTTGTGTTAAACATGCAAATCAAGATCTATAGCTACACACGCACTATATTTATAAATCTACCACGACTATCCCTGGTCAACAGGCACCAAAATAATAATAACGTGTAGCAGATCCCACTGTTTGCCTTGGCCGTGATCTATCTTAGAACATTCTCACACTCATCCACATCATCATGACCATACTCAGTAAATGACATATCACACATCAGGTGGCATATTTATTATATCATACTCATATCATACAATGAGTAGAGAAATTACAAACACAATATAATACATATCTTAACTAAACATTATACTAAAACGGGAATTGTAAGCATTAGCTATTGATGGAATTCCCAACTATCTAAAAACCCAGTTCTATTGCCTTGCAATTACATCACACACACATCGCCTTAACTGCGTCTTCAACACACCTTATCAAATACTCTTCCTCACTGAAATCCCCTCAGGCGGGCGATCTCGACATAACTCGTTCACAATGTGTCCTTGCTTACAAACACACTTTCAGATTATCTATTAATGCAAAAATCACACACCTATTTGAGCGCTCCTGTTCGATCACCAAACATTCGTCCAACAGTCTATCAATCGCTCCTCTATCTAAGTCGGTGAGTTAAACATACTATCCACATTCAGTCTCTCTCTCTCCCATACAGCCTCTCTCTCTCTCCATCTCTCATCCAGCCCCCTGAGCTAAACTTTGTCTCGAGTTATATATCCTCAAGCAAGACCAGAGCTTGACCAATCGATCTCAGGTATGGTCATCTTCAATTCCAATTGGAACGAAACACTTTGCACACCTGTCACTCATTCTCTCGCAGCAAGCCCCGTTGCCAATTTCGTCTGTCAATCAATCTCCCCCTACCAAAATCGGAAGGCCAGTGGTCAGTTTCTACCTGTCCACATTCCTTAACCCAACTCTGTTCTCCTTTGCTGAGACAGTGAGTGACCTTGACATGCATTCATGTAGCTTTAAGCTTTAACATGTTCAGGCATCCTAAACTCCCCTTGCTCCGGCGGGAACTGTTACATAAGAGTTCATTAAGTCTTGGAGTCACAGATGTGTAACAAACACCTCACGATGTACATACATGTGTAAGAGTTCATTAAGTCTTGGAGTCACAGATGTGTAACAAACACCTCACGATGTACATACATGTGTAAGAGTTCATTAAGTCTTGGAGTCACAGATATGTAACAAACACCTCACGATGTACATACACGTGTAGGACTTTAAGAATATTACCGAATCAGAACATCTAACTTTTCACAACTGCAATAAAATAAATCTTTCGTTCTAATAATTCGTAGCAATGGCTGTCCCGGGATGTATTCTGCTAATGTTTTCTTTTATAGAGGGGTATGTGTTTTTGTTTTGAAAATAATACCTGTACGAACTTTTATCATATTCTATCGTTTTTTCACGTCGCATTTAATCTGGCATACCTGCATGGCAGGTAGTGGAACCTTTTTTTTTTCTGACTTGAATATAGTACACTCTCTTCTAGGTATACTCCGCTTTTATCTAGCTGTGACTGCTCCTAAATATGAATTGTTTTTAGTGGACTTTGTAATTAAAAAAATAAAAGCTAACTAATGTAGAAGTCCTGGATAAACTAGGGATGAAGTGACAACAGTTCAAAGATATGGAGCCGACAAATCATATATTGTTGATGCCGAAGACGGACCGAAAAGTGCAGATATAGCAGTGAAGATATAACTATCGACACAACCTGCTACTTACAAAGCCCTGTTCAGGGATTGGTAGCGAGAGATTGAGAACGAACGCAGAAGAAGAAGAAGATATATTTTGGCCACATTAAAAAGATCCGACACTTGTAAAAACTATACTAGAAGGAAAGGTTGAAGACAGTCGAGAACGAGTTAGGCAGCGCTACAAGGGGATGATATCATCAAATCATGGACGAACAGCAGTCTGTCTGTGTGTTCCGACAGGGAGAGAGATAGGGAATTTTGGCGATCCATTGGTGCCAACTTTCAATGTGGAGACGGCATTTGATTTGAACTAATGTATTTCCCATGTTTAGTTTTTTTTCGTCGGTAATGTTTATATCTGTATATTTTCATAACAATATTTATATATGCTCACATCCGTAGGCGCAAAGGAGCCAGACACCTATCTGACTTTGGACCAGGGTGGGAAGGAGAGCCACAGGATCCCCCCGGTCTATTGATCGTGAACCTCTAATTGGTCAGGGAGACTCATTATTAATAAGAATATATATATATATATATTTACGCGAGCGGTGCATTTAAAATAATGCCTTTTATATTATTTCATGAAAACTGTAACAGATAAAAAGAGTACAACACCATTTGATAGAGCAATGTTTTGCCTTCAAAAACATTTGCTTTTTTCATGCTCACCACCATTGGCTATACATTTTCTCCAACGATGAAAAAGATCATATAAGCCGTATAGAGGAAGTCAGCCTCCCCAGCATTCACTCGCACCGCAAATCATATTTCATCTGTCAACACGAGCGTAAGATGGCTTGTTCACTGGACAACCACATAGACTTCACCACCCTAATTAAGATTAATCGTCAAAATCTTAGAGAAGATCATCAGACCCTTGCACATGAACGTCTCCTGATAGCTGCTGAATATCGGTGCTGTATCAAATTAACTACTCGAAGTCAAGCCAAGCATCGTCCAATCATTTCTTGTCTGAGAGCTTCCAATGGGTCTCGCTGCACGTCAAAGCTAGGCATGGTGTCAAACGTGAAAGTATAATGTAGCGACCTCTTCTTCTTCTTTTTTTTCTTCTTCTTCTTCTGATTATTATTATTTCTTCCTCTTTCTTCTTTTCTCTTTCTTCTTTCTTCTTTCTTATTTCTTCTGATTCTATGCTTCTAGCCTGGTGAGGTTAAAAAAGTTTCACGTTTCATCGCCGGTCCTCACAGTCTTTCTAGCATGGTCGCTCCCCCCAGCCTAGACTGCCTCTCTTTGGTCTGGATAAGTGGGGCAGTTCTGCAGGATATGTTCTGGTGTTTGTTTGATGCTCCACAAACGTTCATGGTGGTCTCTCTAAGACCCATTCTGTGGAGGGGGGCTTTGAGTCTGCAATGTCCCGTTCTGAGCCTGAAGATCTTTGTCTGCCAACATCAACGACCTGTTCAAACCACATTAACCCCCTCCCTTTGCCCTTCCATCCACATTCCCCTTCACTGAATTTTCTGCTCACAGAAATTCGCCAAATTCGCCATAGTCGATGTCATCTGAAAAATCACAAGGTAAAGATGGCATCACTTCCGGGGATCTCCAGGCTTGCGGTCTTTACCTAGCCATTTCTCAATGTTTTACATGTTGTCTTCGTTCGTAAGGAACACCTACCGCTTGAGCAATACGTACGTAATCATAACAATTCATTTCCATATCGTCAGGGAAAGGCAGAAGAGTCATCGGACTAGTAATAATTTCAAATTCTTATCAATATTACCAGTACTTCCACTCTCGTTAAAGTACCATGACTTTAAGGAAAGAGTATTAAATGACAAAAGAAACCTACATCCAATACTACAAAAGCCTTGATATACTGCACCAGATGTGACCCCAGCCGGTAGTAAAAAGAAAAAGTAAAGATCCTGTCACGGCATTCGGCGTATAGGAAATATGGTGTTAGGCCCATATTATTTGGTGACCGACGGCACATATGGTCAGCATTACGCCGGCCGTTTTTACATCCGATATTTTTTCTTATACTCAATTTATGTGGCTGGGTTGACCACAGGAGCCTGTTTACAATTCAAAAACAAAAGATACCTGGAAATCTTCTTCTTCTTCTTCATCGTACGCTGTTTACAGCGATATTTATGTTGCACTGTTTTATTTTGTTAAGACTGTGGCTCAGTGCATCCGATTTCAACAGGCGTTTCTGTAATGTTGCCCTCCTTAGCCTTTGGCTGTCCCAAGCCTAACCGCAAGGCAGCAGTTGTTTTTGGTCAGAGTTGTCTCTCTTAGGGAAGTTGTCTTGCAGGACTATCGAGTCTTCCCCACTCGTGTCTATAGGGTTTGGCAATGATATGATATAATGGACTATGTACTAGTTTGTACTATCCCGTAAGAGAGGCAGTCCAGTGTGACTGTGTCTCAGGATCGTCACGTCCTGCCAGGAACGTAGCATGTGCATGTGAGTGAGGTATCTCTTTGCTTCCTTTATTTTCTCGGCTCATCTGCAGTTATGGTACGCCTAGCATTCCCCGCCACCTGGGAGGTTGTCACCATAGGGCAGAGGTGCAATGTCCGCTGGATTGCATCTCTTCTGCGTCCATTGGGATGACTGATAGCAGACAGAGGTAAAGAGCAAGGCAGGAGTGCATTTTTTTTTAATGTTTTGTTTTGCGTTCGCCTTATTTCTCTAATCCCCAAGGCGGTGTGCGTTGCACTGTGGTTTTTATTTTGCGCCTGTCGGCCCAATGCATCCGACTTCAGCATGCATTTTATGTAAGGGTCTGCTTCCTCCTGCATTTTCTAAGGGTTTGCTTCCCCGGGGTAACGGCCGGTGCTGTGATGGGGATCGAACCCAGCACCTTCGGATTGTGAGCCGTGCCACTTATCCACTAAGCCACGCCGTCCCCTAGGAGTGCATTTAACCAAGTGCATTTCTGCGGCTTGACCGATCCGGGCTGAGACGCGAGCCCCAGGTCCCAGCCATGTCGTAGCCTCCCATCACAGCGGTGCTGAGATTTAGGGCGGGATTCTGGCTTAGAGGCGTTAGGCCGTAGTCCCTCAGATGGTAGCTTCGCACCATTGGCTTATCAGCCAAGCACGTGGACCAAATGTCAGCGACCTGCGATTTCTCTCGAAGGAGTGCATTTGACCAGGGGACAAGCCTGGTCATGGCACGAAGATGTTGTTGGCTTATGAGCCTAGGACAAATGTCGAATTGAGCAGGATTACCGTAGCAACGCCCTGTCATTAGTAGGGTAAGACTGACCTGTCTTCCGAGGGTGTAATACCAGCACCCGTTCACGATTAGACCTAACGAATCAATAGAGGGCTTTTTAGTCAGTCAATGACCAAGTGTCTGAAACCTGCGATTTCTCTAGGGCTGAGCAGGATTACCGTAGCAACGCTCTTTCATTTAGAGGGTAAAACTGACCTGTCTTTCGTGGGTCTAATTCCAGCACATGTTCCCTATTGGACCCAACGAAAGTGCTCTCAGTCTATCAGTCATTGTACAGTGTTGACGTGTTGAGTCAAATTAAGCCGCAGGCTTCACTCATGGTGGTGCCCTTCCGTCAATTCCTTTATCGAACACTGAGTGCAGGCCAATCGAGCTACAGAGAGCTTAGCCCAAGATTTCCGAGGGTCTAAATCCAGCACCCGTTCCATATTAGACCCAACGAAAGTGCTCTCGGCCTGTCAATCATTTCAGTGTTGGCCGTGTTGAGTCAAATTAAGCCGCAGGCTCCACTCCTGGTGGTGCCCTTCCGTCAATTCCTTTAAGTTTCAGCTTTGCAACCATACTTCCCCCGGAACCTAAACACTTTGGTTTCACGGAAGCTGCCCTCAGAGTCATCGAAACAACTCCTGCGGATCGCTATTCGGCATCGTTTATGGTCAGAACTACGACGGTATCTGATCGTCTTCGCGCCTCTGACTTTCGTTCTTGATTAATGAAAACATTCTTGACAAAGGCTTTCGCAGTAGCTCGTCTTGCGGCGATCCAGGAATTTCACCTCTAACGCCGCAATACGAATGCCCACGTTTGTCCCTGTTAATCATTTCCTCCAGTTCCGAAAACCAACAAAATAGAACCGAGGTCTTATTCTATTATTCCATGCACCATTATTCAGGCAGCCGAGGCCTGCTTTGAACACTCTAATTTTTTCAAAGTAAACGCGCCGGCCACCCAGTACGCTCAGCGAAGAGCACCCGTGGGAGAGAGCCGGCAGACGGTAGGGCAGGAGACAACGGGCAGTGAACCGGCGCGAGCCGGACCGCCCGCCTGCGCCTGCGATCCAACTACGAGCTTTTTAACTGCAACAACTTTACTATACGCTATTGGAGCTGGAATTACCGCGGCTGCTGGCACCAGACTTGCCCTCCAATAGATCCTCGTTAAAGGGTTTAAAGTGTACTCATTCCAATTACGGGGCCTAACAAGAGTCCCGTATTGTTATTTTTAGTCACTACCTCCCCGTGCCGGGAGTGAGTAAGTTGCTCGCCTGTTTCCGTCCTTGGATGTGGATACCTGGAAATAAACTTACAGTGTTGCTGTATTGTAAAAGAACACATTCAGACCATGAGTGGACAAGATGATCTACATGTCACTCACGTACCCCACAAAACATATCGGTAAGGTAGGTGAAAGTGCTGAGCTGAGACACCCACAAAACATCTTGGTAAGGTAGGTGAAAGTGCTGAGCTCAGCCACCCACATTCTAGAACATGGAATACCACCTCTACTCCAGATTTGGCCTTCTCCGCAGTGGGCATTCTCCATAAAATAGACCGCCAGGTGCTAAACCAATTGGCAGGTAGCGACCACAGGCGAATTAGGCTAGAAATTGATATGGAAGTAGGCCCACAGGAAACAAAACCGCTCCCACGTTGGAATTACAAACGATCCGACTGGGATAGATTTGCAAGCCTAACAGATGGGCTGTGTGAAACCATCAACACACGGAACAACAAAATGAAGCCCATGGTGGAAAGCCTAAGCAAAGCAATAATGCAAGCTGCTACTAACACCATCCCAAGAGGGGCAAGGAAAAATTATAAGCCCTATTGGAATGATAAGTTGCTGAAAGCGGAAGACGCAGTCACAAATGCTAGGAACATGGCAGAGCGAGAACAATCTATGGAGGCAAATATCGCCCTCAAAGCCGCCACGGCAAAATACAAATACACTCTAAACCAAACAGCAAGAGAAAGCTGGAAAAATAAAACAGAAAGCCTCAACTTAGACAAAGAAGGGAACAAACTATGGAAGCTAGTCAGAGACATGAATGACGAAACTCCATCAAACAAACAAATTACCATCAAGCAGGGCGAAAACTTGCTCACTGAAAAAAAAGCCGCAAACGCCTTTGTTGAACACTATGCCAGAGCGAACCACATAGATGTCCCTGCAGATAGGCATACAGACATTAATGAAGAGCAAAAAGGGCACGACAACATCAATATGGCAACAGAAGAGCATATGATGGCAAAATTAACTATGAACGAAATGGAAGAGGCCATGAGAACATTAAAGAAAAGGAAATCTCTCGGAAAAGACGGGATAACAAACGAAATGCTAATGGGGCTGGGCCAAACAGCAAAGAGGAAACTGCTATCAGTCCTGAACCAATGCTGGAAAAGGGGTATTGTACCCCAGGCATGGAAAGACGCAGTACTTGTACCAGTACCAAAGAAAGGAAAAGACAAAACAGATCCAAATGGATACAGGCCTATCAGCCTACTGAGCTGTGTCGGCAAAATGATGGAACGTATGATAAACACCAGACTGATGTGGCATCTGGAAGAAAAACGCATACTAATTCCACAGCAAGCAGGCTTTAGACAGCACAGATCCACTGAGGACCAGGTCATCCTCATAGCCCAGGAAATAGAAGATGCCTACCAGGAACAGAAACACACAGTAGCGGTTTGGGTGGACCTGGAAAAGGCATTTGACAAAGTCTGGAAAGATGGACTTAGAGTCAGGCTAAGAAGAAGTGAAGTTTGTGGGAAAATGTACAAGTGGATCAACCACTTCCTCAAAAACAGAACGGCCAGAGTTCAAGTACAAGGGCAGATGAGCAAAAAGGTGATACTTGAGCAGGGAGTACCCCAAGGGGGAGTACTGTCACCCACACTCTTCCTGGTGTATATAAATGACATTACAGAGAATATACAAAGAAGAGTCCATAGCTCAATGTTTGCAGACGATCTGGCTATGTGGACCCCTGAAAAGAATCTCACCATAGCAAGAAATCGGATGCAGCAGGCCCTAACATCGCTGGAGGAGTGGGCGAACTCATGGCTGGTCAAAATAAACAAGGAAAAAACAACATGTACAATATTCTCGCTATCAATCAAACCCTAAAACACCAAATTAAGTCTAAACGGCAAATACCTGCAGCCAAACGACAACCCAAACTACCTGGGAGTCACATTTGATTGGCGCATGATATGGAAAAGTCAGATCGAGAGAAACCGAATGAGAGCCAGAGAAAGAATGGCAATCATGAGGAAACTTGCTGGCACACGCTGGGGAGCAGGCGAAAGTATACTAAAGAAACTGTACAATGGAAGAGTGAGACCAGTTCTCGAGTATGGCATTGCGGCATGGACAACAGCAGCAAAGGCGAACTTCGATAAAATTAGCAAACTCCAAAACCAAGCCATGAGAGTTATAACAGGAGGCATGAAGTCAACGCCAATTGTAGAACTTGAAAAGATTACAAAACTGCAATCCATGACCGACAGAAGAGACTGCAGAGCCCAGCTGCAATCAGAGAAACTCAGAAGACTGACTGACCATACAATGCACCAAAGACTAAACAATTTCGGAAATGGGAAACTAAAGCGAAGAAACTTTGCAGAAATAGCCAAAGCAAAGATGCACGAAAACCACATGAACGCACTAACACCAAAGCCCATCACTACTGTACGAAAACCTACCTGGAGGCAGCATATATTTCCAGAGGTGGTAGAAAATATACCAGGTATTAGAAACAAAATCTGCCAGTCTGTAAAAGAAAGAAGAGATACTACCCTGAGTTACATAACGGAAAACTACCCAAGCATGGACTGGACCCATGCATACACCGACGGTTCCGTAACAAATACAACATAGAACGGAGGGGTAGGAGCATTTCTGAACCTACCAAATGGCAGAAAAATAACACTGTCATTCGCTACTGGAAAATACACAAGCAATTTCAGAGCAGAGGCAGAGGCACTGAAGGCGGCAGTGGAAGAAATGGTGACAAGTAAAAGGAACGAAAGACACATAGTCCTGCTTACAGATGCTCTGGCCGTAGTCACAGCACTAAAAAGCCAGAAAAATACTGAACTTAATGATTTAAGAGCAGTACTCTGTCAACTATGCCAGCAGTCCGCACCAAAAAGGATAGTGGTGCAGTGGGTTCCATCTCACTGCAACATCCAAGGCAACGAGGAGGCAGACAGACTGGCAAAAGAAGGTGCAAAACTACCACAACCAGATACCAGTATGACATACGATGAGTCAAAACGGCTTATTAGAGCTAGATACATGACCAAATGGGAAACCGAACATACTGGCTACACCAAAAGCGATGCCTATTACCAGTTGAACAGAAGAGAGCAAGTCGTGGTTTTCAGACTTCGCACTGGCCACTATAGACTGAGGTACCATCTATTCAACAAATTGAAGATAGGTGGCACCGACAAATGCCCGTGTGGTACCGGGAAAATGACCGCTGAGCATTTGCTGCAAAACTGTCCGACATACGAGGATCAGAGAGAGCAGATGTGGCCATCACCAGTGGCAACACTAGACAAGCTCTATGACAGTGTCGACAGCCTCAGGATGACCGCTGCCTTTTTCGAAAAAATAATGGTTACTGTCTGACTGCGTACGATGAAGAAGAAGAAGAAGAAGAAGAAGACACCCACAACACAACTTGGTAAGGTAGGTGAAAGTGCTGAGCTCAGACACCCACAAAACATATTGGTAAGGTTGTTATGTTTATTTATTTATTTTTTCTTAATGTTGCAAATACAAATTAGGGAGCGTTCTTGATGTTCCAGAGCCTTTACGTAAGAAACTACGAAAATATATTTATAGTTCACAATAGTTATAAGTGATCCATTGCTGAATCAGGAAGTTAATCTTGCGCGAGTCCCAAATCTGTATCCAGTCGTTAAGGTTTGTCACAAAGTGACCTGTCGATGATTGGATTGTCTACGTCCACTGAAATCACTCCAGCTTGGACTTGCTGACGCTGTAGGAGCCTGGGCTAATGGATCTGGGGTTGGCATTGGCCATCTCTTTCCTATTCAGATGGCCAGTTAGGATCAGGGTTGTTGGTTTTACTACTTCTGTTCGGCTGCAGGACCACTCCCTCTGCCTCACTGGCTCCACCCTTTGCTGTTTACTTATATTTTGGCTGCATGAAAAAGTAATAACAATATTGACGGCAAGGTCATAGTTGGCTACATAATTCAATGACGTAGAAAACAAAAACCTGTGCGAACCCATGATGCGGAGCGTTGGGTGGCAAGACATGTAACTTACGAAACAGCTACAACACTGCGTAATGAACACAATGGCGCACTCCGATGTACCAATCCATTTCTAATATTGTCCTTGCGAACCCGCTCGAGAGGTGAGAACATGATGAAGGAACGATTTTGACTTCTTCTTCTTCTTCTCCTTCTTATTTCATCCTCAGAACAAGGTTCAGATTTCTCTTACAAAGGAGACCGTTGTTTCTAAGGCTGTTTCATCTCCATACAGCTTTTGTCTCATATCTGTCTCACGAGGCTAGTATTGTTCTCTCTTTTCCTGCATGAGGGTGCAACTTTGCAGGATGTGTTCCACGGTCATGATATGCTCCCCATATGGGCACTTATCATCTGTTCCAATCCTCATTTTGTTGTAAAGATGATCTTTTAGTGTTTTGCCCAGTTCTCAGTTTGATGATGATGACTTGCTCTTCTTTAGTTAAGTTAACGTAGCATCGTCTTTTCGGAAGTCTAGGTGTTGATTAGCCCATTTTACCCTGAAGTTGGCTTTAATTATGGTCTTGGTCTCATTATATGTGATACTCAGGTCTGTTTGTTGGGATGCTCCTCCACTCTTTGCTAGTTTGTCTGCAGCTTCATTGCCTTCAATATTTCAGTGGGATGGGATCCACTGTATGATCAACCTTAGGTGTTCTGCTGAGAGCTGTATCAGGGAGAACATACATTGCTCTATATCTTCATCTTTGTGTTGTTTTAGCGCTGCTAATACGGATGCGGCATCAGTCAGGAAAACTATGTTTTCTTGGTGGATATCTTTATCTTGGATTTACAAGCTCAGCTGCGGCCTTCAGTGCCTCTGCTTCTGTATTTTGACTTCAATGACTGCACGCCCGTTTTCAATAACAGGAGGCATGCTATTTCTTCGATTCGATGTAGTTGAAAAACATAGCAAAATGATAGAAATGGTGCCCAAAACATTTCCAAATATGATCCACTTTCGGCGGCTTGCTGTAACTGGTGCAGTATTTCAAGGGTTTTATAGTAAAGGATGTAGGCTTCTGTAAATTGAATCCACACCAGGGGATGAAACCAGATAGAATAATGGAAACAACCGAACAAAAGGGCTATATATATGTGTAAGTAACTCTCTTCAACCTATTCTTTCTTTCTTTGTATTTGAACCATTAAAAATAATTCATTCTCATTTTTTAATCGTATACATGTTGTGTACCTGTTTTATATTACCATCTGTTATTTCGTTTTCTCGACACACTCTCGAGAATGCATATTTTATTTTGCATCCGAAGAACTAATTCCCAATTTTTAACCTTTCTTGTTTGTCGTGGGAACGACTGTGTTTTTTTTTCTGTCACGCCAGTAAATCTTCCCCTCTACCGAAGGCTTTAACTCTCTCCGTGTGTGTTGATGTATTTTTAATGAACCCACTTCATGTTTTTGACGTGTCTCCTCCCTAACCACGTCTCCATGCTCACATCCTTCTTGTACTTTCTTCTTCGGGATGTCGTGTTGCGCCGTCCTACCTCCCTGATCGTTAAAACATAAACCGCTCGAACAGATCGCCGTATGTGGACGAGTTTTCTGTAACACCACATTGAAATTATTTTGAGTTGTGTGTATGTGTTTGCATGTCTGTATGTATACATGTGTGTTGGGTTGGCTTGACCTCGTTCATTCTCAAACTTCTACTACCAAACACTGAAAGGGCTTAAGTAGCAGAATGTAGTCCAGAGAATGGAATGCCTTGTGTCGTAGTTTACAGCTTGACTGCGATGTATGCACCTTTCGGTCCTTCTTCTTCTTCTTCTGCTGCGTACGCAGTCAGACAGTAACCATTATTTTTTCGAAAAAAGCGGCGGTCATCCTGAGGCTCTCGCCACTGCCATAGAGCTTGTCTTGCAGTTCCACTGGTAATGGCCACATCTGCTCTCTCTGATCCTCGTATGTCGGGCAGTTCTGCAGCAGATGTTCAGCGGTCATTTTACCAGTACCGCACGGGCATTCGTCGGTACACCCTATCTTCAATTTGTTGAATAGGTGGTACCTCAGTCTATTGTGGCCAGTGCGAAGTCTGAAGACAACGACCTGCTCTCTTCGGTTCAACTGGTAATAGGCATCGTTTTTGGTGTAACCAGTATGTTCGGTTTCCCATTTGTTCATGTATCTGGCTTTGATAAGCCGTTTTGACTCTTCGTACGTCATACTGGTATCTGTTTGTGGTAGTCTTGCACCTTCTTTTGCCAGTCTGTCTGCCTCCTCGTTGCCTTGGATGTTGCAGTGTGACGGAACCCACTTTACCACTACCCTTTTTGGTGCGGACTGCTGGCACAGTTTGCAGAGTGCTGCTCTTAAGTCAGTGTTTTTCTGGCTTTTTAGCGCTGTTACTACGGCGAGAGCATCTGTCAGCAGGACTATATGGCTCTCATTTTCACTGTGTGTCACCATTTCTTCCACTGCCGCCCTCAGTGCCTCTGCCTCCGTTCTGAAATTGCTTGTGTACTTACCAGTAGCGAGTGACAGTGTTATTTGTCTGCCATTTGGTAGGTTCAGGAATGCTCTTGCCCCTCCGTTCTGTGTAGTGTTTGTTACAGAACCGTCGGTGTATGCATGGGTCCAGTCCATGCTTGGGTAGCTTTTCGTTATGAAGCTTAGGGTAGTATCTCTCCTTTCTTTTTCAGTCTGGCAGTTTTTGTTTGCAATACCTGGTATATTTTCTACCACCTCTGGAAATATATCCTGCCTCCAGGTAGGTTTTCGTACAGTAGTGATGGGTTTTGGTGTTGTTAGTGCGTTTATGGGATCTTTGTGCATCTTTGCTTTGGCTATTTCTGCAAAGTTTCTCCGCTTTAGTTTCCCATTTCCCAAATTGTTTAGTCTCTGGTGCATTGGATGGTCAGTCAGTCTTCGGAGTTTCTCTGACTGCAGCTGGGCTCTGCAGTCTCTTCTATCGGTCATGGATTGCAGTTTTGTAATCTTTTCAAGTTCTACAATTGGCGTTGACTTCATGCCACCTGTTATAATTCTCATGGCTTGGTTTTGAAGTTTGTTAACTTTATCGAAGTTCGCCTTCGCTGCTGTTGTCCATGCCGCAATGCCATACTCGAGAACTGGTCTCACTCTTCCAGTATACAGTTTCTTTAGTATGCCTTCGTCTGCTCCCCAGCTTGTGCCAGCAAGTTTCCTCATGATTGCCATTCTTTCTCTGGCTTTCATTCGGTTTCTCTCAATCTGACTTTTCCATGTCATGCGCCGATCAAATGTGACTCCCAGATAGGTTGGGTTGTCGTTTGGCTGCAGGAATTTACCATTTAGACTTAATTTGGTACTTTGGGGTTTTAATGAAAGCGAGAATATTGTGCATGTGGTTTTCTCCTCGTTTATTTTGACCAGCCATGAGTTCGCCCACTCTTCCAGCGATGTTAGCACCTTTCGGTCCAACACATCCGACTTCTGCAAGCATTTTTTGAGTACCGGGTTAGCATTCCCTCTTCGATCCCTTCTCCTTAGCCAGTCTGCCCTGCCTGTTATCCAGGATCACCGCGTGGAGGTGTAGAAGGGTCTTGGCAGCTCTGGTTCACTGACCCTGACACTAGCAGTCAGCTATGGATCGCTGACCGCTGCAGCTTATGCGCTGCTCAGCATCGTGATCCCGTATGTGTGTTGATTAACACGGAAGAAGTCCAACAAAGATACGAAGGCCAGGCTACCTGTGAGCAGGTCACGCATATGTATGTGTATTTGGGTACGTGTATGTTTATCTGTGTATGAGAATATGTGTATGTGTGTGTATTTGAGTACGTGTGTGTTTATCTGTGTATAAGAATATGTGTATGTATGTGTTTTTATGTATGCATGGATGTGATCATGTATGGGTATTGACATATGTGCTAGCGAATGACATTGTGCATGCATTTACGTGAGTAAATGTGTGTGAGAGTAAATGTATGTGTGAGTGAATGTGTGTGTGAGTGAATGTGTGTGTGAGTGATTGTGTGTGTGAGTGAATGTATGTGTGAGTGAATGTGTGTGTGAGTGATTGTGTGTGTGAGTGAATGTATGTGTGAGTGAATGTATGTGTGAGTGATTATGTGTGTGAGTGAATGTATGTGTGACTGATTGTGTGTGTGAGTGAATGTATGTGTGAGTGATTGTGTGTGTGAGTGAATGTATCTGTGAGTGATTGTGTGTGTGAGTGAATTTATGTGTGAGTGAATGTGTGTGTGAGTTATTGTGTGTGTGAGTAAATGTATGTGTGAGTGAATGTGCGTGTACCATAGACTTCTGTATTTTGGCTCTTGTAACATCACATACCGTAAATCTTTGTATTGTGTGACTTGTGACATCACATACCGTAAATCATTGTATCGTGTGACTAATTAAACAGCACACACCATAAATCTTTGTATTGTGGATCCTCTAGCAGCCCACATCGTAAATCTTTGTATTGTGGATCTTGTAACAGCACACACCGTAAATCTTTGTATTGTGCATCTTGTAACAGTACACATCGTATGCGTAAATCTTTGCATTGTGAATCTTGTAACAGCACATATATTACAATTTTGTTTTGTGGGTCTTGTAACAGCAAACATATTAAATCTTTGAATTATGGGTCGTGTAACAGCACACATATTAAATCTTTGAATTATGGGTCGTGTAACAGCACACATATTAAATCTTTGAATTATGGGTCGTGTAACAGCACACATATTAAATCTTTGTATTATGGGTCGTGTAACAGCACACATATTAAATCTTTGTATTATGGGTCGTGTAACAGGGCGCTTTTGTCCTTTATATCGTGAGTCTAGAAACAGCACACCTTAGACCCTTCGTATTGTAACTCTTGTAACAAATTCTATTACCCAACGAAATTGTCAGTTCCACGCATAACTCTAGTAAGTCTATTTTTATGGCATGAAATTTAGGGAGCAGTGGATTTACGATGTAGCCCCCGTCAGATTATATTTCGTTGCTATTTCGCACTAAATCCCTCTTGTGTAGTTGGTCAATTTCTTCTAGAAACGTATTTCATTGGCTGCAATTATTTGCTGCTGAGTTTTGTTTATTGCTTGTGTCTGGTTCCATTGACAAAGCGTGGGCGGACATGTAAAACGTGTCGATCTTAATGCTGAATTTACGCTAGGTACTCAGATGTCGGGGTATTTCAGGAAAGATGGAAGCTGGCCGCTGGTCACAGGGACCCATCATGCTCAAGCTTTGTCTCACTTATCTTGTAGCAGTATTAAATATGGTTAATGGACTTTGCATCATTATCATCTTCCGGTAGCATGTCCTTTGCAAAACGTCGCTCTCGCAACAGCCGATCTGTAAGACTCGATCTCTGGCCAGAACTCACGCCTCTGACAGTATCATCTTTAGGACCTCCGTGATGTCTTGTGTCCACATCTCCTCGATCTGCCTTTGCCCCGCTTTACAAGCACCAAACCCTCAAGTATCGTTCTCTCTAGACCACTATGGCTTTTGATGCGGTCAAAATATTTCAGTTTTCTAGACAAGATATATTGTTGACTAGTTAATAGACTATTTGCTTGTAAATCAGAGAACGCCACCTGTGTTCTGTAAGCCAGACTATTTCAATATGTTTGTGGTCTACCTTTATTACTCCCGTAGCGACCTCAGCAACACATCGCCCCCCCCCCCCCCCTGTCTTGATAATTCCCTACAGTACGCACTGGAAACGTGACAAGACTTTACGTAACTGCTCAATGAGATGTTTATACCCAGGGCTCAGGGAAGACGGTACCTGGGAAAGGTCAAGGAGCCATAAACCAATTTTAAGTGGCAACTGGAGATTGCCATTTAGCGTAAGTATCAGTACTCTGTTAAAACAGTCATGGCAAACATGCATGCACGTTTCTCCAACTGTCTACCAGACTTCTCCAAACGATAAACTTGAAGGGAGTGTGTTCATATCAGGAGCCAAGAAAAGTTATAATACGAGGGCCGCTCCGAAGCAAATGCCTCCTATTTTATTCTATGAAATTATAACGTTAAGAAACAGAGATAACAAGACACATCGTAACACCACAGATGAAATGTCTGCACTGAGTGCTTGGAGTAACAAGTATAAATAGTCAGAAGAGAAGATATTAGGAGACAAGAAGGTACAATACTAGTGTTAGACCTCATCAAGAGACAGCAAACCGAATGGTTCGGCCACGTGACGCGACAAAATTCAGATAGTATTCCTCAGAAAGCAATGCTATAAAAAACAATGAATACAATTCCAAGTATCTAAGTACCAATCTCCATTTGACCCTTTCCTTTGGTTGATCAGTTCTGAGAATGGTTGTAAGGTGGTCTA
Organism: Ariolimax columbianus; assembly: GCA_036924085.1. Classification (NCBI taxonomy): domain Eukaryota; kingdom Metazoa; phylum Mollusca; class Gastropoda; order Stylommatophora; family Arionidae; genus Ariolimax; species Ariolimax columbianus. The sequence continues at coordinate 69,380,629 of JAVGWX010000002.1, forward strand.
TGTCTCTATATTTGACCCTTTCCTCTTATTGATCAGTCCTGAGAATGGTTGTAAGATTATCTGAGCTTGTCTCTCACATTTGACCACTGGACGCCTCGGTCCTCTCCTCCATTGAATCTTGCCCTCTAGTATTTCCTGTACAAAATGTTCATGTCTGATATTGTGACCCAGCCAACTCACGCTACGTACTTGTATCATATGCAATATTTTTCGTTGTGCGCCTACTTCAGTGAGTACATTGTCATTAGATCGTCTAACTTCTTCTGTCCTACTGACTCTTTCCATTCTACGGTAACACCACATTTTAAACACTTCCCCGATGCTTTATTGTTCTGGACGGATTAAAGAAAGTGCCTTGTAAATTCTTCTCTGGTTGCAAGTTGGCGAAGTGGTGCGAGGCGAAGTGGTTAAACCATCGGCCTCGTGATCAGGTGGTATGGGTTCGTCTCCAGACTCCGCCGTCTTTTTCACGGGTGCTTGATGGGGAGTCCCCTGCATATCGTAGTCGACCCCTAGTCGTATTGTCCTTGACTTGATCTGGGATCGGGCGGCTCGAGACGAGAGAGTGAGGATAAAAAGTAGGGTAATTAATCCTTACTAAAAGTAGAGATAACAAAATGAATGATGCTATCATCGTCTACGAGGGACGGCGGCCTTTAGTTTCTGGTAATCTTTCTTCTGTCGATGGCATGTCATTTAGTGGTGTGTTATCTTGATACAGGTCCCATCATCGTACAGTTCCTTAACAAATACTCTCCATCTCACTTTTTTGGGTCTGTTATTTGTTTCTCATCCCCATCATTGATCATCCGTGATTGTATGCTCTTAGGTTTACGAAACGATTGTTTTACTTTCCTGTGGACTTGATCGAATTCCCCTGATCTCTCCAGATCTTCAATTTCCTCACATTGGTCTAACCACCATTTTTATCGTGTCTCTTTGCATTCTCGATCTAATTATTTTTTATACGCTTACGAAGCAATGCCATGCTCTGCATAAATATATTTTTTTTCATTGTCGTCTATCTTTCATTTTGTTTAGCATTTCAGTTGTTACCCACGGTTTCTTGTTTTCTGTTTTTTGTTTGTTACTCCATGCAATCTCAGCTGCCTCTTTTAGGCCTCAGTTATATCCTGCCACTGATGATCTAGAAACATGTTTGTTTTCCTAAAGCAGAAGTCACTCAGTTTGATAATTTAACTGTTTTCTCCAACTCGTTTAGAGCACAAATTCAACTTTGCTAGTTTTTGCGGTTGCTCTGGTTTCTTCCATCGTAGTTGGCATTTCGTAATAAACAAATTATAATCTATATCAGCATCCACACCCGGGTAAGCAATCGATTTTTTAATGATGTGGGAATATAATAATAGCTGTCCATCGTTGTCGATGACGACCGCCGACATCATCCTTGTCACAGATTTCCCTGTTGGGTGTATGTGCGCATGTGGCTGAACAGGCCAATGCGAGCACGAAAACATCTGCTACATATCGGGCACACGAGGTTTGTAGAAGGGGATGGTGTTCCCGCTGCTCGGGATTTCCGCGTCTCGCGTCTGTTCTGGGCTTTCACAACACGGTCATCTTCACCGGCAGCTACACCCGATTTGACTGCACTTCTCCAGTCAGATCTGTTTTTGCGCAAGACATTCCCAGGTGTCGAAGTCTATCTGGCAACTTTTTAGTGAGTCCTTCAGACCGTCTTTAAAACGTTTCTTTGGGCGCCCTCTCTCGCGCCATCCGTCTCTCAGCTCGACGTAGAGAAGCTCCTTTGGGAGCCGCTCGTCTGACATACGGACGAGGTGTCCGGCCCATCCTAGTCGTGCTTTTTCTATCAGTGCATGTATGCTGGGCATGTTAGCCCTCGAGAGAACCTCGATGTCAGTGACACGATCTTGCCATCGGATGTGGAATATTCGCCTCAGGCAACCTGTGTGGAAGTGGTTTAACCTCCTTGCATGTCCAGAGTATACAGTCCAGCTTTCGCAAGCGTATAGTAGGGTTGGAATGATGGTTGCACGGTAGACTTTCAATTTGGTCTTGACGCTGATGCCACGACGTGCCCATACCATCGAGCGCATTCTACCAAAGGCTGTAGGAATATATATTTGTAATAATAACTGTATTTACCTGATGAGAAGTCATTCTCATATACAAAGAGCTAAATATATCTTTTTTGATAGAAAACCTTTGTAGCTACATAAAACAATTTTCCGACATATTAGCCACCCTTAGCTATGCATTTTCTCGATGGACAAGAGCATAAATGACGCGATCGTAAAAATCCGCACCAGCTGACGTGGCCCACTGTTTAGCTACAGCTATTATGACTGCATCGTTGCTAGGGAAATGTTGCTCACGCAGCTCATCTTCCATCGGTCCGAACAGATAGAAGTCAGTAGACTCTAAATTTGGACTTTACGGTGGGTGGGGAAGGACAGTCTATCCATGATTAGCGATGTGCTTCACGGTCTTCAAACTGATATGGGTATGGCCTTATGGTGTTGCAAGAGACCCACCTGACGCAAACTTTGGGATATTCTAACGCTGCCAATATACGAGGCGTGTTCAAATGAAACCGGACCAAACTGCAACAAGTGAACATACGTACGATGTGCATGATGACGTCACATCTGGTGTAAACAACACATACCAAACATCAAGTTTGCAAAAATTCATTATCCAGAGTTGATCAGCGAGCGGTGATTTGGTTTCTAATAGCTGAAGGATGTCGACTAGTTGACATTCATTGCAGAATGCAGGCAATGTATGGTGTCAAAAGTGTGCCGAAGTCAACAGTGAAGAACTGGATAACGATGTTTAAAGAAGAACGTGAGTTAACGAAAGATCTTCCGAGACCAGATGAGACGCATACTGTTGCGTTAACTCACGTCCTTCTTTAAACATCTTTGTCCAGTTCTTCACTTTTGTCTTCGACACACTTTTGACCCATACACTGCCTGCATTCTGCGATGAATGTCAACCGGATTTACATCCTTCAGCTGTTAGAAACTGAATCACCGCTCGCTGATCAACTCTGGACGGATTCCGTATCACGCCGGTCATGTTTTCAATGGCCTGCTGTTAATCAGGGATGAATGCAATTCACACTTCGGCTTTAAACACATTTCCATATCAGACGTCATTTTTTCAGACTGTCCCTCTGTTTCCCACTGTTGCTCAGACGTCAGTTTGTCAGACTGCCCCACTGCTTCCCATTGTCGCTCAGACGTCATTTTGTCCGACTGCCCCTCTGCTTCCCATTGTCGCTCAGACGTCAGTTTATCAGACTGCCCCTCTGTTTCCCATTGTCGCTCAGACGTCAGTTTATCAGACTGCCCCTCTGCTTCCCACTGTTGCTCAGACGTCATTTTGTCAGACTTCCCCTCTGCTTCCCACTGTTGCTCAGACGTCATTTTGTCAGACTGCTCCTCTGCTTCCCACTGTTGCTCAGACGTCATTTTGTCAGACTGCCCCTCTGCTTCCCACTGTTGCTCAGACGTCATTTTGTTAGACTGCCCCTCTGCTTCCCATTGTCGCTCAGACGTCAGTTTGTTAGACTGCCCCACTGCTTCCCATTGTCGCTCAGACGTCAGTTTGTCAGACTGCCCCTCTGCTTCCCATTGTCGCTCAGACGTCAGTTTGTCAGACTGCCCCTCTGCTTCCCATTGTCGCTCAGACGTCAGTTTGTTAGACTGCCCCACTGCTTCCCATTGTCGCTCAGACGTCAGTTTGTCAGACTGCCCCTCTGCTTCCCATTGTCGCTCAGACGTCAGTTTGTTAGACTGCCCCTCTGCTTCCCATTGTCGCTCAGACGTCAGTTTGTTAGACTGCCCCTTTGCTTCCCATTGTCGCTCAGACGTCAGTTTGTTAGACTGCCCCTTTGCTTCCCATTGTCGCTCAGACGTCAGTTTGTTAGACTGCCCCTCTGCTTCCCATTGTCGCTCAGACGTCAGTTTGTTAGACTGCCCCTTTGCTTCCCATTGTCGCTCAGACGTCAGTTTGTTAGACTGCCCCTTTGCTTCCCATTGTCGCTCAGACGTCAGTTTGTTAGACTGCCCCACTGCTTCCCATTGTCGCTCAGACGTCAGTTTGTCAGACTGCGCCTCTGCTTCCCATTGTCGCTCAGACGTCAGTTTGTTAGACTGCCCCTCTGCTTCCCATTGTCGCTCAGACGTCAGTTTGTTAGACTGCCCCTCTGCTTCCCATTGTCGCACGGAAATAAAATTTGACTGATATTGGCTGGAAGATTCAAATTGTACTGCAATACTGCCAAAATCCACTTTCGTAGTCCTGTGTCAACATAATCATATAGAAGGCGTTAGTTTCGTAGCGTCCCTTGTTTAATATTTGTTATAGGTCTTCGTCTTCTTCTTGTTTTTCTTCTTCTTCGTCTTCTTCTTTTTTGTCTTCTTCTTCGTCGTACGCATTTATATGTCAACTTGAACCTATCTAAAGAAAGCACAGGTTAGCTTGGGCCTTCTGAATTTCTGACCTTGTGGTTGGACTGTGTCGTCTGTTCTGTCTACCATTAGTTGCAGGTCCGTAATTTGTCCCAGTTATCCGATTGGTGTGGTCTTCATACCATATCTACTGTTATGATTCGCATTGCTTGATTTGAACTCTTTATTTATTTTGTCAAAGTTTGATCTGACTGCAGTTGTCAATGCTGAAATGCCATATTTTATTACCTGTCTCACACATCCAGTCTAATGTACAGCTTATGTAAAGCACTTGCGACTCTCCCCCTCCCCCCTCCCCCTCCCCCGATTCGCACATGTTCCAGAATATTTTCTTCATGATTGCCATTCTCTACGTTGAAGGCATCCGGTTTCTCTCTATCTGTGTGTTTTTCATGTCAGCCTACGATCAAAGGTAACAGCTAAATAATTAGGGCTTTCATCAAGGTGCAGATTTTAGTCTTAGTTTAGAGCTCTGTGGTTTGCTTGACAGAGAAAAGATTGAATGTGTGGTTTATCTTCTATTTAACATGCTATTGGACATGGGCACTTACAAACCTCAACTTGAGCAATTGTTTTGAAACACAACGTAACTAGGTTGTAACAACTCTACAGGTCTAAGTCTGTTCGCTTTTAAATTCTTTCAGAATTCTCTAAAACAGTTTTGACGTGAGCCCGTTTTGGTTGACATCTTTCAAGTAAGCAATTAAAAAACAGGCAAGCTGTCGGTGAACTCGCGAAGGAAGTCATGAGGTTTTGTGTGTGTACAGTCGGAGCGCCAAGTCACGGTGTGGCAACTGGTACGTTTTTGTGGAGTTCGTCTAATGTCTACACTTTCATTTTGTTCTACCACTAACAGTATGCTGCGGGTGGTACTTGCGTCTTAATTCACCCCAAACGAAGTTCTGTGGGTTCCTATCAGGACCGTTTCTACCATTAGGCAAGATTAGGCGGCCGTCTAGGGCGACAACATTTTAGAGGCGGCAACAGAATGTAGCCACACGAAGCACCATACTTTTCAATTCGCGCGTCTTCAATTCGCGCGTAAACCTATGTCCATGTCATTCTCAGATCTAACACCACACGTGGAAGATGGATTTATTGCAGTTGTCACACTTAACACGCAAGAAAATAAATTGTGTGCAGTTTTTGCAGGAAAGACGATTTATACACACCGTCCGACTGTGTGCTAAAAATCATGTTATGACTTTGTCTCTCACAGTTCGCCAAGATTATTAGAGATGTCGCACATGTCAGCAGGACATTCCTGTTCGCTCTGGCACATGGTTAGAGGGCACCTAACCCTAGGCCTAACCCTAACCAAAACTAAACACAGACACTTGATAGATTCCTACATGTGTGAGTTTCTGTGGCGACATCGGAATAAAGTCCGTCAGTTAGACCCGTTCGACAATATTCTGCAGGACATCACAGAATTTTGGCCTCCTGTAGCTAGACACTTATAATTATTTCTGTAAGGAAACCCGTGTGGTCATTGAATGGTTATACAATTTCAGAATGGGGGAAATTAACGCACAAGAACCAAAAATTAAATAGAAGAAAAATTGTGGTACTGTAGATGTTTTTAGTTTTACTATTAATTATATATTTTTAATAATCGATTCAGAGCTAGGTTTTGTACTTCTCTTTGAACATATCTAAAAGGTACGTGCAATTATTCATGTTTTATACAGAAGAGATAGTTTACTATTAATGTTATATTATACAGGTTGAATACACGTTCTATTATATATAATACCCAACGTCTTCTAGCCTGGATGACAGGGGAAGAGAGTGATGGTAGTACAAGGGAGGAGGCGGCATTTTTCAATTCTCGCCTAGGGTTGTAAAACACCTGGACTGACATAGACAAGCTCTGGTTCCTATCATACGCATTCGATAGCTGATTACTGTAGCGGGAACATTCCATTTCGGGTTAAGGGTAGGATAGGCCGATATAATTGTATTTTAGATAAATAAGTAAAAACTTAGATAGCGATAGATGTGTAGAAAAGATGGTTATATTCAGTTTTGTGACCGATCTTCTTTAAGAATGTAGGGCCCTAAAAAAGGAGCAGAAATATCTAGGAAGTATCCTGGTAGGCAGACTGGAATATAATGTCCAAACCATTTACTTTGATGCGTCGACGCCATATGAACTCCTACATGTACGAATCAAGCATATTCATGTGTCATTTCTGTGCTTGCTTCTCTCCTTTTCCGTTTCCAAGAACGTCCGATGTATTGAGTATGGGGAAAGTTGACCGGGTCATTGACTGTTTGATGATTAAATCTAGGTTTATTGGCAATCCCGATACAGGCACGATGTTTGACACCCCCACAGTAAAAATGTGGACTATTCTGTGACGTAAAGTCAGGCGCTAAAAATATGTATCCGGTGCAAAAAATTTTTTTTTTCTGTTTCGGGTGAATTAAGTTGTAAGTACCACGATGGCTTCACTTGAGGTAACTGTGTGTTGTGTTTTTCAAGTCTTTGACTCCATAAATCAGCGTGTCCCACTCATAGTAGAAGTCAGTACTGACATACATCCATAATTTCTGTGCTGCGTTCTAGTCTTATGGGTTTGTGTGCGCGTGCGTACGCGTGTTTACGTTCAGGAGCGGTTCTCTATTTCTGAGAGGTGGGTGCTCGCTCGCCTGGCAAGAAACGAACGAAAGACAGCGCGAGACGGTGGGTATTCGAGTCCCTCAGGTTTTAAACGTCCTCTGGGGGGGACGGCGTGGCCTAGGGGATAAGTGGCACGGCTCACAATCCGAAGGTGCTGGGTTCGATCCCCATCACAGCACCGGCCGTTACCCCGGGGAAGCAAACCCTTAGAAAATGCAGGAGGAAGCAGACCCTTACATAAAATGCATGCTGAAGTCGGATGCATTGGGCCGACAGGCGCAAAATAAAAACCACAGTGCAACGCACACCGCCTTGGGGATTAGAGAAATAAGGCGAACGCAAAAAAAAAAAAAAAAAAAAAAAAAAAAAAAAAAAAAAAAAAAAAAAACGTCCTCTGGTCTCAACGGAAGTGAAATCCTGTGCCTAGTTCCCCGCACCTGGAACGATAAACTCTGAGGTTCCGTTTACACGCTATGCACTAAAAAGCCTCAAAGTTGAAAATCGAAAATAGCTGGCTGATAGCCACTGTCCGGTACAAAACTCTGAAGGTAAGAACATTAATATCCAATATGGCCCTGCGTGAAGGTCAACATGGAGGCGGGTCTTCCATCATAGAAAGACACAGCAGTCCAATCACCTTGATTGAAAGTATACACAAAAAGGGCGGCTTTTACCAAGGCAAGAACGATTACTAGCTACAAATGAAACAATACAAAGTAATCTGCTCACTACGATTATAGGTCACTATTCTGTAATAATAATAAATAATACTGTACTTGCGTCTTAATTCCCCCTCTCCCCCTCCCCCCCCCCCCCTTCCCCCAATAATATAACTATATATCTTTAGCACCGTAAATCTATTTTAATCACTGGATTTGCGGGAAGTGACGTCACATAATAGGCCAATTTTTAACTGCAGGGGTGTCAAACATCGCGCTTTTAAGGGGATTGGAAATAAACCTTTATTTAATCATCAACCTGTAAAGGACTCAGTCAACTTTATTGACCCTGCCACATGTGCACATACTCAATGTATCGAACGTTCTTGGAAAACGGCAAAGGAAATACCTTCTGCTTCCTTTTTAGACCTACATTCTTTCAGAAGATTGATCGCAAAACTGAATGTAACCATCTTTTCTACACATCTGTTTCTAAGTTTTTACTTATTTATTTAAAATAAAATTATATCGACCCTTTATTTAACACGAAATGGAATGTCTCGCTACAGTCATCAGCCACAGCGCACTGTAGATACAAGCCGTCTGACTCAAGGAGAAACCCTTTTGAAACGTCACATTCCAAGACTGTCAAAATTGTGGAACTTTTATGTGTCAACTATCAGTGAAATTATAGAAGTGTGTTCGGGAAACAAAGATGGACATGTAATTCGTTTCAGTGTAGGATTCTGTGACATGATCACTCTCAACAGTCCTTTGTTGTGTTTTGTACCGACAATTTGTTATTTCTCTGTGTGGAGCATGCATTTATTATAAACCTTGGTACACTATTAGTTCCGTCATTTAGTCGTTAATGGAATGTGACGTTTCAGGGGATTTTCCTGGTGAATCAGATGGCCAATTGCCTACTTTAGGTCGTTTGACTCACGGGAAAATCCATTGATACGTCACATCCCATTGCCAGCTAAATGGCGGAACTCTGACATTATCAAGAGGCAGGTCTTGTACACCATACTCTTCCAGTATCTTCCAAAGTTTAGTCATGTCCACTATATCCAACGAATGATCAATGAAAGCAATACATAGATTTTCGTTCTATTCTATTGATCTCCTGCTTATTTCTCTTGAACTCGTGATAGTTGAGGTTCAACAATAGGTCTTATTTTATGTTCCAGGAACTTCTCATACATTTTACCAGTGTGGCTACGTAGCGATATGCATCTGAAGAATTGGAACTGTATGTAGAAGAAGAAAAACCAGATATAATAGGGTTAACAGAATCATGGACATATGAGGAGATTGCAGATAGTGAACTTGACATTTAGGGATATACAATGTTTAGGAAAGATAGGATAATTGGAGACAAGACTAAGGGAGGTGGCGTTTTATTATACTGTATAAATTCTGTTAATATAACGATCAAAGATTATTTATCATGTGGTAACAAAAATAAAAGTGTATGGGGAGAAATAGAAAGTGGGGGTGAAAAAACAGTGATTGGAGTGTGCTATAGATGTCCATCAAGTCAAAAAGAGGAAGATGAGGAGCTGATTAGTAGCATAGCAAAGGCCAGTAAAGGGAAATTATTATTAATGGGAGATTCCAACTATCCAGAAATAAAATGGGATATGACAGAAGCACTTGAAGAGTCAAAACCTTTTGTTAAGTGCATAACTGACAATTTTTTAATTCAACATGTAGAAGCAGCCACCAGAGGCAAAAACATACTCGACCTAGTTTTTACCACAGAGGAAAATATGATTGAAAACGTTACCGTTGGGGAACTGTTTGGCTCAAGTGACCATCAAATCATCCGTTGGGATCTTATTGCAGGGAAATAAGTAAACATAAACACGCGAACATACGACTACTCTAAGGCAGATGTTTAGAGGATGAAAGAGGCAGCGAACCACATAATCTGGAAAGATATTGTTGTAGGAACAGATGTTGAACAGGAGTGGGAAAGTTTTAAAAAAGTTCTAGAAACGCTAAAAGAGGAATGTGTTCCATGTAGGGAGGTAAACCCCAAGCGTAAAAAGTGGATAACTAGATTTGTAGTGAAATGTAGGAGAGCAAAAAATAAAGCATGGAAAAAATATATAGAGGCAGGTAAATCAAAAGAAACATGTAAAATATTTGGACAAGCAGAACATATCTCAGAAAGCGAATAAAACAGCAAAAATAGACTTTGAAAAAAAACTTGCTCAGAGGATCAAGACTGACAGTAAAAGCTTCTTTTCTTATGTTAGAAATAAACAAAGAACGAAAGACAAAGTAGGCCCTCTCATAGACAGTACAGAGAAAATAATAAGTGAGAATAGGGAGGCTGCTAATCTGCTCAATCAGTACTTTGGCACAGTCTTCACAAAGGAGGACTGCTCCGAGATCCCAGAGCCTATAGATATTTTTCAAAGAGACATGGATACAGCGGGATTAAGATCAATCTGTATTACAGAGGAAATGGTTTTTAAAAAAATGGAGGGGTTGAAGGTGAATAAATGTCCAGGTCAAGATGGTATTCACCCAAAATTGCTGTATGAAATTAGAGACCAACTAGCAAAACCATTGGCTATATTATGTTCTCAATCACTTACAAAAGGGATTGTTCCACGGGATTGGAAAGATGCAGGAGTGATCCCCTTATTCAAAAAAGGCAAAAAATCAGATCCGGAAAATTATAGACCGGTGAGTTTAACGAGCATAGTCTGTAAATTGTTAGAGTCAATAATCAAAGAAAATATTGTAATGCATTTAGAAAAATTTAATCTAATTAGAAATAGTCAGCATGCGTTTACTAGAGGGAGATCATGCTTAACAAATCTATTAGAATTCATGGAGGAGGTTACTAAAATCATAGATAAAGGGGAGCCAGTGGATGTTATTTATCTAGACTTTGCAAAGGCCTTTGATAGAATACCTCATCAAAGATTCTTTCGAAAGTTAAAATCACATGGAATAGGTGGGGAAGTTGCCAAATGGATTGAAAATTGGTTAACAGGAAGAAGGCAGAGGGTGGGCATAAATAAGGAGTCCTCTGAGTGGAGTGAAGTGAAAAGTGGTGTGCCACAGGGCTCGGTTTTGGGACCAATTGTGTTCTTGATATATATAAATGATTTGGACATTGATATGAGATCCATGATTGCAAAATTTGCTGATGACACAAAACTATGCAGTAGTGTCTCATCTAAAGCGGAAGTGGATATATTGATGTCGGATTTAGATAAAATTCGAGAATGGTCTGTAAGCTGGCAAATGGAGTTTAATGTAGATAAATGTACAGTCATCCACATGGGTAGATCCAATATGGAACATAATTACAGAATGGGAGAAAACAATATTAGAAAGATAGATAAGGAAAGGGGCCTAGGGGTTATAATAGATCATACAGGAAAGGTGAGTGAGCAAGTTAAGGTAGCAGTGAAAAAGGCAAATGCAATGTTAGGTATGATAAAAAGAAATATTAAACATAGGAGCAAGGAAGTGATCGCCAAACTGTATAAAGCTTTAGTTAGACCTAGATTGGAGTAATGTGTACAGGTGTGGAGTCCTTATCATAGAGGGGACATAAACATTCTAGAAAGAATAAAAAAAAGAGCGACAAAGCTGATAGTAGGATTCCAGAATTACAGTTATGAGGAACGCCTCAGAAAAACCGGCCTACAGTGTCTCGAAGAGAGAAGAATTCGTGGTGACTTAATACAGGTTTATAAGATGATCAGAGGAATCGATAAATTAGACTATTACAAGTTTTTAAAAATACAGCCACCTACAATAACACGAGGGCATATCTACAAACTGACTAAAGAGAGGTCCAGGTTAGATATTAGGAAATATTTTTTTAGTCAGAGAGTGGTGTCTGCTTGGAATGTATTGCCAGGGGAGGTAGTGGAGGCAGGGACAGTTAATGCATTTAAGAATAAACTGGAGGCGCATAGCTTTTAGAGCAAGGTGATGTAAATGTAACTGGTTGTATACAGACTCTGCAGGGTCTTCTAAACCAGTATAAAGACGTTAAGTTAAGTTAAGTTAAATATCACAGTTTCTCTTGTTGACCTTTTTCTGCCAAGTTGGCACGGTTATAGCTTGCTGCTAGTCGTCTGGTACGCGTCTGTCTTTCCTCACTTTTGTCGCCAGAGTAATCCTGTTTCCCCACATGCATGAATCGTCTTCGTTGTTATGCCGTCCACGCCTAGTGACTTATTCTTGGGACTATTCTTTCTAACTCTCTCCATTTCTTGAATCAAATTGTCGGGTTCAGTTTGATCTGGGTTGCGTGCTAGAAAAACTTAATCCCCGTTGAAGTAGCACGGTTGAAAAGTTATTGAAAATATTCCTTCCCCCGATATATTCTGTTGAATTTATTAAATATAGGAAAGCCACATTTGTCATTGATAGCTGAAATAAGATTGAAGCACTCATCTCTAAATCGCATCGTCTTGAAACTTTTGAAGAAGTTTCTAGGGCGATTTTGACATATGAAAGTGAGTTGCTTGCTATAATGTTCCCAAGATTCTTCTCTGGTGTGTTTTATTATCCTTACGGAATTTTGTCTTGCTGTCTGGTAGACGATGTAGTCATCTTGATTCTTGGACGTCAACCAACCCTTGTAAGCTTAATTTTAGACCGTATAGCCGCTTTTACCACATCACTCCACCAACCTGATCTTTTCCGTGTCACTGAGTTCATTACCTATATATATTTTTATCGCATTTTGCAGACGAATACCAAAGCTGAAGTAGCCATTCATGCCCTTCTGTTTCTTTTTCTTCTTCTTCATCTTCTTCCTTTTCTTCTTCGTCTTCTTCATCTTCTTCCTTTTCTTTTTCTTCGTCTCCTTCATCTTCTTCTTCCTCTTCTTATTTTTCTTCTTTTTCTTCGTCGTCTTCTTCTTCTTCTATGTCTTCTTCTTCTTCTTCTTCTTCTATGTCTTCTTCTTCTTCTTAAAATAAACAGCAAATACACCAAACTTAAAACACTAAACAAACACCAAAATACAAAAATTACACCCCAATAGCCAACCCCCCCTCCCTCCCTCCCACTATCTTCTCCATTAAAAAAAAGTTTCCAATAAACGTCAGTATCGAAAACCTTTTCTTTTTAACACAACATTTTCTTCATTTTCTACTTTTTGCATTCTTCCACGGACCTGATTCTGTACTTCTATTTTTGTTCACAGATTTCTAGTGGCATCGTCTCTCATTATGTGCGCTATGTTCTGTTGATCACAGGCGATTCATCGCTTCTGTTTGAGATTAATTCACGTAGCGAGCAACCGAGCCAGTAGTATCACGCTTTCGGTTGCAATATGAGAACTGGCTAAGCGCGTGTTGAGCCGTACCCTGGATTCCCCATTTTTCTTCTTCTTCTTCTTTTTCACTCGTTCTCAATCTCCCGCTACCAAACCCTGAAAGGGCTTAAGTAGCAGAATGTAGTCCAGAGAACGGAATGCGTTGTGTCGTAGTCTACAGCTTGACTGCGATATTTGCACCTTTCGGTCCAACACATCCGACTTCAAGCAAGCCTTTTTTGAGTACCGGGTTAGCATTCCCTCTTCGATCCCTTCTCCTTAGCCAGTCTGCCCTGCTGCAGCCTGTTACCCAGGATCACCGCGTGGAGGTGTAGAAGAGTCTTGGCAGCTTTGGTTCGCTGGCCCTGACGCTAGCAGTCAGCTATGGGCCGCTGACCACTGCAGCTCATGCGCTGCTCAGCATCTTGATCCCATTCCCCATTTAATTAAACTCACTAAGTAGAGCCGATATAACGGCACCCAATTTGTCTTACAATGCCGTAGAGCTGTTTCATTAGTGAACATATGTCATAATTATACATACAACTTGCTCCACAGCAAGCATTCCTTCATTTATCAATATATATGTACTTCCTAGTCGCAGTTTTACACTACAAGAATAAATGTGTGCAGTGGTCCAAACTATTCCGGGGTGAATGCGTTGTAGGAGTGTTCAGGGGCGGAGAGGTTGGGGAGGAGGGGGTGAAGGAAGGAGTGTATTGTGTGTTTGAGTATGTCTGTGTGGTGGGGAGTGTTCGAATCCTAATGCGCGAATGCTACTGTTTCGTTGGAATTCTAAAGCGTTGGCATGTCTCGTGAATGTTGTACTGGGTCGATGGGATTCTGGATCGTTGGCATGTCTCGTGAATGTTGTACTGGGTCGATGGGATTCTGGATCGTTGGCATGTCTCGTGAATGTTGTACTGGGTCGATGGGATTCTGGATCGTTGGCATGTCTCGTGAATGTTGTACTGGGTCGATGGGATTCTGGATCGTTGGCATGTCTCGTGAATGTTGCAATATTTCGCCATGCCCCTCATCTTGGAGCTTCAAATGTATTTTTAAAAATGTAATTTGGAGAAAAAAGTGTCACACTTGAAAACGATTCTTAAACATATATGAACAAACTTGACAACTGTCCCTAAAACATGGATTGATAAACTTATTAAATGTTCAAAAAGCATGGATAGAAAAACTTGATTACTGCTATTGGAACACGGATGTTAATAAGTAATAAATGCCTTTAGTACATGAATGATATTACGTGACAGATGTCCTCAAAATATACATAGACAAACGTGCCACGCGCTCTCACACATATACACGAGCACACATATCGAGCACACAAATACAAGAGAACGCATATATGCACAAGCACAAACTTATACATGAGCATGTCATATATATATAATAAACACACGCATATACACAAGTACACACACACACACACACACACGAGCGCGCAAAATGCATGCAGTTTCACGCATACTACAAATCACAGACACACGTCCAGATAAAATCCACATTTAAAACCTCATATACACACACATGCACACACATACACGCACACACACACATATACACACACACACACATACACACTTAGTCACGCACACACACATACACATGCACACACACACATATACACACACACACGCACACACACACACACAAATACAAGAGAACGCATATATGCACAAGCACAAACTTATACATGAGCATGTCATATATATAATAAACACACGCATATACACAAGTACACACAAACACACACACACGAGCGCGCAAAATGCATGCAGTTCCACACATACTACAAATCACAGACACACGTCCAGATAAAATCCACATTTAAAACCTCATATACACACACATGCACACACATACACGCACACACACACATATACACACACACACACATACACACTTAGTCACGCACACACACATACACATGCACACACACATATACACACACACACGCACACACACACACACAAATACAAGAGAACGCATATATGCACAAGCACAAACTTATACATGAGCATGTCATATATATAATAAACACACGCATATACACAAGTACACACAAACACACACACACGAGCGCGCAAAATGCATGCAGTTCCACACATACTACAAATCACAGACACACGTCCAGATAAAATCCACATTTAAAACCTCATATACACACACATACACACACATACACGCACGCACGCACACACACACACATATACACACACGCACACACATACACACTTAGTCACGCACACACACATACACATGCACACACACATATACACACACACACGCACACACACACACACACACCTTTCTACCTTACCCGTATTCTAAGATAACACAATAAATGGCTAGCCTGGGACCAAACTGATTAAACGTACGAACATTCTGACATTGTGTCTTGGACAGAACAAGCACAATTGAATCACTCGATCGGCTGACTGTGTGTTGGATACCTTAATCTGTCAGCGACTTGCATGCCGGCGATGATTGATGCTGTCGTTAGGCCGACACGTGGTTTTATTATCCAGTGTGAACAATCGAACCTCAGACAGACAAGAACTGCCGGGACAGAACAAGCGTTGTTGGAAACAAATGGCTGTCGAGTTGGCCAACAGAATAACAGGATAGATCAAGACGATGTGAAGAAGAGACTAACGTCTATTCAGACAAAATATATTGATCTGACAATGTTAATTGCGTTTAGGTGAAACATACTGATAAAGTCGACACCTCACTTACAGGCAGTTCTTCGTGGAAAAAGGCCGTTTCATTGCAGTCTTGCAGTCTGGCCAACGAGTAGTAGTGAGCGTCAAGCAGAAGAATTCAAGTATATCACAACATATTGGAGGACCCCGGACTTAACGCCTATTTCATGGCGAACGACAGAGTAAACATACTCATTGTGGGTATTAAACAGGGGTCCGCTGTAGTCAAGAGGTTAAGGCAGTCACCTCTGGAAGCGATGATTGGAAACGGGGGGGGGGGGGGGGGGGGGTGAACGAATCCTGCAAGTTTCAAGCGACCTCTGGTATCACGAGAGTTAGGACCAGAGTACCTGCATCCTGAGTTGCCTCCAGTCGTCTCAACCAATAGTCTTGCCTCTGGTCTAAGATAACTCGGGACAGGAGGGTGAGAGAGCGCATTCTCTTTCTCACTACACTCTAAAAACAGCTTTTCTTGTCTGGCCGTGTTTGACTCCCTGTTTTTTCGCGTTCCGCCCCCGCGGCCTGTGAGCTGTATCCACCTTCGGGTCAGCGTAACTCTTGCTGTGCTGATAATACGGAGTTGGGAGAGGTATGGTGTAATCTGCGGTAGGGGGAGGGGAGGAATCGGCTTTATCCCAAGCAGAAAGGCCCTTGAGTAGTGAAATCCTGAGCTGAATTCTGTGGTGCAGTAAGTGGAATGTTCAACGCCACCCGTTACTGTTTTCCCACGGTTTAAGCAAGGGACATCCGCAGCAAGGTGCAACATAACAGAAGGATAACCCAACAAAAGCACATGACTTTCACAGAATAAGGTCCTTGATAACACTTGGTGAAGGAGTCGTGAATTTTAAATTCGAATAGAAGGGACGGCGTGACCTAGTGGTTAATTGACACGGTACCGGCCGTTACCCCGGGGAAGCAACCCCTTAGAAAATGCAGGAGGAAGCAGATCCTTTCATAAAATGCATGCTGAAATCGGATGCACTGGCCAACAGGCGCAAAATAAAAACCACAGTGCAACGCACACCGCCTTGGGGATTAGAGAAATAAGGCTTAATAAAAAAAATCAAAAAATCAAAAAAATCCGAATAGAAACTAGCAAACAGCAGAAAACGACACAAACACCGGAGAGAGTCGAGAGGACGGCCATCTTACTTTCTTTTTTTTTCAACTTTCGTCAGTTAATTTCATTTTTGACGCATAATTTTCCGGGACTAGTCTGTCGAGACTGTGTTACGTAAAACAGACGTCGTCTAGATTTAGGTCTGTGCACGGCACCTGATATGCAATATGTACGGTGTATTGGGTCGCTTGCGTGTTTCTCTATTTCAATTTTGAAACGCCACTTCTTCATATCTAATATGGTGCTACGCCGGTTATAGGGGACATTTTTTCAGCTTTAGTAGGCTTTATGTATCTTGTTATCCGACCAGACTCATTTATTGCTTTTTCAGTAAGTTTGACATGTACAGAGGTTATCAAAACTGGCATGGCGTTCTCAGCTACAGAGAAACACAGGACGAGTGCTGATGTTCAAAGAACACATGGCCGTGCTTCATCTGTTGTGCCAGTTAATTTTTGAAGGATATTATTTCTTGCGCGTATCATTCATTTACAGTGAATGGTGAGGAAATAGATCAGGTCACGCATTTTGAATATCTGCACTCCAGAATTGACAAAAATAGCGACTGCGCTAAAGAAATCAGAAGAAGACTAACCATGCAACGCAGAGACTGAAAAGCCTGAAGAAATTATGGCAGAACACCAACAAAACGACAAAAGTAAAAGTCTTAATAGCCTGTGTTTTTCCTGTAGCAGCATATCGCTGCGGAGCATGGACGATTACGAAAACTTCTAGACAAAGAATCGAATCATTCGAGTCAAAATGTTACAGAAATATCCTAAGAATACCTCGACAGAGAAAAAGGCAAATGTAGACATTCGTCAAGTGTTGAACGTGAAGGGAAAACTGGTTTATCAATTAAATGTTGACCAAAAATGTAAATACTTTGGTTACACCAAGAGACATAACGGTCTTGACAGAACAGTGATGGAAGGTATGGTGTCAGGCAAAAGAGGAAGGGGTAGACCAAAAAGACGATGTTACAAATTATTCAGGAATGCCTGCGTATGACTGTGGCGAAGGCTGAAGTTTGCCAAGGGAAAGAGCTTCTTTTAGACAGACTATGATGGGAGCGACGTTCTGTACATGAAACGCTACATGATGATGATATGTTTTGTTTCTTGATAGTGTATCGCATAGGATATCGTGCGGTTTAACTTTACTCGAGTAGATTATAGAAGCGTATACAACATTGTCGGACTGACGTTCACACAACACAACGCGTTCACACAACACAACGCGTTCACACAACACAACGCGTTCACACAACATAACCCAATTCTTCGCAGAACGCCAGAACATCCCTACACTGTGCAACCAACAACATTAATGTTCTAGTTAGACAAAGGGATACAATTCATGCCCACTCAACGATAACTCTGTGAGCGTGATACGATCTTGTCTTCGTTTATTCTGTTAGTGTAGATAAACCACGTGTCTTTCTTATTTGTCGCCATCTTTGGCCAGTATCTGCTAGCTGTGTTGTGTAAGTGATCTTGCAATACTGAGCCGCGGTTTATATGAATATATTTAGGTAAAAATGTTCTGGAAATAGATATAACTTAACTTAACGTCTTTATACTAGTTTAGAAGACTCTGCAGAGTCTGTATACAACCAGTTTCATTTACATTACCTTGCTCTGAAAGCTATGCGCATCCAATTTATTCTTGAATGCATTAATTCTCCCTGCCTACACTACCTACTGTTGCAATGCATTCCAAGCATTCACCACTCTCTGACTAAATAAAAATAATAATTTAGGTAAGTATGTTTTGGGAATAGATTTAGGTAAAAATAATCTGAGAATAGATTTAGGTAAGAATAGGCCGAGAATAGATTTAGGTAAGAATAGTCTGAGAATAGATTTAGGTAAGAATAGTCTGAGAATAGATTTAGGTAATAATAGTCCGAGAATAAATTTAGGTGAGAATAGTCTGAGAATAGAGTTAGGTAAGAATAGTCTGAGAATAGATTTAGGTAAGAATAATCTGAGAATAGATTTAGGTAAGAATAGTCTGAGAATAGATTTAGGTAAGAATAGTCTGAGAATAGATTTAGGTAAGAATAGTCTGAGAATAGATTTAGGTAAGAATAGTAGGAGAATAGATTTAAGTAAGAATAGTCTGAGAATAGATTTAGGTAAGAATAGTCTGAGAATAGATTTAGGTAAGAATAGTCTGAGAATAGATTTCGGTAAGAATAGTCTGAGAATAGATTTAGGTAAGAATAGTCTGAGAATAGATTTAGGTAAGAATAGTCTGAGAATAGATTTAGGTAAGAATAGTAGGAGAATAGATTTAAGTAAGAATAGTCTGAGAATAGATTTAGGTAAGAATAGTCTGAGAATAGATTTAGGTAAGAATAGTCTGAGAATAGATTTCGGTAAGAATAGTCTGAGAATAGATTTAGGTAAGAATAGTCTGAGAATAGATTTCGGTAAGAATAGTCTGAGAATAGATTTAGGTAAGAATAGTAGGAGAATAGATTTAAGTAAGAATAGTCTGAGAATAGATTTAGGTAAGAATAGTCTGAGAATAGATTTAGGTAAGAATAGTCTGAGAATAGATTTCGGTAAGAATAGTCTGAGAAT